>OX422141.1:174592496-175792496 GCA_949129095.1 Volucella bombylans
GTATTTGCCTAAGTACTCTATTCCAAGTACGTTTACTAGGTACTTGAATACACCCCAGTTCCTTTTTTAAGTACTTTTCAAGTACACACAAATCCTTCATACCTATGTTCCTCGTCAATACTCTCAGTCTGCTTTTATTGTAAAAGGGTATTTACTATACATAACTGATACTCATTTAGGAAGCGGAATGAAAATATTGGACAAATATCCGATATATAAAAAACAATCAAACTTAATACTCCTTTGACGTCATCGGGCCCTGTGGAAAGGTTGGTTTCCTTTGCTGGCCTAATTAACACTCCAAAACGAAGCGCGCTGTCTGACCAGCATTTCGAGGAATTAGTTTTATTGAAAGCTAACTCTAATTTTCTTAAGTCTTTCGAAAAATAAAAATAAAAAAAAACAATAAATTAGTTTTTCTTGCAAAACCACAACATCGTTAGGAACCGTAATTTGTTAGCAAAAGTTAGTTCAAAAATTACAAATTGAGTATAAACTTGTAAAAGGTAAGTACTTGAAAAGTACTTGCAAAGTACTTACAAATGTACTGGAGTGTATTCAAGTACCTAGTAAATGTACTTGGAACAGAGTACTTAGGTAAATACTGGTACTTATTTATTTTCAAGTACAGAGTACATTGTACTTGAAATTTGTAAGTACAAGTACAAGTACAGGGTATTGGGTACTGGACTCGTACTGGTACTTCAAAGTATACAGCTCTGCCTTGCACTACGCCCGAAAGAACTTGAATTTTTTCAGAAGAATCTGATCCTATATAAACAGAGGTGAATCTGTCTGTTAAGAAACTTCGGATAATTCTAGTTAACCAATTTGGAAAATGTAAGGAGATAAGTTTGAATAATAAACCCTCGTGCCAAACGTATCAAATGCCTTTTCGAGGTCTATATCTAGGCAGAGTGTAACTTTTTTCCTTCTTAAGTTCTGAATTATTCTGTTATGTAAAACCAAAAGGGCGTGTTCTGTGGAGTGACCTTTTTTGAATCCGAATTGGTTATCAGGAATAATATTTAGGTCTTCATATACTCGTATATTGTTAATATGGTCTGCCAAAACTCTTTCGAACAGTTTTCCAATATTCGGGAGTAATGATATTGGACGAAAATCCCTAACATCCTTCGCCTTTTTATTTTTCTGTATTGGGATTAATTTTGCAACTTTCCATAACTTGGGAAAGTAACCATTATTAATGTAATGGTTTAATATCGATGTCAAGACTATATCAAGGGAGAAGGGACATCTTTTTAACACAAAGTTGGATATTTCGTCCACTCCTGCCGATTTTTTGTTGTTAAGATTATATCTTAAATTTTGGACAGTACTTGGACATGTAAACGGCGATTCATTCGAATTTGTTGTATTATGAAGTGGGGTGAAGGTTCTTAAAAGTTGGTCTGTTTGTGTTTGGTCAAATTCAGATATCTTAACTCTGACTTCATTTGTAAGACTTAAGTCAACCGTAGGTGTTTTTAGTGAATATAATTCCGAATAGAAGTTTTTAAATGCTTCTAATTTTTGGTCAATAGTTTCCAAAGCAATACCGTTGTTACTAATAACATCTTTTCGGATGTCTGTGCCGAAGCACTTCCTGCCAGTAATACTATCGATCTTTCTAAATGCTTGGGAAGATGGTTTAATATTTTGCAGTCTCTTTTTTATGTGTTCATTAAGTTCTATCCTTACCCTATCTTTTATGATTTTATTTAAACAATTTATCCTAGAGTGCAATTGTTGGTATTCCGAACTGACTCTATTACAATGTCGATGAAACAGTCTCTTTAATTGCCTTAAACATACGAGTATGTTTCTTAGTTTAAGAAGTTGTTTTATATAATCAGATATGTTATGATACTCGTATCGAAGATTTTTGGTCTGGCAAATTTCAGAGTTTCTTTCGATGCATTCGGAAATTGTTTCGTTAACCTGACATATCAGTGAATCTATTTCAGAATTAGAGATATTTCTTTCATTAAGAGTATTAATCCTAGACACAGCGTTATAAAGATTAAATCGGAATCTTTCCCAGTTTGTATTTCTAAAACTTCTATATATTGGAGGGGGTTGTACTAGCGGTGCGAAATCCCTAAAGTTAAATTCAAGTGAAATTCTAAAATGATCGGATATAGTAGGAAAAGTGGAGCATGCGGAAGGATGTGAGTACGCTAGGCTTGTAGAGACCAGAAGATAATCTAGGACTGACGACGATCTTGGAAGAGTAGGGCTAAATGGGGATATTAGATCTAAATTTAGGAATGGACCATCGAAAAACCAATCGTGGAGTATCTTCCCATTGCTGTTATTCGTAGAATCGCCCCATACTAAGTGGCGTGCGTTGAAGTCACCACCAATTATAGCCCTATCAAATGTTTCAATTAGATCATAAAGTCTTTGTAATTCTCTACCTAATCTAGCGCCAGCATTGGAAGGAATATATATGCTTCCAATAAGAAGCTTGGATGGTACATCAGAGGCATTGTTGGAAGCATTGCCGGATGTAAAATATTTTCTTTTTCTCTGGGTTTGGAGGGATTAAGGGATGTTTTGGCCATATCGGCATAGGAGATGTTTGTATTTGTGAAACGTTTTATACTGTTGTGTACAGCCATTCTGTTTTCCTGATTGAGGCTCTTGGTTCTTTGCGCAAGGGAGTCTTTTTTATTTTTGTACCTTAAATACGCCGGACAACCCAAATAACTAGCTGTGTGGCCTGGTTGGTCACAATTAACACACCTAGGGGGAGGTATCTTTTCATTGGCTTCCTTTAGGCTTTTGTGAGCTGCTATACAGACTTCAGAATCGTGCTGTTCTCCACAAAGTACGCATCTGCTTACATACGCGCAACATTCCCCATAATGCCCAAATCGTTGGCACCGATAGCATCTTCTAACGGACTTCCTGTGTCTTTTTTCCCAGTATATACGCTGAAAGAGTAAGTACTTAATGTTAGCGCATTCACCTGGTTCTAGCTGTACAGTGAAAATGTTCAGTTTAACATTATTTTCCCTAGTTCTAGCCGTGAAAAATGGAGCAATTTTAATATTTGGAGCAGCAGCATCTAGAGCTTGTTTAATTGTCTCTATAGGAGTGTCCCCATCGAGACCTTTCAACAAAATTGAAGTGCGTTTGCTCTCTTTCGGAGAAAACGAGAATGCACCGATACCAGTTCCACGTATTTTTTGAATTATTATTTTATGTACATTTGAGTTGTTCACATATACTTTTGTCTTTTTATAGCCTAAATTAATAAATTTATATTTGAGATCGGTAATCTTACATTCTACAGCAGCAAGCCCTAACACTTGACTTATAAGCTCACAATTTGCACCAAAAATAAAAATTGGCGGGCAAAATAATACATTTTTAAACTACAATGGTTACTTTCATTTAGTGAAGTGTTTGAAGTAACGTAAAGAGATTTGTTAGTAGGTATTGCAATAATTCTATTGTTAGTAGATGATTCTGGTAGAGATTCAAGGTTCAATAAAGGCGCATACGAATTGTTGGATAAATGTCCGTACTCATTTAAAACAGGTGATGGGTTAGCTTTTGAGTGTTTATATTTTTTCCCCGGATTAGATTGGAAATTACTTGCAGAACGCTTAAGATTCCTCATCACTGTTGTCCACTCCGTTTGGTCGGGAGAGTCGTCGATCTCATCCATTGTTTGACATTGAGTTTCGTTTGAGTGTTTTTCTATATATTGTGATAACCACTTAAATGTGAGCAGCGACATCTAGCAGAAAATGTCGAAGACCAGAAGATTTCGATATTGGATTAGCAAAGCCTCGACTGGAGAGTCTGTTCCTCGAGGATGAACAGACAAGTACCGGCAATGACATGGCTGCAATGATGCAACTCCTCTTATTAAAAATGGACGAACAAAACAAAAAAATGGACGAACAGAAGAACAGTCTCGACCAACAAAAGAAAAATCTGGAAGAACAGAAGAACAGTCTGGAACAAAAAATGGACGAACAGAAGAGCAGCATTGAACAAAAATTCGACGACCAAAAGAATAGTCCAGAACAAAAACTGGAAGAACAAAATAACGTTCTACACCAAAAGTTCGAAGAAATAGATAACAAATTTGAAAGAATAGAGAAGAATGTTGGCGAAAAATTGGAACAAATGGACAACAAAGTTGAGCAACTGGCAAAAGAGCTCGACACAGTGAGAAAACAGAAACAGCGAGAATGTTCTTTAAATGGTCCAAGGAGAAAAGATTTGAAACCTCCCTCATTCGATGGTCAGACCTCATGGTCTACTTATAAGAAGCAGTTTGAAATGGCTGCCTGTGCAAACGACTGGGACAATGAGGAAAAGTGCTTTGCCCTAACAATGGCCTTGCACGGTCCTGCAGCAGAATTGTTGCAAACAGTAGATATCGAAAAGCATAAAGATTATGTGACTTTAGTGCAGGCTATCGAGAAACGGTTTGGGGACAGCCACATGCAGGAGGTCTACAAGGTCCAATTGCAAAGCAATTCAAAGGCAGTGTAAAGAACCGGTGCGACGAAAAGACTGCCCTCACTGTGGTGACAAGCAAATAGAGGAAGAAACCCGCAGAAACAGCTATCAAGAAGCCGGTCAACCTTCCCGAAATCATCAGTCGGGAAATGCTTAAGCACCAACTTCGCGGGGCAGAAGTTGGTAGCAGGAGTCGACGGCCCCAGGACCATCACCCAAGTCTCGCTGGCAAAACGATGCAGCGAAAGCCTTCTAGTAGAAGTAGTCAGTGGAAAAGAAAAATGGATGGCAACAATAGACACCGGTGCCACGGCCTCAATCATCAGGAGGAATCTTGTGCAGAAGTCTTGGCTGCATAACACTAGCAGTTGCAGCTTGCGAACAGCTACAGGAGCAACGATTAAGGTATATGGTGAAGTCCGCATAAAAATCCAACTGGCCGGAATAACATTCACTCACGCGTTTCTGGTAGCTGACATATGTGACGAGTGCATCATTGGTACAGACTTCATGAGAGAACATGGACTTGTAGTCGACTTGGGGGCACAAACCCTGAAATACGGAAACATGGAGATACCAATGATATACGGAAACGCCAATATCACAGTCTCAAATGTCGTCATCTGCAGCAATCAGAGTCTAGAGCCTTCGTCAGAAGCAATTTTGTGGGCAGAAGTGGAAGGTGGTCCTGGTAGCCACCGATTCTATTTGATGGAGCCAGAAAAGAAAAGAGACTTCATGGTGGGAAAGACCTTAGTGGAGCCAAAGAACAACATGGTCCCTGTAAGGATTCTAAATCCAAAGACATTCAGTGTAAAGGTGAAAAAGGGGGAAATAGTGGGAAAATGCGTACCTGTTGAGGCTATATCGACCACAACGAAAAAAAAGGGTGCAACACCGGTCACAACAATTCAGAGTATAAAAATCAAGAACAAAATTCTCAGCCTCTGTAATCTGGGCGAAGATCAGCGAATCCTGGCAGAAAAACTAATCGGTGAGTACGCTGATATATTTGCTGCACAAGACGGAGAATATGGACGTACGCATATTGTTCAACACCACATTGACACCGGAGACGCTCGACCAATCCGTCAACCGTCCATTGGCAAAGCAAACAGAAGTTGCCGAAATGATGTCGAAGATGAAAGCTGAGGGAGTGATTGAAGAATCGCAAAGTCCCTGGGCATCTCCAGTGGTCCTGGTGAAGAAGAAAGATGGCAGCACGAGACTTTGTGTAGACTACCGACGTCTCAATGATGTCACTAAAAAGGACAGCTACCCACTTCCGAGAATCGATGACACTTTGGATATGCTTTCTAGAGCTAAATGGTTTTCAACACTTGACTTGAAGAGCGGTTACTGGCAGGTAGAGATAAATCGTGCGGATCGTGAGAAAACTGCCTTCACTACAGGAAGCGGTCTTTGGCAGTTTGCAGTGATGCCGTTTGGACTGTGCAACGCTCCGGCCACCTTCGAGCGACTAATGGAACGAACATTGCAAGGACTCACCTGGAAAACCTGCCTAGTATATTTGGACGACGTTATAGGTAGGTAAGACGTACGAGGAGCACCGCGAAAATCTAAAAGAAGTGTTTGAGAGGCTACGAAGTGCTCATTTAAAGCTCAACCCGGAAAAGTGCGCCTTGTTTCGTCCGGAAGTAAAATATCTGGTTCACATTATATCAGCGGAAGGAGTAAGAACGGATCCTGACAAAATCGAAGCCGTTAAAAGTTGGCCTTCTCCAAAAGATAAACACCAACTGAGAAGCTTCTTGGAACTCGCCACGTATTACAGAAGGTTTGTAAAGGATTTTGCTGCCATTGCAAAGAGCCTGCATCAACTTACAGAAAAAGGCTGACAGTTCAGGTGGTCTGGAGAATGCGAAAAATCATTTCAAGAACTGAAGCGACAGCTGTGCAAAGCCCCCATCTTGGGTTACCCCACGCCCGGAAAAATGTTCATCGTGGACGCAGACGCTAGCAATGTTGGGGTCGGAGCTGTGATCTCCCAAGTTCATGACGGTCAAGAGAAAGTGGTCGCATATTACAGCAAAGTACTCTCCAGACCTGAACGGAACTACTGTGTAACCCGGCGCGAGCTTCTGGCTTTAATTCTGGCTACGAAGCATTTCCATAAGTACCTCTACGGACAAAAGTTCATTCTCCGGACAGACCACGCAGCTCTGAAATGGCTACTCCAATTTAAGAACCCTGAAGGCCAAGTTGCAAGATGGATCGAGCAGTTGCAGGGCTACGACTTTGAAGTGCAACACCGCAAGGGAACACTCCACTCAAATGCTGATGCTCTCTCTCGTCGACCGTGCGGAGTAAAATGCGAACACTGCAATCGTAAAGAAGCAAAAGAACAGGCAACTATCCAAATGATCAGGACTGAGCCAATAGAGGGTTGGAGTATAGACGAAATCCGTTCCTCCCAACAGGCAGACAATGACATCGAACCAATATTGGCCTGGAAAGAACACGAGGAAAGACCAAGCTGGCAGCAGATATCAGATCGGAGCCAAACTCTGAAGGCATACTGGGCACAGTGGGACTCGTTTTTTGTGCAAGTTGGATTGCTGAAGAGAAAATGGGAAAGTGCAGATGGGACAACATCTCGTATGCAGCTAATTGTGCCACGGTCCAGAGTCAACCAAGTACTCCATGAAATACATGACGGAATCTCAGGAGGCCATTTGGGAATAAACAAGACGTTGGAAAAGGTAAGGGAACGTTTCTATTGGCTAAGCGCTAAACAAGATGTCGAGAATTGGTGCAAAAAGTGCATAAGATGTGCGGCTACCAAGGGTCCAAAAGTAAAGCCACATGGACAAATGCAACAATACAATGTCGGAGCACCTTTCGAACGAATAGCCATCGACATCGCTGGGCCGTTTCCCGAAACCTTTAATGGAAACCGATATACCCTCGTAGTCATGGATTACTTCAGTAAGTGGCCGGAAGTGTTTGCCATCCCAAATCAAGAGGCTAAGACCGTAGCCGAACAGATAGTCAACAACTGGGTGAGCAGATTTGGGGTCCCAATGGAGCTGCACTCTGATCAAGGGCGAAACTTTGAATCAAAAGTCTTCCAGGAAATATGCCAATATTTGTAATAAGAAAGACAAGGACAACGTCACTACACCCTCAATCTGATGGAATGGTCGAGCGATTCAATCGGACCTTGAATGAGCATCTATCTAAGGTTGTCAGCAACTGCCAGCGGGATTGGGATCGACACATACCCCTCTTCTTAATGGCCTACCGAAACGCGGTCCATAGCTCAACAGGGCACACACCATCCGAGATCTTATTTGGTCAAACGATTCGGTTGCCAAGTGAAGCAAAATTCGGATCCCCACCGACGGAGCCCAGAGAGGTGAACGAGTACGTGAATGACTTACGCAGCAGGATTCGTAAATTGCATGAAGACACCAGAGAAAAGATGAAGCTAGCAAGCAGCCGCATGAAAACTAGGTACGATATCAAGGCGAAATCTTCCGGTTTCAACGAAGGAGATCTGGTTTGGCTGTATAATCCTCAGCGTAAGAAAGGCAAGTCACCAAAATTGCAACAGGACTGGGAAGGTCCATACAAGGTGATAACCCGCATTAATGACGTTGTCTACCGGATCCAGCGTGGGGATCGAGGAAAATTGAAAGTGGTCCATTTGGATAGAATGTGTCATTTCAACGGGATGCTGAATGACGAAGTTGTTCGGGACGAACAACTGTAGGGAGGGAGCAATGTGATAACCACTTAAATGTGAGCAGCGACATCTAGCAGAAAATGTCGAAGACCAGAAGATTTCGATATTGGATTAGCAAAGTCTCGACTGGAGAGTGGAATCGAATTTTCTAGCAAATTGGAAATTGTATGGGACGCTGGATGGCGAGGATTGTTCTCGAAGTATGTCATTCGAGTATAAATACCAGCATCCCCAAGGTATGCAAGTCAGTTCCAAAGTTGAATTTGAAGTGTTAATTAGAAGAAGTGATTAAGTGGTTTAAGTAAAAGATAAGAAAAGTATAAGTGGTTGAGGAATTGAATTGTACTGAGAGAAAGAATTAAATAGTGAATTGTAACTGTACTGAATAAAGGGATTTGTATTGAAAATAATAAGTTCTATTATTTGTACCCACACAAACATTCTACAATATGTTTGCGAGATGTCAGATTTTTTAAGCAGATAAGGTTTAGCGCGGAACAAATCTGCGCCAGCAAAGATGCTTGCACTAGCACGTGTTGGTGAATTGTCTAAGTCAATGTTGCAAGTCAGAGCACATATGCTTAAACGATTTTTTACACAATTTTTATATTCCAGCGTATGAGGTTGAATATCTGAGTATAAATTTGCACTATTTGCCACTATCAAAGGTCACAAGGGAAATTAATTGTTTGCGGTCAGAGCCGCTTTTAAGTGGGTAATTGGAAAAGAGATAACGCACTATAAAAGGCACGTCTTAGCGCCACAGCAGATCGAAGCGAACTCGGGAAGTATTTTCATAAAACAGTGATTAACGGCTACACAGTCTTGCTTAACTGATGTGTTCATATCTACTGTTATGAAGCACAAGAAACTGTTTATAAATTTCAATAAGCATCTACAAACGTAGACAACATTTTCTAAAAATCTAGAATGTCACTAACCTGGATTACAAATTTAACAATCTCGAATCGGATTAGTTCCTTCGCATACAGATTGTACCGCAGGAAAACTGAGCTTTTTGGAGTAGGTGCATCATTCACGGCTATATTGTAACAAAAACACCCAATGATCATTGCAAATGCCTGTAATGAGACAATTTTAGTTTGTGTATAAAAAATACTTTAATTTATGTTAAAATTTAAAATAAGGCCAATGGATTTTTACCAAATTTTTACAGAAAAAAGACTGAACAATTCTAAATATTCTTTATTTATTTTGTTTGCTTATAATAACACCAGGACTTCCATTTTAAATATCTTTTGTAAGATATTAGTCATATTCATCATAATACAATAGATAGTTCACAGGCCCATACTGTTCTCAATCAACAACTTTTTCCCAGTCCAAACTCTTTTAAGTGACACACGTACTTAAAGTGCAGCGAGGTATTTTTTCTTTAAATCACCCATTGAGTGTATTTTGTTAAAAAAAAAGTATTGTTCCAACTGTTTTCTAGTACACAATACTTACCGACCTACTCGTAAATGAGGAATTTTGGCAAGCTGATGCAACAACATATGAATAAAGTGTCGTTTTCCCTGCTGCTCAACAACCCAACGATTAAAAAACACGCAAAGAACGGAAGAAAAGCGCACTTATATCCAAGCCAAATCCTGACCTAATTCAACTTGCACCAAAAGAATTTTAGACGTCCTTGAGGGTAATTATTATTATTCCTATGATACCTATGTTATGGATAGACGACTCCTGCCTGACTCAAACTGCATTGAAGAATGTATTTTACCAAACCTGTATGAATGGCTATAGCAGCAGTAAAAATACGAAACTTAACTTTACGTTCGTCTTCGTATCTCAATCGTTTTGTATTTCTTTTAGTGCGAGTCTTATTTTTGCTCTTTTGTCACAACGGAACCCCGAGAACCCCCTAAACAAGACTCAATGAAAAACTAGCTTTAGGGCTGTTTGGGGCACCAAATAAGGACCTCTATATTTTACAACACAGCCTTCGATGACAACACCCTGTAGTTTAACATAAACCTAAATACAACTTAAAACGTCCACCTGTCAGAAATTGACGGCGATCCTTCTGTTCTTTTCAAGAAGAGCGATTGCTCACGAATCAGAGGTTTTCTTCCGCAAGTTTAAGTAAAAAAATAAACCAATATACGAGGGGCGTTCAATATATTCTCGGTATCGATATGAAGGAAAATGCGAATTCAGTTTAAATTGTTTTTATTTTTCAATATAATCTCCCCTAACATCAATGCATTTGTTACATCTTGAGATAAGCTTTTTTAAACCCTCAAAAAAATAAATTTCCTCTTTCTCTGCAAAATACCCATTTATTGCCGACTTGAGTTCTTCATCATCCGAAAATCTTTTTCCACGAAGACATTTTTTCAAATCCGGAAACAGGAAATAATCACTAGGGGCAAGGTCTGGACTATAGGGTGGGTGTTGGATTTCTTCGAAACCACAATCTCGCACAGCAGCCTTGGAAACTCGCGCCGTGTGAACAGGAGCGTTGTCATGAAGAAGCAACACACCCACTGCGAGTTTACCCCGTCTTTTCTTTTTAATTTCCTCCCGCAAATTATGCAAAATGGAAGCGTAGGATGTGGCGTTGATGGTTTCACCCTTTTTTTTTGTACTCAATGAGCAAGATTCCCTTTGAGTCCCAAAAAACTGTGGCCATGAGCTTCCCGGCAGACGGAGTGACTTTGAACTTCTTCGGGGGGCCTGTTCCTTTTTTATACTACTGCATGGACTCTTGTTTGCTTTCAGGGTCATAGTGGTGGACCCATGTTTCGTCCCCAGTAACAGTTCGATCCATAACACCGTCCGCGTTCTCACTACACATCTCCAAAAGCTCTCTACAGCATGCGATTCTCACTTTTTTCTGAGGCGCTGTGAGCATTCGTGGCACCCACCTTGCACTGATCTTTGAAAGGTTAAGATGGTCATGAAGAATGGTGTGAATGGTACCAATTAAAAGCTTGGTGATCTCTGCCATCATTTTCATCTCTATTCGGGCATCCTCAAGAACAAGTTTTTCGACTTCTTTGATGCTTTCTCCCGTACAAGCAGTAGCCGGGGCGCCGGAGCGGGGGTCGTTTTCAATGCTCTCTCTGCCTCTCTTGAACTCACTTGACCACTTTTGCACAGTTGATAATGAAGGTGCGGAACCCTGGTAAACAGCCACAATCTCTTCATGAATAGTTTTTTGACTTTTTCCTTGCTTAGTGAGACATTTAATTACAGCGCGATGCTCAATTTTCACCATCATCGTCTCAGTTGCCATTATGATTCTGTTTAACTAGAGATAAATCGCGAATTAATAATCACATTTATATGAAATTTTACATGAATGCACTAAAATAATAGTATTACTTGATAAATAAGTCAATTTATATATACAACCACAGCTTCACCCCGATACCGAGATACCGAACGCCCCTCGTATATAAAGGATCCGCCATCTAACGTCTTTTTTTTTTCAACTAGTGCTTATTTCGTGAATGGTAACACTCAGCTCATGTCTGATTTCACAAATAATTAGTTTTATCCTTCCGGTTAATAATGCAAAATAGTTTCATTCAAATGGCTGCCTCGGCTGGCCATGCAGTAGCCTACACGATCGGTCCAATTTTTAAGCACATTATCGATTGTGTGCAGATGTATTTCACCAATGGCTTCATGAATATTGTCCTTTAAAACGTCAATTATCTCTGGCTTGTCTGCGTAACACTTATCTTTTACGGCACCCCACAAATAATAGTTCAACGGTGTCAAATCGCAGCTCCGAGGTGGCCAAACGACATCAGCTCTGCGGCTGATAATGCGATCTTCAAAAACAGGGCGCAAAACATCGAGTGTAGCTTCGGCTGTGTGGCACGTAGCGCTGTCCTGCTGAAACCAAATGTTGCCAATATCCTCCTCTTCAATTTTTGTGAACAAAAATTCGTTCAACATGGCCCGATAACGATCGCCATTGACTGTAACGGCCAAAAAAAAGAAAAATGGCCCAATTATGCCTCTGGACCAAAATCCGCACCAAGCAGTGACTCGTTTTGGGTGTATCGGCTTTTCAATGTATGCGTGCGGGTTTTCTGTGCCCCAAATGCGACAATTTTGCTTGTTTACATACCCGCCAAGACCAAAATGAGCTTCATTTGAAAAGATGATTTTTTTTGGCAAAATCGGCATCTTCTCTAAGTCGATCGCAGGCCCTCTTAGCGAAGCGAAAACGCATTGGATGGTCAGTTGGCTTCAACTCCTGAACCAATTGCACTTCGTATGGCGTCATACCAAGGTCTTTATGCAAAATTCGTCTCAATGAAGTCTCCGAAATGTTCAATTGTTGAGAACGACAGTGAATTGATGTTGATGGCGCTTCACGCACACTTTCTGCCACAGCAGCAATATTCTCGGGTGTATGCACTGTTTTTGGCTTTTCACGCTTTGGTTTATCGATGAGGATGCCAGTTTCTTTCACTTTTTTCACAAGATAACGAAAAAATTTAGCTGACGGTGCTTCTCTTCTTCCAAAATCCGTACGCAATTTTCGCACACATTCTGCAACATTACCATGATTTTCAAAGTAATGTCGCAATATTTCCCAGCGTTGTTCAAGCGTATACACAACCATATTCGTTTAGCGGAAGGATAAAACTAATTATCTGTCAAATCAGACATGATCAGATAAGTCACGGACTTATTGACCCGCCCACGTAGCATTCACGAAATAAGCACTAGTTGAAAAAAAAACGTTAGATGGCGGACCCTTTATAATTCTTTCATAATATAAATTTTCCCAAAAACTTTACAGAAAAAACTACACATCAAAGTTTCATCAATTGCTCCCGCCGATAAGGCGGCAAAAACAACAAACCGGTTTGATGGGCTGAACCCGGACCACCCAATGAAAACCAACAAAACGGCGAAAAGAAAAAAAAACAGACAGAGGAGCACATGCACACAGTGAACAATGGCCAATTCTAATCTCTAAATCGCAAATACCCGTTATTACTAACTCAGTGATGGACAGTGATAAAACACCAATTGCCAACCGAAACCCAATTATCATAGGTAAAGGCATTGACGCTGTCGCCACCTACTATGAAGATGTCAAAGCTCTTAGAAATGGTGACTTACTGATCCAGGTAAATAATAAAGAAGTCGCCGACAGATTTGTCAAGTGCAAGTCTCTTGGTCATGTTCCAGTCGAAATAGAGTACCATCTGTCACTTAATTCTTGCCAAGTTCGTATTTATTCATATAAACTCCATTCCTCTCGAAGAAAATGCTATCCTGGAAGAGCTAAGAAAGTTCAAAGTCACGGCAGTAAAAAAAAACTCTTTAGAAACGAAGGAGGAACCCTTAAGGCAACTGGAGCTGCTATATTGACGTTCGACGCCCCTGAACCACCTACAGAAATAAAACTAGGGTGGCAGATATTAGAAGTGAACCCTTACTACCCTAACCCCATGTCTTGCAGAATATGCCAAAAAAATAGGACACTCCAAAAACCATTATGGCGGATGATCATGCATCTAAAGATAGGATTTGTCCCACATTTGTAAGAGAAAAGACTGTTCTTATTATAAAAACAACGAAACGTTGTACGTTGTAAAGAAGCAAGGGAGAAGTACAATAAGTCAGGACACCTTTATGTACCAAAAACTATCCCACGGGGAACAAACCGATCACTTGCAGAAGTAATAAGAGAAAAACTCTCAGAGAAAGCAACTGATACGAATACCATCCCTAGCACAAGCAATATTGAACAATTGGCAAAAAACACCCTACAAACTACTAACGTAACAAAAACAAAGCACACCGAAAATAACACAAATACATACATTAATGTTACTGGCCCTAAACAAATTACCAAAACAATACCTACAACGCTCCAACACAACAAGGACAACAATAAGACAAACAATACCTCATTACTACCTTTACAAGAAAAGAAATTACAAGCAGAAATCATTAGTAATACTACAGACAATGATATGCAAATGAATCCATCTCATTTAGTTAGCCCCAAAACATTCCAGGACTACCCTGGTCCTAGGCCTGTCACAATAAGTAAGGCCTCTATGTCTTCATTAAAATATGTAATTCCAGAATCTGACAAAAAGCTAGAACAAGAAAAAAACTAAACTACATAACTCCTACTTAGGCAACTACATAGAAAACCCAATAGCATGCTCTTCACAAACAATTCCTCCACTACCAAAAACAAGCTCCCACTAGATATAAAAATTACGTCGCTTATTTTAATAATAAGCCACACAATAGGAACAAAGACGGCACGGCAATACTGATAAAATCAGGCATCTCACATTCCTATACGAGCTCGCCATCATCGATTCTTACCCAAACTTTACAAGTTAACCTATCCCAACCAATAACAATACAAAATATTTACAGACAGTCCCAAACAACTGTATCTCAGCAGGAATATCTTAACCTGGCGGGGAACCATCTCTCGCACAGCATTATCCTAGGTGAATTTAATGCCAACAACTCCATCTGCACCACCAGTGCAGGAACTATTGTGGAAAATTGGCTTCAAAGTTCCAACCTGATTCTGTTGAACAATGGGTCCCCGACCTTATTTTCCACCAAAAGTACATTTACTGCAGTAGACCTAACATTTGTATCACCTGCAATCACACCCAACACCAGCTGGAATGTCCATGATTCTCTATTGGGCAGCGATCACTTTCCCATTATACGAGTAATTGAAACCTCAGAATCATACACATATTGTAGAATATTTCATTCTCGTTTTATTGAAAAGAAAGCCAATTGGGATAAACTTTCCACAAATGCTAACCATCTAGCCTCTTTAACACCAATTGCACAAAACATCAATAAAGAAGCAGCAAATTTAAGGAAAATAATCAGACGAGCAGCGGCAACATCCAATCCTTCTTCGCATCCCCCTCATAAGTCGTCGCAACCTGTTTGGTTTAGTTCGCAAATAAAACAGTTGACCAAGGAAAAAGAACAGGCATGGCTTCACCTAAAAAGGCATCCAAATA
Organism: Volucella bombylans; assembly: GCA_949129095.1. Classification (NCBI taxonomy): domain Eukaryota; kingdom Metazoa; phylum Arthropoda; class Insecta; order Diptera; family Syrphidae; genus Volucella; species Volucella bombylans. Next base: position 174,607,704 of record OX422141.1, read on the forward strand.
CCGCGAATGCCATTGCTTATCGCCGCTTAGCCGCTGTAATAAAACGCACGGTACGGGAAGCCAAGGCCGAAGCGCAGTCAAACTTCTTGGGTTCACTCAACTCCTCTTTGGATTCCAGGACACTTTGGAGCAAGGTTAAAGTAATGTATGGGAACCGAGCACAGCACCGAATTACTTCTATCAAACAGAACAACACCTCTGTGATAGACCCCGCTGAAATAGCACAACGCTTCGCGGACAAATGGGCTGGATACTGCGCCGACAGAAACTACTCCCCTTTCATCCTTCAGGAAAAGAATGCCTTTCAAATGGATTTTAATTCCTCAGTTCCAAGCGTTACCACCAAACGTTTTGATCCCATTACTTTAGCAGAGTTCATGGAATCACTTAAAGGGACAAAAGGTTCAACGCCGGGGTCAGATAAAATTACTTTCAAGATGATCAAACGATTACCAGTACAAGTCATATTGCGACTAGTTGGCCTTTATAACAACATGTTGGATAAAGGCATTTTTCCACACGAATGGAAGAAAGGAACCTTGATCCCAATCCCTAAGCCAAATCATGACCATCACTCTATTGATGGGTTCCGACCGATTTCGCTCCTTTCAGTCCTGTCGAAATTATTTGGAAAAATAATTGGGAACAGGCTTAAATGGATCTTGGAAAAACATCTTAATTGTGGACAACATGGCTTCAGGCCAAGCAGAGGGACACATACTCTGCTCCATAAGCTGGACGAAGCAGTGCACACAGAGTTGGCTTTATGCAAACATTACGTCCTCCTTTCCATGGACTTGGAGAAAGCCTTCGAAAGGGTCACTATGTGGGGAGTAATAAGACAACTCGAAAATTGGAAAATTAACAGGGACCTTCTAAGAATAATTTACTCATTCATGTCTAATAGGGCTATAATTGTCCAAGTCAATGGTTACCTATCCACAATAACACCAATCGAAAACGGCGTCCCTCAAGGATCTCCAATTTCGACATCACTGTATAATGCCTATATCAATTCGTTACTCATGGAGATAGAAGCTGGCAACCAACACATCAAGTCTACTTTAACGTACGCCGACAACATCTTTGTTTTAGCATCTGGTAAACCAGAGGAAGTGACAGTAGCGCTAGGGCGAATGGTTTCGAAATCAATAATGTGGTGCTAAAATTCAGGAGCAAAATTGCCTCTTGAAAAAATGGATGCCTTACACATCTGCCGCAAACGCAGCTGTACAAATACAGTAATAAAAATAGAGAATGTCAGGTTTTCTCTTTTGGAAAGGGGTAAAATTCTTGGTCTGATCTGTACCAAAACTTGGAAATGGCATGCTCACGCAAAAATCGTCAGAGAGAAACTAGCAAAAGTTCACAACCTGCTCAAAATAATATGCAATAAACATAAAGGACCTCAACATAACACAGCCATCAGTATGTGAAAATTTTGTTGGTGCACTGTTTCATATTGTTGTAAGGGCATAACACCTACAACAATTTGATTCGGTAAACCAACGTCAGAATTTCCACTTCGCAGCCTTGCTTAGTATCGTCGGTGTTTGTGTTTTCTGTGTTTGTCCGTGATTATGACTAGGGAATTCAGGGTAGACGTAGCCAATATACGCGGGCTAAAAAGTAATCACTTTTCTGCGTACGTCCACGTCTGTAAGTACAGACCAGCTGTTTTGGCACTTAGTGAAACACAGGTAGATCCCCGCCCACACCTCTCAGATCATTCTGATCTGAAGCTACCTGGCTACGAACTAGTGCCATTATTCTTCTCTCACCGCGGTCTCGCCATTTATGTGCGTAGTGATGTAGCTTACCAAACTCCATCACAATGTGATCCATATTCCAATCCGGAATTCAACTTCATGTGGTTAAAATTCCATCTCCGTAAGCAAATTATACACTACTGCTTTATTTATAGAAGCCCCAAACTGGACAGCAATTCAACCTTTAACGAGTTTGATGCGCTGTCTGACTCCATTCAAAGAATTGTATCCCTGTATCCTCATACTGAAATCGTTATTACGGGCAACTTCAATATACACAATTCTGAGTGGCTTCGACATTCTGGACAGACAACACCCGAAGGACGGTGTGTTGAGATCTTCGCTGCGGAAAACAACCTAACGCAGCTTGTAAATGAGCCCACGCGAATACCAGACGTTGATAGTCATACCGCCAACACCCTGGACTTGTTTTTAACTTCTCACCCTGATGAGTACACAATTGATGTGCTCTCCCCTCTAGTCTCGTCGGACCATTGTGTCATATCAGCTAATTTCTCGTACACCGACCACACAGTTAGAGAAAAAATTCCTAAAAGAACCGTATGGCAATACGAGAAAGCCAACTGGAGCGGTCTTAACAGCTTCTTTAGGAATTTTAACTGGTCGTTATGCTTCCTCGATAACGACGTGGATGCCGCTGCTGATATGATTACAGACACCATTCTCTTTGGAATGAAATCCTTTATTCCTCATCGGATGAAGAGTATCAAACCAAAAGAAAAGGCATGGTACGACTCGAGCTGTAAAGAGGCCGTCAGGGTTAGAGAAATGTTTTTTTGGTCCTACAAGACCAACCCGACAGAGGAAAACCGAAAAAAGTTCAAACGAGCCAGAAATGACTGCAACGCCTTTCTTAAGCGTGTGAAATTCCTATACGACCAAAAACTGAGGCAAAAAATACTGCAATGTCCCAAAGGCAGTAAACATTTTTGGTCGTTCGTCAAAAACATTAGAAATTCCGCCTCATCCTCCATCCCAACGCTCATTTACAATGACATTCCAGCTGTCAGCTCTTTGGATAAGGCCAGTCTGCTTGCTGCACACTTTGCGGCCAGCTCAACACTCCCAGATTGTGCTTTGTCTCCGCCTACACTTGAGTGCGTCGAATCTTCAATGGGACGAATCTACTTTCGCACTCGTGTAGTAGCAAGAGTACTTAAAGATCTCAACATACATAAATCCGCTGGTCCAGATGGTATATCGCCCCTTCTTCTGAAGAGGTGTTCTTCCTCGCTGGCAAAACCACTGCGTAAGCTGTTTCATCAATCCTACTCTTTAGGACTCTTCCCGAGCAGATGGAAAACAGCATTTGTCCAGCCCGTCCCTAAAAAAGGCGAATCATCTTCTCTCTCCTCCTACAGACCCATTGCACTTACGTCCCTTCTTTCCAAGGTCATGGAAACACTGATAAATCGTCAGCTCATGAAATATCTCGAAACACGAAAACTTCTCAATGACCGGCAGTACGGTTTTCGTAGCAACAGGTCCACTGGTGATTTGATGGCATGTCTCACCGAAAAGTGGAACCAAAGCTTACATCAATTTGGCGAAAGCAAGATAGTTGCACTTGATATTTCTAAGGCATTTCACAGAGTTTGGCATCAAGCTCTTTTATCTGAAATGCGTGCATTTGGGATCGACGACTCTCTTCTTCAATGGATTAGACATTACCTTTCGGAACGTTCAATTCAAGTTGTCTTGGACGGTTTCAAGTCTGATATTCACAAAATAAATGCTGGTGTGCCCCAGGGCTCTGTTCTGTCACCGACACTCTTTTTAATTTTCATTAACGATCTCTTGTCTGCTACTTCTAATCCAATATATTCCTTTGCTGATGACTCTCTGCTTTTCATATTCGTTCCCGGACTCACGGCCCTGCTCTTCGGCTGTAGTACGAGAACGGCAGCGTATGCTAAGCTCATTAAATTCCGATATCAACAGCATAACCAATTGGAGAACTATCAATAGAGTGGAATTTAATGCTTCCAAAACACAATGCTGTCTTTAAAGCGAAATTTAAACACCCAGCCATTATCTATGAATGGCACTTGCATTGTCGAAACCGAAAAACTTTCCATCCTCGGTATGTGTGTCAATGACAACTTACGTTGGAATGACCACATATTTGATATCGCCAAAAACGCTGCGAAATGTCTAGGTTTCCTCAAGCGATGTAAGAAATATTTCACCCGCTCTGATCTGGCCTCAATATATAAGGCATTCATCCGCCCAAAATTGGAGTACAACTCCCACATCTGGTCAGGTGCTCCTTAAACATTTATGCACCTGCTAGATAGGATTCAAAACCGTGCGATAAAGCTCATTGATGATACTAATATCAGTCAGTCAATTGATACCCTCGAACACCGACGTAATGTCTCCTGTCTCACTTTGTTTTATCGCTATTTCCACCACCAGTGCTCCACTGAAATCGCCAGTAGCATTCCGCCCATTCAAACTTTCAACCGTAACACCCGTCTCGCTATGAATGCTCATCAGTATACCCTCAAGTCCATTTTCGGACGTACTCTAAAATATCGTGATTCGTTCCTAAGCCGTACAACTCGCTTATGGAATGCCCTGCCGATCTCTGTATTTCCTGGTCGTTATAACTTGCAAACATTTAAAATCAATGTACATCGGTACCTCTCTTTTCTTCCTCCCTAAATTTCCTTTGCCCGCGCTGTGTACAATCACTTTAAGGGTACTCAAACCCCTTGAGCGCGCGCTCATTTAAAAAAAAAAAACTATAGCCCAAACGCTAATAAGAGGCGCTATACAGCATGGACTCACCTTATTTTCAAACTGGACGAAAAGATGCGACCAACAAACACAAACAAAAATAAACGCAATGCTACGTACTGCTTTAGGAGCATTACCATCGACACCTATCGACTCTTTGTTGGCAGAATCTAACACCATGCGCTTCGTGGACATAAAAACCATAACCTAAGTTAAATTTATTGCAAAAAGCCTAAATGATAGGAAACACCCACTCCACAATATATGCATCATTGGCTGTCTTAATGCCAAAAAATCTAAAAACAAAAGTGCACTCTTCAATTCCATTCGTAGTAATAATCTAGCAAGTATCACTATTGCGAAACCACTGAGTTATGAGACAACACCACCTTGGCTTTTTCCTTGGCACCTAATAAACGACTCGCTCAGCGCTTCACGTAAAGGACACACGCAGCCGGTAGTCTATCGAAAAAACTTTCTGGAATTGTTGTCAGAGGGTAATTTTGATTGTATTTTGTATACCGACGCTTCTTGTCACGAAGGAACCACAGGTTTTTGTGTCTACAGGCTAGACAATCAATTTGACACAATAATAACGCGACAAATTACTACACCCAACCAAAACTCTTTCATTGGTGAAGTAATGGCACTAGTAGAAGCGTTCAACTTCGCAAAAGTTCTTCATGGAAAAACAGCAATATGCACAGACTCCCTCAGCGCAATACACGGCATCCAAAACAATAAAAGCAAAACGCCGATTTTTCATTTTCTACGCCCCGTGATCGCTTTAAACTCCCCCAGGATTCATGTTATATGGACACCCGGACATGTAGGCATTCCAGGGAATGAAAAAGCTGACGCAGGTGCCCGTCTAGCAATTAATATGCCTTTGGTGTATTCCATACCACCTTTCGCAAATGCAATATGGCGACAAAAAGTGCAAGAAATACAAATAGAAGCAGAAAACCGCTGGACCTTGTCAAGTTCCTTCTTAAGAACACATAAGCCATCTTTAGAACCTGTATTCTACAATGAGTCCTTGAGCCGACTACAATCGGTTAAACTCGTTAGATTGAGATTGGGACATGCACTGTTTAATAAGTCCCACTTGTACAACAGAGATAGTCAACCATTATGCAACGTTTGTCAGGAGAATTTAACCATACATCACGTGCTTCAAAGCTGCCAACTTACTAAAGACCACTTTACTGATAATATTCCAACCCTATCGCAGCTACTTGATCCCTCCTTACCGCCACAGAATTCTAGATTATTTCCATTATTGACTAAACACAAATTAAATTCAATTTGAAATCAAATCTAAAATCTAAATCTAGTATGCATATACGAGTATGTATAAGAATAGTGAATCTTAAGGTCCGTGTAAATATAAAATTGGAAATATTTGTAGAAATTGTAAATAGTACGACATTTAAGTAACAGCCATATGGGCACAGACCCCCGGCTTTATATTCCGGGCAATACAAATTTATTTGTATTCGTACCTGTGAAAATTAAATAAATAAATAAAATAACTTTTTCCAACTTTTCGGTGTATTGTGTTTTGTTTCCGTTTGCTCTAAGATTTACATTGATGCTTCAGTTTCTGTTGTAGCAGAAGCAACATTGAAAATAACTTACATGTCAAGACAGACTGGGACCTCGATCATCATTCCTCTACGAGCAGCATGATTCTTAGTTAACAGTAGGTGTCACTTTATTGCATTGTCACACTGGGATGGATGAAGTTTCGTGTTCCTGCGCTCTATAAGACCTAGCTACGAGTATCTTAGGCTGTAAACGCAACATCCTGATTCTCGTCGCTGTACAACCAGTATAGTATCTATTGAACTTTTTCGTTCGCAAAAGGATGTGAAAGCACCCAGAGGACTTTCCTTTAGAGTGTCCATAAATCTGCTCCATATAGCAGGACAGGAATTTTGAGGGACTTGTTGCTCACAGTAAGGCTTTGCTACTCCATTTCCATCTTAGAAACATCTTTATATCCGCACATATGTCATTGATGAAGCTTATTGCAGAGCTAAGGCAAACTACCCACAAAATTATAGCCGCTTGTGGCTAGGTTCTGCCTAGGAACTTGATGTGGGTTGTCTGTTTTAATCACGGCATATGTTTCGCTTTGTTTACATTGACTGCGAGACCTATTTTTATAGTTCTTTTCTATAGACGTTATCATGACTATTCCTAAAATAGATGGAAAGGTGGTAGGTACCGATTTGATATTCTATTGTAAAATCTTCTCAAAGATCTCCCACAGAAAAAATAGCCGTACAACGCGATTCTGAACTTAGCCGTTCTAAGACCCCATTGATTTGGACCTATCAGGATGTTCACGATCAGTTTTTGACGTTCACATAATACGTCAGCAAGGCTTTTCTTTTTACTTTAAGATAGTTTATGTTTTCTGTTTTCCCGTGATTCCGTGCCAATTGGAGCCCCCATCTCGGCATCGCCTTAGCCTCCAGCGTCGCTAAATACACCACCTGTCTGGTTTAAAATGCCCAAATTTTGTAACAACGTTCCCACTAAATTAATGTAATTAGTCTAGGTTGTCGTATTCTTTGGCCTCATGAAGCCATATTGCTACGATGCACGGTGTTGCGCCAAATTACGAAGTGAATCAAAAGTCTGAGGTTTTTTACGTCAAACTTGAGACACGTTTTTATTAACCATTGTAATATATATTGTACATATATATGTGTCGCATATGATTACATCGAATGTTAAATATTTGTCCCACGTATCTGCATTGCTACAAACTATCCTACAGAGAGTTCGCTGTTGTTCACGAATTTGAGTCATCCAATTATTTTTCGTATGTTCTCGTTACACTTTTTCTAGATCGAAACCATTGTCCGACGTTCGAAGTTTCAATTTGTAGTGTAGTGGTACCAGCAATCGCTTCTCACTCGGAGAGTCCTGCCCATGGCAAGTCAGTTTTTCATTTGTAATTGGAACTCAGACAGAAAAATTCTGCGTGTGAAGGCATAACACTGACACGTAGATTTGGCTGTTGTAGAGTTTCAAGCACAGACAAAAATACTGTGAATTATAACTCGAATCACTCTGAGTGAAGCAAAATCTCTCCTTCCTATTCTCGGACTCCCACCCCCCCCCCCCCCCCCTGGAGAGCGAATATCGAAACCAAACGCACCTGAGTTTCAAACCACTACAAGACAATTTTCCTTTCTCTTTCTTCTACCTTTCCGCCCGCGCCCTTGCAACAGTAAAAGGGTATCTAACCCCTTAGGCGCGTGTAAATTATACAAAAAAAAAAAAAAAATATTGCGAGCCCCCGGAAACCACCGAGCTCTGAAACGAATATTTCAATATTTCTACTCGCCCCAAGAGGGGCGAAGAAGAGCAGAAGAAGAGTCCGGCAGGGAAATGTATTCATATATAATACTGTAGAATGTTTGTGTGGGTACAAATGATAGAACTTATTCTTTTCAATAGAAATCGCTTTATTCAGTACAGTTACAATTCACTATTTAATTGTTTCTCTCAGTACAATCCAATTTCTCAACCGCTTATACTTTTCTTATCTTTTACTTAAACCACTTAATCACTTCTCCTAATTAACACTTCAAACTTCACTTTAGAACTGATTTGCATACCTTCGGGATGCTGGTATTTATACTCGAATGACATACTTCGAGAACAATCTTCGCCATCCAGCGTCCCATACGATTTCCAGTTTGCTAGAAAATTCGATTCCACTCTCCAGTCATCAATGGTCGAGACTTTTTTATTCAAGTATCGAAATCTTCTGGTCTTCGAGTATCGACATCCTCTGCGCTTTAAATCTAGATTTAAGTGGTTATCACAATGCCATTCACTTCCATAATGCAGTACTCTCGTACTATTCTCAATTCATGTTATGAATATGAATGAATCCGATTTTCTCGTTTGGTGTTTAAGGCGCCTCAGGTTCATCTGAGGCACTTTAACGCCTGAACGGTCGTCGTACTTGAATCATGGAAGCTTGCTTCCAAAAGGCTTCTGCCTTCCCTGGAACCGTCATCCTTCCCCTCTGTTGAGACATGAGCTCCAAGCACATAACATTTGCAGTTATACAGCCACAGGTGGTCTTAAAATTCGTAAAGTATTGGTTAATAATTTTTGGATTTTCTGTATCTTTTCGAGAGTGCAATAGCCTAAATTCACATATCTCATCACTAAATTAATGCTCCATAATATACCAATTTATTTATGAAAAAACGCATAATCTGTGACATAATCGTTTTTCCGATTAATTGTTTAGGCAATCTTAAGGACAAGGAGTTTGAAGTACTCGTAAGTTTGTGATAGGACCTACCATTCACAGTAAGTTCTTTCTCCGCTCAGATTTTTCATATGAGTTTCTGAATGCTGTTTACCAAGTCATTGCCAACTGCATTGATCAGTTCGGCTGTTAAACCGTCGACCCCGACTAATCGCCTTTCGTGTTTTCTCCTTTTCGGAAGCTGGAATTCCTTGGTTATCTTTTGTTCAAAAACGTACTTGGCGCAGCTGCGTCAATATTTATGAACAAATAACGTGCTTCGCTATGGTTGTTGTTTGGAACTCGATATTCATTTGCTGCAGCATTCTTAATGGTATCCTGACATGGACTTAGGTGAGCTACTTGACTTGTTTCTCCCCCTTACTTCATATGTCCCAGACCAGCCCTGCGTTGGTGACACCGGTTTTCTATATTTAATCAGTTTAGGGTACATTCATGTCTCTGGAGGTGGATATACCATCTTGATCAAAAAGTTCCCGGGATAACCACCGTGTGGCGCTCCCATTGTTCCGATTTGAGTTCTGTTTTAGCGTCATAGCTTGACATTTGCTGTGACTTCTTTCTGTTCAATTGAGTTAAAAAACCAATACGGGGAACGCGTTTCAGCAGCCGAGAGGAAGGAATGGAAACATCGCAGGAAGCACTGATGTGACATACCGAAAACCGAATATAAAAAATGTTTCAAGGATTGGATCAAGCGCTGGCATAAGTGTGTTGCAGTCGATGGGGATTACTTTGAAGGGGACAATATAGATTTAGATGAATAAACTTGTATACTTAATTTTCTGAATAAATTCCGGGAATATTAATCAAGGTGGTACATCGTGTGGCACTTTCTAAATAACGATCAGCTCGACTTTACCACAGTCTATTTCAGTTGCTAATTGTACAGTTACACTCGGTATGTGAACGTTTCTTAAATACATTACAAACAGATCTGAAAACCTTGCCATATTTTTTTACTTACGGCAACTGGAGGATCAAGTTCTTTTTACGAGTAGACTCCTTGATACTAAACCGCTTTTGGGGGATTATTTAAATCGAAGAATTCCCTTTCAAATCCTTTCAAGCTTTAGAACTAAATTAGTTTCAAATTATTCTGCGTGATAAACAAAATGATACTTAAGATACATTAGGAACACAAGAATTTCATGTCTTACACTGAAACGTTAAGGCTTTGAAAACAAATGACCTAGCATCACTCAAGGCAATTGAGAACTGGCGGTGAATATTTTCCTCGTAATAGACATCAAAATAGTTTTGACCGACTTTAAGGTGTAGAACTTAAAATTTCCAAATCGTAACAATAAAGAGCACTCTAAGCAGCAAGCTCAGCTGAACACTGAAAAGATTGATTAAAGTCTGCTCGATGAACCGCGAAACGGGAAAGTAGGAATAGGCCTGCTCAAACCAAGTGGGAGCGGGAGCGAATTTCGCGCGGGAAATAAATACATAGGAGGATATTTGGCACCATTCAAACAGCTGAGTCAACTCAGAGAGGCGATAGCGGGATTGCAAAGTTTTTTCGCTAGTTCGCTGCATGCACTATTTTTTCGCTGTCCCGCGTGTGTTAGATTAAAGAGAAAGATGGTGTCAGTGGAAAATCAGTTGGAGCTTATAAAAAAATACCCGATATTATATAATTTAGTAGACCCGGAATACAAAAATATAAGAAAGATTGATGAAATATGGGAAGAAATTGGTCCAGAACTAAAACACGACGGTGAATAATTTGAAAATAAGATTTATTTAAATTTCATTATTAAAGAAAATAACACATTTTTCACGTTTGCTTCATTGATTCCTGTTTTCGGGTAGTTAATACAGTTAGTGGGAGCTCCCACATTTACCTCTGGTTCTTCTAAATATTCGTAATAAGTAGTGTCGCATTGTTATGTTCTTAAAAAATTATGTAAAATACAAGTTGTGTTTACAATTAAGATTGCAGTTTTAACATTAACTTCAATAGGTCTAAGGTATACTCTCCATTTGTTGGCTAAGATTCCAAAGGCATTTTCAACTACTCATCTTGCTCCGGAAAGCCTTTTATTTTACTTTTTCTTATGGTTGTCGGTTCTAGACAGTGCTTTTAGTGCATTTTTCATTTTTCTTCTCCGCAATTTGCTTTTTGTTGTCCTGGTCTTCGGCATGTCTTCTTGTGGATTAACAAACTGCTGCATTAACGACAATAATGCTGATTTTGTTGCCTGCAAGGGGATCTGCGGCAAAATATTCCATGCTATTTGTGTCGGCCTAAATAAAAGAAACACGGTCTTCCTCAAAGAGTTCTCCGAAAATCTACTGTTCTTCTGTGACGAGTGTATCAATATTTCTCTCGCACATGTGCTCCTTGCAATCAAGTGCCTCAGTGACTCCAATGAATCCAACCATAACTCACTCATCAGTCTGATAACGGACAAACTATCAATGTTTGAACAAAATGTAAGATGTGCAGAAGTTGCGCGTTTAATTTAGCTAGAAAGTGCAAGATCCAGAAATGAAGAAACAATACAAGCGCCACCTTGATACAGTCTTAAGTGAATTTATATCAATCTGTTCCGCAATGATGGATTACAACAAGAAAACATGTAATTCCATCAACTCTCTCCGGGAAGACATCGATATTCATCTCCAATCATCCACATCCAATCTCCATTTCTAACCTGCAACAAACAATCACCAACTCTCAAATTATTAAGCGTCCATGCTTGATATCACATTCGATAAAATCAATGAGCTTAATGATGAACTCTCCACGAATAGAACAGTGTTGAAAGATTTAGAAAAACTCATTGGAACAGTATGCCACAAAATTAATGGACTTTCAACCCATCCCCCACCGCACAACAGTTACAATACTTTAATTTTGGCAGAATTATTACAAACCGAAGCCTAATCATTGCCACAACCAGTGCCGATATCCCTAAGCAACCCCCTTCACGTATCTCCACAAAAGCAACAAGTGCCTCTCTTCCATCCATGCCCCAACGCGCTTCATTTAATTTAACCCCTGCCCATGACTGCTCAACCACCCACACCCCTTCCAACAGGAACCAAATACCCAAACTTTATCAGCTCGCAGATCTTAAATCCCGCTTCTAGCTCGCCTTCTCCCTCGGTTTCATGGGCCCCAGTCCCTATTTTTGATCCCCTTTCACCGCCTAACGTTAAATTGACCCAAAAGAATATAGACACCACAGAATGCCGTTACGTGCTCTCTAGGCTAAGGGATAAAAAGATATACGAAAATATACGTCTCTTTATCGCATATCCTTACGACAAATCCGACTCTGTTTGCTTTAAGGGAAAAACCAAAACAAGTGTCATGGTCTCCATCCAACCGGAAGGCCTTCCTACGGTTATAACTAGTCTCAGAAAGCTTTACAACAGGTATCATGAAATCTTCGACACACCTCCTCAAAAGGTTGCGGATGACCTCGCTGCTTTCCGCAGCTATGTACACTCTAAAAGAGTTTCTCACCTTCAGCGCAGCCGAGCTGACCACGACAAATTTGTTCGTTCCTAATTTGCCTTCTTTGCCTGCATCACATCTACACTCCCCTATTCCTCCACGCAACAAACTACCTACCTCTTACATTTAACTACCAAAACGTAAGAAATTTTCGCCCTGAGACTCGCTGTCTTGTCTAAATCACACGGTCTCTCTTTCGACGTCTATGCTCTTACAGAAACCAATCTGATCCCCGAAATAAAGAGGCAGGAGCTATTTCCATCTTCTTATAATGTTTTCCGAGATGACGATCACTCTCTCCCTATGTTTAATGATCCTGCCATCCCTAAAGTTGATTCTCCATGTAGAGGTGTCCTACTTGCCTCAACCTTCTCTCATCGCTATCTCTTCTTCTGTTAATCTTGACTTTGTTTCAATTAAAACAACACTTCCCAACAGGTCCCTGTACGTTATGTGTTGCTACATTCTCCCAGCTCAACCTATTGAATCCTACATCCTTGCTATGAAAGCAATTGACCAACTAATTGACCTAAGTGATTCCATCGACGATATCCTTATATTTGATGACTTTAATCTGCCCCTGCTACAGTGGGTTCCATCGGATGATCACTTATTTTTTACCGCGTCAAACACCAGTTCATATAAGGAATGTCTTTTCATTGCGAGAAAACAGACAAATATAATTTCTCTATAATATAACAGCGTTTAAGTACAGCAAAATTATCTTCTATAAAACTGAGCGTAGACGTTACAACTGTTAAAAGCGTTATTCAAAGAGCCAACCAACATACATACAGGATAGACAGATGGTAACCTTTGCGAAGCTATCATCACGCCGTAGCTGGTATATCCGATCCTCTGATAGCTTCCGGTTGCCTGTCACCGATGGCGTATAGCCAGTTATGCTACAAAAAGCTATAGACCAGATACCTACTGGTAACTCTGAACAGCCTGTCACTAGGATATATACTGAAACCCTTCCGAACAGTGAGAGTAGCTTTTATAGCGAAAATCGGACATGACCACCAAAAGCTTCAGACATTCAAGCCTGACTTTTTTAATGTTGAAGAGCATTCTAATGCTTATTAATGCGGAAGATTCTGCGAGAATCTGCTTCAAAAGCCGATAGGCAGAATTAAAAGCGCACTCGACAAGAAGGAATACTCGCTGGGTATTTCCATCAACATTCAGGGTAATTCGGCCAGATTATACGGCGTAGACGAATCAGTAGTTTTTCTCCGAAGAAGCTAAAAATTTGTTTGTCATCCTGGATAACAAACTTCTCTGTACGAAATATGTTACGTCGTGTGCCTCTAAGGCGTTATCGGCCTTCTGGCAGTGCAAAGGAGCTGTGAGCAAGACATGGGCCTGTCACCGAGAAATGTTCTTCGGATTTACATGATGATAATAACGCCAATTGTATCCCATCCTTCGGTTGTCTGCTGGAACAAGCTCTAACGAAAATATATCACTGTTACTTTTATCAAACTCCAAAGAGCCATCTATCTGTGCTAATAAACTTATTTCAGATTTCAATGCTAATAAATGCAAAAATAATAATTAATATTCTCGATTAAATCGTATTCTAAAAGGATGAACTTCTGATGTAGAGTTTCAATAAGTATTGGGTACCGTAACCCTAATATCGACAAGAGGTTTTAGGTCGACATCGACTTATACCAAAGGTGGAGCTGGCGCCCTCAACACAGGTTTCGCTTTCCGATTACACTACTAATGTGAGTAAGCGCCGGTCAGGCGTATCCTGGCTCCCATGAATGTATAGGCATCCCATGAACATAAGTTATCTATTGTCAAGCGTTCACGCAAAACACCAGATCTTTCTTATGGACATGCCGCCTGATGCAAAGACACCAGAACTCATTCTGTTGAAAAAATACGAAATCGACTTCTCCTGTGTCAGGAACGGTTTCAGCCAGAACCTGAGCCAGGAAAGGAATTTAGTCGGCTCTTCACGGATAGTTCCAAAACCGATTTAGGATGCGGCGAGCGCTGGTGTCGATAGAGTTAAATTTCGCAATCACAATTGTGTACAACGAATTGTAGTATGAAAAATTGGTGGAGGAGCGAAGCATTTGCATCTGTAGCAATAGCCAAGCTGCGCTTGCAGCTTTACTGCTCCATCTTACGACTTTCAAACTAGGGAGTGTAAGACTTATGCCTGATCTCGTCTGCCTGCGTTCTCGGTTACGGCTTCCATTGACAGTTGGGACTCTATCTCATATGGTATAAATCCCCAGGTTGTCGGCAGACCAAACGAATGCTTTCCGATGTCACTAAGAGGTAAGCGACTTTCTTGCTGTCGCTCAGTAGAAAACACTTACTTACTGGCGTACTCTTTTGCTAAGCACTTAAGTGTGCCAGGCATAACTGATGACGACACCGTGGAGCACTACCTCTATGGATGTCCGGCCTATGCTCGCACTAGGTTGCAGGTAGTTTGTCTGAATCCGCTCTTCCAACAAAAAAAAACCTACAGTTAATGATCGTAATCAAAGTTCTGTTATAGGTTCTCAACAAAAAAAAACGTAAAAGGCCGATACAAAGAAGAATCAAGTTTGTATTCAGAAATGGAAATATGAGACACAGTTCTACGATCATAAAGTTATGAAGCACAGCACGCGATAAACCATGACTCTGTTGAGAAAACGGTGTGGGAACCGCAACGGCAAAAATATAAAGGCGTTTATGACCTTGATACCAAGAGCGAATCTTACCACTAATATTAAATAACATTCATAATTCATAACTCTCACACGAATGAATATAACTCCAGCATTTATCACTTACCTCCATATCCTTTTCGAATTGCCTGTAACTTTCTAGAAGGCGATATAAGCCCTGAGTAGACAAAACTGTATGATAAAAATCTTGAGTACTTGCATGGCATTGTTCAACCATGACAACAAAATCACACAGAGCTTGTTCCTGAATTTGTAGTTTCCCTTTGATGCAACAAATCATCTTGACAGCGTCACTTAGGAGTTGCCTATTACTTGGAGCTGCTCCTAAATCGTAATTCCATCTGATAAAAAGATTAATGTGTAAGTAAATAACTTTTCGATTTTTTGTAAAATGCAACAACTTTCCAACGATTTAAAGATACTCATATCAGCTGACATTGGAGTTTGGAGTTTTTTATTGAAATCCGACGCATTCATCATTTGGATTTTAATCAAATTTAATATATTTTCATTAAGAGCTTTCTAAAATCAACTGTCTATAGAAGGATTCTTATTCAGGAAAGACTTATGCAAGTAACTCACCTGCTTTTTAACATATCCACTTATGTACTCAATTACAGTCCAGATGGTGCACATTTTCGAAAAGGCTTCCAGTATCTGTTCGTCAAGAAGGCAAAACCGCATTTGGTTTGTTTTATTGCAAGCTCTTATTATTCCATGGATATGCCGATTCATCAGGTTAACTTGGAAATTGGCTGATATATCCGACCTCGTAATCGGTCCTAATCTACGTGTATTGGCTTCCTCTGATAGAAAGCAGTAGCCCCTGTCGGTGTTGATGATTCTTACAGTTTCCTCATTTTTCCGAAAGAAAAATGACGTGTTAAGGGCTTGAGTACAATCACGAGCCATTGACTACAATAATTTAGTAACGAAATTGTATGAAAGTTATGATTAAGTTGAATCGAAGCCTACCATGACGTGATACAGGAAAGTGCTAGAACTATCAGATCCATCAATCATTGTATACTTTTCTAACAACTCCTGAATTTGGAATTGTATTTCGTTGAATGTTGTAAAAAATACAGCATTTTCGTTCTGCTTGAAAGCCTCAGCACATTGTTGTAAAAGGAATCGACACGAATTTACGTCAGCCTTTCAAAATTTTATAAATATGAGTGAAAAGTCAATTTGAAATAAATATCATAAAATATTCTTGCACCCAGAATAGTAATCAAAAGAAACCAGGCATCATGTCCTCTAGAAATCCTAGCACAAAAGGGCATAATGATATTGACTTAATAAAATAGTGACCATTAACAGGCCACGTCCTCTACCGTGAGCATCGAACTTTTCGAGTTGCAGAGGCTGAGTAGGATCAATGAGTCTCGAGAAATTCTTCACACGAGTGCTGAAACTAAAGGATGTTCCCCCCTCCCAACCCTCTTCCCAACCCTTGGGATGGATCAACGTGTCATACGACCCGTACCGAAGATCAACCTGGCTGAGGGCCCAGCATCTCCAAAAATAGCTCAGTCGCGACCGGACTATCCGTATACCTGGCGACCTCCGGATTAGCTGGCCTTAACTGTATATAGCGGATATCTATACAGATAGACCATCCTTTCTCCGCTACCATATTGTGATATCCACTTAAATGTGTGAGCAGCGACATCTAGATCCACAGAGCAGAAAATTTGGATACTCGAAGACCAGAAGATTTCGATACTTGAATAACAAAGTCTCGACTGGAGAGTAGAATCGAATTTTCTAGCAAATTGGAAATTGTATGGGCGCTGGATGGCGAGGATTGTTCTCGAAGTATGTCATTCGAGTATAAATACCAGCATCCCCAAGGTATGCAAATGAGTTCTAAGGTGAAATTTGAAGTGTTAATTAGGAGAAGTGATTAAGTGGTTTAAGTAAAAGATAAGAAAAGTATAAGCGGTTGAGAAATTGGATTGTACTGAGAGAAACAATTAAATAGTGAATTGTAACTGTACTGAATAAAGCGATTTGTATTGAAAAGAATAAGTTCTATCATTTGTACCCACACAAACATTTTACAATATTATGCTTTGCGCATAGTCAAAACCTTCGGATCCA
The DNA here is from genome assembly GCA_949129095.1 of Volucella bombylans. Taxonomy (NCBI): domain Eukaryota; kingdom Metazoa; phylum Arthropoda; class Insecta; order Diptera; family Syrphidae; genus Volucella; species Volucella bombylans. Next base: position 174,624,822 of record OX422141.1, read on the forward strand.
TTCCGGGGGCTGAGAGAAGTGCGGATATTAAGATCAAGATTGAGTGGGCTAACAACATCGTAAAAGACGGATTAGCCACTGCATCCACTGCTCCCAAAGCACCAAAAAAACTCATTCAAACGCTAGAGATCATTGGAGGAAACCGTACCGGTTCTCAAGAGGTCCGAAACCTACAACACCAAAACCCCTGGGCCATCCAACAGCTCATCTCACATTTCAGCGAAGCCCTAAAGAACGCAATAATGGTCGCAATGATCGACAGGAACGACACCGACGGATCAATAACACCTGAACAGTGGAAGTTGGTCAAGATTCGAGCATCTTCTTGGCCATCATGAGGGAAAAGCCCGGGCCACCTCCCATCACAAGCGACGCTGGCTGGCAGCGAGGCTACGTCAAGCTTATCGCATGTGCAAATCAAAGATCCCTTGATCTTTTCATCAAAGCCATAAGTGGTTTAAGAAAGATTTGTCCATGTGCAAAACTTGAGGTCGTGTCTATATAGGACATCTCTATCAGACCTCGAACTTGCACCTGGATCCCAGCTGAAGCCTCCTCCCCAGAAAACATTCTGGAGATTATCAGGCTCAGCAACCTGCCCCTTCCGACTCATGACTGGAAAGTCGCGAAACTGGAGGAACTAAGGGGCTCTTATAGATGCGCGTTGATTATGATCAATAAGGAATCCTTAACCCTCTAGCGCAGACTAAAGTTATAATTCGGTTCGGTTTAGTTTCGGGTCAATAAAAGAGAGCTGGATGCTCCTCCTTTAAAGGAAACATCAAATACAACCTTAGATCTTGGAGCGTCGATATCCTTTCCAGAAATGGATAGCGACAATTCCAATCTATCCGAGGTGATAATTAAGTCGTCGGTCTCCTCTTCTGACATCCTGTCGGAAATGAAAATCGATGACGACGGAAAAAGAGGTCCTATACGATCAGAGGAAGATGAGTTCTTGAGCACATCTTCAGAATCGGAGGACAACAGGTGGTGGCTACTCTGGTAAGCTGTACAGTTTCTCCAGATTAATCTCCTTCACTCAGAAAAAGCTTCGGCTGCGCTCATTCTGCGTCTCTCCAAAAAACGCAGAACCCGCAGAGCCAGAACCCAAATTTTACTGTCCCGAATTTTACCAGTTCGATTGCTTGGACCAAAGAAGAAAGTATATGTGTGCGGGCTATTGGATGAAGGCTCTTCAATTACAATGATGGATCTCAGTCTCGCCAAGGAACTCGGATTGAATGGTCGCCAAAGCAAGCTGAATATTCAGCGGGTTGGAGGAAGGACAGCTCAGGAGCCAACAACAGTTGTGAATGTTGAAGTCACTGGTATCCAACAGAAAAAGAAACATGTGCTCCGCAAAGTATGTGCCTTTATTTGCCGTCTACGGAAACACCCAGAAGCGATTAACCATAAAACCGTATTCTGCCGTCAAACCTAGGATACTTATTGGGTTGGATCACTGCCGACTGAGACAATCCAGCTTAAAGAAAACGGTCGGTATGCCGTTAAGACCGAACTAGGATGGGTCGTGTTTGGGCCAAGCACAGGTGTTACGCCAAGTCCAAGTTTCATGGCAGCCGATGCCCTCCGTACTGTTTAACTTCCGAGTGGGAACGATTGCCATCTGCGGTGCTATTCGTGAGATGTTTCACCAGCTGCTTGTCGAGCCGAGGATAGATTCTCACTACGATTTCTCTGGAGCAACAGTGATGATGGTCGACTGCTAGATGTCTACGAAGTGTTGGTCATGACATTCGGAGCTGCTTGTTCGCCATGCGCAGCCGAGTACGTAAAAAATACGAACGCACTGGAACATAGCACTCAAGACCCTCGTGCCATTAAGTCAATTATGCAACATCATTATGTCGACGAGGATTCGAGGATTCGAGGATTCGTATCTAATTCAGCCAGAGTTACAAGGGTTATGGCTGGTATTGCAGGGAGATCAGAAATGGGAAGTGGAAGCATGGAAGAAAGCCTTTCTACCGAAAAAGTTCTCGGCATCTTTTGGCAGCCATCAAGTGACACCTTCAGGTATAAACTCAAATTCAACCGCGTCAACCCTGAAATTGTCACTGGAAACAGACGTCCTACCAAAAGAGAGCTTCTCAGTGTGGTGTTGTCAGTGTTCGACCCTCCCGGTTTCTTGAGTCACCTTTTGATTGGCGCAAAGCTAATAATGCGCGAGGTGTGGAGGTACGATATGAGTTGGGACCAACCTCTTCCCGACAATATCAATTGCTCATGGAGAAAATGGTGTCGACAGATCAACGATGCAGTTCAGGTTCGGATACCACGACATTACTTTCTCAACGACGTAGCTCCGAAGGAAGTCCAACTTCACGTGTTTGTCGACGCCAGAGAGGAAGCCTTTGCGGCAGTCGCATATTGGAGGATAATCTAGTCAAACGGGGATGCACCAAAACGAAGTGTGCGCCGTTAAAGTCGATGACTATACCGCGAGTTGAGCTTCAAGCAGCCGTCTTAGGCACGAGGCTGAACACTCCTTCGAGATCAAACGTCATATACTTTGGAGCGATTCCGAGACAGTTGTCAAATGGATCGGATCGCATAGCAGCCGCTATAAACCATTTGTTGCACACAGATTTGCCGAAATCCTAGCCGCAACTGGAGACGAATACCTACTCAGAATAATGTCGCCGATGAAGCCACACGTATAAACCACCAACTCGACTTCAGTCTCTCGTCAAGATGGTTCAGTGGCCCAAAATTCATGCGGAAAAATGAGGATATGTGGCATAAGGATCCTGCAAAGGAACAATTACAAGAAGATGACAACGACGAGCTTCGTCCGAAGTTCGCCATGCTTGCCGTGAATTAGAAATTTATACATTTTTCGCGTTTTTCTTCCCTTATAAAGTTGAAGCGAGTGGTCGCATGGTCTGAGGCTGATATTAGCCTCATTGCTGCCGAGTTGAATGCCACTGAATCCTTTCTTTGTCGACAAGTTCGAAAGCTACGCTTCCGAAATGAGCCTTGTTATAAGTGGCCAAAGCCTGGCCAAAGGGAGTAGTTTATACAATCTCATGCATATGTTGACGAGAAGGGTATTCTACGTATTTACGGTCGAATTGATGCCACCAACTGGATGCCGTATGACAGTTCACCAAGTTGGTTGCCACACATTACCATCGCCGAATGAAGCATCAGAACGTCGAGGCAGCGATCTATGAAATACGCGGCAAATGTTGGGTCTCAAGACTAAGACGTCTCATACAGAAGATAGCTGCCAGCTATAGTGCCTGTCAGATGGAGCGAGCCATGCCTGTGATGCCAATGATGAGTCAACTGAGAATCGTGTGACGCCATTTGTGAGGCCCTTTTCTACACTGGCCTGGATTATATCGGTCCGCTGTCAATTTCCAATGGTTGCTGCTTCGAGAGGCGCTGCGTTGCTTTGTTCACATGTTTGACGATACGAGCAATACACCTGGAGATAACCAGCGACTTATCAACTGACGCCTGCATCTTGGTTATGCGAAATTTCATAAATCGCCGAGGAGTTCCTATGAGGATACGCAGACAATGGGAAGAACTTCATTGGCGCCAAACGAGAAGCAAAACGGTTTTCAGACTCTTCACGAAGAATCGAGTGGGTGTTCAATTGTCCAAACAACTCATCCGAAGGCGGTGTATGGGAGCGGATGATGTAGTGTGTAAATAGAGTTATTCGCCATAAACTCAAGGAGCTTGAACACACATTGCATTGTCTACTAATAGAAGCTGAGAACATCGTGAATTCACTTGCATGTTTCGCCTGATCAAGAAGAGCCGTTTACGCCAAGTCACTTTTTGGTCGATACAGTTGAAGAAGTTCTGTGGTTTGAGCAAGCAGTGGAGAACGGCTCGCCAATTAAGAGATCTCTTCTGGGAGCGCTGGATAGCCGAATACTTAATAACGCTAAACGCACCGAGCTAAGTGGTGCGAGATGACAATCCCGCTCAGAGAAGGTGACTTAGTGTTTGTTTACGATGCTAACATTCCAAGAAAACAGTAGTGCCGAGCGAAGTTACTGCGCGTCTATAGCGTGAGTTTTGAAGAGCTGACATTCGCACGAAGACAGGAGTATTGCGCCGTGCAGTGTCAAAGTTGGCTGTTCTGAACATGGCTGATGGCGAATCGGGGGAGGGGATATAGCAGAAAACCATATTACACAGACTGTTCTGTGCTCATCACCTTTCTCTTTCTCTTGCCGCGGTTTGTACTTTCGTCAAATGAACTGACATTTCTTTGTAAACAAGCTAGCGAAGTGGATGCAAGTATAAACTGCAAAATAACATACATACATACATATCGTTCAAAACTACATTTTTTCAGTGATGTGACTTATTTTTGATTAAACGGCTACGTAAACAAACAAAATTGCTTGTTACTCATAAATATTGTTTGAGTAATGCGCGATAGACGCCCCCAATTGTTCGAAAATGTGGTCGAAACCTATAGAATGCGCTTTGTACGGGGCAGCCGTGGTGGATACATGGACAAAACTATGTATTACGAGTATATAATATCTCCCAATATATGTTAAAATGATATTTCAAACAAATTTATTAAGTCTTCATCAGATTAATTTTTTTGTATTTCATTTACACAAAAATGTCTGAGCCTTCAAAAAAACACTCTTTAAATGACTTTTATCATCCCAGTTATGCTGCATGGCACGGTAGTATGGACGTAAGCGAGGACGGATAAAATATCCTTGGTCGTTTTGAGCGCAAAATTCTTCAAGTGGCTTTTGGTCCCATTTACGTTGATGGGCTTTGGACTCGGAGATGCAAAAGTCAGACAAGTGCGCAAAAGCAATCAGAGGAAGCTAAGATATATAGATCGAATAAATATTATCGCTCAGGTCTAAGGAGCCTTTGATTCCCACCCGAGAGGACAAAGCTGCAGAAGAATACCTCGTCTAAGATAGTGCGCGCAAGTAGGATCTCATCCATTTTTGAAGCAGCTGTTAGCTATAGCAAAGTTCAGATACTTACGTTGGTAAAAGGTTCCCCAGAATCCCGATAAAACTCCACGACACCAAAGCAGCGTTTTTGAAAATTCACCAATGGCATTGTTAGAATGTATCTTGGATGGAGACCTGGAATGCCTTGCAAATAGGGATAATTCAAATCAGCAGACGTATTTGCATCAACAACAATTGCAGACTTTCGTTTATAACAATAAACAGCAATCGTTTCATCTTGTTCTAAAAGCAAAAATAAACAATTAAATAAGTTTCTAAAAGACTTGCAGCTAACAATTGTAGCCTATGTGCATACCAATGCTCCATCCGTAACGGCTGGTATTACTTGTGTCAGTTTGATCGGTTGGAGAAATGTACAATTCTCCGAGAGCCTCATCCACCATGTAGTGTATCCAGCCTAAAATCAGCCTGATATAATGGGCGACTTATGTAAGCGTAAATCTTATTTAGCAACCTACCATCACTATTGATAAATGTTTTTAAATATTCGCCTGTGGAATGGAGCAAGAGTTTCAGCTGCTCTCCACTTGGTAGAAATTGGATTGTAGTTGCCAAAGATGAGTTCGGTGGTCTGTAAAAATATATTTAGAACAAATCCCGAAAGAATACCTTACATACGAGTACTTCAAGTTACCGAAACGAAGTTTTGAAAAGGGAACTTCCACGAACTCCATCTGAATTACAGGTCTTTAAAAAATATTTGAAAAAACGAGTACATGTATATATACTCGTATGTATGTACAATGTACATATATCTAGAATATTGTCAAAATTGGTTGCTTTTGAAATAAAGCTCACGGTTTGCTTTTTATCGGTATTTCAACCCTGTATTGTGTATAAGTCAGCAAGAGTTTTAAATAATTGATTTTGTAGCGCCTCGTAATACAGTGATAAATAGCACTAAATTTCTATTGTCCCCCAAAGTGTCCTGGCCTAACCGCCGATGCTAAAGCATGCATCCAAAATCTTAAGCATGCATATATTTGACTATTTGAGTGCCGAGTAGCACTTTGCTAATTTCGCTACAACCAAAAAAAAAAACACGCTGTTGTTTGCACTTGTTCGTTGCAGTACTGTATAACACTTTCACACGACAAAAGCTATCATTCTACCTTTCCGCCTGCGCCCTGGCAACAGTAAAAGGGTATCTAACCCCTTAGGCGCGCGTAAATTATAAAAACAAAAAATATATATATAATAACCGATGGATAGTGGGTGCACTATTTCTGATTGTTGTAATTGCTTAACACTTATAACAATTTGATTTGGTAAACCAACGTCTGAATTTTCACTTCCCAGCCTTGCTTAGCATCGTCGGGGTTAGTGTTTTTTGTGTCTGTTTGTGGTTATGACTAGGTATTTCAGGGTTGACGTAGCTAATAAACGCGAGCCAAATTGTAATCACTTTTCTGCGTACTTTGAAGTCTGTAAATAGAGGCCAGCTATTTTGGCACTTACTGGGACATAGGTAGATCCCCGCCCACACCTCTTAAATCACTCACATCTGAAGCTACCTGTCTGCGAACTAGTGCCATTATTGTTTTCTCACCGCTGTCTCGCCATTTATCACAAATTGGACAGCAATTCGACCTTTAACGAGTATCCTCATACTGAACTCGTTATTACGAGTGATTTCAATGCACAATTCTGGGTATCTTCGACATTCTGAACTGACAACACCCGAAGGACGGTGTATAATAACTGTAAATGAGCCTACGCGAATACCAGATGTTGATAGTTATATCGCCAACACTCTGCACTTGTGTTTAACTTCTCGTCCTGATAAGTACACTGTTGTGCTTCCCCTCTAGGCTCGTCGGACCAAGGTGTCATATCAGCTAATTTCTCGTAAACTGATCAAACAGTTAGAGAAAAGATTCCTAAAAGAATCGTATGGTAATACGATAAAGCCAATTGGAGCGGACATAACACTTCTTTAAGAATTTTAACTTGTCGTTATGTTTCCTAAATAACGAGGTGGATGCCGCTGCTATAGATCACAGGCACTATTCTCTTTGAAATGAAATCCTTTATCCTTTTGACTTTAAATTTGCTACAAGTAGGAGAAGTTTTTTCAGATACTAAAAAACATTTGATTGACATTTGTTCATAAGTCTTAAGTTTAATCATGCAGTTGCGATCTCTTTCATAATATGCTGGGACATTTTCATTCAACAACGCAGTTGCACCCTCTTACATGATACCCAGGAACACTATTATTCAACACTTTAGCGTGTGAAATTTCAATAAGTTTAAAAACTGAGACACAAAATACTACAATGTCCCAAGGGTAGTAAAAACGTTTGGTTGTTTACTAAGAACATCAGAAATACTGCCTCATAATCCATTCCAAAGTTCGTTTATAGTGACATTCCAGGCCCATCTGCTCGCTGCGCACTTCGCAGCCAGTTCAATTTGAGTGCGTCGAATCTTCAATGGGACGAATCCACTTTCGCACTCGTGTAGTAGCAAGAGTACTTAAAGATCTCAACATACATAAATCCGCTGGTCCAGATGGTATATTTCCCCTTCTTCTGAAGAGGTGTTCTTCCTCGCTGGCAAAACCACTGCGTAAGCTTTTTCATCAGTCCTACACTTTAGGACTCTTTCCGAGCAGATGGAAAACAGCATTTGTTAAGCCCGTCTCCTCTTACAGACCCACTGCACTTACGTGCCTTCTTCCCAAGGTAATGGAAACCGTCAGCTCATGAAATATCTTGAAACAGGAAAATTGCTCAATGGCCGGCAGTACGGTTTACGTAGCAACAGGTCCCCTGGTGATTTAATGGCATGTCTCATCGAAAAGTGGAACCAAATCGTACATCAATCTGGCGAAAGCAAGATAGTTTCACTTGATATTTCTAAGGCATTTGACAGAGTTTGGTATCAGGCTCTTTTGTTGAAAATACGTGAATTTGGCATCGGTGCATCTCTTCTTCAAGGGATTAAAAATTACCTTTCCGAACATTCAATTCATTTTGTCTTGTACGAATTTAACTCTGATAACCACAAAATAAATGCTGTTGTGTCCGGGACTCCGTTCTACTCGTACCTTCGCTTCGACACTCTTCTTAATTTCCATCAATAATAAAGAACGCGAATGACAGCTTACGAGGGGCGTGCAATATATTCTCGGTATCGATATGAAGGAAAATGCGAATTCAATTTAAATTGTTTTTATTTTTCAATATAATCTCCCCTAACATCAATGCATTTGTTACATCTTGAGATAAGCTTTTTTAAACCCTCAAAAAAATAAATTTCCTCTCTCTCTGCAAAATACCCATTTATTGCCGACTTGAGTTCTTCATCATCCGAAAATCTTTTTCCACGAAGACATTTTTTCAAATTCGGAAACAGGAAATAATCACTAGGGGCAATGCCTGGGCTATAGGGTGGGTGTTGGATTTCTTCGAAACCACAATCTCGCGCAGCAGCCTTGGAAACTCGCGCCGTGTGAACAGGAGCGTTGTCATGAAGAAGCAACACACCCGCTGCGAGTTTACCCCGTCTTTTCTTTTTAATTTCCTCCCGCAAATTATGCAAAGTGGAAGCGTAGGATGTGGCGTTGATGGTTTCACCTTTTTTTTTGTACTCAATGAGCAAGATTCCCTTTGAGTCCCAAAAAACTGTGGCCATGAGCTTCCCGGCAGTCGGAGTGACTTTGAACTTCTTCGGGGGGTCTGTTCCTTTTTTATGCCACTGCATGGACTCTTGTTTGCTTTCAGGGTCATAGTGGTGGACCCATGTTTCGTCCCCAGTAACAATTCGATCCATAACACCGTCCGCGTTCTCACTACACATCTCCAAAAGCTCTCTACAGCATGCGATTCTCACTTTTTTCTGAGGCGCTGTGAGCATTCGTGGCACCCACATTGCACTGACCTTTGAAAGGTTAAGATGGTCATGAAGAATGGTGTGAATGGTACCAATTGAAAGCTTGGTGATCTGTGCCATCATTTTCACTTTTATTCGGGCATCCTCAAGAACAAGTTTTTCGACTTCTTTGATGCTTTCTCCCGTACAAGCAGTTGCCGGGGCGCCGGAGCGGGGGTCGTCTTCAATGCTCTCTCTGCCTCTCTTGAACCACTTTTGCACAGTTGATAATGAAGGTGCGCAACCCTGGTAAACAGGCACCATCTCTTCATGAATAGTTTTTTAACTTTTTCCTTGCTTAGTGAGAAATTTAATTACAGCGCGATGCTCAATTTTCACCATCATCGTCTCAGTTGCCATTATGATTCTGTTTAACTAGAGATAAAACGCGAATTAATAATCACATTTATATGAAATTTTACATGAATGCACTAAAATAATAGTATTACTTGATAAATAAGTCAATTTATATATACAACCACAGCTTCACCCCGATACCGAGAATATGTTGAACGCCCCTCGTATGTTAAGCTCATAAAATTCCGATATTAACAACATGCTGAGAAATATCTAGGTTTTCTCAAGCGACGTAAGAAATGATTCACCGCCTCTGATTTGGCTTCAATATATGTCACTCAAGTAATACCATCGAACACCAACGTAATGTCTCGTGTCTCACTTTGTTCTATCACTATTTCCACAACAAGTGATCCATAGAAATCGCCAGTTGGATTCCTTCAAACCTTCAACCGTAATATCCGTATCACCATGAATGCTCATCAGTATAGGTACCCTCAATCCCACTTTCAGACGTACTCTGAAAAATCGTGATTTGTTCCTAAGCCGTAAAACTCGCTTCTGGAATGTCATCATAACTTGCAAACATTTCAGACCAACATCGATATCTCTATTTTCTTCCTCTCTAAGCTTCATTCGGGCGCGCTGTGTGCAAACATTTTAAGGGTACTAAAAACCCCTTGTCACAGGGCAGGACCTCGAACTAAGGGGTAGCCAAGGCAGCTGGAACATCTGTTGCTAAAGCTACCTCCAAGAGGCAAAGAAAGAAGGGCAAGGTTGCGGTAGTGGAAAAACTGGAAACAGCTAGCTCAGCATCTGTGCTTGCCGCCTCCATCACCGCTGCTAAGAGTGCGAAAACCGCACACCAAAGAGCAACGCACGCCTTTGAGAGAGCGAATGCCATCCTGGCCAACAAATCGCTTACTCAATAGGCGACAAGCAAGGGCGATGTAGCAGCAAAGGCGGGAGGGGAAGCCGATCCTACGCGGCTAAATTAAAAGAGGGGGCTAGCGTCCCTGGAAAGAAAGCAAATTTCAGCAAGCAAGAGAAGAGAAGAAGAAGAAGATCCGACGACGTCGTGGAGCCGAACGATGCAAAAAAGGTGAAGACTGATACTTCATCCGCATTGCGTCAAAAGCACCCGAAAGACGAGCTTCTCGTTGCTGTGATTAACGAGCTGGAGCCTTGCGGTCTTTTAATAATCGACCAGTGGAAAAACGTCGAGGATAAGTTCCAAGACGACCAGTAGAAGGAACTATCCACCACAGGAAACGGGGAGCTTCAATTCGATGGTGCTGGTTGGGAGGGCGGACGCAAGGTTGTAGCATGTGCGAATAAGTTTTCTATGGACTTCCTCAGACACTTCATTTTGGAACTATGCGATGATTGGGAAAACATCAAGCTAAAATGTACGACGGTGGCAGAGTTGGCTAAGTACACTCTGCCAACAACATGGGTATGGGTTCCGTGTTCCTACACGTACCCTGAGAAACTCCTGGGACTACTCCATGCGCAGAATCGGGAACTAAAAGCCGACACATGGAGAGTCCTTAAGACGGTGCCTAGAAGGCAGTACGGGCAGCATTTTCTGCTGTCCCTTAACAACGACTGCTTACCATACCTCGAAAAATCGAAAGGTATGGTGAGGTACAGCATGGGTAGTTTTATGGTTAAGCCATCGACCAAGGGAAAGGACGAAGAGAAACCCCCTAAAATGATGGAAGTGTTGCAAATAAACCTGTACCACACAGACAGGCACCAACAGCCTGTCTGGTTAGAAAATAGAAATAAGGGAATGGAGAGTAGTCGACGAAGCGTCAATGTCGGATCACCGATGGATACGCTTCAAGGTAAGACCCATACTTACATACGACGCACTAGTATGGTAGAAAGCAACAAACAAGAAAACAATTTAAAGAAAATTAGCGCTGGTTCAAAGAACAGCTTCCATAGCCACCTCTACGGCAGCATTAGACACCTTTTTGCACCTAACACCGCTTGATTTACAGATCAAAAAACTGGCTGGCAACGAATGAAATTCCTTCCCTGGTCGACTTCGACATTCTCCTTATCCGGAGAAGGAGGACTGGGAAAAGAATGCAATAATCAGGTCAAATGAAATTGCAATTTTCACAGATTGCTCAAAAACAGAGGAAGGAACAGGTTCCGGTATCTTCTCAGAAGACCCAGAACTAAGAGTGTCTATAAGACTACCGGACGCGGTATCCGAAAAAGATATCGTTATCTACATCGATAGCCAGGCCGCACTCAAGGCAATGGAATCAACCAACGTCAACTCTGATAGAGTCCGGGGCTGTCGCACAGTGCTCAAGGCACTGTGCAATCAGAACCGGGTAAGACAGTGCTGGGTGCTAGGACACAAGCGGACGAGCTTGCAAGAAAAGGAGGGCTACTCGACAATAGTGAGGTTGCCAATATCAAACCACTCCTTTGCATAGTGAGGGGCACTATCGAGGAAAAAATCATAAAGACTACCAACCTAAGATGGTCAAACCTTGAAGGACACAGCGTATCCAAGCCTCTTTGGCCGCATTTTGACGGCATAAGATCTAGGAAGTTAATAAAACTAAACAGGGATAAGCTTAGGACAGTAATAGGAATAGGTGTCCTGACAATATACTGTCTCCTGCGGCAGCACGTAAACAGATTCAAATTGTCAGATACGTACGAGTATTTCTGCAGATTCTGTAATGATCTGCAAGCTGTTGAGAACATAACATACAACTGTGTGAATGCGAGGCAAGATCGCGGAGTCGAAGAAAATTTGTATGGAAATACTTTTTCGATAACCTAGAAGAAATAGACGGCACGAGCTTAAAATGCCTTCTTGGCTTTTGCCAGAAAATTGGGTGTTTCACCAGGGCGATTGTTTAGGTTTTTGCCATTTGAAAAAAAAATTCAATTGGTTCCAGAGGGACCGCGTGGGCCCGTTTTGGCGCCTAGTATCTGTGTGATGGCACATCCATCACACCCCTGTTTAACCTAACCTAACCTAACCTAAAAACCCCTTGTAATAAAAAAAAATGTCCAACGACCAGAAATTTTGTGTTGCTGAGGAAAGAATCCCGCATGCGCTAGCAAAAGGCGTTGTCATCGACTCTATGAATTGCATAAAGACGTAAGATGGGTTCAAAAGGGCGAAATATGTCGACTACATGGCCGATAATGGCTATCGTATACGGACAACGATTGGATTCTAGAAAGTAAACCCTCTCACGAAAAGAAAAGAACTTATGTGGTACAGTATGGGCATCTTAAAGAAGAGGAAAATAAGATACTCGGATGCTGCTTCGTAATCTTCTCCAACTGGGAACATTGGCCTTCTGTGACAAACTATCTTAAAGTGTGCGTATTGCCTAACCCAGAAGCACGAAATTCTCTTATGACTTGATATTGACGATCAGCTTCCGTTTTATAATAAACAATTCCATCAACCGGAGACCGGAGATTTAAATGCCATGCTAGGATTCGAGAATACCATGCTCAACTCAAACGTGAGATGGTAGACCAGAATCACAACTCCAAGCTGTTTGTCAACTTCGGGATTGCCAACTGTTTATTAATCGGGGAAACACCGGAATTAATGCAAGATCCGCGGTGAGCAAGATAGACCTCAATAGTATTCGGCTATTTACAATTTGTCTTTCTGAAATTCGAAGTAACAAATGCACCAACATGTACATTAGTATGTAATTACTATAATTAGGTTCCAGTACCATTTTAGCTCAGGAGCGAAAACAACAGCATATAACAGAGCTATATCTGTGAGAGGCAGAAAAACCATAACAGCTATGTAAATCAAAGTTTAATTACAGCTTCAGATTTAGAGAGATCTTAACTTACTTTAGGAACTAATCACTCCAAAGCTTTATTCTTTCGAAGCAACTGTAAAATGTTTGTGTGATAGAACTTCTGCCCCGCGTTGTTGGCGCTTAAGAATTTCCCAACTGAAGGCTTCGGAATATTCACCGGCTTCTTGGTAGCCATTTCTGCCGGTTTCTTCTTTACGCTGCCTCCGAAGATATCTTATTTTATCACAGTTTCACAAGCGCAATCTTCGTCTCTACTATTTCCCTTACGAAATGTGTTCCTTTGGAAGTGATGAGCTGCTTCCATGGCAAAAGAAAGCGAGTGCAAGTGCTTCAGCAAGGGTTCTTTTCTCCGAATCTGCGATTCCCTTAGTGAATTCGTCCTTTGCCATTTCGTTGATGATTTGTTGGCCTGCGGTGGGGTATAGCAAATGTGCCAGTCTAATGATGTCTGCTTGGAGTTATCATAGTGATTCTGTAAATCTATTTCGCGGCTAAGACCACTTAGTTCCAATACGTTTGGGCCTAATTGGAGAGTGTAAACAATGCTCTTTGCACACTCTTCGCACTATAGCATTCAGATATTATCTTAAGCTATGGTCTCTCTCACCACCTTGCCGTGTACTTCGACTCACATATTTTCCTCCTCCTCTTGTGTGTTGCTGATGTATCAACAGGCCTATAATTAGATTTATCTACTCGTATCTCCAGACATTACATATCGCTGTTGGCGCATCTGCTTTGACATCTATTATACAGTCTTTCTAAGGTTTTTAGAAGAAATGACTATTCTACATAGGAATGTTAACACTTTTTCTTTAGAAGCATTCTTTAGAAGGATTGCCTTTTCATCGCTAAAACCTTCCTAGTATCCTACTTGGGAGCAGAATACGCTGCAGATAAGTTACTCTAAAACGCCGTTTTGAGCTGACTACCTAAATCCCCTGTTCGCAGCAGCAATGAATAAACTAAATCACTCTATCAGCTCTAAATCACTTCTCTTAAAATTGTTAATTTACAATCATAGATAGATTTGCATTCAAAATAAAGTACTCGAGAGTTTCTCTATTAACTTTGTATACCTCTCTAATTGAACTTCTTTTATGCCTCATATCACAATGCACCTACAATTTTACAATTGTGCACCTCAATGAGAACTAGTCTAACCTAACTTAGACAAAACTGTTTTACTGAGCTCTACACTAGTTTGATTATCGGCATGGGTAACACTTTTATTTAGGCGATGAGATCAGCAATAATAGAACTGTTGGAAGGTTTGTCAAAGTTAGTAGGGCATTCATCGCTGGTTCACTATTGATATTATCTTATATCCATCCAACAGACACAGCGCAGAGGTGCTGATAACGTTGCATTTCCCTAATATTGTATTTGGTTTTACTTACGAGGGGCGTTCAACATATTCTCGGTATCGGGGTGAAGCTGTGGTTGTATATATAAATTGACTTATTTATCAAGCAATACTATTATTTTGGTGCATTCATGTAAAATTTCATATAAATGTGATTATTAATTCGCGGTTTATCTTTAGTTAAACAGAATCATAATGGCAACTGAGACGATGATGCTGAAAATTGAGCATCGCGCTGTAATTAAATTTCTCACTAAGCTAGGAAAAAGTCAAAAAACTATTCATGAAGAGATGGTGGCTGTTTACCAGGGTTCCGCACCTTCATTATCAACTGTGCAAAAGTGGTCAAGTGAGTTCAAGAGAGGCAGAGAGAGCATTGAAAACGACCCCCGCTCCGACGCCCCGGCTACTGCTTGTACGGGAGAAAGCATCAAAGAAGTCGAAAAACTTGTTCTTGAGGATGCCCGAATAAAGGTGAAAATGATGGCAGAGATCACCAAGCTTTCAATTGGTACCATTCACACCATTCTTCATGACCATCTTAACCTTTCAAAGGTGAGTGCAAGGTGGGTGCCACGAATGCTCACAGCGCCTCAGAAAAAAGTGAGAATCGCATGCTGTAGAGAGCTTTTGGAGATGTGTAGTGAGAACGCGGACGGTGTTATGGATCGAATTGTTACTGGGGACGAAACATGGGTCCACCACTATGACCCTGAAAGCAAACAAGAGTCCATGCAGTGGCATAAAAAAGGAACAGGCCCCCCGAAGAAGTTCAAAGTCACTCCGTCTGCCGGGAAGCTCATGGCCACAGTTTTTTGGGACTCAAAGGGAATCTTGCTCATTGAGTACAAAAAAAAAGGTGAAACCATCAACGCCACATCCTACGCTTCCATTTTGCATAATTTGCGGGAGGAAATTAAAAAGAAAAGACGGGGTAAACTCGCAGTGGGTGTGTTGCTTCTTCATGGCAACGCTCCTGTTCACACGGCGCGAGTTTCCAAGGCTGCTGTGCGAGATTGTGGTTTCGAAGAAATCCAACACCCACCCTATAGTCCAGACCTTGCCCCTAGTGATTATTTCCTGTTTCCGGATTTGAAAAAATGTCTTCGTGGAAAAAGATTTTCGGATGATGAAGAACTCAAGTCGGCAATAAATGGGTATTTTGCAGAGAAAGAGGAAATTTATTTTTTTGAGGGTTTAAAAAAGCTTATCTCAAGATGTAACAAATGCATTGATGTTAGGGGAGATTATATTGAAAAATAAAAACAATTTAAATTGAATTCGCATTTTCCTTCATATCGATACCGAGAATATATTGAACGCCCCTCGTATGTACCTATTTATGTATGTATGTACGTTGGCCCCTAAAAATTATAAAAATCGCCAATTCTCAACTTACTTCGATGGTGCTACAGCCCGGTCTTATACGCGATGTTAAAGAGATTGATACCTCTATAATTGGCTCAGTGAAATCTCCTTTCTTGTGGATCTGACAAATTATGGTGAGGTTCCATTCTATCAGACATACAATTCTTTCTTTCGATCAACTTTGAAATAAGTTGGTGTATGACTATCTTTCCTTTTTCTGCAGAAGAGTTTTTCTTTAACGTCAATATTGACTCCTTATTAAATTTCTTTGTGCTAATTTCTAAAGGTTGTTCGTGTCTTTTAATTAAACTTCCGGTTCCATTCCCTCGATCGACGCTCATCATACTATTTCCGAGTAGTCGTGGTCTTTCCTCTTCCTTTTCTCGTAGAGTACACGAGCTCATCTTTTCCCTTCATGCATAGGTAAACCGTCATACGTAAACTATTTTGCTACATATACTCGCCTGTATTCTTCATCAAGCGACTTTTTGGCTCCGATACCACTGACTTTCAATCGCGTAATGCCATTGACAGTAGTTTGGGTGATGCGCGATCGACAAACGGCTTGTTGCTATTGTAGCCGTTCGACGTTAAATCTCCTTAACGGTGATGTTGTGTCTGAGATATCCGCAAATGTACCTCGGTTGTAACTAGATATGCTCCGAACCTAAATACATACGTGCATACGTATACACTGATTAATATGATCAATTTGGTTGACCGTTTTATGATCTGGTTACCGCCATGCTTCTTTGTGAGTAAGGAAGCCATGTGTTAGCTTAAATGACACTCAGCCCAGTAGCAAAGTCAATTACTTTACACCCCATTTGCAAAAGTGGTCTGGTGTACGATTAGCTTTCCGATTGTACTACCAAAGATATTCTTTTTTCCTTATTTAGCGCTAAAATAATCAACGCTTTTTATCTCATAAATGAGGCGTTGCTATGTACTAGGTTTTGCAAAGAAGCTTGTAGAAAATCGTTGGTAGCATCGACTATCTGGTCTATCATCGTAACTGATCGGAGAATGGTCGATCATGGTACCTATCCGAATCGTAAACGAAATACTCGTATTGATGCGTACCGACGCGTGTATTTGACATTCAATTTGTGAAAATAAAACATTTCCAAAATAGTTAAAGAATCATGGATACCGTAGTGATATTTTTGGAAGCAGAAGGATATGAACAGAGAACATTAAGTAAAGAAAAAATAAGATTTTTGAAAAATGTATCAAATAAATATTTTCGAACTTTCAGATGAAGTGGAAGCCAAATTATTTCATTTTGTGAAAGTACTCGTAGATGATTCTTCCATAATTTTTACTTACAGCACAGTTCAAAAAAAACTGAGTACCCATGCTTGCGGAATTTTTGTCACAATCACAATCGGAAAGATAATCATGTCATGCTTCGGAATGCATCGCGAGAATTTGCAATTTACAGCCATACATCGCACAGGAACATTTTTTTTTCGGTTTAGGTTAGCATTTAAGTAATATATACATGTGTTAGTGTATATAAAGGTATATACTAACTTATGTATATTATTGTGTATAATGTCTAAGTGTGTTTATGTGTATTTTGTGTATGTAGGTTAAGTAGACTAAGGTTGTTTTTAAGTTAGATATTAAGTTTTTATAAAAAATAAAAATTGTCCATATGCTAAGTTTTTGTAATCAAATTTTTTTCTTAGCCCTAAGTACGAGTATATAAAATAAATATTTCCAAATAAAATGTAAATGAAGTCGAAAGACATAGTCATACGAATTTAGAATAGCTTAGAGTGCCTGTGTGGGGCCAGTAAGTTAGTATAAGATTGTTAAGTAATTGTAAGCTAGCATTTAAGCATTTTTTGTTAGTATGTAAGAGTTAGTGATTAAGAAAATAAAATGCATTGAAAACTGAAAAAAAAAAACTGAAACATTTTTTTTCGGAGGTTTGTCCGATTAGGTCATCGGAACAGATACCATGATACAAAATTCGTAAAAATCGGAGGAAATTCCGTTCCAATCGGTTACGATGATCGACCAGTATATATCTTTTGTGGGGGCATGAGCGCATGTCAGGGTAATGTTGGCGATTTTACCCAAAAACTCAAGATTTCTTACCTTAGTTTGACGCTTAGAACAAATAAATAAATGTCTCTTCTGTTCTTTGTGCACCGTAGTCACCGTACCATTTGAGTTTTTTCATATTCTTTTTGGTGGTCCCATCCCACTGCACTTCCTAGATGGAGATGATATATCCTTTATAGCGACTGCACGTAGCTCCACTAAGGTCCGAATATTCTTTATAAAAATCCGAACGTCATTGTCAGTTTTTATGTGGCCTGGAAGACGAGGCTATGGCCAAAAGGCGCTGGATATTCTGGAGCCAAAAATTAACTTCGGGGATATGAGTTGTCATTTACCAATGGGTTCATTCGCCACTATCCCTAATCTAACACTCGGACTACTCTTGACAAATCCAAATTAACATTATCTCTAAATACGAATACGTTGAAATTACTCATAATAGGAGTCTGCATGATGACTGTTTTTATACGCTGCACGTCTTTCTGAGGTTCTGTCATTTCTAAAAAAAAAAACACACACTATAGTGTTGAAATTTTCTCCTGCTTAACACTCGCGTATACAAGTTTGGCATGTCAAGACCTGCTGGACAAGACCAGTAACCAGTGGGTACTGCGATGCGATAAAATAACATTTGTATTAATATTATAGTTACAGTATTGGGCATCGCCTACCTACACAGTACAACATCCAATCTTCTTGTGGGACAATCCAATCTAATCTGAGCCAATCTAATGCTAAGTAATTCCAAATCAACCAAATGCAAGCCTTTGAGGAATTTGGCAATGCCTCAATATTTAAAATTAGACTGGGTTTCCTATGATTTCTTAGCAATATAACCCAGAAATATTCTGCTGGTTTCAGCATCAAGAGCTCTCTTCCTTGTTTTTTTTTTTTTTCTTTCCTTTCAGTATTACAGGTACTTCCCAAGAGACAAGAAGAATAAGAATTAATACAAAAACAAGGAGCTGCACATCGCCAATCTCGTTATCCTTCGACTCATCTACCGGTTTCAACTGGGAGATACGTGTACACCAGTTGCGGTTGTTATTTTTTACTTTGTCCCATTGCATCTTGGAGGAACAATTCGGTTTTGTAAATTGGTGTAAAAAGTTTGCTACTGCCAATAACGATTTATTTCGTTGATTTCCCTGATAGCCACGTCCTGTGTTGAGAAGTAAATTTTAGTAAGATCCAACCCCGAGCTTAAGTTATTTTACATCACCCTGGGGAATTTGTTGGACAATGTCACTATGTGAAAATGTAACTAAGACAATGGTTGATGCAACTTATTGGTTCAAGTTCAATAAAGTACACAATCCATGTTAAGCATTAGATATTAGAATAAATGAATTAACTTTTTTTTTTATAATGAGAAAAGAAATAACAATCAAAGCAAATTATTCAGTTTTGTAAAGATAAAATCAGAATTTAATATAGAGGCAATTAATACCTGTAACAACAATAATTAGTTGATAATGTCAATGCAGAAATATTGGATAGTTAATACCTATTTCTTCCACCTCCTCCAGAGCGACCCCCACCAAATCCACTACTTCCACCGCCTCCATAACGACCACCACCACCACCGCCTCTTCCGCCACTACGACCACCAAACTGTTCCATTTCGTTTGCTTTCTTTTCTTTCATCGCTTGAAAACGGCGCGCCATGTCTCTTAACTGATCGGGCACTTCTTGGTTAGCTTCTTCGAGGATTTCTATCAATTCCTTTGCCGAGCCCCAGTCGGAGCGTGTCAGAAAACTTAACGATGTTCCGAGGCGACCAGCTCGACCTGTACGACCGACACGATGAACGTACTCCTCAATGTTTCGTGGAAAATCAAAGTTGACCACATATCTAAAAGCAGAACAATTTAGAATTATAATAGACGGGATCTGACAAAACTTACGTGATATCTTCAATGTCCAATCCTCGCGATGCAACATCTGTTGCAATAAGAATTCTCACTTCACCCGATGAAATATCCGCTATTGCTTGTTCCCGATCCGACTATTTGCAGTAACAGAAAAAAAAATAAATAATAAAAAAAACAATTCTGTAATGTCGACTTTGTTTGGAAAACTACCTGATCCCGAGATCCATGTATACATTGACACATAACTCCTTCCAAAGAAAGGTCACTTGATAAATCGTCAGCTCGAACTTTTTTACCACAAAATATGATCGCTTTGTCATGCGGCTGCATTTCTCTGATGAATTTTTTGACCTACAAAATACATAACATACGTCATTTGATGTCTAGTGAAACTAATATTCACTCACCATGTAGAACTTGTCGTCTTCGTCAATAATTTCAATCACCTGACGGACCGTATGCACTGCCGCCAAGTCCAATGTACCGACGCACACTTGTATCGGATTCTTCATGTAACTATGTGCCAATCGACGAACTCCTGGTGGCCAAGTGGCACTTGTCATCACAGTTTGTCTATCTGGGCGAATGTCAAGCAATACCTTACGAATTTGGGGTTCGAAACCCATGTCAAGCATTCGATCGGCTTCGTCCAGAATCAGGAATGTAATACTCTCAACGTTAATCACATTGGCTTGGATAAGATCATTCAGACGACCAGGTGTTGCAATTATTATTTCCACACCTTGTTGGATATTTCCAATCTGAAGACGGCGATCTCCACCACCGTAGGCACAAACCCTAAAAAATAAATATAAAGACAGTTTCATTTAGTAACCCCTTTTTAGTCGAACTCACGCTTTCATGCCACGGAAAGAGTACTTTGCCACCTCCTTTTCAATCTGCAATGCCAATTCCCGAGTCGGAGCCAATACAAGAACATTGGGACCGCCACGTTCTGACCTCGGTATCGGCTGGTACTCAGTGTGAATCATAGCGGGTAGCAAAAATGCCAAAGTTTTACCAGTGCCCGTTTGAGCAATGCCAATCATATCTTCACCACGCAACAAAACAGGCCAAGCTTGGCATTGTATAGGCGACGGCTGCTCGAAGCCCTGAAAACACAAAAACCTCTGAATATCCTACAAAAAATCTACTTGCAAAAGCCGACCTGCTTTCGGATTTCCTCCATCAAATCCGGGTACTTCCCAAAACACTGCTCGAATTTCCAAATTGGATTTGGAATAGGATCCGACTCCCCATTATCCTTGAACAATCTGTCCACAGTTATGCTGTTATTCTCACTTCGTATGCGTGCAATTTCTTTCTCCGATAAATTTGCCACTTCCGGGGCTTCGTCGTAGAAATTTTTAATCAATTCTGGACATTTTGCCCAACGTTTAGCACGCTCTACTTCCTTAAAACAAAATCAGACTGTTACAATGTACTCTCAATGCCTCAAACCGCGTGCTGCTTTAGATCAAACTTACCGCAACTTTGTTCAACTTGTCCCAATCGATGACTGCGGTTTCTTCCTGATCCACTGGTTCAGGTTGATAGTTGGAGACAAATTTAATTTGCTCCGATCCTGAACGGTCCAATTGTTTTTTAATAAACTCAACAGCAGCATCAACTGAGCTCTGTGAGTCTCCTGAGACCATTGCTTTAAAAGTGTAGCGGTCGACATTAACACGCACAGAAAAATCCGATTGTATGCGCTTAATGTTCGAACCAGCTCTGCCAATGATTGCTCCCATATCCTCGGAGGATATAGTTAAGCTCTCGGAAAACTTAGCTGTATTGCGACTGCGGTCGTCTCTATCATTCCTTTCTCCTCCTCGCTCTTGATAACCGTTTCCTGCACGATTATCTCCACGGTCTCCCCGATTTCCTCGGTCACCACGATCTCCACGATCTCCACGATCTCCACGGTCACCACGATCTCCACGATCTCCGCGGTTTACATGGTCTCCGCGATCACTCCGGCCTCCACGATAGCCACGGTCACTACGATCTCCACGATAATCCCTTTGATTATCATCGCGACGACGATATTCCGAAGACCGATCGTAGTTCCGGTCATCATGACGATCTTTACCATACCGGCTGTCATTGTTACTAGAACGTGGTTCTTGGTTATACGCCTGCGACGAAGAGAAGGAAGTTTCCTTTTTTGTATTCGAAGACGTGTAGTTATCGTTGTCCCAATCCTCCTCACAATCATCATATGTTTCTTTGTAATTTGGCATGTTTGTTTTTTCGCCTTTATTTGTTTTTATTTAGTTTAGGTAAATTGGAGAATATTATTCCTCAATATGTGACCTTCTAGATTAGCCGGGTTTCTCAGTATTTATTTTCGCGTCGCTTTGCACAATATATGTAGCTGTAAAATGGAATCTGCAATCAACCAAAGGATTACGTTACGTGCGGGTGAACTTCTATAACGTCACTTTACGTGAAGTAATCGTTCAGGGTACTAGGTACACATAATGAATGATTTTCAATTTATTGAAATTTTCTTCAAAGTTGCTATTCCGAATTAAACTAAAACTAAACCATGAAACTGATAATTGAAAATTGAACATTTTAAATACCCAGAGGATTTGGGGTCCCAATGGAGCTGCACTCTGATCAAGAGCGAAACTTTGAATCAAAAGTCTTCCAGGAAATATGCCAATATTTGGGAATAAGAAAGACAAGGACAACGCCACTACACCCTCAATCTGATGGAATGGTCGAGCGATTCAATCGGACCTTGAATGAGCATCTATCTAAGGTTGTCAGCAACTGCCAGCGGGATTGGGATCGACACATACCCCTCTTCTTAATGGCCTACCGAAACGCGTCCATAGCTCAACAGGGCACACACCATCCGAGATCTTATTTGGTCAAACAATTCGGTTGCCAAGTGAAGCAAAATTCGGATCCCCACCGACGGAGCCCAAAGAGGTGAACGAGTACGTGAATGACTTACGCAGCAGGATTCGTAAATTGCATGAAGACACCAGAGAAAAGATGAAGCTAGCAAGCAGCCGCATGAAAACTGGGTACGATATCAAGGCGAAATCTTCCGGTTTCAACGAAGGAGATCTGGTTTGGCTGTATAATCCTCAGCGTAAGAAAGGCAAATCACCAAAATTGCAACAGGACTGGGAAGGTCCATACAAGGTGATAACCCGCATTAATGACGTTGTCTACCGGATCCAGCGTGGGGATCGAGGAAAATTGAAAGTGGTCCATTTGGATAGAATGTGTCATTTCAACGGGATGCTGAATGACGAAGTTGTTCGGGACGAACAACTGTAGAGAGGGAGCAATGTGATAACCACTTAAATGTGAGCAGCGACATCTAGCAGAAAATGTCGATACTGGAATAACAAAGTCTCGACTGGAGAGTGGAATCGAATTTTCTAGCAAATTGGAAATTGTATGGGACGCTGGATGGCGAGGATTGTTCTCGAAGTATGTCATTCGAGTATAAATACCAGCATCCCAAAGGTATGCAAGTGAATTCTAAAGAGTAATTTGAAGTGTTAATTAGGAGAAGTGATTAAGTGGTTTAAGTAAAAGATAAGAAAAGTATAAGTGGTTGAGAAATTGGATTGTATTGAGAGAAAGAATTAAATAGTGAATTTTAACTGTACTGAATAAAGGGATTTGTATTGAAAAGAATAAGTTCTATTATTTGTACCCACACAAACATTTTACAATATCTATTTTGGATTAACAAGGGCTAACACCTGCTCTATCTTAAATTTCAATCTATTTAAATGTTTTGGTTTGTACATTAGGATTAACATCTTTCATGATATTTAGCTACATAGATAATAAATATGTTACAACTCTTAAAACTAACATAATTTTATTTCTTAATCTAAGAGTGGGGGCGAAAATAGTGGAATGGAATGAGAAAAATAGGTAAATATTTGCAGGAAGATAACAGGTGGTTCGTTCCCGAGACTGACATACATGGCGGATCTAATAGCATATCCATACAATTTTTAGTGGTTAGGTTAGGTAAGAGTGACTGTTGGAAATACCAACCCACTTAAGCCTATTGGCCCATTGTGATGCCAGGTGGATCTATGATCCTCTTACTAATGGAACCAGTTTGAGCTTATTATAAAACGTAGGAGACTGTTAACGTCTATGTTTTCTAGATCGTTTAGGACGTTGCAGAAGAAAGTTCCTAGATGAAGCTTTCTTCTCTGAAAGAGAGCTGGACACGTACAGAGTAGGTGGAGGATTGTCTCCTCCTCTTCATCGTCCATGCAGCTTCTACAGAAATCATTTGTAAAAGCGTCAAGCCTATGAGGCAGTATACAGTAATGACACCCATTATGGCGCTGAGATGTTTCCTATTTAAAAGGATCAGACACTTAGAGCGATTCAGATCCAGATTTGGGCAGATCTGTTTGGTCGCTAGACATGTTTGCCCAGTATGTTCTTTTATTGACATCCAGCTTTAGTGTTAGTTTGCACGTAGCGATTGGTATACCTATACTACCTTTATCCGATACAATATTTAGAGTGTTCATCGGCTCTGCTGTTCCCTGGAATGTCTCTATGGCCCGGCACCCAACAAAGGTGAATGTTTAACTGCTCTGCCATCTCCATGAGAGATGATGGGCATTCAAGGGCGGTTTTAGAATATAATGAGATAGAGTCCAGTGTCTTGATGGCGGCCTGACTATCCGAACATATGCGGATATCCTTTGCAGATATCACGTTTTTCTTCAGCCAGGACAGAGTTTCTTTAATCGCCAAAATTTCCGCCTAGAACACGCTACAGTGATTTGGAAGACGGAAAGAGAGGCTTAGATTTAGGTTATCTGAGAAAACACCGCCACCAACTCCGCTATCGGTTTTAGACCCATCTGTGTAGAGATGGATTGACTTGTCCTCCATGAAAGCATCTTCCTCCCAGAATGATCTAAAGGGGAAGCTTACATAGAAGTTTTTGTCAAACCAAAGTGCAGATATGGTGTAATCGATGTTCTCTGTGAGGATTCCTAATGTATTAAGGATTTTGGCGTGGCCAAATGAATTATTTGTCCACTGTTTAGTCGCTTTAAGGCAAATAGCTGCAGTCCCAGCTACTTGCCAGCTAAAAATTTCGAGGGTTGTCAAGGGGGTAGACCGCAAGGCTCCGCTAGTGCATAGATATGCTGTTCTTTGGACTCTGCTTAGTTTAATGCGGTTGGCTGCATTTTCCAAGCCCGTCCATCAGACAACCACCCCATGAGTAAGTATCGGTCTTACGACCGAGATGTATATCCAGTGGGTTATGCGAGGTTGAAGGCCCAATTTGTTCCCAATGGCTTTTTTGCAAGAGAATAAAGCTATTGTAGCTTTATTGACTCTTTCTTGAATGTTAGGTTTCCAGTTAGTTTCCTGTCAAAAATGAGACCCAGATATTTTGCTGTATCGGAAAAAACTAAACTGATACCATTTATTGAAGGAGGGTCTATGATTGGAATTTTATATTTCCTGGAAAAGAGGACAAGTTCAGTTTTATGGGGGTTAATTCCCAATCCACAGAGATCTGCCCAGCGGTTTTACTTGAAGGTTTAATGGTATTGAGAAGCTTTCCTGAGACGGCTATGGCAACGTCATCCGCATAGGCAATCACTCTGCTATCACCCGCTTCCTGGTATATCAGTAGTTCGTTAACTACTAAGTTCCAGAGAAGGGGAGAGAGGACACCGCCTTGCGGCGTACCTCTGCTGACACATCTTTTAGCAGAAGTCTCACCCAGTTTGGAGTTGATTATCCTGCTTTTTAACATTAGACCGATCAACTCCCCAAGTGAGAGTTGACCTGCAGAGTTGACAGTGCAGTAGTGACTGCAGATGTGTTGACGTTGTTAAAGGCACCCTCTATGTCTAGGAAAGCAACCATTGTGTACTCCTTGTATTGTAGGGATCGTTCGATGTGGCTAGTCAGAGAGCCGTTCCCACCGTCTTTCCTTTACAGTAGGCATAATGAGCCGTTGACAGAAGTCTTGGATCAACTTTAGCTCGGACATGGTCAATAAGTCCGTGACTTTTTGAATTTCTGACCTCTTTACTGAAACAGCAACACTGCTCCTGTCAACAGGCATCTGTCAGTTGACTCCTGTCAAAATTTAAACTTCCTGCGTCAGTTAGTTTGTGTTTGACAGCTATTTTTATCAGACTACTCACTAATTTGAGGAGAAAATGGAAAAAAGTGAATTTCGTGTGCTTCCTTCACAGGAAGGTTTGGCGTTGTTTAATCGCAATATGGAGGAGTTTTTGCGCCGTTTTGTAACCGTGGACGAAACATGGTCCATCACAACACACCAGAGAACAAACAACAGTCAAAACAGTGGGTTTTCTAAGGGTGAATCGGCGCCAAAGAAGGCCAAGGTGGGTTTGTCAGCCAATAAAGTTATGGCGACTGTTTTTTGGGATGCACGCGGGATAATCCACATTGACTACCTTCAAAAGGGAAGAACAATCAATGGGGAATAATATGCCAACTTATTGGACCGATTCAATGACGATTTGAAAAAAAACCGACCTCATTTGGCCTTTTCCACCACGCATGTGCAGTTGCCATGGCAAAAATCCATGAATTGGGCTATGAATTGCTCCCTCATCCACCCTATTCTCCAGATTTGGCTCCGAGCGACTACTTCTTGTTCCCAAACCTGAAGAAATGGCTTGGTGGAAAAAGATTTGACTCCAAAGATGAAGTCATCTCGCAAACAAAGGCCTATTTTGAGGACCTCGACAAATCATTTTTTTTGGAAGGGATAAAAAAATTGGAGAAGCGTTGGACAAAGTGTATAGAGCTCAAGGGAGACTACGTTGAAAAATAAAATTATTTTTTTATCAAAAAATCTGTGTTTTATTCCAAAAGTCACGGACTTATTGACCCGCCCTCGTATCAATCAGTCATTCTAGAGTTTTCAGAAGGAAAGATGATTGACTTATAGGTCTGAGGTCCTTTGGGGCAACATGAGAACATTTTCCGGCTTTGGGAATGAATACTACATTGACCATAACAGTGGAATGTGGATAAGTTCTATACAGCTCCTCATAATATTTTCTATCACAGGCAGAATAATATCTGAGGACCTCTGTAGCTCGACAGGTACTATACCGTCCGAACCAGCAGACTTGTATGGTTTGAAGCTATGCAGCGCCCAGAGCAGTTTGTCTCCCGTAATCAGACCATGAATTTTGGTCCCGGTTGCAGTAGGTCTGTTTGGGCTGCTACTGGCCGCGAGTTGGGAGCTACCTGGAAAGCGGGTGTCCAGAAGCAGGTTAAGTGATTCATCACTTGAGGTTGTCCAAGAGCCATCGGTTTTTTTCAAGCAGCTAGGCATCATAGGTTTTATAGAGGGGATTTTTCTTAGCCGCGATGCCTCAGAGGTTTCTGTGATTTTGTCACAGAATGACCTCCAGGATTGTCGCTTTGCCTTCCTCAGTTCTTTTTAATTTGAGGGATTCTTTGTATGAGTCCCAGTCAGTCACTTTTCTTGTGCTTTTTGTTACGTAGAAAAGTTTTCAGTTAGAAAAGTGCCAATGTCCACCAATGTGGCTTTTTCTTGCCTCTAGGTTGAATAAGACGGCAGGAAGCGGCCATAGGCTGATTGAGAGCCAGAGTAAATTCCTTGACTTTCATATCAAGCTCATTGGTGTCACGCGGGGGACTTGATAGTTCAGAGGATAGCGACAGTATTCCTCTGTATTTTGGCCAATCAATTCCGGTAATTCCAAAAAGCTGGTTGGCTGGGGGGAGCATCACTCAGGCTGAATTGGATGTATCTGTGGTCTGAAAACTAGTGTTCAGACGATACCATCCAGTTCGTTAACCTTTGAGTGATGATGTCGGAGATAAGAGTAATATCTAGCACTTCTTGTCGGTTTCTAATTATAAAAGTGGGCTCATTGCCAATGTTGCAAGGTTAGTACAATACTTAAAATATAGTCAAAAAGTGACTCACCTCTATCATTGATGTCGGTACTGCCCCACACCGTGTGATGTGCGTTAGCGTCGCATCTGATTATGAGGTCAGGTTTTTGCCTTCCAGCTTCCAGTACCACCCTTTCTAGGTTATCACCACGGAGAGGGTCCACATGGTCGTGGCCAAGGTAAGCCGATGCCAGCCAGTAGAAGCCTTTGGCAGTCTCTGATCTTACATTTGTCTCTTGTATAGAGCGGATCGTATGCGGGTGTCCTAAGTCCACGAACCACGCCTTCTACAATCCATGGTTCCTGGATTAGGAATATGTCTTCTGCGTTTTTAGAAAGACGCAGAATGAGTGAGGCCGGAGCCTTTTTTGAGTGGTGAAGATTAATCTGGAGAAACCATATCATTGCTACAGTTTTCCAGAGTAGCCTCCACCACGGTGTTGTTGAGGTCCTCCGATTCTGAAGATGTGCCCAAAAGCTCATCTTCTACCTCTGATCGTGAAGGACCTCTCTTTGCTTCGTCATCGGTTTCCATTTCCGACAGGAGAGGAGACCTCGGACAGATTGGAGTCGTCGCTATCTATTTCTTGAAAGGATATCGACGCACCGTGATCCAAGATGACTCAGATTTGTTTGAAGCAATAACTTTCGTTGAGCAGCACGCATGTTGATTGAAACATTCGAGTCATGCAGATACATGGATTCGAGTTTTCGGGTATTTTGTGTAGTATAAGCAAATAATGATCGTTTGTTCGGTTGGTTGAACACACTCAACGCAATCGAGATACTGCAGCCACTCGAACATACCCTTACCCATGTGTATGGACACAAAACAATAATAGATTTCATATGTTGTGTTTTTTGTTGTAATTATGAATTTTGTTCGTTATCAGTAAAGAATGAAAGTTAACGGATTTTCGTTTGTTCCGGTGGTTGAACACACTCGAGACAATAGAGATAATCGAAACACTCGAATATACCATACACTCACGATGAATTCATGCATATGGAGACATCCATCCGTTCGGTAACATTCATTCATGGCCAGACGTACACAAGAATAAAAATCAATAATAGTACACTACCGCATAAACTCGAAAAAATAATGTTGTGTCTCATACATGTTTGCCCAAAAATTGTTGGTGCGAGTGCACAGCTTGAATGACCACACATCTACCATACGTTCGATTGACTTGTATCGAGTTTTTGGCGACAATTATCGAATCGACACGATCATACTCAATGCAGTTCTCTGGTCCCTTATACACCCTTATAAAGACCACGAAATGCATGGAACATATGCCGATTTTTGACTCGGTGGATACGTTAAGAAACAAAATTGTCGCATATGGGGAGTGAAAATCCACATGTAACTGCCGAAAGACCACTGCATATACAAAGTCACTGTATGGTGTACAATTTGGTCTGGTGGTGTCATTGATCCATACTTCTTCGAAAATGAGGAAGGTGCAACCGTTACCGTCAATTTTCGTCGCTATAGTCAAATGGTAATCGAATTTTTTGGCCTCAAATCGAAGATACGAATGTGGAAGACACGTATTTTCAATAAGGCGGTGTCACATCTCACATAACACGACACGTTTTGGCTTTATTGCAAGAAAAATTTCCTGGATGAGTTATTTCGCGGTATGGTGATGTGAGCTAGCCACCAAGATCGTGTAATTTGTCGCCGTTTGTTTTTTTTTTTGTTGGGCTATGCAAAATATCATGTTTATGTCCAAAATGAGCAAACTCTTGACGCTTTGAAAATGAATATTCGTCAAGTTATGGCCGAGTTATTGCACGATATGCTTCGAAAAGTCTTCGGAAATTACCTTGTCAGAATCAAGTCCTACAAGAACTCGCCGTGAAGGAGCTTGGACTAACTTTAGATTCCATTCATAATAGCAAGGTCCAAACAATATATTGAAATAAAAGCTTGATCGAAATCTAAATCGCTTCCCGAGTCAGTGGAAACAGAACTCCAATTAGGTGCCCTATCTATAATATATCCATCGAGTTTAATCTACATCATCCTAATCTACATAAAGTGTCATAGTCAGCAGCCACAGAAACCAGAAGCAACTCACGCTTCAGCACCTATGTATATTGGAGTAGGATTTTTCAAGTACCCTCATCCGGAGGCAGTCGAGCCACGGTGTTGTAGAAAAATGTGTTAATGGATCAAGACATCTTTGGTGTCAATGTCTTATCTAGGTTATTTTCAGAGAATCTAAGGATCTTTATCTCATAAGTCCGCACAACCAGACAGCCGAAAACTAAGTTACGCAGCACATGGGACTGTACTTTCGACATGCTCGTACATATCTTTTTCTATTCTTTTCACATTCTGAGAATCTATCTTCTAAGCTTTTTCTAGCCAGTACATTGGAAATCACGGTTACTGTGACCCCATTCTATTCTTTCCTTTCTTGTTGAGAGGGCAGCGGATAACGTAAACAAAGAAAAATAATATTCAAACAATCATCTAGGAGAGTTGAAACAACCCACAAAATAACATAGTCCTTGCTTTCTGTTTACAATTTTATTACAATTTTATTACAAATTAGCGCAAAACTTTGAAATTAAGTCTTAACTAACCGAATTACACTTCTTAGTACTTTGCTCCTTTTCCTTCTCGGTCTTCCACTCGGAAAAATGTAACTTCTTCTTGTGGGCAAACATGTTTGCTCCGGAATTGAAGGTTTTTGTACAGTATGCGCACTTGTATAGAACCTCTCCAGTATGTAAAGTCATATGTTCCTAAGGTCAATTTCATTAAAATGCTTAGAATTAATATGTCTCTCAATAGCTCACCTTTAAGGACACTGCCCTTTTAAATGCTTTCTCGCAGAGAGTACATTTAAATTTCCTCTCACTAAAGTGTACATATCTCTTGTGCTTAAGTATTGCATTTCGCGAAGGTCCAGTCTTACCACATAAATCGCATTCATGAATTGCTCCTTCGTCTTCATGTAGTCGCATATGTGCACGCATCGTGTGCTCGTTCTTCATCCACGAACTACAAATATGACACTGTACACGGGGCAATGTCTGGCCCATGTGTTCCAGCTGATGTTTTTCAAAAAATACACGGCTCTTGAAGACTTTGGCACAGATTTCACACATGTGGGCATAAGATTTTATATGGACCACCCGAACATGTACACGCAAAAGAGCTTCTGTAGCATATCTGAAATGTGCACCGATCTATTGAAATGAAAAATCTTCGGGATTAATAGCGTTAGCTTACGGTTTGCCGCAGTCCCGACATATGTGTTTCTTTTCCTCCGGGGATAAGTGGGTTAATTTGTGTTGTTCGTAGCGATATTTTTTAATAAACGTTTTCTCACAGTACTCACAATGAATTACACCAGAATCGGGGTCAATGTGAGTCAGCATGTGAGACTCCAAATGCTTCTTATTGGAGAAAACTTTTTGTATATCACATTTTGGACATCTATATACAGAGAAGTAAACTCAAGTGAAAAACTCCAAATGATGGCAACACTTACCTAAACAGTTCTGGCTTCTTATGCCACATAATGTGCTCCGCTATCTTGGCCGTTTTTGAGTATTTCTTTCCGCAGCACATTATGAAACCACGAATCTTGTGGACGCTTTCATAGTGATCGAAAAGTTCTTCACAATAACTGCAGTGTGTTTGGCACAGTTCACAGTTTAGTACAAAGAACGAGTTGATGAGTTTATCATGGCTTTCTTTCTCTTCTGCAATTTCTTGACTCACTCGTTTGGATACTGTTTTCCGTCTGGCAGTAGATTTGGTCCGAATCTTTAGGGATTCAATTTTAGATGTCTCGGTTATTGCTTGACTAATGTGGCCCTCCGATTTTGATGATTCCCCGGGTACAACCTCAGGTATGTCTACACGACTTAGCTCCTTTATTCATAATTTTGTTTTTATAACTTACCTGCATCTATATCTACACAAGATGTGTCTTCAAGCGTTTCTGGAAACACTTCTACCTCCTCATTTTTAATTTGAACCATGCTTATCTCCTCTTTTGGGTCTGTTTCATCTTCATCACATACGTTAGTTAAAACAACTTCATTTACATCAGTCCTGCTGTCCACATAAATTATGGAACTTATGCTTTCTTGGATTTTCTGCACTCGTATGCAGAACTCGTGAAAGTCATGCACTTTACTCCAACAATTGGCACATATCTTATTAGAAATTTCATCGTCCGGTTTGACCTTTTAAGTATTCGACATATTACTTTTCTTATGAAATTTTAACTAATATTTTTACATCTATAATGGAATAGTGCGAGAGGACATCGCCGATCCTTAGGACATCTTCAAAATCACCTTCGACAAATATATCCAGCAGATCGTCTGCGTGTTCCAGACACAAGCGGCAAATACCATTATCCGCCATCGAGCTTACATATTGTTTTACTAAAGAATTTATAAAACCATCCTGCAGGGCAGGGCGTTTGCTCAAATTAACAATTTATATCAGGAAGACAACAAATTTGGAATTGTATACAAACAATTGCCTCTTGTAATAAAGTTGTAATGAAATTGACACTTGCAAAAGTAAATAATGTGCACCATCCAGGGAAGTGTTTATGGAAACAGGTATTGGTAGCATTCAGGTGGAAACAATTGCATTGGCCTCTAGTTTGAATTTTCTATATATGCAGGTAGTTTGCCGGGTTTGAATTCTTCTATGTATGATATTTAAAAATAAATTTTCGTTAAAAGTTATACAGAAATATTTGAATCCAGTTTTTTTTTATAATTTGCGTTCGCTAATAATAATATAAAGTACCCTTAAAATGCTTGCAAACAGCGCGGGCGAAAGAAAGTCGGGGACGAAAAAAGAGAGATACCGATAAACGTCGGTTTTAAATGTTTGTAAGTTATACTGCCTAGGAAATAAAGAGCTCGGCAGGGAGTTCGATAAGCGAGTTGTACGCCTTTGGAACGAATCACGATATTTTAGAGTACGTCCGAAAGTGGGCTTGAGTGTGTTACGGTTAAAAATTTAAATGCTACTAGCGTTTTCTATGGAGCGCTGGTGGTGGAAATAGCGAATTAAATTTACGTTCACTTATAAATTCTTTCTCTTTGGAAGTCGTCTCTATGGTTTCTGGGAAAGGAAATTTGCTGCACTATGTTGATCCCTTTTGAAAAAGTTCCAGAGTATCTCGATCTCTACCACTGAGATCGAATGTTACCGGTAAACAGGAAAAGATGTCCCCAGGAAGTGGGAAACAGGCTAATCGCAACACAAAAGCTTTGAGGGGAAAATGACGAACTCATCACAATTTTTAGTAATATGGACCAACTATATCAGAAGCTTAACAAATACGTGAATCTATTTCGTGAAGAAATAAGGCTTTCATCTAAAAAAAAAGAAAGAAAAGTTAATCAACCTCATTTAGCTATAATACGAGAAATGCTCTCTATGAAAAGAACTAGCAAGAAACGAACAGCTAGTACTAACCACAAAAATATGATAGTTCGCAAGCAAAGAGGACTCTAAAGTTTTTGCACCAAAGAAGACATTATAAATGTGCTCTAAGCTAAATGTTTCAAACTTCTTGAAGCAGTAAATATTATAAAGGAAAATAAGCAGTAAACGGAACCAGATCAGGAAACTTTGGTTAAGTCTGGACAGTAGAGCATAAGAACGAGGGTATAGACGATACTTCCAAAATAAAAACTACGTCAAAATCGATGCATATGCAGTTTATCTGATGAAAAAAAGCCACGATGCGTAAAATGCGCAATTAGGACTGCAAAAGAAAACTCTCAGCGAACTATAAAGGCTGCAACCTTACGCTCCAACCCGAAGCTACGAAGACAATTGAGCAATCTTGAGCATAAAACTCTCAAAATAGAAACTCATATAGGTTACATATCCGGTAGCGGCGCATGTTCGTTACCCGAGCCTCCACAATAAATTCTTTAAGCTTAGAGTCAAGCAGGTACAGGAACATGCGCGCGTCACATGAACTCCATTACCTTGCAGCATGTATCTGTTCCCATGAATAAATTCGTGCGGATCATATTTGATGCATTTCCTGCAGGTACGATATGCTCGAGGGGATCATGCAAATGCGAGAGTTAAATTTGTAAGAGACTAAGTAATTTTAAAATAGGAGAAAAATTGTGAGTTTAGTTGATAAGTATCCGCCAAATGGGTAAGTAATAAAATTGCTTTCTTTATAAAAAGTCTCCCCGTGTATTTAAACTTATAAGTTGTATAATATCAAGATTCAAAAACCATTAACATTGCTTGATTTTGGAAACTAACTTGAAAACAAATAGATACGAGTATCTCGTGTAAAAGTGAAAGGATATTGTAGTCATTATGCCATCGAAAGGCTAAAGATGGAGCTACCCTATTCATAAAGTACTGTATTGGGAATTATATAAATACAATTATTGAGATGCAAGTAAGTAAAAAAAAAAAGACTCATACTACAAAATCCCGTACATTTATCGAAAAAAGAAGGAACGCCTGGAATAACTATAATAATACTAACTAGGCGGTTTTAGAAAATATTGCTTTGAATGTGTTGCTTAAAACATTGCATGAAACAAAGGACAAAACCATTAAAGGCATTAAAACCCTTAAGTGTAATGGCTCTCAAAAAGAATAAGAAATGGCGAATAGGCAAAGGGAGACAAAGAAAAGGCATATTTATTAGTAAGTTAATAGAGGACTTTGATGGTACGATTACGAAATCTGAAAAGCTTATTATAAAGAAGAATGTCGCTAGTCGAACACTTACAGAAAATACAAAATCGTAAAAATAACAAAGCACCCGGATATGATTTAATAAGCGTGCAGACTCAAGGAGTTTTCAAAGAAACCCCTATTCAAGAATAATGGAAAGTCGCCGAGGTCATAATGGTTCCAAAACCAGAAAACTCTCCATACGACAAAAATTTTTACAGACAACAGTTTTACCTTTACTTCATGTACCTTTACGGAATACTACGTCAAAATCATACCCAAGAGATTAAACGCTAAGAAATACTGCTGTTGTTACTAATTTTAAAACATCGATTAAAATCTAGTGTTTCACAGGGTTATATGAAGTCTTGGACTCGTCAGTATAGAAAGCTGTTTTTTTTTATTGTTGACCGACTAACTCTTCTATCCAGCTGTGTCGTAGAGTATGATAATGAATTGCTTGACAAAGTTGATAATCGGAATCACGAATCACTCTACTATTTATATTATACTCTACTATTTATATTCCCTCAGTCTAAGATGCCGATATAGGCTATTATACATATGCAAATTGTGAGGTTGGATGGATGAAATTTTTTATCGAGTGTCCTTAAGCACATTATAGAACCATATCTCTAAATAGTTCCTACAGCTCGTTAAAAAACCCAAGCGCTTTTTATGGCCTGTCTGCATGTGAAGAAGGGAACATATTCCTTTTTGATTCAGTCAGCAAACTTTCCTTCCAACTTTCATTTAAAATTTGAGAAAAAAGCGATCTCTATTTTTCAGAGGTTAATTTGCAGATTTTGACTTCTGTCACAATTATTTCCAGGTAGTAGTGCATAATTAAGTATTTCGCATAGTCTTAGATAAATATTCCCGAAGCCATAATGACGACATAGTCCGCCTAAAATGAAGCCAGCATCCTCTGGTTTTTCCAAAATCTCATCCATCACAATTAGCCAACAATGTTGAGAGAAGCCGCCTTGTGCCCCTGTATGGACTGCAGACTAATAACATTTATTTGTAGCAGTTTGATGAGCTTTCCCAGTCTTGTGAATAAAATTTCTTTGGATCTCCCATTGATATTTTGGAACGTAACCTATCTTCAAACAGCCTGTGGACATCTGCTTGACACATGAAATAATATTTTCTGCCGACTTTTGTAGCATCACTGAATGAAAGTGCCTGTTAACAACGGCGACGGGATGAAAGTCCTCACCATGAACACCGTGTTCACATTGTCATGGGGTTGAAAGACTTTTTGACAAGTGAAACACTTGAATCGGAGCATTTTTAATTTTTAAATTTGCACAGCTGGCCTGAAATATACCCTTTTTCCTATTCTTCACACTTCCTTTCTCATCAACGATCAAAACTAAAATGAAAAAATATGTCAGAAATGGAACGATATGGAAAAAAAACGATGTGTTGCACCCGAGAATCCACTTTAGAAATGGATTCTCGGTGGAAGTAACCCTTCTTCTTCCCACTTCCCTCTCTTTCGGACAATCTTCCTGCCCGCGCCAATGTGAACAGGCACAAAGTATTCATTCCTGATCTCTCATAATATGAGCAAGTCTATAGCCCAAGCTTGTTTCGTTACGTCGACTATCTTACTGATTCTTAGCGAATTCCCTGAAGTACGGGTCGTAATTGGCGTTTGCGCTGTAGTTATTACTTTCCTCAGACATGACGCTTTGGTGCTTAATTCGAGTTTCTCTTTGCAATCTTTTTTTTTGAGTAGGTTGACCATTCGACGGCCCCCTACTTAGCGAGGTCTCAGCTCAAACATCAACTGTGAAATAGCTCTGCAATTCTGGAGTTCTACCAAGATGTATTAGATGTGTTTTGAAATCGGTATGAGTGTTTATTTCCAATCTACGTGTAAATTACGCTAACAACTAGTCTATACTCGCCAACTTAATGCAAGATATTTATCGGAAATAGCAACAATGCTTCTGGACCTACTTTTCCAAGATAGCGATAATTTGTATGTGCCTGTTTACATTGGCGACGGGATGAAAATCCTCACCATGAACGTCGTGTTCACATTGTCATGGGGTTGAAAGATTTTTTAACAAGTAAAACATTTGAATCGGAGCATTTTTAATTTTTCAATTTAAGCAGTTGGCCTGAAACATACCGTTTTACCTATTCTTCACACTTCCTTTCTCATCAACGATCAAAACTAAAATGAAAAAATATGTCAGAAATGGAACGATATGGAAAAAAAACGATGTGCTTCACCCGAAAATCCACTTTAGAAATGGATTTTTGGTGGAAGTAACTCTTCTTTTTCCCACTTCGGACAATCTTCCTGCCCGCGCCAATGTGAACGGGCACTATGGGAACGCCAAAACATGTGTCACTTTTCGAACAAATAAATTGCCAGTGGTGCCAAATGTTCTCAATGTTAATAGTTAATGCCGATAGCCGTTTTTGGGCTCTGAAATTTAAGCGCTGATACCGATGCCAAAAAAAAACACACCTATTATCTCTAGCGCTGTTACCATTGACAGGGCAAAATTTTGAAATGATTCCGTTCGAGCACTAATGAGTGTTTCGACTGGATCGGCGACTGTTATATCTGGGATGAGCTCTCTATTTGAATAGCAATCATCTATTTTTCCCAATCCACTGGTACATTTTGATCTGTCAACCGTACGCGGATTTCTGAATGCCCCTCTGCCAATACGGG
Organism: Volucella bombylans; assembly: GCA_949129095.1. Taxonomy (NCBI): domain Eukaryota; kingdom Metazoa; phylum Arthropoda; class Insecta; order Diptera; family Syrphidae; genus Volucella; species Volucella bombylans. Next base: position 174,661,869 of record OX422141.1, read on the forward strand.
AGACATTGTAGTCAAGAGTGAAAAGAATTCAGCCACTCCCAAATAGAATATATCGCATTAAATAGAGGAAGTTGTTTGAGAAACTTTAAAGTCAAAGAATGGCTCGGCAAAGTTGGATACTTCCTCCAGTGCAGTTTGTGTCGTACCTCCGGTTTTTTTTACGCCAGTTCTACATCATATAAAACAGTGGCATGAAGCGGTCTTGGAAAAACCGACGTCATGGACATGATTTTCTTCAATGACAGAAACAATTTTTTGGATGAAATACTAGATAAATACCAGCGATGAAAATAAAAAGCAAGTTAAAATAAATAGAGTTTGTACAAAGTTTTCTATATTTTTTGTTTTTTTAGCGAAACATATTTAAATATATTTTAATGTATACATATATAAGTTTTAATCTCTTTATAATATACAGTCTGACTCTATACACAACATAAACTCGGTTGTTTTGCGTTCATTATTATTTTATTTTTGATATTTATACAAAGTGGAATCATGCTTGTAATTTAATATAAAATCATTTAAAACAAACCTCTTCTCCCAACAAGTGGCGAAACGAAATATAACCAACAAAAAAAAAAGAAAGTTAATTCTAGTTTATTTGAAATTTGAATATTAAAAAAAAAAAACTTTCATAAAATATGACTCCATTGTTAATTTAAGGAAAATTTTGATAGCACCAAACAAATTCGTTTTTTATTTAAAAAAAAAACACTATTCCATATAAATTTTGTTAATTGTTTTTTCTTATTTTCTGCAAGCTGTTAAAGAATTGCCTTTATTATCGGACTTCCCAAGCGTTGGGAAACTAGAACGCATAGCGTGCAGTTTATAATGACTATCAGCATCAGGTGATAGCAGTACCTGTTTACACGTTGAGCATACTTCTAATTTAGGAAGCAATACTTTTTGGTCGTTTGATAAAGATTTTAAATGTTGTGTGTGTACCAAGTAGAGCGCCTTAATAAAATAAAGTAGCAAATTAATATTTTTCCTGTAAGAAATATTAATCAAATTTCAACAAACCTGTTGCAAAGGAATATCTGGCAAGAGCGACAATAATTCAGGGAAAATATTATCAAATTTATCCTTGAGTGCAGCTTGGCAGTGCTCGTAGTAAGGTTGAGCTTTGTATATACCCTCACGGAATTTTTGAGATATTTGACGAAATTCGTCTAAAGCTTCTGGAGTGCGGAGTGCTTCTTTGAAAAGACCAACAAGTTTCTGAAACAAAGAACAAATTTAAGAATTATCAAAATTATAAAATGAAATACAAAGAATATAATATGATACATAAATTTGAGGCAGAAAAGCTTCACAACTATTTTTCATTGAAAAACAATCACAAGAATGCGTACCAATTAAGACAACTTGAACTATAAACAATTCACGGATGTGGGAAGCAAGTAGCATTGCCAGTTATTTTTATACAAACGCTTGTGCCATTAAGAAAAGCAGCATATTAGTTTGGACTCATTCTTGCGCTGCAAAGACGAGCTTTGAGGTTGGTTGTTAGAACGTGTTTGTCTGCGATTTTTCTATCTATTCCTAGATACATTGAGTTCAACAAAAACGTGCGGCCGAAAAACCGATGAAAAATGTCAGAATTTTATTAAATCCTTTTTTTTTGTTTATTAAAATATATATTAAAATGATTTGCGCAATTATTTTAGTAGCGAGTCCAGTCACTATTATTATTTATAATTGTTTGGCATCGTCTAAACTTAGATTTCTCCAAATTTGGTTAACGATTCACATCAGAACTGTGAGACGGACAAACTAACGTCTCTATACAATTTTCCTCTTTCCAACGCGTGCAGAGGCAACTCCGATGTTTTGGATCGTTATCCTCTTGCAAAATCCAGTCGTAATTGTTTGGTCGATACAAAGATTCGGCAGACTTTAGTATACTTGCTGATTAATCGTGCGTCGAGGTTTGTGTGAATACTATTATTAACTTTTATTAATCCTCAAGCGGGTATGTGGTCCCTAAGGCATTCCGCCCATTCAAACACCCGTCTCGCTATGAATGCTCATCAGTATACCCTCAAGCCTATTTTCGGACGTACTCTAAAATATCGTGATTCGTTCCTAAGCCGTATAACTCGCTTATGGAATGCCCTGCCGATCTCTGTATTTCCTGGTCGTTATAACTTGCAAATATTTAAAAACAATGTACATCGGTACCTCTCTTTTCTTCCTCCCTAAATTTCCTTTGCCCGCGCTGTGTACAATCACCTTAAGGGTACTCAAACCCCTTGAGCGCGCGCTCATTATAAAAAAAAATAAATAAATAAATAAATAAAAGAATACAATGACCATATGGGCGCGTAGATTTGATAGATGGGGCGTTACCATATACTCGCCAAAACTTGCAACCCCATATATATTATATCGTCGAGTGCAATCGAGTGATAACTCTGGCGAAGTGAAAAATGTTTTGGAACTGCCCATGTTTTGGGAACAAATAGCTGCTGGATTGGTTGCTTACACAGCTAAACGGCCTGTTGGTCGACCATCAGAGCCAGCTACCGCTCAACCCAGTTATACCGGTGGTCCAGGATCAAAAATGAAGCATCCAGTTGCTGCTATTCGTTTTGATTTACATGATAATTTTGGCATTTGGCTGCCGAAAACAGTAGGAAAACGAATGTGTAAGCCGTGTAAGGTCTCAAAAACAGTTCTTTTGTTCTATTCATCTATGTAATTCAACAGCAAAAAATTGTTTTTACGATTACCATCATCAATAGTCGGCTAGACTCATTTATATTCACCCTATTTTCAATCAAATACAACTTTTGTCCATTTTTTTTACCCAAACCGTCATATGGTCCTCGAGGACCTCTTAACACTTTTTTATATTATAGGTATACAAAAAGGTAACTTTTCAATATTATAGCTTTTTTTTTGATTAAATGACCATAAAAAAAGGAGAAGCTGGAAAAAAATTCCGAACAAAAAATATTCACGCGTTTAATTTGGACTGCTAGAGGGTTAAACAGCTTGTATGCTTGTTTGCTGTATGTTTTACGGTGCAGAAACTTTTTTGGTATTTTTATTTATTTATTTTCAAGGGATCGATACGAATGAATTTGTAAAGTCCGGGAATATACGCCGGGGTACTATGTCTATGTGGCGTTTTGTCAACAGCACGCAGTGTACGGAGTTCCCATGTGGTCCCCCATCTAGGTTGCTTGATTTCGATTTTGCTATTTTTGTCCAGGCTTTCTTCCAATAATTATAAACAAAAAATGATGACTCATTTGTAAATACGATGTTGCTCCAATCCTGGTCTAAATTCTGCGTTACCCAACTTAGTCACTTTTTTGGGCCTGTAGCAGTTCAGGCTTGGTACTCCTGCCAGATACTCCCAAACGGCGTCGTATTATGTTAAGGGACACCTTAATTCCTTTTGTGGACAATTTTCCTTTTGCATTCTTCAGACTAATTGTGGGGTTTTTCTGAAACACTTCACCAATTGCATTATTGTTCTTATTAGATGTGATTTCTTTAGTCCTTCTATCTGATCCATCATCGACATTACCGCATTCCTTATACCTCTTTACACACTTTCTCACAAACGCCTCTGATGTTTTTAAATATTTTGCTGTCGACCTAATACGCATTTGCGACCTTTTTTGGTGAGTTACCAAGAAAACACTTTCGAAACGCTTTTTAAAAGCTGCACTCACTTTGTAATGGTGTGTATAACGCCGAAGTATGTATGTAAATATGCTGAAGAAATGAATACAATACGCGATCGATAATTAAATGCAGAAAATAATTTGGTTACAAACATGTGTGTGTGTGAGTAAAGTAAAAGAAATAATTTAACGCACGTTTTTCTGGAACACACTATTCATGTATATAGAAAAAAGTCAAAACTGGTTAATTGAAAAATCTTCTGACACAAATCCATATGCCCGTTATGTAGTTACATATTTCACGTGGTTTATTTGAGATTTGAAGTGCAGGGTAGTGCAAAAGTCACGAACGGGTTTCAATTGATCATAGCTCTTATATTTGTAATTCTTTTTATTTTTTATTTTCCAGGTAATTATAAAACAAACTTGAGAGGAGTATGATGAACTATAGCACTTTAGAAATAACCAAATTCATTGAATTTTATTTGCAAATAATTCGTCGATGATTTCAACCCAAAAAGTCGTATCAGGTTCATTTTCATGCGCGAAATGGCACGATTCCATCAACAATGGGCTGGAAAAATATACACTGCCCGACCTGAAGCAACTGTTGAACAAACTCTTCCAAGTACCTATTGTAGAGAGGCCAGAAATATGATCACGAGGGCGTTTTGGTAAACTAAGGCTGAAAACACATTTACAACACATGTAAATGTTGACCACGACTATGTTTGCTTGTATTTTTTCATGATTGACCATGAGAACAACGTTACCGTCAATGACACCCGCTATCGTTCAATGGTTTCGAACTTTTTTTACATGCAGCGCAAGTAAGCCGAATCGTTGGTCGTTATGCAGCGTGCATTTTTGAACATAAAGATCATACGTTATAGAATTAGCACAGATAATAAATATATACAGATGTCTCATTCATATGGGAAGTTTTGTCCTATGAAAATGAAATCGAACTAAAAAAAAAGCTTTTTCAAAAAGCTTAAAAGAACAGAAAAATCATTTTATTTCTTTTCGCTTTTTGCTCTTGCCACTTGTCACTCACACATGCAAAGTCGTTTATCGTGCAAAAACAATCCGTAAACAAAAGAAATAAATAAAAAAAAACATACGTTGACGTTGCCCAGCATAACCGGTTTACTTGGGTTTATGTACGTGTGCTTGTTATTTTGTTTGTAACTTGTTATGCAATGTAAATCATGAGATCGATGGTCCGTGATGTGGACGTGCTGGAGAGGGTGGGTATGACGTTGCACCACACTATAAAAGTGGTTGATATTTGAAGCACGAGGTGTTAAGGGCTAATACATGTTATGGCGTTGAAGATATACTTATGTACATGAGCGCTAGACCAATTTCCCGATTTTAATTTTGTGCTCAGACAATTAAGTACCTACAAAATTTGATAAATTTCCAAGCATTGAGCAACATCGAACTTATTCGCAAAATGTATGTATATGTTATTTACGAGTACATATTTGCTCCCTTTTCTTTCAAGTTATGTAAAAGTTAGTTTTTAAAACTGTACGCAAAATATTTGTATGTAAAGGTCGAAAATCTTCAATTCCAAGACTCGGGGACAACGCAGTAATGTACGGCTGAATATATGGTAGTTCGAACAAGTGGAATGGGATCTCAACCAACTTGGAGTGCAGCACCGCTGGAAACAGCTGGCGAAAGATCGCACCAGGTGGAAAGGCTTGTTGGTTGAGGTCCTGGTCCACCCCGGACTGTAACGCCACCTACTCGTAAGTAAGTAAGGAAAATATTGGAAATATTTTTCCGACAGCCATGAATGAGCCATATTTTAACTAGCAAAATCAATGTTCCTTGGAGTAGAGATTTTGGATCGAATTTGTTAAACCAGACTGAAGTAGAACCGGTTGCCTAGGCTTATTCTAGTGGTAATCTTCGACAAGGTGTCATTTGTTCAGTTTGCATTAACCCAGAGGAAGAGGAACTCCTCTAAAGCAATGAGTGTTTACAGTGACAAATTGTACGATTTGGTAGACGACGGGGTTATCTTTGCTCGACAAAATGTATTTTACAATGGCGGTAGATTTTGGCCATCCTGAAGTGTCTATATCAATGACGTGTCCCAAAAGTCCTGACCTGGCCCCGTGCTACTTTTTTTTACTCCCCAAACTCAAAACGTACCTTAAGAGTAAGAAACGCGCGGTAGAAAAATGTAAAAAACTACGACCAAGGTTTTGAAGGCGATGTTAGAAATTGCCTTCCAGCATTGCTACGAAGAGTGGCAGCACCGTTGGGATCGCTGTGTACGCTCTCAAGAGACCTACTTTGAAGGTGACAATTCATTTTATGTTTGATACATGTGTTTTAAAAAAAATTATTCTCATTATTTTTGGGACACACCACGTATATATTCCAATATATGTACATAGTATTATCTATATAAAGGGTCCGCCATCTAACTTTATTTTTAAACTAGTGCTTATTTCGTGAATGGTAACACTTAGCTCATGTCTGATTTGACATATAATTAGTTTTATCCTTCCGCTGAACGAATATGGTTGTGAATACGCTTGAACAACGCTGGGAAATATTGCCTGCGATCGACTTAGAGAAGATGCCGATTTTGGCAAAAAAAATCATCTTTTCAGATGAAGCTCATTTTGATCTTGGCGGGTATCTAAACAAGCAAAATTGTCGCATTTGGGGCACAGAAAACCCACACGCATACATTGAAAAGCCGATACACCCAAAACGAGTCACTGTTTGGTGCGGATTTTGGTCCAGAAGCATAATTGGGCAATTTTTCTTCGAAAATGAGCAAGGAGTGGCCGTTACAGTCAATGGCGATCGTTATCGGGCCATGTTGAACGAATTTTTGTTCACAAAAATTAAAGAGGAGGATATTGGCAACATTTGGTTTCAACAGGACGGCGCTACGTGCCACACAGCCGAAGCTACACTCGATGTTTTGCGCCCCGTTTTTGAAGATCGCATTATCAGCCGCAGAGCTGATGTCGTTTGGCCACCTCCGAGCTGCGATTTGACACCGTTGGACTATTATTTGTGGGATGCCGTAAAAGACAAGTGTTACGCCCACAAGCCAGAGACAATTGACGCTTTAAAGGACAATATTCGTGAAGCCATTGGTGAAATACAGCTGCACACAATCGATAATGTGCTTAAAAATTGGACCGTTCGTGTAGGCTACTGCATGGCCAGCCGAGGCAGCCATTTGAATGAAATTATTTTCCATTATTAACCGGAAGGATAAAACTAATCATCTGTCAAATCAGACATGAGCTAAGTGTTACCGTTCGCGAAATAAGCACTAGTTGAAAAAAAAAAAAAACGTTAGATAGCGGACCCTTTATATACCTGTATAATAATAAATCACTGCTCATCGCCTATATATAACCACAACTTCTTTGTCTTTTGGTGGTAATTTCGAGGTTATTTCCTTAATTTCCTGCATAACATTTCTATTTAAGCCAGGGGACAGACTTTTAATTTTAATCCACCTGTGCAATGAAGATGGATGCGGCAAGTGTATCTCAAGTTGATCCCGCAAAAAGTTGTATCCGGCAGCTGAACGAAAAAAGATGCACTACGAAATCCATTTCTCATCTTCGGTGTATTCATTTTTACGCTGTGATAAGATGAGTTTCGAAAATGTCATAGCATTTTGATGAATACCAAGCAATGAATCGATTTTCCCTTGAATGTTTTGCTTTTCACGCGCTTGTAGCCTTTCCTTGTCTTCTTTTAAACGACGAATTTTCTTTAATAAATTTGGTTTCGATTTTCGATTTTCTTTAATAGTTATTCTCAAGACATTGTTCAATTTCTTGAGCTATTCAATTCTCCTAATGTAAAAAGATTGCCTTTTTACATAAGCCATACAATTGGCGCAAGCAAATTCAATGTGATCATTGAATTTTGTCCTTAATAAATTTTTGGAAGCCAAATTTAGTTCCCCTATTGTAGGTTCACTCGAACTCAGTTTTAAATCTTTATAATTTTCAGAAGTAATCTTAGCTTTGACTGGATCAAAGCAAACAGAACCGTCTTCAGAGTTCGGAACACTCTCGCTTCGTTTTAAAAAGAGAGAGGGATCAGCGTTTGTTTTTAAATATTTTTTTCCCAAAAAGGCATTTTATATGTTGACGAGACCCCTCCGTCAAAGCAAACCATTCATCATATGTGCCATTCAGTGCCTTTTTTAGGGAAACGAAACAATTTCATATCCGAAAACTTCATTTCATCACTTCAATTCAATTCAATTACTCATTATTTACATGCACTACATATTAATAACACGAATAATATTTTGCTCGTCAAACTTCAATTACAAAATGTAAAGAAATATTCGACTTTTCCCGCCTTTGAATTGTTCTTTCTTACATACACACCCATACGCTCAAACAAAATACCAATTCATGAAAAATTACATAATTTCCTATTGCAGTCGAATGAAAACAAACAGCCAAGTCTTCATACCCCTTCCCGCAAACCCCTTGCAAGTGTTTTCCATATTCCTTTTCCCACTGCCCTCAACTTGTGGTGAGAGAAAAAAAAAATCTCTCAGTAAACAAAGCAAGAAAGAGCGAAAATAAAAAAGCTTTATTCCGAAAGCTCGTGTCGGCTGGACGAGTGTCGGCTAGCCGACAAAAATTGAACCATTTTTTTCTACAGCGATGAGACATCTGTATTGATTTATTATCTGTGGAATTAGTCAAAACAAATACTGCCTTGGCCAAATGTATGAGGCACCCTTTCATTCTCTCTTTACTGGGAAGTCCTTTCGTGGAATTTGATTTAAATTTTTGATTTACAATTAACTACTTGTCTTAAGCGTCGCTGCGATTACTTGTCAATCAATAACGTATTACTAAGCGATCACCATTAGCGTTGCAGCGGAATTTATACTTGGTAATTGCTGATGCTGCACTTTGGTAAGATTCAATATTCCCTGATGTTGCATTTATCGATTGGCTTGCGGGAAGGGGTATGAAGACTTGGCTGTTTGTTTTCATTCGACTGCAATAGGAAATTATATAATTTTTCATGAATTGGTATTTTGTTTGAGCGTATGGGTATGTATGTAAGAAAGAACAATTCAAAGGCGGGAAAAGTGGAATATTTGTTTACATTTTGTAATTGAAGTTTGACAAGCAAAATATTATTCGTGTTATTAATATGCAGTGCATATAAATTATTATTATAATTTATTACTTGACATGTATACAGTGATGTGCGAAATAATAGGGACTCTTCTACGCCAATGCTTTAAAAGCTTCCAATTTCTCTCAACGTTGAGCGAAGAAAAAAAACTAACAGGATCTTAAGCTTTGGTGTTTGTAAATTAAATTCTCTATACCCAAATATTGATCATGCATTCCAAATTGTGTAGTTAGATTGCGAAGTGCGGTCGGTTTTGGCTGTGAAAAATAATAAGGATACCTGTAAGAATAACCGTTTAATTGATAATTCTTTGTTTTTAAATTTACGTTTTTGAATCGAATAGGTAGATTAGAGTTTATTTTCACGGAACATTATAAAACTAATGAATTTAATAGAAATTGTGATTAAAAATGTGTCGAAAACAGCATTGTAGCGCTGGGGAGAGGAAGCAGATTAAGAATCTCCATAACAACGGTATGACTTACCGAAAAATTGCTAAAATTGTTGACTGTTCAAAGACAACGGTGGAAAATGCCTTAAAGTGCCAATCTACAGCAAAAACTCGCGGGCGTAAACCTAAAATATCTCCCTTTCTCAAAAAAAAAAGGATATTGCGCTATATAAAAAAGAACCCCTTTGCGTCATCCAGCGCATTGAAAAACGAATTTAGCCTGGATGTCGACACCTTTACTATACGCAGTAAAGAAGAAGTCGAAGAAGAATGTTGATAAAAGGTTGCTTTTTGCAGAGAAACATTCCAGCTGGTATGTAAGCAAATGGCGCAATATCCTTTGGACTGATAAGACCAAAGTTAATTTATTTAACTCAGAACGCTGCAGTTCGCAAGTGCGTAGACCGCCCAATACCGCATACTGCAACAAATACACAATCAAGACGGTCAAACATGGTGGGGGCTGCATCATGGTATGGGGGTATTTTTCCTACCAAGGTGTAGGTCCCATTCACAGAATAGAGGGCAATATGACAGCAGTTTCGTACGTCGAACTACTAAAGAATATCATGCTACCCTATACGGAGGACAATATGCGTCTTCGATGGGTGTTCCAACAGGATTCAGAAAACAACCTTAATGTTTTAAGCTGGCCTTCTCAATCGCCAGACTTAAACCCGATTGAAAACTCCACCAAGGACTTGCCAGAAGCTCGTAGATTCGATGCCGCGACGTTGCTTGGCTGTTATAAAAAACAAGGGCTATTCAACGAATGAATAAATTAATAAATAAATAAATTCAACGAATAAATATTCAATAATAAATAATAATGTGATAAAATAATTCATTTCTTATCTTATAAAATTAATTTTGTTGTTTCAGTTTAATTTCAGAGTGTACGAGTATATTTGTTTATTATATCTGCTTATTTTGGTTTCATTTAACCTTTTGCTTTTAAAAGATATAAATAATTTTATAGGGTGTCTAGTACATTTGGCGAATTTGGTGGGGGCTAACGCCCCCATTTATTTTGCTTAATGCAAGCGTAAACTAACTTAAAAACTAACAAGAGTTAAGGGTTAGGAAGTAAGGGAATGGTGGAGGAGATCAAATTTAAGACGAAAAGTGCTCAGGTTAAAATCAAAAAGGGGGAGATTTGCGTTGACCTTACGGAGAATGCGGGAGATTGGTTCGTTACAGCCATGCGGTGCGGTGGGTTGGGATATAGAAGAGACGAGGACAGCGTAAATTACGAGGGTTAATGTTGAAGGAAATAGAATTGTAAAGGCAAGCGCAGTCCACAGAACCAGAGAGCAGTCGATGAATGAAGAGAATGTCAGCTCTCTCTCTGCGTTTTTCGGCGGTATTCAGGTTAAGAAGTTTGAGACCGTCACGATAGGGAGGTAAGATAAATGGGTCATTCCAGGGTAGTCCACGAAGAGCAAATCAAAGAAAACGACTTTGAATGTTCTCGATTTAGGATATATAAATTCGTTGAAAGGGGGCCACACTTGGCTGGCATATTCGAGAAGAGGCGGAACAAGGGTAATGACCTTGTCACATAAGGGTTGCAAAATTCTTTAGACAAATGTTTGATAAAACCGAGCGATGAGTTGGCTTTAAGTATTATCTCATCAATATGCGAACGGAAGTTTAAGTCTCTATCGTATAAAATTCCAAGGTCGCAAGGGGATTGAACCTGGGGTACATGTGGGTCATTCAGAAAATAAAGTCGAGAGGGGTATTGATTGGCATTTGGAAACATTAAGCTCAAAGCATTTTTTAGGCACCAAGTAGAAAACCTATCGAGGTCTTCTTGAAGGAGAATAGAGTCTTGGGGTGAAGAAATAGTTTTGGAGAACTTAGTGTCATCAGCGTAAATGTATACGGAGCAATGTTTGATAATCTTCTCTAGATCGTTTATAGTTAAAATGAAAAAGAAGGGACCTAGATGGCTGCCTTGTGGGACACCAGAAGTGGCTAAAAACGGGGTTGAGAAGGCTGACCTAAAGCGAACGCTATAGTAACGGTTCTCCAGATAGATAAAAAGATATTCATTTTAGCAATATGGGATTTAAACCAAGGCAAGACAATTTGAAAAGGATCAGTTGATGTGATATTTTATCGAAGGCCTTAGCGAAATCTGTAGCAATAACATCGATTTCGTTGTCATTTTCTAGGGCTGAAAGCGCAAAGGATATGAATTCAACTAAGTTTGTAATAGTTGATCTACATTTTAGAAATCAATGCTGACTGGGTGATATAAGTGACTTCCACTGAAAGCTTAGAACTTCATATAAAAAACTTAACACTTTAGGTATGTGAGAAAGGTTAGCAATGGGACGGTAGTTGGTTACTTCATTTTTTGATCCCTTTTTGTGAACCGGAGTTATGAAAGAGGTCTTCCAAACTTGAGGGAATTCCCCTTGTGTGAGGGACAGATGAAATAAGGAGGAAAGTGGGTGCGAAAGATTGGAGGCACACTTTTTGAGAAATATTGCTGGGAGCCCATTCGGACCCCACCGGGTAAAAATTCATCATTGAGATTCTGTAACTTTTCTTCAATAAGGGTGGGACCAAAAGGTTGAGAGAGAGAGAGAGGGGCCAATGGAGAAATTGGGAAGGTACTTGAAATAGATGGAGTCAGGTACGAAGAGGTTTTCTGCAAATGACTGTTTAAAAAAGTTTGCAAAATAGTTGGCAATAATATGTGGGTCGGTCGATGATATATTATCGAACGAGAGAGAGCGTCTGATTTTCTTTTGTAGTTGACGAATTGATAAAATGTCTTAGGATCGTTGATACGGTTGGTCTGCGCTGTGTCGAGAAAGCACTGATAGAGGCAGTTATAGAGCTGGGTGAATTGCTGGTAGATTTAATTTGTTTATTTTATTACGTAAAGAGCGAAGTCTTCTGTTATACCATGGATGGGAAATAGATGATGTTTTATGCCGTAAAAAGGCGACATTAAAATTAAATATTTCACTGTAGAAAATGGAAACAGCATCAGATAAGGATAGGTTGGTAAAATCAACAGAAGATTTGCTAAGATAGGTATTGATTTTGTGAAAATTAGCTTTATGGAAGTTGTAAGAAGAGATGGTAGTTGAAGAAGTGGGCTGGGATGGAGAGTTATGGAAAAATGAGAGAAGACGAGGGGGGTGAAAGTTGTCGACAGTTGATAGGATAAAGGGGCACAACGTTACTATGGAGTTAATAGGATCGCTAGTGAAAATAAGGTCTAGTTGCCTACCGATTGAGTTAGGGACGCCACTTACTTGGCACATGCTTGAGTCAGTTATGTTATCAAGGAAAAGACATTACTTGGATGAACTGGCGTTTGACGCAGTAAAAAATAAGTGATCATCTGATAGAATCCACTTCAGCAGGGGCAGATTAAAGTCATCAAAGATAAGGATATTGTCGATGGTCTCTCCTGCATTTTTGTTCTACATACATTGAAACGGTATCCGGTTTTAAGGCAGGTGTAGGGTGGGTTGATTATTGAGGATCCGCACTATATAAGCTCCTTTTTCTCTTTGAAGATTGGGAGATATCTTTGAAGTAAAGAGAATATAATACCATTAACAACATTCTGATCTTAAAGAGTAAAACTCCAGCGAGAAATCAAATCTCAGTTCTATAGCATTTTCCATTTGCACTCAACGAACAATGTATTTTCTAAGACACAACCATGATACCGTTTTCCACTCTTATGCATTAACACTCCGCATTAGTTCATTTTCGTTTACCAGATAACACGTTACCGACAGGTATTAGGAAAGGAATCCATATAACATATGATGATTTATTCCTCTAAGTAAGGCCAATGGTTGATCAAAATAGTTAGTCACATTTAAAAAAATAGTGTTGACTGATGAGCGGAATGCTATTGTTGATTTAAATGGAGCACTGGTGGTGGAAATAGCTATAAAACGAAGTGAGACAGGAGACATTACGTAGGTTTTCAAGGGTATCAATTGACTGATTGATATTAGTATCAACTATGAGTGTCATTCGCACGGTTTTGAATCCTATCTAGCAGGTGCAGAAATGTTTTAGGTGCACCTGACCAGATGTGGGCATTGTACTTCAATTTTGGGCGGAAGAATGCTTTATATATTGAGGTCAGATCAGACGGGGTGAAATATTTTTCACATCGCTTGAGGAAACCTAAACATTTCGCAGCATTTTTGACGACATCGAATATGTGGTCACTCCAACGTAACTTGTCACTGACACACATACTGAGAATGGAAAGTTTTTCGGTTTCGACAATGTAAGTGCCATTCATGGATAATGGCTGGGTATTTAAATTTCGCTTTAATGACAGCAGTGAGTTTTAGAGGCATTAAATTCCACTCTGTTGATAGTTCCCCAATTGGTTATGCTGTTAATATCGGAATTTAATAAGCTTAACATAAGCTGCCGTTCCCGTTCTATAGCCGAAGAGCAGGGACGTGAGTCCGGGAATGAATGTGAAAAGCAGAGAGTACTGCAGCAAAGCAATATATTGGATTAGAAGTAGGAGACAAGAGATGATTAATGAAAAATTTATTTTGTGAATATCAGACATGAAACCATCCAAGACAACTTGAATTGAACGTTCCGAAAGGCAGTTTCTAATCCAATGATGAGAGTCATCGATCCTATTTTCCATCTGTTCGGAAGAGTAGGATTGATGAAAAAGCTTACGCAGTGGTTTTACCAGCGTGGGAGAACACCTCTTCAAAAGAAGGGAATATATACCATCTGGACCAGCGGACGTACGTATGTTGAGATATTTAAATACACTTGCTACTACACAAGTGCGAGAGTGGATTCGTCCCATTGAAGATTCGACACACTCAAGGCACAATTTGAAAGTGTTAAGCTGGCCGCAAAGTGTGCAGCAAGCAGAGCTGACAGCTGGAGTGTCATTGTAAGTGAGCGTTGGGATGGAGGATGGATGAGGCAGAATTTCGAATGTTTTTGACGAACGACGAAACATTTTTACTACCTTTGGGACATTGTAGTATGTTTGCCTTAGTTTTTGGTCGTATTGGAATTTCACACACTTAAGAAAGACGTTGCAGTCAGTCCTGGCTCGTTTGAACTTTTTTCGGTTTTCCCCTGTCGGGTTGGTCTTGTAGGACCGAAAAAATATTTCTCTAACCCTGACAGTCTCTTTACAGCTCAAGTCGTACGACGCCTTTTCTTCTGCTTTGATACTCTTCATCCGATGAGGGATAAAGCATCTCATTCCAAAGAGAATAGTGTCTGTGGTCATATCAGCAGCGAAATCCACTTCGTTATCGAGGAAACATAACGACCAGTTAAAATTCCTAAAGAAGCTGTTGTATCCGCTGCAATTGGCTTCCTCGTATTGCCATACCGTTTTTTAGGAATCTTTTCTCTAACTGATGTAGTGTACGAGAAATCAGCTGATATGAGGGCTCATTTACAATTTCGGTTAAGTTATTTTCTGCAGCGAAGGTCTGTCCAGAATGCCGAAGCCACCCAGAATTGTGTATATTGAAATAGCTAGTAATCACGATTTCAATTGAGGATACAGGGATACAATTCTTTGTATGGAGTCAGACAGCGCATCAGTTTGGGACTTTTGTAAATAAAGCAGTAGTGGAATTTACGAGGACACTGGTCAACGTGTGCACTAGTCGGTGGTCAACTCGGTACTCCTAACCTAACAAAGTACCAATCATATTATATAAACAGTTTCTTAAAAATAACACCAAATTCAATAGAATATAGTACGAACGCTTACCTGATTCCTAGTTACAGATTCAGGTGGTTGAATATAGTTATGAGCCGGTACAATGTTATAACTTTCGCCCAAAGAACTCGTAAAGGTGAGGTTATTGGGTGATTTAACCACTGAATTTAATGTGACATTCTGGAAACCAGGTGGTGGCTTTAACGGAGCACTAAAACCAGGTGGTGGACCCAATGACCGAGGTAAAAATTCACTACTAAAATTTTCCGATAAGTTACGATCATTTCCATTAGCAAGGGCTTCCTTTTTAAGGTTTGCGTTAGCCGGCTTATTCTCATTGTTATTATCTTTTTTCTGTTTACCCGTAGATTCTGAATTCTTTTTCCCCTCGCCTGCTGCATTTTTATTTTTCTTATCTTTTTTATTGTTATTCTCCGTGGTTGTATTATTATTATTGCTACCGTTCCCGTTTTGCCCGTATTTATTTTTTTGCTTTGAATTGATATTTAAAAGTGGTGCGGGTGCAACCTTTGATCGACGACTTTCAACAACTTCACGTTGTTTTTGTGGTTTGGTCCAATGTTGGATAGCAGGCGCAGATGGTTTACTGCCTAGTGCAAGCTCTGGAAAATCAAACGAGTTTAATTTTGGAGCACATGCTTCAAATGCAGCTTTTTTAACTCTCGCTTCCTCGGCTTCCTTTTGCACCATCTGAATTTTATGGAAGTTACTAGGATTCGCCACAGAAACATAGTCATCCATTAAAGATCGATGTTTGGCTGAAACGTTGTTCATGTTGATGTTGGAATTCGATGGTATAAGATCCTCTCGAAAAGCAGCAGAGGCTGCGGCTTTGGATGTACCCGGTAGGGCTGGAAAATCACTTTTGTTTGAGGGATTTGGTTTTTTACTAGCTGCGCTAGCACTTGAGCTTGGACGATTTGAGACATGAATCACCATGCCAGTTGGCGTCACTGAGGGATTTTTCTTGACCACCGAACTTACTGATGTTTGTTTTGTACGACTATTTGATGCACCCATTCCTATAACCAAAAACAAGAAAAGATTAATAAGCATTTAGAAGATGCATTGGTTTTACTTACCGCCACCACCACTATCATTGCCACCTAAGGCGGGGAAGTTCTCTTTGGTCCTCGCTAAACCAGCTGAGCCGAGTTTTGTTCGCATACTCATAGGCGGCGGTAACAGATTCAAAGTAGACGGGGCTGATCCACCTAAGGAGGGAAAGTCTTGTTCGTTTCGTGCATCGATTTGAGGGGCTCGTTGATGTTGTTGTGCTTGAAAGCTTTCAGTTTGTTCGTCTTCATTGTGGTCGGGCCTAAAAAGGAGTACAATTGTGTTACAACAATGTTTAAGTCTTTTTTTTTTTTATCTGAACTCACCCTCTAGAGCGAAGACTAGCAATATGTGGTTCAGTTTGCCCTGAACGTCCTCTAGGTCCCAGTGTTATTTCTAATTGAAGTGTTCGGGCTTGTTTCGCTTGTTGTTTGTTCAAAGATTTACCATGGACATTAGCAATGTGTGCTTTATAATCGATTTCAGTTCGAAATGCGCCAGTAAATTCTTCTGTAGCGCACCTACCTTCTTCGCAGAGAAAGTGGTCTTTACGGAAATGTTCCTTCAACGTATCGTAATCCCTGAAATAAACATTCACATATTTACAATTCAAATCAAAGCTCACACAAAGTGGTTTTTACTTGTAAAATACATTAAATCCATCGGCATCACAAAAGTGGCAGAAATAATGATCACGACGCGAGTGTAGATAAAGTTCATCAACGTTGAGATAACGTTTATCACATAGCTCACACAAGGGATGACCACGATGTGATTTATTGTCCGGATCGCCCTTCCGTCGATGTAAACCTAACTCAGCTTTCGTATAGCAACGACGTTCGAATGAAAATATGTTCAAATTGTCCGTACACAAATCACAATAGTAAAGATCATGTTCCCTGCGCACATGATCCCGAAGGGCTGTAAATTTACGAAAAACTGGATGATCGCACCTATTAAAGAAACTCATCACTTTTATAAGGAATATTTATTTATTTGATGAGATTTCATACTTTGGACATGGATGATCTAAAAGATTGTAGAACGCCTGTTGGATTGCTTTTGTCCAAAAGCAGATTTTATACTTAACGCTGTAGTATTCCGACCGATTTTTAGTTTCCAATTGGCGATACAATAGTTTTTCGCTTGTGAAAATTACCTAAACAAATTAAAAATAAAAAGATATTAGAAATTACTAAAGGAAGGAACTAAAGAAGGGCAGTTTGAATTGAGAAATGAGAACGACATCAATTAGGGTTTATCTGTCCTTCGGAATTTTTTCTATCATTTTCAGTTGATTGGTATGTGTAGTTTAAGAACGGGAGGTACTGTGATTGAAATCGAAAATGTTGAAGTTTGAACTGTCCTTCCGCAGCATACGGGAGATTGGTTCACTGTTACAACAAAAAAAGGTATGGTGCTTTAGTGGATTTTTTTTTAAAGAACTTAACACTCAAGTAGGTATGACTACGCTTACGGTGCCAAAGCATGTGTTATGTTTTTCCGAAAATGTGACAGAGAGAGAAAGAAAGATTTTTGGTGCTCAGTGGCTATTTCGTTCCATGGGTGGCATCCAACATTTAATGGGGAGACTAAATTGTTAGTAGAAACTGGCTTGCTTGTTGTTGTATTTAGACAACCATTCACCTTACGAGATTTTAGTTGCCTGAAAAAGGCTTTCGGTCACGGCGGGTATTGAACACCGAACCGACCGATTGGGAAGCCAATACACTACCACTTGAGCCACGGCCACAAGATAGAAGTTAAAAATTAGAGCTCGAAGAGTAATCGAAGACATTGAATAATCTTAATTCTGAACACGAACCGAAATACCTACAAAATTCCCAGGTCGCAGAGGGAATGAACAACGGGTACAGCTTGATCGTGGAGAAGATAAAATCGGGGAGGAGACGTAGATAGACATCGGAATTTGGCGACATTAAGATCCAAGCATGCCTGAGACAGAAAACTTAACGAGGTTTCCTTGATGGAAGTTGGTTAGTTGGTTCGTTATTTATGGTTAGGCTGAAAACAAGAAGACCTAAAGGGCTACCTTGTGGAACACCAAAAGAGCCGTTGAAAGGGCGCACATGAAATTAACACTTTAATAATTGTTTTTCAAATAAGAAGATATCTATATCAAAGACGAGGCCAGACAATTTGAAAAGGCTCAGTTGATGAGATACCTTATAGTTAGAATTATATCAATTTCTCTGCGATTTTGTTACGCTAAGATGGCGTAGGACACGAATACAATGACATTTGTAGTAATAGATATGTGAATATGAAATATCGATTTTTTTTTCTCAAAAAACTCGTTTATTTAAGCAACGTAGTGAATGAATTTAATAATCAAAGCACTGGCCATCGTTAGCTATGACTCTTTCCCATCTTTCTTGCAATTGATTGATTCCGTACCAATACCATTGCTCGTTTTTAGAGGCCAACCATTCATAAAGCGAATATTCTTCGTAAGAATGAAAGGGCTCTCCCAAAAGTAACCAGAAGGGGCCAAGTATGGTGAATACGGCGGATGAGGCAAATCTTCCCAATTAATATTTGCGAAATAATTTTTTACTTGGTTTGAAACATATGGACGAGCATTGTGTCATGATGGAAAATAACTGATGCGTGTCCTTGGGCATATTCTGGTCGTTTTTGCTTCAATGCTCGATTCAATTTTATTGGTTGTTGACGGTAGCGATTCGCAGTAATCGTTTCACCAAGTTTTAGCTGATCATAGTATATCATTCACTTCTGGTCCCACCAAATGCACAGCATTACCTTCTTTCCGTGGATATTGCGTACTGGTTACGAGGTTGATGGTTGGCTTGAGTCTACCCATGATAGCTAGTAGCATTTCAATACAAAAAAACTTTTTCTTTTTTCCCGATGAAGCAACATTTGTGAAATGGTTTTTCGCCCTTCGATTTCTCTTTCTTTCAATAGATACGGAACCCATTTGTCTTCTTTTTGGATCTTTCATAGGGCTTTTAAACGTTTGGATACAGTTGTACGATTAACTTTCGATGCTTGTGCGAGCTCTTCTTATGTTTATGTCGAGTCTTCATCTAATAATGCTTGCAATTCTGCATCTTCGAATTTTCTCTATGATATTCCACTGTCTTTATTGACAAGTTCTATGAGTTGGAACATGTTCACCATAAACTCTCATTAACTTTCATAAACTTTCATTAAAAAATAAATAAAAATAAAATACAACTGCCCGGAAAAGGTTCTTATCTGGTACAAAATTCGACATTTTCAAGGCGACAAAAAAATGTTGGTTGTACAATCACAGCCTATGACTATAGAAGAAAAAAGAGGGTGACAATATTGTAAGAGTAAATTGTGCTGCTGAATTTAATAATCTATGAATTCTCTTAATGTTCCATGTTCAGTCTCAAATGTATGTCCTAACTCTTTAAACTCTTTTAAAAACGTTAATATTTTTTGTTTACATCAAAACATTCGCAGCATGAGGAAGAACTTTTCTCATCTGATCGCTCATGTTGAGTCACTT
The DNA here is from genome assembly GCA_949129095.1 of Volucella bombylans. NCBI lineage: Eukaryota > Metazoa > Arthropoda > Insecta > Diptera > Syrphidae > Volucella > Volucella bombylans. The sequence continues at coordinate 174,681,449 of OX422141.1, forward strand.
GTGAATTTGCCTATAATTATAGTTTTGAGTGAAATTTGGATTTATGAGAATGAATTAAGTTTATATAATATTCCGGGGTACACACCCTTTGCTAACTGTAACAGTTCCTACTGTGCTGGAGGTGTAGCTGTGTATGTCAAGAATGGTTTTGTTCGTGATTGTGTAAATATTGATTTTCATAGTGCTGATGTAATGAAACTCACCGTAGATTTTAGAAATGAGAGCTACTCTATATTATGTATTTATAGACTGCATGAATTCAGCAAATTTACTTTTATTGAAGAGTTTAGCAACTTTCTAAGCGATTGCAAAGATAAAAATTTGATTGTAATAGGTGATTTAAATGTAGATATTTTAGATGCGTCTGACAAAGAAGTAGAAAATTATTTATTCCTTATGGCTTCGAATGGTTTTGAGAGTTTAATTAATGAACCAACACGTTCTTTAACCGGAAGCTGTATTGACCACATATTTATTCGTCTGCATAGATCCACAAAAAATAACTTCTACGGGTTTGTACACGATCTAAAGCTAGCCGATCATTCCATGATTTGTCTAAATAATCTTCCAGATTCCGATAATGTTCAACATTGTAGCCTTTCAAAAATAAGTAAAAAAAGGAGGATAAATTATAGACAACTTAAGCATGAATTCTGGGAACCGGTTTTCTTAGAAAATGATCCTTCAATTGCATTCGATATTTTTATGTCAATATTTAATAAGCATATAAAAAACTGCACTTTCGATCTACCACCTTTAAGTAATCAAACATTTTTGAAGCCATGGATGACTCAAAACCTTTTAAAACTTATAAAAATAAAAAATAAGCTCGCCGTAAAATATAAAAACCATCCAAACAATTCAAGGTTAAGAAAATACTATAGTTGTCTATGCAAGAAAGTTCAAAACAAAATTGTAGAAGCACAAAATAAATTTTATATTAACTCCTTTTTACAGGCCAAAGGAAATGTTAGAAAAGAATGGAAAATTGTTAATAGCGTTTTAGGTAAAAAAAAAGGAAACTGTCGGAATAGAAACTATAGAAATTGATGGTGTTAAATTTACCAGCTCCAATGTCATTTTTAATAAATTTAATGAGTATTTCACTGATATTTCCGAAAAACTTAAGCCCCCTGATGAGTCAAATAGGACTTGCATGTGTTCCGTTCTTTCAGAGATTGGTTCAGATGTCATACAAACAAACAGTTTTGTTTTTCGTTCGTTTACATCTTATGAAACCTACAAAATAATTTTGTCCTTAAAAAGTAAAAATTCTTGTACAAGTAATGGTATTTCTGGTACGATGTTGTATAATACCTCCTTGTATATTGTGGATGTTTTGACTTATTTATTTAATTTCTCTGTTCTAAATGGCTGTTTTCCTAAGCAACTAAAACAAGCCGAAGTAATCCCACTTTTTAAAAAAGGTTGCAGAAAGTGTCTGTCCAATTACCGGCCGATCTCTCTGCTACCAAGCATTTCTAAAATCTTCGAGAAACTAATGAAGTCTCGAATGTTATCATTTCTTTTTCAATTTTTTTGTGATGAACAGTTTGGTTTTAGAATGGGACTGTCTACTGAAGATGCTATCTTAAGAGTGTGCAACCAACTGTATGAGAGTCTTAACTGCAGCAAACCTACGATGGCTCTTTTTATAGACATGACTAAAGCCTTTGACATGGTTAACCACGATCTACTTTTGGACAAATTATACAACGCGGGTTTCAGGGGTATAATTCATAAATGGTTCTATTCCTATCTGAAAAACAGAGAGCAAAAAGTTACCTTAAATAACAGTTCAAGTGACTCACGTTTTCTAAAAAATGGCGTGCCTCAGGGATCAGTTCTTGGCCCTGTTTTATTCTTAATTTATATTAACTCTCTGTTTAAACTCAAATTAAATGGATTGCCCACAGCTTTCGCCGATGACATAGCCCTAACTTACAAATCCCAAACACACTTCGAGTGCATCGCTGAAATTTATATGGACTTAGAAACATTGAGGCTCTGGTTCTTTGCACATAAGCTTATTATTAGCGAGAAAACTAAACTAATTTCTTTCAGCACAACTAACAATGTCTTATCAAATTTCAATCTATGTTTTCATTCATACGATTGTAATAAATTTCGCCTTCCTATTCATAAATGTGGCAATAATAACTTTTTTATAAACAACTCTTGTTCCAGTAAATGCTTTAATATTGAATCAGTGCAATAATATAAATACCTCGGAGTAATAATTGATTATAAGCTGAATTGGAAAGACCACACGCAGTCAATCAAATCTCATGTGTTATTGGTGGCACGTTATATGTATCTGCTTAAGCAATTCTGCTCTACAAAACTTGCTAAAACAGTGTACTATGCTCTTGCTCACTCCAAGTTACAATATGGTATCACATGTTGGGGTGGTGTTTATCACAACACTTTCCTACCAATATTGACAGCTCAGAAACATTGCATTTCGTAAACGTTCCAATGGCTCACAGAACTCATTTTACACATTTTTATAAAGTTACAGCCCCTACTATTTATAACAACCTTCCTTCCTCTATTCGTTCCATTTCCAACATTCACTTATTTCTAAAAACCCTTAAGAACTGGCTTTTCACGATTGACCATGAGAGAATTGAATCTCTTTTAAATAATTCATTTTCATCAGCAGCATAATTTGTTCGTATCATTGTATTCTCATTACTTTTATCTTTTTAATTGTTCCTTAGTAATACTCATGTTATTTTCTCAATTCTTTTGCGATCATTATATATATATATTTTTATTTATTTTTTTTTATTTTTTTATTTTTTCTTTTCTACTTTTTTCTTTTTTTGAATTACAATTTTTCATTTTTTCACATCATCATAAAGCTTTTTATTTTAATTATAATAGATGTCACCCCACATCTAAACAAATTATGTATTATATTTAAAGGTGGCATTCGTCACTAACTTACTGAGTTACAGAATGCTCACTATTATTTTCTTTCTTTCTTAGTAATTTAATTGAATTGTATATAACTTAAAGAGAAAATAAACGAATTCAAAAAAAAAAAAAAAAAAAAACTAACTTGGATGGCAAACTCTACTAATACTTTGGCAAGCCCTTAACCCTCGCAGACACACCGTAAGTCTGTAAGTGAATTACCAAAACATTGTACACCTCTATAGCCTGCCAGAATTTGCTAGAATAAGAGCGATTTGCACGTAAAGTTTACTATGTGTTACCTAGTTTATCCGACAGCTCAATATGTGTTGAAGCAATACGCATTAATAAATAAAAATAAAATAAATAAACACCACTACAAACCGCATTGAAATATTCAACACGCATGCGTTCATTCCTGCTTATACAACGCTTTGAAATATCATATAAACATTTTCAAATCGCATTGAAACATTTTACTCTCTCGCGCTCTTTAAAATGTGGGATTGCAAACGAAATATTTGGAAAGACAAAGCAATAAGAACAATGTATCAGTGTTAGTGTCAAATGTCAGTTCAATCAGCTGTTTGTTAAACTTCTCTCAATTTTCTCTCGCTCATTTTGGATAATTTCATATAAAATATGTCAGAAATGGAACGATATGGAAAAAACCACGTGCTTCACCTGAAAATCCACTTTAAGTGGCCTGTAAACGCTAAAGCATGGTACCACTAAAACCCGCAGACGCTGACACCAATTCACTCCAACATAATAGAACACATTTCTCCACAAAAATGGTAGGCTGTGAAAAAACTCGAAAAATTCTTTCCAAACATCAGTATTTGGAATGTTCGCCATTTTTTCCTGATTATTTTGTGTGTTCACACGACGAAATTCACTGATAAAATAGTTTGCTCGAGTAAATGTTGACAGATGAGAGCGCAGACACTCAAACATAGTATTAGCAACACAAAATTCCGCCCACAAACATCGACAAAAATCAAACCAGTTTTGATTTTAGTGAGACCATATTCTGATGTTGGTGAGACCAAAAAATTGGAACGCGTACCAGGCCGCAGACGATCAACATCAGCTAAAACTTGGTTTGTTTTACATGTTTACTAGAACAATGTTTTGGCGTTTACAGGGCGCTTTAGAAAAAGATTTTCGGTGGAAGTAACCCTTCTTCTTCCCACTTCAATAAAAAGCGTTCCCTCTCTTTCGGACAATCTTCCTGGATTGCTTCAACGCACATTGAGCTGTCGGATAAACTGGGTATGTGTGTAATGTAGACGGCGTTTTTTGATTGAAATGGGCGGGTTTTGTGTAAAATGGGAGAGAAATTGACATTGATGATAATTCACATGTATTCACAGACATATAGTGGCGATCGGTGGAAACCGAGATTTGGTTTTAATATCTGGAATGTTTGGCATTTTTTACCTAGTTTATATGACAACTTAATGTGCATTAACGCAATGAGCATTGGTTCAATACGTTCATATAAACACCACTTCAAACCGCTATGAAATATCATACAAAAACTTTCAAATCGCATTGAAATATTTTACTCTCTCGCGCTCTCATCATTCTTTCATCATCGGGCAGGTAATAAGTTGTGTACACCTATCCCCCGATTTACACGGTAGATACGTTCCTGAGAAAAACGTGTAAATCGAAAATTAAAAATTTTCAAGTCAAAACCGTGTAAATCGAAAAGCTTGCAGAAAATGCATAATTTTGCTATTTAACAGTTGTTATTTTTTTCAATATTTTTAGGTGTACACAGAAATAAAAATAAAATGCATTGACAGGTTAAAATATGTAATATATTACGGAAACACTGTTTTTTTATTTAATTACAATACATTAAACAGAAGAACAAAAAATAAAACCAAAGGTGTTTTATTATCCTTCATCACTATCAGAAATTACTCTCATTCTTTTTTTCGGAATCGAAGGTTGGAATTCACTTTCATCACTCGAAGTTATTTGTGCCGATTCGATGTTTGAAGCAGAAATATTTACATTCTGAGAGGTGGTAATAAAATCGGTTATTAACAATTGCTTCGAATTTTTTGTAAGATCTTTGTAAACTTCTTCATATTGAGCCAAGCAGCGATTTATGTCACGTTGGAATCGTAAAGCCCTTTCAACGTTTGTGTCATTTTGTATAAAATGATTACCCAGCTTTCTTCCCAATGCGAGTCCTTCGCGGATGACTTTAGCAGTGAATGTTACTGGTACTAATTCCTCTTAATCAGATTTGTCAGACTCACTTTCGCAAACTAAGTTAACTAAATAATCCTCACTTAGTTCTTTATCAGCAATTAACTCTGCGATATCATCATCAGTAAAATCATCAAAACCTTCTCCGCCCAATGAATGCGCCATCTGTACTATCTGCGAATATTCATCATTTAACCTTGAAATGGAATGTTCATTTTTGACTACATTTGGCCACAATTTTTTCCAACAGCTATTGAGCGTTGTTTGCTTAATCGCAGTGTATGATATGGCGATATGCTTCACACAGTCTAATATTGTAAAATTTTTCCAAGCACTAATAACTGTTAAAGATTCATTGTTCTCCATTTGTTCCAAAATATATGTAAAGGCTCGTTTTATGTACAAAGCTTTAAAAGTAGAAATTATGCCTTGGTCCAATGGTTGTAATAATGAAGTTGTATTTTTTGGTAAAAATTTTACTTCAACGTTCTCATATTCTAGATCTTGTGGGTGACCCGGCGCATTGTCAATTAACAAAAGCACTTTAAAAGGCAATCCCTTTGAACTTAAATATTTTTTGGCATCTGGGATAAAACATTCATGAAACCATTCAGTAAACATTGCAGCAGTAACCCACGCTTTCTTATTAGCCCTCCAATAAACGGGAAGATTATTGATGTTTACTACTTTAAAGGCACAGGGCATTTTTGATTTGTTAATCACTAATGGTTTCATAATATAATCTCCTGAAGCATTGCTACAGAAAAGAATTGTTATGCGATCTTTTGCTGCTTTATGACCACTAGCCGATTTATAAAATTTTGAGACATAAGTCCTTTCAGGCATTTCTTTCCAGAATAACCCTGACTCATCAGCATTGAAAACCTGATCAGGGGTGTATGAATTGTCGTTAATAATTTCTGCAAAATTTGCTGGATATTCTTGGGCTGCATCTACGTCGCCAGAAGCCAGTTCACCTTTTAATTTTAAGCTGTGTAAAGAATGTCTTATTTTAAATCTTTCAAACCAGCCATGACTTGCCAAAAAATTTGGCTTCTTTTCAGTTGAAGAAGAAGATGGTAATTGCTCTACAATTTTTTCGTAAATTCGTAATGCTTTATTTGTTATAGCGGCCGTATCAATGGGTACTCTTTTTTGTGTTTGATCTTCTATCCAAAGCATTAACGCTTTCTCCATTTTTTCCATTGCGATATTTCTGGTGTATGATGTTGTGCCCATACTCGTGGTATTGCCAGCTGCAACACTCTTTCTAATTGTGTTTTCATTTGTTCTAATAGTTCTTATTGTAGCTTCGTTCATGCTATATGATTTTGCAACATCTACTACTCTATCTCCCTTTCGTAAGCGATCCAAAATTTCGATTTTAGTTTCTAAAGAAATAACTTTTCTTTTAACTTCTTTCGACATTATAAGCCTATAATTTTTTTTTAATTTATGTTAATTTATAATAATCTGAATATGGAAAATTAAATCTTTCTGAAACTGTGAAACTTTCACTCAAATACAATTTTCCGTAGATAAAACTTTAATTTTATGCGAAGAAATACAGACACAGTGTGCATGTGCAGCAAGTCAGCACATAAGCTCGGGATTCCCCGTGAGATGTGTACACAGCGCACGTGTTCAAACACAGTAGCATTTAGTAGAGTGCGATAAAAACAAAAAAAAAACTTATTTGGAAAACCGTGTAAAAGCGAAAACGTGTAAAACAAGTACCGTGTAAATCGGGGGATAGGTGTATTTAAAATGTGGGATTGCAAACGAAATATTTGGAAAGACAAAGAAATAAGAACAATGTATCAGTGTTAGTGCCAAGTGTCAGTGTTAGGTATTAAACCAATGCGGATTGAGTAAATGCACATTGAGCTGTGATATAAACGTGGTATATGTATGTTAGTTCATCGATGCCTATGACATAATGGATCTCAATGACAGATGTTTACCCTCCAAAATACCATATTTGTTATCATTGACACAAACCATATGTAGTAGTTATGCCATCTGTTAATCAAATCGACATTTCATATTTACACATTTGTTAATTCGTCTGCTATCAGGAAGCTATGCTGGCTAAAGGAAATAAGAGATTTGCTTTGAAAGCTTAAGGCTAAGTATGATATATGAGGATATATTGTATAACAATGGCCTGATAATTGGTGACTTCACTTTTTAGTCCCTTTTTGTATGTCGGGATTATGAAAGAGGACTTCCAAATCGCAGGAAATTATATTTTCGTAAGCAATAGACAAAATAGTAACAGAGGTAGAGAGCAAGAAGGAAATATTTTTGAGAAAATCGGCGTGGAGTAGGCGGGGAATGTGGACACCTGCATTTCTCATTTTTTTGGGAGAATGAGAGATCTGTTATTATTACTATAGGTTAGTTTCCGTAATCAGAGGGCCAAATCTGTCATTGCCTGTTGTTCACGAGCTATAGATTTTGCGCAGTTCGATGATTCTGGTTTTGGTGTGAGGTCGATGTTAATTTTTGCTCCGATTAAAAAGTTTATATTTTTAAAACTATAAGCTCAATTGATATAAGTGTTTCCATTTCGCGTTTGATATTTTGTGTTTTATATATATATATAAGGTGAGTTTGTTTCGCTTGGAATTAATATAAACAATGTAGAATTTGCTACGACATATAGATGTCGGCTAATGTGGAGTACGCACAAGCGGGTTTAGTGGAGTAGTACTCCACATTTGCCATCTGTTTGTGTTGAACTCTTATATTATGCATACATTTATAGATTCATATGAAAATGATAAAGAAAGGAATATAAGTGAGAAAATGGGATCCCGCTGCAATGGAAAAGGCACTTGCTGCAATCAAGAATAACGAAATGGGTGTGAAGCTGGCTGCAAAAACATATAAGGTACCAAAAACAACATTGTAACGTATGGCACGATCTGTTAAGCCAATTAGCGAAATTTTAGTAATGCAATGGAAGACGAGCTCGTAAATTATTTACATGAAATGGAAAACCGTTTCTGGGGTTTAACAAGAAGCGATATTCGAAGTCTGGCTTTTCAGATGACCCAAAAAAATAATATTCCCAACAAATTTTCATTATTGCATAAAACTGCAGGAAAAGATTGGCTTTATGGCTTTTTGAAAAGACACAAAAATAATCTAAGCTTTCGGCTTCCAACGGGTGGTACTTCAATCGATAGAGCTAAGGGATTTAATCAAGAAAGCGTAAACAAATTTTACGATATTTTAAAAGGTGTGTATGATAAATATCACTTCCCAGCGTCCAGTATATGGAATGTGGATGAAACTGGTCTCACCAGTTTTGTGGTCAGCCAGAGTTTTTAGCGAAGAAAGGAAAACGGCATATAGGAGCTTTGACATCGGCGGGACGTGGTTCTCTGGTAACTGTGGTGAATTGCATGAGTGCAGATGGAAATTTTATTCTACCATATTTTGTATTTCCAAGAAAAAAACAAAACCCACTCTATATGAAAAACGCTCCTGCTGACTCCAAGGCCATTTACCATATTTCTGGATGGATTCAGCTGCACATTTTTACGGAGTGGTTCCGTCATTTCCTGGAGTTCTCCAAGCCTTCAGAAGAACAGGATGTCCTTTTAATTTTAGATCGTCACTATAACCATACCAGAAAGCTGGAAGTTATCGACCTGGCGCGTCAAAATTTTGTTGTAATTGTTTCTCTACCCACTCATCGCACCCATAAGATGCAACCTTTGGATAGGATATTCATGGGGCCTCTTAAAAAGTATTATAATGAAGAAATCAGACGATTCATGAGAGAGGCTGGGCGAAAAGTGGTCTTGGGTGATATAGCTCAATTATTTAAAAAAGCTTATTTTAAAGTACAAACTGGCCAGGTTGCAGTTGCATTTTTTCCGAGGCTGATTTTATAGCATGTGAGCCTGAGCCATTATCAGAATTTGAAGTTAAAAATCGAAACATGAATCACAATCTGATGCAGCCTCCGAACTTGGAAATTAAATTGGATAGTGAATCACATGGACTCATCACCGTTGTGAAAGTCTTGTTAGTAGCAAGACCCGTACCATATCAACTATGGATTGATTATCCAAATAGATATTAGAAAAAGGGAACCTAGTCCTTCTTCTTAAAAGGATTCAATTTATTTCCAACCTTTCTAATAAGAATGCTTCCCCGATACCATCTTTTCGCAAAATGTTCTTCATAGTGGACGAAGGCCAAACTATTGCAATCGACGTCAAGTTGACAATTCCAGATCTTCCACCACACTTTCAATCTCAGCAGTTTCTTCTGAACACCGATATTTAAAATAAGTTTGATGGATACGGAAGCGTTCTTCTGATAGTCTATTCATGATGATTTGTCAAATACATATTTTTAAAAATAAATGTCAAGGAATTGTCAGAAATGTCAACATGGTTCAAAAATTATAAAAACACCCCATAGAGTGCTACGTTTTCTAATTGGACTATCAATATCGTATAGCCTACATATGAGGTATTGAAAGTCATTCAGCTTGTCGTTTGGATTAGCTCTTAGTCGGCAACCACGCCAAAGAGCTGATCGGATTTGTCAGTAAAGTTGCAAAATCTATGGCGTTAGAATGTTTATATGCAAGGGGTAAGGGGGCAGTAGAAAATTCGAAATTGAATGTGCAGAAAAAGAATCATGCTGAGAAATGTTTTCTAAACAAAGTTGGTCAAAAAGTCTTACTGATACACGGTCATAAACAATAACAAGATCAAGCAGGCTGGATATTAACCATACAGAAAGTCGCCAATTAAATCACTTTGATTTTGAAAGCACGGGTATCACTGCTCTACAAATCTACCTATAATGACATGCTGATTAAGGACTGAAAACTTAGAAAGACCACGACAGCTAGGCAGATTATAAGCGTAGGATCCTAAGCATGTAGTGGAACTAACAAGAAGATCAACGATCAGATGCTGAATACCTATCGCTTCAGATGAACTAAGAATTTCGCTCTTTAGTGTTCGATTAACATACTCGTACATATACATATTATTACTCATCCTCTTATCGTATACATAATTATCTGTCATTCGTTAGCTGTTTTGCATTCTTGACGGTTCGTGGAGAAACAAATTAGTTTACGAACTATACTACATATGACGGCTTTGATATGCACCAAAGTGAAGGGCGAACTCTAAGAGATTTGCTAGTTTTCAAGACTCATTGATTGAAGACCCCATTCGTTCTAAAATGTGACTTCGCAATAAAGGAGGCAGCCACTATTTTTAAAGTTCTAAGGCTAATCGATTGAGTCAACACCAGAAACGATAACATAAAATTTTTTAACAACTTTATTTCTACCGCCGCCTAAGGCATACAAAATGCAGTTTGCATAATACTCACTCACGTTTGAAACCTCGTGAATATGAACTACCGACACACATGAATCTAAACAAAAACGCAAACGTCGCAAAATTCTTTTTTACATCTTCTAAAAATAGCCAGGTGCAATCAATTAGCACCAGCATCTAAAAATCCAAGATAAGGTCGAAACATGAAACACAAAAGTCTTGTCTTTCAACGAGACTTAGCCATACTAAATGATGAAAAAAAAAAAACAAAAAAAAACTTGTTTTGGAAATACATTTGTCTCACCCTAGTAAAAGTGAAATTGGACATACCTTTCCCAACCCTTGTCGGCAAATTGGACACTCCAACTTCTCGCACAAGACCCTCATTCTGGTTGAACATTCGAAGCACACCGGATGATCACATTCTCCGATCGAATAGATGTCAACATTTTTGAAGCAAACGACACAAGTGTTCTCGGAATTATCCGCATCCGATGATGTAGACTCAGTTTTTTTACGAATATTGCTACCAGTATCACTTCCACTCATCGTTGAATTGGATTTTCGTTTTTCCTTTTGATTTCTGTACAAACGTGTCTAGTTGGAAAACGACGTGTACTTGTAGATGATTGATAATCGAACTTGTGAACTTTTTTCGATAAAACTCAATTATTAGCAAATCCGATAGTCTGGTTAATTTCACGATACGATTTAACATACAAATTATAATAGGACAGGAAAACGTAGACTAACTTGTGTGGTGGTTTCTTTTTTTCTTTTTTTCTATTACGAAGTTGGCAGTAAATTTCAATTTTGTCAAACGTTGGCTGACAGTTCAGATTCAGCAAATATGTTTTTTTTGTTCCTTTTTTTTTTGATCATGATAAATGTGTGTGCCAAATGGTGTGATTACATTTTGTACAACATTTGCGCAAATTCATTTACAAATTGGAGGCAAAATTTGAAAGCTTAATGTACGTACATACTCTTATGTATTATATAATAATTTTGTTCATTCAAAATCTTATGGGGGGAAACGAAGGTGCGTATTTTAAATTTCATTTTTGCAATAAATAAATGGTGAAAAAGGAGGAAGAGCTCTGAAAACAAATTTCGAATATTATTATTTTTTTTTCTGAATACATACTGTAAAATCTTACTTTTAAGTTAGTCGACATTACAGTCCGGATTTAAAACGAGAATTTTCTTTTCCACATTACCCGTCCGCAATGAATTTGAAGCTTACTTACCACTAAACCTATCTTCGCCCTTCTGCTCCAGTGACCACAAACGTCCCAGTGACATCTCGCTGGATTCTTTCTATAAAAATGTCTGTAGCGTATGTACACTCTGTCGAACTACTTTTTCTTCACAGAAAGACGAGTTTGTCTTTGATAATAAAACTTTACATGCATTTATATTTGATAGGTTGTTTCGACAAATGTTATCTATGCGTCCTGAGTTGTGAATTGTTTCCAAGACATGCCGTAAGGTTGCTATCTAGTCGATTGTTGATATAGGGTTTTAAGCGTACACTTGGCTTGTTGTTGATTCTTTATTTAGTAACATAACTATTATAAAAAAAAGAAATAAATTCTAGAATTAATGTGAATGTTAATAAAAGTCATAACAAATTATGAGATTATTACCACTGGATGTATACAAACCACATAGAATAAGAATTCTCATTGTATATGTTCGTTATTCACACGAACAAAATTATTGAGCAGAATTAGAAGTTGAGTTTTATAACGGTAATAAATATTTTTATGGCGCACAACGTAGTGATTTTTTCCGTATCCTTTGAGAAAACCGATCTTTATAAATATCTTTTTGACATAAACGTCACTATTAATTTTCATTTCATTGTCAAGGACAACACCAAGCCACCTTATTTCTTGTATTAACTCAATCACTTCACCGTTTATTTTTATATGAATGCGATCAACACTGTTTAACACCATACACTCTATCTTTTTCACACTAATTTTAAGTCTATTGAATCAGTTCTTTAAATCTGACTCTACATAATTTTCAAGAACGTTACGATTAAAACCATTTACAAACATTAATGCATCATCGGCGAATAGAATCATTTGACAGGTTTTTACCACCATACATACGAGGGTGATTGATAAGGCTCTAGAACAACGTCGTCTATGCTCACTAGTAACAATTTCTCTTTTTTGTTGTGAGGTATGGTCTTTTAAACGAAAGCTGTCAAATTTTTATGACATTTGATTGAATAGTTTCTTACGGCGTTTTCCATTGGTTTCTCTCCGGAAGTTAGGCAATTTGGACTCTAATGGAACACTAAAAAGTTCTTCTTACTTCGAAATAAAACACAATCATTGGTCGAAAACAAAAATCTAGTTTGACACACAATATTTGACTTTTATATTTTTTTATGTTATAGTACGTTTACACCGACCCGAAATTCAACATTTCGAAATGAAATTTCGGAATTTCATTTCACCGTTTACAATGAACGCAAAACATTTATATGACAGCTACTGTCAGCTACAGATTCGTAATTTTTGTTTGGTGAAAACTCCACCCCTTTATTTTTAAACAAGAGGGACATGTCTTTATGTATATGCCCTTTTGTTATGTTCCCCCGGAGACCAACAATATTTTCTTCCCAGAGTTCAACAATAAACTCGTCGTTAGCGTCTTCCCATTTCCTCCTTTTCTTATATTTGTTTGGCCCATTTGTTTCAGGCACAAGTCGTTAATGATTGTAAATATTGGAACAGCTGACTTCTTTCAAATTTGTTTTTGTAAGCGCTGAATGACGTGCGGAATAATTAAAAAGGTTTGTTCGATTTGACAACCTTCTCAATGCAGAGACGAAATGCAGCATTTGACTGAAATTCAACATTTCGAAATGCTGGAAATTGTATGGAACATTTCGTCTGAAATGTTGAATTTGTCCGAAATGCTGATTTTCGGGTCGGTGTAAACGTACTATTAGTACATTCTGAATATAACCCAGAAGAGAAATTTTGCTTTTGTAATGAAAACCAGAAGCAAAATTTTGCTTCTTAGAAAGTGAGAAGAGTGCAAATGGAACAGTTTTATGTAATTTTTTTTCTCTCCGGAGTGCAAAAACAAGGCTTCTGTCGGCCAATAGAAAACGCCATTAGTAAAAGGCCAACTATAATTCACTTAAATGAACATAAGCATATGGATTTGCTCTTTCGTAAGTGAGCAAAACTGAACGAAAAAAACCTAACGAATTGAAACTAAAAGCTATTATGGGCGTTTAATACAAATACCCTGAACTTGAACAGTTTCGTACGTGGACGTACGATTTTCATCTTGCATTCATCTCATCTTTTTTTATTTGTACTTCTATGTTCAGCGCTTCTATTTACAAAGCGGTTTCTGTTTTTTTTTTTCCCGCGGCCTATTCGGCAAACCGTTAATTCGCGCTATATTACTTAGCTGGTTGTTGACTTCCTGCGAAGCGGAGAACGCAGGTACCTGTAAGACATAGGCGCCTGCCTGACATTGTTTGACATGACGCCTGTTATTATAATTTGCTGCTATGCTATTTAGGCTTTTTGAAATCGGCATATTTTATCTCGACATATTTTTAGGTAATATTTTACTTTGACGATATTCTGCTTAGTAGACATTTTTTTTAAGTCGGTCTTTTGTTAATTGATTTATTACAATCGACATTTAAAAATTCGATTAATCGTAGCCAATCCCGAGAGAGACTAATCCTTATCAGAGGAGTGTTTAGGTCATCCTACTTTGGGAATAAAAACCACTTTTACTTTTTTCCAGTTGTGTGGGACGTAGCCCACCTTTAGATAATGGATAAAGATCATTTTAAGCCAATGTATAATGTATGGAAGAGCGTATTGTAAAATGGCCGAGATTATCTCGTCTGTTCCCGCCGATTTGTAGGCTTCAAACGATTTGATCGCCCATGTTATACTATTCTCTGTAATCAGGCTAGAGATTATGATTTCGTTGGAAGTTGATGTTGAGATACCAGTCAACACCAACATCTTTACAGCCGAAGGTGAATTTCCATAACAATGAATAGCGATTCCCGGTTGTTCTCCGTCTAGACTCCAATGAAGTCTTTCAGATATCCCGGCGATAGTGTAACCTAGCTAATTCGTTGTTACTTTCTATCGGCTCACAAAAGAAGAGCTTAGGATTGTGTTGCTTATGCAGAAAGGAAACACATTTTTTACAGTTTACTAATTCAATGTGATTCACTTTTAATAACGAACAAACATAAGATATATCCAAGAAGAAAGAAAATATAAAAGAAGTAACTAAGAAATTAGTGCAGTGACCTCATCTGTCATCTAGTCGACATGTTCAGCAATGATTTCTTAAGCTTCGAACACATCGTCAGGAACGTCAGCAACCAATTGTTTCTCGGACATTCTTACGTTTTTTGAGTAGGAGTTGAGTTCGGACCTATATTTGGTCAAATCAGGAAGGTACACCCTTGCGGGGGGATCTACGAGATGTTTTCGATTAACCAATTGAAGTACGCCGTGCTGTTAGTTTTCTTAGTTTTCAATATTACAAATGCATAGGAAACATTACGTATAAATGGAGAGTTACAAATACAGTAAACATGTTCACAGTAAACACAGTGTGTTAGTGAGAAGTTTAAGGGACTACGAAAATATTTCAGTCATGACGTTAATATGTTCAATGTATAAATGCACCGCAATTTTGTAAGCTAGACTTATGCCTAGCATCCAAATCTAGGTTTATGGCTTGTCGTCTTTGTAGACATGAACTCTGACTGAAATTTGGTCCATCAAGCTCGAGTTTGAACGTCGATAATTGTTACCTGAAGCAGACGTTCGTACGTCTTTACCTTTACCGTCGTTTTATGTCTTCATATCAGTGCACGATATCGTTCATTGAGGGTACTGGGATTATTTTTCGTCATTTACTCAGAAACCTTTGGGAAGCTTTGAAATTTTCTTTGCGTCTATCAAGTGCGCTTAGGCTTTTGCTTCTGTCGGTTTCTAAGTTCATTTATTCACTATAGGCACGTCCGAGTTCGAGTCTAGCAGTTCTTCTTCAGTCTCGGAACTTATCTTGTCGATTGCCTAAGAGGTGTCGATGTTCAGAAGTTGCGCTAGCGACTTGGTTCCGGTTGTTGACGACTTGGTGTAAAAGTCTTAGTATGCGTCTGGTTTCAGGTTCTGTTGTTTTGTCAGGTCAGTTCGCTTTTGTTATTAGTGTCCGTATTATTGTTGTTTTAATTCATTTTATTTTGTTAGTTCATCTTAGGTATTTGGTCCCACGAGTAGTAGGGAAGGGGTATCCGCCCCTGAAGAGCCGATATACCAGGGTATGGCTAGAATACGACACACATCGCCTGTGCATCTGAAGGAGCTCGTTAGTGTCTGGTTTAACTCGCAGCTGGGCACGGTTTTATGCATTAAATGCGTTCAGGCCACTGAAGTCGAGTACCTCAGCCAATGGTTAGGGGACAAGTCACATGGTTTAAACTATTCTGAAATTTTATTAGTTTTAACTCTGCAGTCTTTTCCCCTGGCCATAGCTAACTACTGTTTTACAATAGCGTATGACAGCTGTAGTGGGTATTTCCGGATGAGGATTTCTGCCAGCCAACAAATAAAAGTCGCCATTAATTAATATTAATCAAAATGAAAATCACATGTTAAATGTTTTAAAGATTGAATAATAGAAAATAAAAAAACAATTAAAAACAAAAAAATGCCACTTTGTTTAACGTCAAAATGTTTAACGCATAACGAAAAGTCATTTCTACTTTCAAATGCACATCTCTAAGCACAATCATTACTATCTGTCATTTTGAATTCCTTTTCGGAGCCAATTTCTTCCTCTACGTCGTCGTCGTTTGCATTCAGCGAATTTTTTGATGATTAGTTTGGTATCATCGGAAGGACGTGTGTGTGCGAGAAGGCGACGAGAAATATTTCTCCGCTTTCTTTTTTTTCGAACGCAAAAGAGAAAAAAACAAAATTACCCCAAAAATAATACAAAAATCCAGGCGAAAACAATAAAATCTGTCCCGCATCCCGCTAGCTTGTCTGGGTTTCGCGAAATATTCTTACAAATGTGCATGAATAATCGACGCCAAAATTATCCTAAATGCGTTGTGAAATTTCATCAATCGCGTTGTTTACACGGGAAATTTTGACACAATCTCCCAATCCACCACCACCAATAATACCAGTACCAGCAGCAGAGCACCTCAGCACCATAGCACCACCACCTAAGTGCAGAGCAATTTTTTCATTGCGGCCACTGACGCGACTAGCTCGGCTCATTTCGAATCGAATCAACTCCATTCGCCTCCTCTGACGGAAGATTTTGTCGTGATGTTGTTAATTTTTTTTTTTCTCAATTTTCCTTCATTTTAGTATTTGTGCATTTCTGTTCTAGTGAAATTCCGCTTGTGATCTTTCTGTCCACCAACAGAAGGAACAACATTTCTGTAAAAGGAAAAAAATTAAAATAAAAATAAAAAATTCGCGTGTGAAGAGTTCTCTATTCGCTCATCGGAGCTAAAAGTGCGATCGCAGAAAAAAATAAAAATGGGTGTCAACAATTTTCTCTACTCCGTAGTCCGTTGATTGTGAATTGTGGTGATGAATTCATTGCTGTTGTTGCTGCTGCCACCAAAGATGATGATGATAATGATAATGTTGCCAATGATAATCGCAAAACACTTGAATTCAATTTTCAATTCCATCTAAATCAGCAGCTGGAAGAAGCTGTTTTACTCGCAAGGATACGAGAATAAAAAAGGATGTTCCGTAGTTTCGTAGTGCTGCAGAAAATACGAATCTCCTTCATTGATTTGTGAGTGAGGATTTTCTTGTGTTTTGGTGGCGCTTTTTGGTGTGTACATAGTGAAAGTTCGGGTTAAAGAAAAGCAACAAAAAAAATAAAAAAAAATTGGAAGAAGCAAAACAAACTGTAAAGTGTAGTTTATTTATATTGTCCTTACAAAATGCCTATGCTAATAGGTATCGCGGATTTCGTCGAGGAAACCAGAGATGATTACAATTCACCGACGACATCGACGTTTGCGTCGCGGATGCCAGATTGTCGCCAGACAATCTCAATACTGGAAGAGGTAAGTTCTCAATCAGGTGGCCGTCTACACACACAAAAAAAAAAAAACGAACAACTTTTCTTCTCTACATTATTAAGGTATCGACACTTAAGACCCTGAGCCTGGGGATTTGCCACAATGAATGGATTTTGTGCTCTGAATAAGTTTTCAGTTTCATTTCAAGGGATAGACACCTTTTCAGAGATTCGATTTGATAACATCCCCCTAAATTGCTACCAAAGGAATATGATTGAAAATCATTTTGTTATTTTGGACGACAGTGCTATGTTTTGGTTTTGTTTTTGTTTTTGGTTTTGGTTCTGGCTCTACATACGAGCAGTGCGAGAAGGCAGAATACATTGAATAGGTTTTGTATACTTCAAAGTGCTTTTGAATTAACAAAAAGTAAAAGAACCAGGCGAATTAAAATACTGTGACTATGAATACACATCAATTCTACTTATTTTAGATCAGCGGTTACTGACTTGCCAAAATGAGTAGGAAAAAATAGCAACAAAATGTCTGGTCAAAAATAAATGAACCTCAACAGTCTGTATGACAGACTCCTTATTTAAGCTACTTCAACATATGTGGAACTGATGTTGAAAGCGTTTCTTTTATGGCTCGTCAAGGTGCTGAAATGGAGAGGGGTACTGGTGAATACTTTATCCTTACTTTACTCTTATCTATTGTAAATACTACAATGTCCGAAAAATAGTAAACATTTTTGGTCGGTCGTCAAAAATATTAGAAATTTTGCCTCATTCTCCATCCCAACGCTCATTTATAATAACTTCCAGCTGTCAGCTCTTTGGACAAGGCCAATCTGCTTGCTGCACATTTTGCGGACAGCTCAACACTTCCAGGTGCGTCGAATCTTCAATTGCACGAGTGCAAGAGTACTTAAAGAACTTAACATTCACAAATCCGCTGATCCAGATTGTGTATCTCCTACTCTCAATCCTACTCTTTCCGAGCAGATGGGAAACAACATTTATCCAGCCCGTCCTTAAAAAAGGCGAATCTTTTCTATCCTACAGACCTACGTCCCTTCTTTCCAAGGTCATGGAAACGCTGATAAACCGTCAGCTTATGAAATATCTCGAAACCCGAAAACTTCTCAATGACCGGCAGTACGGTTTTCGTAGCAACAGGTCGACTGGTGATTTGACGGCATGACTCACCGAAAAGTGAAAGCAAAGCGTACATCAATCTGGCGAAACCAAGAAATTGATATCATTTGACAGAGTTTGGCATCAGGCTATTTTGTCGAAAATGTGTGCATTTGGAATCGATGAAATTACCTTTTGGAACGTTCAATTCAAGTTGTTTTGGATGGTTTCAAGTCCGATATTCACAAAATAAATGCTGGTGTGCCCCAGGGCTCCATTCTGTCTTCGACACACTTTTTAATTTTTATCAATTATCTCTTCTCTGCCACTTCTAATCCAATATATTCCTTTGCTGACGATAGTACTCTCTGCTTTTCATATTCGTTCCCGGACTCACGTTCCTGCTCTCCGGCTATAGAACGGGAATGGCACCATATGTTAAGCTTATTAAATTCCGATATTAACATAGTAGTAGTATAACCAATTGCAGAACTTTTAACAGAGTGGAATTTAAATACCAGCTCGTTACCTTACCCAAATCTGTTTTTGACATTAAACGCCTCGGTGGTGATTTCGCTAATTGCTGTGGGGGACGCCCTACTTGAGAATCGGAGAGTACGATGCTGAAGTTTTATTCACCGGTTATACTTCTATTGAACTATATTTGACAGATGATTTGGTAAGCACACACCACCTGCCTTATGTTATTCGAAAGGTTTTTCAGTCTTATCAGTCCTTGGCTTAGATAGACCTCTTCATAGTCCGTTAGACGAAGTTGTTGTCGATCATCGTCCACATTGAATCGTTCACTCTGTCTGACAGAACGTATAACGTTAGACTTCTTCGCCGCTAAACAGTATGCAGCAATAATTTTTCCAAATTTCCAGAATCAGCTGTGATTCTACTACTACTCGTATGTTCCCATTCTTACCTCTCAGCATGCTTCTGTTCGGCATTTACAGAAGTACTTTTCACTTTTTTGTAAAATTTTTAAATATTATTTCTGCATAGGCACCTCTTCATGACCTCAATTATGCACTTCGCTGGTCTTTCTTTTTCTTACTGAGAAGCCGATGTTTCTCGCATCTCCTTTACTCAAAAAATTCGTGGGCAACTTTCGTCCTTCTTTGTTTTACTGCATACGATTGTCAGTATTCTTTGCTAAATTAGTGGTTTTGTTATGTTGGTCGAGTGAAACTTAGCACTCGAGATGCGGTGTCTTGAATGGTTTGCAACTGATTTTTTGCACTTGACCCTGGTAGCGTAGAATTTCTCCAAAGGTTTGGGAGACTCAATTAAAATAGTTTCTATCGTTCTGTTGTGTTCAACGTTATTCTTCGATATTTTGTCGTCCGGGGTATTTGCATTCACATCTTGGCTAAAACAAGGTAATGGTCTGAGTCGAGTCTGGCAATACGTTCGGAAATCCAGAATACTACAGTCGTTCGCAAATCTCAAGTGAGAATAGACGTGTGTCGGCTGTTCTTTAAGTAAAATAAAAATAAAAATTGTGATTCCTTTCAAAGCAAGTTAGTTACAACTTTGTTAATTGACTCGGTAGCCCGGCTGTTAGCGGCGTCTGGCATCGAATCGTGGGACACGGGTTCGAATCCCGGGTCAAACTTGGAACTTTTTTTCTTTTCAAAGTATATACATATATATAATAATATTAAAACAAGTCCAACAAATAATAAGGAAAGAAAGCACGTGATGGATGGCGGAGAGCGTTCCACTCTTTCCATAGCGGGAGTTGCAAAAGGCAACATTACTGTTGTCGGTGCGGTGGCGAAAGCCATAAAAAGGAGGAGTGAAAACCCCTCCTAATTTAGCGAAAAAGAAGATAAGTGCCGTTTTAGCACAACAAAGCAAAACACAAGCAGATGATGCGTTGAGGTACATCTCTGATGAAGACCATTACAAGGGGGGCAACAACAACTTTGCTTCACTAGCGGCATCTGAGTCAGAAGATGAAGGATGAAGAGATAAAAGAAATTAATAGCAGCATACAAATGCTGAACGAAAAAATGCTTGCTATTAAGCAAAGACAAACTGCTCGCAGGCAGAGGGAGCAACTAGAAATAGAGAGCTCCCAACATCAAAAGCAACAACTGCAGCAACAACAAAACCAGCAGCAGCCGAAACAACAACCGCAGCAAAAGCAACAGCAGCTGCTGCAAGAACAACAACAGTTGAAAGCACAGCAGCTGAAAAAACAGCAGCAGCAGCAACAAGAACACCAACAACAACAAAAACAACAAAAACAACAACAACAGCAGCAGCAACACCAACAACAGAAGCAGCAGAAGAAAGAGAAGGTGCCTCCTATCAACACCTATAAACTAGAGGTAAATGCAACCAAGGACCTGTGTAAGTTGGTCATTGGTAATAATTTTAACATAAAGAGATTGGGAACGATCGCCATGCCATCCACTGTAATACAGTGGAGGGCTATGCGAAAGTGAAAGAGCTCCTAAAGGAAACGATGACGGAGCACTACTCATACACACCGAAGAGTGAAAAGCGGCAATCGATGCTGCTGAAGGGGTTGGAACCGTCTTCTGATCCTGAGGAGATCCTGGCACTGCTCAAAGAGAAGGAGTGCGAAGGACTCAAGTTTGTGGGGGTAAAGCCATTTACCACAGTTAGAGCCAGGCGGGAGAAACGGAGTCTGCCGTTCTTCCTGGTGCAGCTCAGTCCCGAAAGTCGTCTGGATAGTCTAAGGAGTATCAATGTCCTAGACTACCAGGTGATTCACTGGGAAAAATTAAAAAGGAGCGAGGGCGTTATACAATGCGTTCGCTGCCAGAGGTTTGGGCACGCCGCGTCGAACTGCCAAATGCAGCCTCGATGCGTGAAGTGCGCTAAGAACTATGTACAGTTCCGAGCAGTGTCCTTTGGGTGTTGACGGAGCATCCGATAGGTCGCAGCTCTCGTGCGTGTTATGTGGAAACGTGGGACACACCGCAAACTATCGGGGTTGTCCTAAGTTCGCTGACATTAAAAAAGCAAAACTGGCTCGGCAGCAGAAAGTGGAGGTCAAACGTTCACCTGTCAGGTTTCAAACACCAGCCGTCACGTCCCAAATTGCGTCAGGTAGGGGGGCTACGCTACAGCAAGTGACTGTTGCTTCTCCGGCGCCAACGCCGAGAACAACGGAAGCTGCACCTAACATGCTAGCCATCTTGCTCGCAATCCAAGGGCAGATGGCTCAGCTGCAAAAGCAGGTTCAAGAACAGGCCAAGCGGGTGGACCAGATCTACTTGCTGCTGCCGGGCCTAACGCAATACATGCCGTATTGGGTACGCACATGGTGGAGCAAACTTTGAATGAATGTTAATTCACTGATTAGGATTGAACGAAGAGCCGCGATGTTTAAATTTCTACAAGACCAAACTCCTGATCTGCTTTTCGCTAGCGAAACCAAGCTAACCGACAAGCACAAACTGGAGCACAATAATTATATTGTTAGAAGAAGAAACCGGCCCAGATCCAAACATGGAGGCGGTCTCGCGATCTTCATTAAAGAAGGTATAAAATTTCACAGAGTGTACAAGGGCGTGTTGCGCAGGTTCCGGGTGTTGGAGGCAGTCGTCATTTACATACCGCTCCGCAGTGGAAAGCGGCTGTACTTGGCCTCTGTTTATGCACCTGAGGCTTCACAATCCACCCTATTCATTACAGAGCTCGACACGCTTTTTCGACTTCTGAGGCTGGAATCGGGGGAGAATTATTTTATAATCGGCGGGGATTTCAACGCTAGAAACAGAAATTGGGGAAATAATTTGCCAAATACTAGAGGGAACCTACTACTCGATTGGTGGGGTCAGCACGATGTCATGTACAGACTCGGTCTTAAAGCGACTGATAACCCGTCGTTTCCCAGAGGCGGGTCTTATTTGGATCTACTGCTGTACGACGAACGTATACGACTGACAGGTACGAATTTACAAACATTAAACAGTCTGCGCACATTCGTGTATGACAGCGACCATTGCGGTTTTAGAACTGAAATTACAGTTCCCAACGAAATTGCGGAATTGGAGGAGTTTGTCCAAAGATATACTTACAACTACAGTAAGACTCGATGGACACGCTTCTCCGCAACCTTGACTAGAGCGCTCTCCTCCAACACGCTCCACCCACCGTCCAATAGGAATTTGTCAAACGAGGAGATCGACAATTACCTAAAACAAATGGACGAGACAATTAAACAAACTATGGACACTACAATACCGCGGTATCGACGTACGACTAACGAAGACCTGTTCCGCAATCCTACTATTGACGCACTGCACCGACAGAAAAGTAGACTTCTGACAAGACTTAAAAACTTGTACAGACAGTTAACTGACCGACAAGACCCGGAGATTAGGACACTGAAGTCGTCGATTAAAAATATCCAAACGCTAATAAAAGAAAATTACAGAATTTCTGTAAGTTTGCACTGGAACAACAAGGTTCGGGCTATAAACACCAGCAACCCGAATATGTTCCCGCAAATAAATAAACTATTTCGGAGAAAAAATCAAAACGACCTTCAGTGTCTTAAAATAGCCCGGACAACAGACAACGAACGGTTACTGACAATAGCAGGTATTGATCCAAATGAGGCCGCTGATGATGATGACTTCTTTGTGATCGAGGATCCACAGGAGAAGGTTGAGACCATAGGGGCGACTTTCCAGGAAGTATACAAGGCCATTGATATCATTGGCCCTAATTATGATCTGCACAATCGCGTCTTGGTGCACGACTTCTGCATTCGAAATGAAATAGGGAACTGACGATCCGAGGGCTTTGGATTCACCCGGTTCAACGACGAAAATATGGCAAATAATGTCATTACCAGAGAGGGTGACCTACCCCCGTTCATTTCGAAGGAAAAACTCCATGAGATCTTCGACACAATCAGGGCTAAGAAATCAGTGGGGACCGATGGTTTTCCGAACATCGTGCTACGACATCTTCCTCTAGAAGCGGTTGACATTTACACCACCTGTTTAATAATGCAATGAATAATGCACATTATCCAGCGCATTGGAAAACGGCGGTGGTTAAACCTATCCCCAAAAAGGGGAAGGATATATCCAATCCGGCGAATCTCCGGTCGATAAGTCTCCTTCCGAATATCAGTAAGGTTTTTGAAAAGGTAATCAATAGAGCTCTGTCTAGGTGGGTTGAGGACAAACATATAGTTCCGGATAATCAATTCGGTTTTAAGGCGGGACATGATATCTCACATGCCGCGTCTAAACTGGTGTCCGATATCCAATGGAATAAAGGCAAAAAACAATGCACTGTTGCCTGCCTTGTTGACTTGGAGAAGGCCTTCCACACCGTATGGTTAGAGGGTCTTTTCTATAAGCTGAATAGGCTGGGGATCAGTAAACCACTCTTGTACATTCTTTATAATATGCTGCACAACAGACAGTTCATCGTGAAAAATGGCGATGTGACTTCTGTTGGAATATTTCAAATTAAAAATGGTCTTCAGCAAGGCGCGATCAATTCGCCGATCCTATTCAACATTTATACAAGCGACTTGATAGGTTCACTTCCCCATACTATTGCGTACGCAGACGATTTGGTAGCGTACAGAACAGGTCCAAAAATCGAGGTCATTAACACTCTCTTGCAGCGTGACTTCGATAAGATAAGACGATTTTGCGATGACTGGAAGTTGAAAATCAACTTTCAGAAGTCGGAAACCATTCTCTTTAGGACGCCGTTGTCTGGAACCTCTAGGGATACCAGAAAAAATTGGCGAAAGTTCTCTATCGTTGGACAACGCAGACAAGCTCTTGCCTGTCGAAATGTAGTCAGATACCTTGGAATCTGGCTAGATCAGTTTCTGTATTTTGGCAAAAATGTTATTACGCGATGCCTAAAGCACAAGGCTTCATACCTGAGCCGTCTTCTGATCACAAATCCGTATCCAAATTAGTGCTACTTCTCTCTACAGCTTTCACCCTTAATACTGCAAAATAAGAAAACAACAACGACGTTCGAACCTGTAATGGAATGTTTGGCTTGTTGACCATGCGAAGTCGAACAACTAACTAAGATCCTAAATTATGATAAGGCAAATCGACTTTGCTTTGGGGCTTAATAGCCAGTGCACACTTGCGAACTTGTCAAAAAACAATAAGTGACAGTGAGTTTTCCAATGAAATTAACTTTAGCTTCGAACTGGACTGGAGGCAACATTGGACCTTTTTTTTTGTAGACGCTGCGGGAATGCTCAACAATTAATGTCGACACAAAGTTTTTGTATCTCAAATGAATGACCGTTATAATTTGCTTATAATTTTTTATTTAATCAAAATATAATCCGTTGGTATTTGGTGATAACAAATATTGAATATAAAAGGTATTCAAATGTTCGAATCCATGCATGCAATACAGATATTCTAAACTGAAGATTCTTATTGTTTACTGCTTTATTTCTCTTTTAATTAATTCATTTAAATTCTTTAGATGTCGCATTACAAATATAACAACTTTGGGTTTATGATTCAGTCATTGTAAGAAACAATTTATCTTGGATTCTAAATAGAATTTAATTTATGTGTTCATTAGAAATAGTATATCTACGTTTTACAGTCTGCAGGATCTTTCACATTCAGACTCTAATCTACTTGAATCTGAAACTGTCTTCTCTAGAAACTTATATTTGAGTTCGGTAATCAATTTGTCAGAACTGCCATTAAAACCTGACTGCAGGACTTCTTGCATTTGAAGAATACTTGAGCACGTTTGGTTTACCAGTGTATGCAAGGATACGGCCGCATATTGCCCGACCGCTCTTAAAAAATTATATTGGTGAACAGATAATGGTGCCTTAATTACCAAATATAGTACATATTTATTTGAATTTTTTTTTAATTTATTTTATACTTGTTCTATCTTGTCGGAATTGTTGGATACCACCCTACATAACATTTTTGTAAGATGGTTATTGTTGGGGATTTTGATATTGATCTTTTGTGATTTTGTTAACTAAAAATGTTAACGAAATTATATAAAACAATAATTGTCGACAAATAATTAACAAACCAACAAGAATTACTGCATCTTCAAAATCTGTTATTGACTATGGGATACTCGTATAAACGAAGGAAATAAATAAATTGGCAGATATATCAACTTACTAGAAAGTAAGCGACCATGAGTCATTAATTGTAAGAGTTCGAGATGATTAAAAAATTTAACTACAAGGTGCCAATTTTGTTTTTGAATTAATTTGGTACTAAATAGAATAAAATAATTTTGAGTGATGGAAATCATTATTTGGACTTTTACAATTTTTTCTGTTAAGTTTCATTAAGATGATATCCGCCAAGTGGCTGCCGCCAGTGTTGATACACATTTGGGCCCGTTTTATCGATTTCCGGTGATAACTGTTCGCATTCCTGTCGAATATTCTCCTTAAGGTCTACGATTGTCTTAGGCTTGTTTGCATAAACCCGCGACTTCATGTAGCTCCAAAGAAAGAAGTCTGAAATGATTAAATCGGGCGATCTTTCTAGCCATGCCAAACCGCCAAAACGGCAGATTACCCGACCAGGAAACGCATCCTTCACAATATCCATTGTGGGTCGTGCTGTGTGCGCGGTTGTACCGTCTTGTTGAAACTACATGTTCACCAAGCCCTGCTCATCCAATTCGGGCAGTAAGAAGTCGTTTATCATGGCCCTGAAGGCGTTCGCCAGTAACAGTGACCGTATTGCCGTTGGCGTCCTCCAAAAAATACGGCCCAATCACTTCTCCCGCGTGAACGTCACACCACACAGTGGCTTTGAGTGGATGTAATGGCTCCTCGTGCATCACACGCGGATTTTCAGAGCTCCAGAAAGGAAGATTTTGCTTATTGACGTAACCGATTAAGTGGAAATGTGCCTCGTCGCTCATGATGATTTTCGACACAAAATCGTCCCCTTCGTTGTTAAGATTGGGGATGGCTTTACAGTAATTCACACGCGACTGACGGTCAGGAGGCATTAACTGATGCACCGTTTGCACTTTGTACGGGAACATGAGTAAGTCTTTGACTAAAATTCGCTGTAGGGTCCGTCTGGTGATGCTCAATTGCGTAGCCCGTCGTCTGGTTGATATTTCTTCGTTCTCAGCGACATCGGCATCCACAGCCGCGATATTCTCCGCCGAACTACCAGTCCGGTGGCGGCCACACCCTCCATAGTCTCCTGTGGTTCCACTCTGTTCGAGTCGAGTAGCTAAGCGCCGGAATGTTTGCCCAGTTGTCGCGACACCTTGTATGAAGGTGAAAAATTCCGAAGATTGATGTAACAAAAGTGTTCTCTAACTCCTTGTTGCCTGAACGTTAATAAATTATTACACCGTGTTCAGGCCATATTAAATGGTTTAAGTGCAAAAGAACAACAAGAAAGCAAGTTTGTTCAATAGGCAGGAAAATTAAGTTTACAAGAAACGCCTTTAATACAAGCCATAATGCAATTGCTCAAAATTGCAAGAAAATTGAATCGTGCCATATACAAAAAAAGAAATGTGGAAGACAATTAAGAAACACAAAAAGCAAAACAAAATGAGGTCCTGTTCGATGAGAAATTGAAGAAAGACAACTTAATAATTGCCGAAAAGTTTAAGCTGTTTTTCATAGAAAGTGTAACTGTGATATACTCAATACCCCTATGCTACAATGGTTCAGCCTTAAGCACAGCATTCTGCTAAATGTTTTGTGCTTTGTTTTCAAAATCAAATGTGATATGTTACTAATGTATTTAAAACAAAAAAAATGAGATAGGTCAGTGAATCTCAGCCAAACAACTTAAGAAATGAATAAGACTTTTGAATATCTACCAACATTACAAATATAACGCAAAATAGTATTGTATACAGAGGTCTTTAATTATCCAATTCAATGAAATTTGACGATATTTAAAAGAAAAACTATAAGTTTTATAAAATGTAATTTTACATATAATATATAATTAATTTTCCTCGTAGTCTAATATTAATAACACATACATATATAGTCTGGAAAAAAAAGTTAAATAGTGGATTTAGTAGATAAATACAAATAAAAAAAAATTCTTTGAGCGATTTTCATGTTCCTGGATCTAAATCTACAATATAATATGTTTAAATTTTGGGAAATAACTATCAATGAATTGAGCCAACGTGTAAAACGATAAATACCAAAAGAGCTTTTGGTTTTAATATTAAAATTATTCAAGATTGTTTTCATATTATTGGCCCGATAAATTGTAAACAAATTGTTTTTAAGCGGTGAGTTTAAAGGAGTGCATAGTTATTTTAATCGAAAACCACTCTGGTTTATGACCCGACCACTTCTGTGAGACGTTCCTTAACTGGTTAGTGATTTTTTTTATTTACTTATTAATTGAAAGAAGACAATCGCTGTACATTAAGGGTAACTTATAGGTTTGTACAGGTAATTGGATTTAAATTTATAAATAAATTAATACAAAATATATGTATATATAATAGGACATATACTTATACATAAAATATTAATGAAAATTAAAGAAAAAAAAAATTAAGTTCAGTTAAAAGTGGAGAAGTGTTCGCAATAAGCTGAGCAAAACTGTCTGAATTCGATTATATACTTGAAATATACTTGAAATGAGTATATGAACAATTGTCTTCGGGATGTCGAGCAGGTATGGTTGAGTGGTCTTAAAACGATGTACGGATTAGGTGCACAGGTCAGGTTGCTTTAAATGAAAAACTTTAAATAGTTGAACATAGCACTGATATTTAAAAGAATAGTCCAAGCAAGACCCAAGTAATTGACCCATTTCATTTGAGATATGATCGAACCTGTGAAGGTTAAAAACCGAGCAATTGCATTGAAAGCAACCAAAGGCGTTTAGAAAGAATAAGGGTCTCAATCGGCAAATAACTCGCAGCCGTACGTTATTATTGGAACGATAAGTGATTTTACCAATTTCAGTTTGATTTCAACCGGGAGATATTTTTTGGCCACAGACAGTCCTTGGAGCAAAGCAAAGACCTTGGAGATAATACAGTTTATTACGGGTGGTCCAAATACAAGTTTCTTTTTGAATAACATGTTATTTTGACACTGAAAGTTCTCTCCCGCTCGAAATCTTAACTGTCTGTCAGTATCATATCTCCACAGAAGGAAATGAATCGCTTTATACTTGAACAACGTTGGGAAATATTGCAAACCTAGTTCAAAGTATTGCCCAAACAGTGCTGCTGTACACATGTTTGTGCAAAAAGTTCGTAAGACTGGCTTGCCTGCGGACAACAGTCACGGTCCCGTCGTCGTACGGTATGTACCGACGAAAATGAAAATGTGAACGCTGAGGCCGAGAGTGTTCGATTCAATCCAGGAACATCAACTCGCCACCTCATTAACTCAACATTTCACGCACCATCATGATGCGAATTTTGATCTCGATTATTTCCTTACAAAGTCCAATTGACTCAACAGTTAAAGGCAATTGACCATCTGCTTCGTAATCGCTTCTCAGTTCTGGCCTTACAGCAGCTCGAATTGAATGTAAGATTTGACCAAAAACTAATTTTTGTGACGAGGCGCATCCGCAGAGGGTTAGTGCGGATTTCGGTCAACGGTGAGCGCTGTAGAGCTATGATTACCGAATTTTTGTGACCTGATTGAATTGAAGATATGGACGATCTTCGGTGTCTGCACGATGGCGCGTTATGCCACAAGCCCACCAGCCCCTTTGGCGATGTCAGTTGGCAGTTTCGAAGCTGCGGCCTGACCCTGTTAGACTTATTTTATGGGGTGTCCTTAAAACATCGATGTTATGCGGAAAATCCAGAAACGATTCAAGCCTTTAAAGCGAATATCTACCTATCGATAGAGCCAAGGTCTTGGAAAATTGGGTTGACAGAATGCGTTGCTGTGAAGCAAGCCGAGGCAGATACCTGAATGAAATCGTATTCCATAACTAATGGGAATGTTCGCTCTATCTAATAAAGCCATAACATACCGAAAATAATTGATTTTTATTCAATTTATTTTATTTTTAAAAAGAAACTTTTATTTGGGCCACCTTGTATGTTCATCCCAAATTAATCAGCTGTGAAAAGTAATACCGAGATTTATTGCTCTAGAAGCATATTCAACTTGAGAAGGTTTTTTTTTTTGAAATTGGGTAATATTTGAAAGGTGTGGCGTAGTTTGAAAGTAGGTATTAGTTTAGTTTTAAGTGGATTAAGGTTTCGGCCGTTGCATGATGACCAGTTTACTATGGATAATATGTCTTCGTTAATAGTGATGAAGTTGAAAGAACAGTAACATAAAAAAATTAAATAATAACAGTGATCTCTGATTTTCAAAGATCTTTTAAAACAATTGACAGAAAGATTTGACAAATCTTACAAAATATGTTGCGAAATAAAATGAGCTTAAATGGTTTCATTCTTATCTGTCTAAGCGAATTCACAGAACTAACGTAAATGGTAAAAATTTCCAATAATTGTGATACGTGTATTGGTGTCCCCCAAGGAACTATTCTCCGCCCTTTGCTATTTTTAATTTACGTAAATGATATGAGTATATGTATTGTAGATTGGTAAAAAAATATCAAATGTCTCTATTCGCTAATGATGCATTAATGTTTATAAGTGGTAAGAACCTTAATGTTCTTCAAAATTATGTAGAGTCAGATTTAAAAAATTTATTAATAGACTTAAAATAAATGTAAGACATTTATTTGAGAAGAACTTAATACTCTTAAAATGCCGGAGCACGTGTTAGGTTTTTCTGAAAATTGGATAGAGAGAGAGAGAGAAAGAGGTTTGGGCTCGGAGGTTACTTCGCTCCATGAATGTCATCCAACATTTAATAGTGTAAATTGACTTGGTGTATTTTTAGGCAACCATTCATCTCACGTGATTTTAGTTGCCTGAAAAAATAGTGCTTTTGGGGCGCGGTTGGGATTGAATGCCAAACCTTCCGATTGGGAAGCCAATACACTACTACGTGAACCACGACCACTCATAGATGGTGAAATTTTTGAACATGTACAAGAAATAAAATATCTTGGTGTAGTAGTCCTCCACCATCAAATGAACTTAAATAGTTATATTTATCAAAAAAGATATCTAAAAAAATAGATTTTCTCAAAAGGATTCGGAAAAACATCGCTACATTGTGCGTCATAAACATATTTAATGCTTCGAATTCCGCTCAAAAAATAGCAGACACATAAGGCGGCTTCAAGTCTTTCAAAATAAGGCCATGCGAATTATTAATCGATGTGGTTTGTATACACCTGGTGATTTCATGCTTGCATATACTGAAATGGCTGAAAGTCAACTTGGTGCCGAACTACTTGTCATCGAATTTAAAATACACGAGAGACATTAAGGGGGTATTCTGGTCTAGAATTTTGAAAAAATCTCTTTCTTTTTTGCATATTTTCAAAGTATATACTTTTAAGAATGTTTTAAGATTCCAATTATTTACGGAGTTACAGCTGCTTTAGTGATGCGGTAAGTAGAGCGGTCCTGCCGGTGGGAATTTCCACCATAAAAACCCTTTGTACTTTGTATTAATTTATTAACCGAAGGTTATTGTAATATATTTTGTTGAAAAAAACAATGTAAGTATATATAACGCCATTTTGCGAAAACAATTTTTTTTCTTTTTCTGAGATAGGGGATATTACAACATCTTTACTAATTAATAATACATATATATATTTTTTGTTTCTGATAACTAGAAGCGTTTAAATCCTGTCAATAAGGACGCACCTTTTTTTTCAACCTACCACTTTACGACACGGTACTTAATTGAATTTTGATTTATTTTTTTTTTTAAATTGTTTTCTATATTCTTACATCTCTATGTACACTAAGCGAAATTCTTATAAAAACATCACATGCATTCAATGTGGTACTCAATAAATCCGTTATTTTAAGTTCAAAATATTTTTTTTTCTGTTCCAAATGAGTAACGGTGGTCTGTATGAAGCAAAAGCTGTGAAAGTTTTTGCTAAGCCTCAAGCTGAGTTAATTGAAACAGGGTATTCATCACGTAACTTTTCAAACGATCATCGTCTAGTCGATCCAACTGAACGATATCGTCGGTAGTTTGCTTTATGTAACTCCACTACTATCGTCTCGTCTATCGTTTATTTTTTCTAAAGTTTGAGTGCTACTGAGAACAACATCCCTGAGTCGAAAGTGACATCTGTGCTGTCATTCTCCACTGTTTTGTTGTGTTTACAAGTTTATGCAAATTCATGAAATGTAAGTAATTATCAATAACTTAATCATATATTGCATAAAGAAGTTTAATAATATTTATTCTAGGTCAGCAACACCAAAACGAATGGAAATCTTGCTTAGTTTCATGGAGGAGCACCCTGAAATGGCCAAAAATTATGTTCCGAAAACGCTTCAGGGTAGGTCGCATATAAATAAACTGTGGAGTGATCTTGCAAATACATTAAATGCCACTGGGTTGCCGAACAAATCTATATGTTCGTGGAGAAAGGTATAGTATTACTATATGCATATTTCATACAATCTCCTAGAAACTTATTCTTAATTTTTTTTAAGGTATGGACTGATTTTAAATATAGAGCAAAAAAAAAAAATGCAGCCATAATTTGCTTTCTATTAAGAAGACGGGTGGCGGTCCATTTGAAGAAGTTCCTATAACGGAACTTGAAGAAAAGGCGATCCGAATGTCGTCGCTTCGAGCTGCAGTTTCTGGTAGCAGTTCAAAATGTTTTGGGGCACCTCACGCAGAAACAGAAACAGATGACCTCGAAAGCACATTACGTGCTCTAACAGAAAGTCCTGTGGAAGCTCCCAAAGAAATTGAAGCTGCAGAACTCACTAAGAGGTAAGCTGTATCATTATATTCAAATACGTAATTGCAATAGTAAACGAATTCATAAAATGTATTTCAGAAATTCATCGTATTTTGTTGCCAGCACTCCAAAACGAATAAGGCTCAGTAAGGAAAACGAAAAATTGGAAATTCTAAAAGCTCAAGTGGACACGGAGAAAAAGTTCTAGATGGACGTAATAAATATATTAACGGAGAGGAATCGGCAAGAAGCAGTTTTCCATTATCAGGTCCTAAAATTGCTAGAGAGAAGGAATGAGATTGCCGAAAAGCAACTGCAACACAGTGCAAAATAACAACTGAAGTCTAATACTTTAATTGTATTGCTTTGTAAATAAATGATGTACAAATACTGAATTGAAGTCTGATTTTTTTTTTTAAGTAAATTAAATTAAGTTAAATTTTGTTTTTATTTTGACTGTATATAAATATATGTATTAGAGTGAATTGTTTTGGTAATTTTTTGCAACTGTATTATATGTATTAGTGAAAATAAATATTACGAAAAAATATTCTGGGAATTTTTTTTAATAATCAACGGTTTTGAGTGAACAATGATTCTTTTATTTGATTTCTTATCCTTTCGGCCTGCTGCTTTAAACGACCATTGGGTATGGCGGAAGTGCGATTGAAGCTTTCCATGATATGGATTTCATCTGCTTCCACTGTAAAAACGTTATCCATGTTGTGGTGTATACAAATGTTATGCAACGCAGCACAAACGTTAGCGAAAACAGCAATCTTGCTCGGGTCGTATTTACTTTTTCTTTCTTCCATTATGATTCTCCATCGGCCTGGGAAGTAAAACCAATCGTTAAAGTTGAAAACGAAACAAAAATTAGAATAGGAATGTACCTTTATATACACCAATGCATCTTTCGATTATATTCCTTGCTTTTGCATGAACCTCGTTGAAATAATTTTCTTGGACATCATTAGAACTCCGATATGGTGTTACCAACCAAGGCTCCAACGGATATCCACTGTCACCTAGATCATGTATATTTAAAATTTCTCCATAAGAAAAATGAAAAATTCTAAGAATAATCTTAGAATTTCTATAAAATTTTGTCATTACCCAAAAGCCAGAAGTTATGGTCTCTCTCACTAAAAATTCGTTCAAAGAAAGCTCTTTCATTTGAATGCTTCCAAACAAGAGAATCATGAGCAGATCCAAAATATTTTGGGTTTATTCCGATTATTCTCATCCTGTGGTCGCAGATCTACAAAGCGCTTTCAAAGTTATTTGTTCAATAACCCCGTAGTACTTACGATCATAGCGTTTAAGCTGTGATTACCCTTCCTGTTAAAATAAGCCTCTTCATTTTCTTTTGGCCTTTGTATGTACAAGTGTGTACCGTCTATACATCCCACAACTAAAAATGAACAGCATTTAAATAAATTTGATAGAAAACATACTTTTCCACATTTCAATTTAATCCACAATGGACATAGTTTTTCTTCCATCACGGCTGTGGTCTGCGAAATTATTGCAGATAGTGTACTTTGACCAACAGAGACACCAAAATCATTCCCTGTAAGCCATTGGTAACCACCTCCACCCAGAACTTCCAAGGTAGCACCAAGTCTTAAAATTGGAGGAATATAAGTAGACCGAGTACCGCTTTCCAGATTGATTGTGTCCAATACCAAAACAAATGCTTCTTTCGAAAGACGGAAGCGTTGAATGAAGCTAAACAAATTATTACAATAATAAATGAAGTATGAATTATTATTTTTTCACAATGCGCCTACTTGTTTGTTGGAAGTGATAAGGGATCAGATGCATCTCTTAGTGTTCTTCGCCTTCGTAGCACTTTTAATTTTTCTGCATTTTCACTTTCGTGACCAATAAAAAAAAACACATTGCGACGAAACATTATTTTTCTGGAATTATTTTACTAATTATTTTTTCAAAAAACGTACAAAACATCCAAATATACCTACTCGTATGTAAGGACGATAGTGAAATAAGTATCGTTCAAACACTATCGACAGGACGATAGTAATTGACAGTTTTTGTGTTATATGAAGCAAACAATAAAACGTCAAATCGGTATCGTTCAGTCGATTCGATAGTACTATTTGATGTTTACATAAAGTAAAACTATCGTCGAAACGCTATTGTCAGACGATTGTCGTCATACGTGATGAATGCCCAGGATATTTCGTCACAGTTCCTTGAGTAGTGTGGATTGAGTGCGATGTTCTTAATAAAAACAGTAAAGTTATTTGTGAAACATTTGTCAATTGGAGCAACAATTTCAATTTTATATTATTAACGGTAGTTGCCAAAGAAGTAAGATAGAAATGCAACAGTTTTTGATAAGATTTTTTTTGTTCGGAAACAGCTTATCAGATTTGTTAATCAACAATGCCCAAGGAGAAAGGTTTTATCGGATGAAGAGAAAGGAAAAATAACCGCATATTCTGGGCTTTCATTGAGAAAAATTGCGAAAAAGTCCACCGGTCTCATACACTTATTCGTTAACTTTTTAAGTTTTGGTGAGAAATATGGGACCATTCGCCGGTATGACTATAACACGAAAATAAGTCCCCGCAGAAAATCGCTTATTTTTAGAGAAATAAGAAAGGACACAAACTTCAGCTTCGTAAATAGTAAAAAAATACAAACTTCCGATTGGAAAACGTCGGGACCAGCAAAATTTTAAAGCGGATAAGAACACTTGCTATAAGAAACCGATGAATAAACCTCAGCTGTCTGCCAGACACAAATCTGCTAGGTTAGATTTTGGGAAAAAATATATGTCATGGACAGAAGAATGGAAAAAGCTTGTTTTTAGTGACGAGAAAAAATTTAACATTGATGGACCATAGATTGGAGGTTATAAAATTCAGCCGTAATTTTGGAGGTGGTAGTGTTGTGATTTGGGCTGGTTTCTGTGCAACTGGTAAGATGAAAATTGCATTTGTACCAACGAAAATGAATTCCCAGAAATATATCGAGCTACGAGTACTTGAGGATTTAATGGTAGAAATAAGTGAGGAATTAGCTGGAGTTGACTTCATATTTCAACAAAATAATGTTGCCGTTCACACCGCACGGGTCGTCAAAGAGTAGTTTTCTTTTAAAAATATTGATGTCTTGGACTGGCGAACAAGAAGTCCTGGGCTCAACCCGATTGAGAATTTGTGGGGAACATTATCACGTCTGATATATGAAAACGACCGGCAATATAATGCTGTTGGAGAACTTAAGGAAGCTATAAAGCTCGGCTGGGACTCTATTTCAAATATCACCCTCCAAAACTTATGGCATGGTTGCAATGCCACAGAGTATTCGAAACAATAACTAAAAATGGAGGTTCTACCCATTATTAAAAGTATCATTAAGCACATGTGTTTTTATAAGAATTTCGCTGCTATTTTCAAAGATAATTTAATTTAATTATAATTAAACTGAACTTTTTTTTTTTTCAAGCAGCCTTGAGTATCAATGACTGTGTACGATTTTCTAAAAAAAAAAAAATTATTAAGTACTAAAAAAAAAAAGATAAAAGTTATGGTGTTTTTATAAGAATTTTGGGCAGTTTATATAAAAATGATGTGGAAAATGTATAGTAATGCATCAATTGAGAACGTCTGGACCGATTTGGCTCAATTTTTTTTTCAGTTGTTCGTAATTGCTAGGAGAAGCTTTTTATGAAAGAAAATCTTGGGAAAACTCTCCGGAAAAGTCGGGGAATTTTTAAAAATCTAAAATTGATTTTTTGTATGGAATTTTGTGTGCAATTGTTCCGGAATCGCTTTTCGAATGGAAAAATAGAACATTTTTAGTGGAAAACTCGGAAAATTTGAAATTTTTTTTTTCGACGAAATTTTGCATTTTATCGCATGATTTGATGATTTTGGATGATGTAAAGGTGGGAAATTCGTTGTAAGGCTTGGAAAATTTCGGATAACTGTGAAATTCATTGTGGTAAAAGACGTTTTGTGTGTCCTTTTCGCATTGTCATTTTCTATTCAGCAAATGTGCTATTTTTATTGCTGCAATTGATTCGAGTTTTGCGTATTATTACACTGATTCCAGATAATCGTATATTGCGCATCACATCCGCAAACGGTACAAGCATTTTTACAAAATAAGTTTGCGTGTAAAAAATTAAAAACATTCATTCCGTAAGTTTTTTTTTTTGGATAGAATTTTTCTTTTGAATAAGATTAGTCAAAAACGACTTTGTTGTTTTTTAGGGAGAATTATTTGCTTGACTAATGCCTCCTATTAGACGATCAAACCTTGGGCGTACACATCGTGCAATAATTAGTCAGAATGTCCCTGATAATCAAAGGCAAGAGGAACGTGCAGAAGAAAATGAATGGAGACGTGCCAATATTGCAATGGTTCGCGCTGCACAATCACCAGCTTAAATTCGACAAAATGTTACTGGAAGAAGACCAGTCGTAAATGTAGACGAATAAGCGATGAATAAGGACGTCGATAGCTTGAATTTCATTATTCAAAGCCAAATTGCTGGAGAACTTCATTCGTACAAATCCTTTGACATCCTATCCGACGGAATTTTTGAACTTGATGTGCCAGGAAGTCCGCCGCATAATTTACAGCTGTAGGTGGAATCGATCATAATCATGTTGCGGAATCTGAATCATCCGAAATTGTGTAACGGTACACGGTTGTTCGTTAAGAAACTGATGAACAATGTGATTCAAGCGACTATCATCAAGGGCAAATTCAAAGAGTCCTTATCCCACGAATTGCGATTATTCCAACTTATGTTCCATTCCAATTCAAGCGGATTCAGTTCCCCGTTCGATTAGCTTTTGCGATGACAATCAATAAATCGCAAGGTCGATCGTTGGAAGTCTGTCGGATTAATCTAGAATTTCCCTGTTTTTCGCACGGTCAGCTGTACGTTGCCTGTTCGCGTGTTGGCAAACCGTCTTCGTTGTTTGTTTTTGCACCGGAAAACAAATCGAAAAACATTGTTTATCATATCGCTCTCTACTGATTTCAATTCCATTCAAATAAATCGCATTGAAATTTGAACTATCTGTGCTTTATTATCACTCTGGAGTTTATCAGAAGGCGTTAAATTGGGGTGAGACGAAGTTCGCCGGGTCCGCTAGTTATAAATAAATACGAGTATTTAGCAAAAATACATTAGTAAAAAATTTTTTTTTTTTTTTTTCATCACAATTGAAAAAAACCCTAAAATTTGTGCCTCTTGACCAGAATACCCCATAAGGAAATACTCTAATTTTCGTCTATTTTCAGTTTTACAGAGATAACAGAACACAGAGTCTGTGTCCATATATTTACCCCTATGTATAGCCGTTTGAAATTGTTTAACGAGTTGCTTTCGGTAATAAAAAATGAAACTTGGGTACTAAGATTTCAAAAATGTTTAATACTCTATGTTAAAGAAAATATCTCTAATTTGTTAAGACTTTTGTTAATAATAACATTAATTCTATAATTTTTTATTTGTGTACAATATTTATGTAACTAAATAAAGAATCGTGAGGTTTTTTATTTAAGACTGTAGAGACACCTTTCATAACATTTGTAATTTTTAAACAGCCATGCTCGCGGAACTTACGAGTAATTTGCTCTGTATAAGAAAGCTAAGAAAAAGATTTTTTTTTCTTCAAACTCTCAGTTCACCTGCGTTTCATTCGTCCGCTATCTTGATCAAAATTGAAAAGAGGACCACCCTTGTGAACTTATTTTATTAAAGGTTTCAAAAATGTTCGATCATATTTTGAAAGGCATACTGCCTTTGAACAATTAGACAGCTGATGTTTACTTTGAAATGCATTATAAAAAAGCGCTATTTTGTTATTCATCGATATAAGCATGTATGAACATCCCTACATTTTTATTTATTATTAGCCCTTAATAAAAGAATAATGAACACCTTAAAATGTTTGCATCGAGCGCGCACTTGAAGAGTTGCTTTTTAGAATTGCTCATATAAAAGTAAAATGGCAAAACCCTAAGTTTAAGTGGAATTTTTCCATCACAAATTATTGCGTAGATTTTACGCCATTTAAGTCACCCCAAACTGACTATGTATGTTATTGTCATCGCGATTATCTTGGTGGTTAACGACAGAGCCTAAGTATTTAAATCTTTGGCACTTTGGAAGGATGACTCCTTTTAAATAGATGTTAGTAGTTGTGTTTGCGGGTTCGGAAAAACGAAAATACGAATACAGATATTCGGTCTTAGTACAAGTGATAAGTCACCGGTTATATTGTAGACCCTTAATCCAATTATTAAGATTTGACAGATTCTTGCTTACAACAGCGCTATCATCGACGAAATGACAGACGCTTTAAAGTACTTCTTCAATACAAAATCCTGCACGATATAAAGCGCAACCGACTGTACAGTGGCTTGGTGCACTTCAAGTTTAGCTTTTATATCGACTACTCCCGCTGTGCATTTAACTTTCGCTTTAACGTCGCACAATGGTCCATTTAGGCAAAAGTGCTTGTAAAATTCAATTTTCCGGTCGGTCTATAATGCAAAATGTTTGGAACTTTGGTAATCGAAAAGATTATTTTATTTGGAACAATAGTTTTGCTTGTAGAGCCAGTCAAAGTTGAGTAATTTTTAATGACACATAAAAATAGATTTTTTTTTAGATTTGAGTGTAAAAACTAGACAAAGGGTTTCAAAAAATCATTGGTTTTTCGTTTTGTGTGATATATCTATCTGTTCATTTGTAATATCAAAAATGATCGCAGTTTTTTTTTATAATTAATTTAAAACTTTAGGTTAATGTTTTTTGAAATACTATTGCCGTCACACTTTTTAGACTTTAGGTTGAGTTTAAAAAAAGGTACGAAAGGGTCCAACCTAAACTCAACAGAAAATTAATTCCTATATATTTGTATATAAATGGGATGATTGCTGGCCATTCCAAATCGTCAAAACGGGAGGTTACGTGACAAGGAAACGCTTCCTTCACAATATCAATTGTGGCTCGTGCTGTGTGTGCGGTTGCACCGTCTTGTTGAAACCATGCGTTTGCCAGTAACAGTGACCGCATTGCCGATGGTGTCCTCAAAAAAATACGGCACAATTACTCCTCCCGCGTGAACGCCGCACCACACCGTGGTTTTGAGTGGATGTAATGGCTCTCTCCCCAGAAACGAAGATTTTGCTTATTGACGTAACCGATTAAGTGGAAATGCGTCTCGTCGCTCATGATGATTTTCGACACAAAATTGTCCTCGTTATTGAGATTGAGGACTTCTTTATAGTAATTCACACACGACTGACTGTCAGGAGGCATTAACTGATGCACTGTTTGCACTTTGTACGTTAACATGTGTAAGACTTTCACTAAAATTCGCTGTAGGGTCCGTCTGGTGAGGCCCAATTGCGTGGCCCGTCGTCTGGTTGATGTTTCTTCGTTCTCAGCGACATCGGCAGCCATAGCCGCGATATTCTCGACCGAACGATCAGTTTACGATTTCGTAATAAACATTTATTATTGGCTTTGTTCCAAAATATTGTCATACGTTACCAATTCAAGGATTGCGATTACGATTATGGTTCGCGGTAAAAAGAGAACTACACCATTAAAGCAAGCGGATGTATTAAAAATATTAGCTAAACATTAAAAATTGACATTTTCTAAAGGGTGACCATGTAATAACGATAGGAAGAAAATTTAAATAAAAAAACAACGGTGTGAGATATAACATTGATTCTGGCTTTATTTTGAAGCTATGTTCATGTTATTATGTGTGGAATAGCACATCATTCAAATGTCCCTCTCGGCTTCGTTGGCAGTGCGTTATTCCGGCAATAGCGTGCCGAATGTTGGCTTCGAGCTCATCCAAGGTGGTTGGCGAGTGGTGTCAAGTAGTCAAGTGTCAGGCCGCGATCGGCTAATTGATGAACGTTCGCCGTGAGATGACCCAAAAGGTCGGTTAACATCGCTCTAGACCTGAAACCATTGACGGTAAAGGTGAATGCTTCCTCATTTCGAAAAAAAAAAGGTTCAATTATGTCGCCATGCTATAAACCGCACCAAAAAGTCAATCTTTGTGGATGCATTGCCGAACACTTGTGGATTGTGTTCGCTCTAATAACGTTAGCACCATCTGTAAGATGATGTAGGCCCAAATCCGACCGGAAAATAAGCCGGGTTGACTCTCTGGCGATGCCCAATTCAGCTGATCGGCGCCGAATCGACATTTCTGGGTCCGCCCGCTCGGCAAGCGTAAAACAATGCAAGATGGAATGGCAAACCTTACTGAATATTTTGACAGCTGGATACCATTGGTAACTTTGACAGCTGCTGAAACACAACAATTAGAAAAACTAGCATTGCTATCTGGTCATCCGTTACAACAATTTATTATAAATTTTTGTCAACGTTTCGAATAAAAAAGAGTTCATATCTGCCGTGAAAAATGTTTACCAATTGTCCGATGAAAATTGGAAACAAATTATCATCAATTTATGCGCATCTTCAATCAGAATGGGTTGCAGCCTATAGGTCAAGAAAAAGTTTCAAAAAGAACAAGGAAAAGAAAAGGAGAGAACAGAAGAAACGCGTGATTTACCAAGTATATCAAAGTCATCTTGAGGAAGGCCAAGGAGATCAATAACTGAGTGCTTGACATTCACCAAAAAACAAAATCTAATAAATGCTACCGAAAACATAACCACTGAAGATCTTCCTAATGCCTTAGCATTAAAGTATAATACGAGTAAGTATCATGAAAGATGCACGCTGATGCAACCAAGGCAGTCTCTGCCGCAAGTCCACTGAGAGTCAAAATAAAAAAAAATAAAAAAAACATTTCTACTCCACAGAAGGATCCTATCATGTACAATATAATAGTGATAATGATAGGCTTTGTTTACGGATTTGGGCCTGTCAAAAGGAAAATTCAGATTCAAAGCCAACGCGGTCATGCCCCATTATACAAAGAACACAAGAAAACTTCAACAATCACGATGAATCAAATGATGACGAACATAACTACGAATATGGAATCTCTCCATTACATTCAAGAATCAGGTGCATGGAATTTATTTTGAAACTTGCATATATAGGATATTGACGAATCTATTGGAATCAGGGAGGCAGAAAAATGAAGAAAATAAGAGCTTCAAAATATAGACCAAAAGAAGGATTTGATGGTGATGATCGAGAAGATTTTTTCAAAAATCAGAGACATCCGCTCGTAGTATAACTGCCGTCAATAATAGAGAGGTACTAACGAGGCTTGAATTAATATTTAATTTTTCGCAGATAAGTTTAAGTTAAGACATACTGCCAAGAAAATTAAAAATTATTAAATATTAAAGCAAAAATATCTTGAAAAACAATTCACACTTTTTTTATAATTGGCGTTTGCACCAGTGATTTATGTACCCTTAAGATGTTTGCACATAGCGTGGGCGAAGGGAAGTTAGGGAGGGAAAAAAGAGAGATACCGATATGCGTTGGTTTTAAATGTTTGCAAGTTATACTGGCTAGGAAATAAAGAGCTCGACAGGGCATTCCGTAAAATAGTGTCGTAGACAGAACGGAGCCCTGGGGCACACCAGCATTTATTTTGTGAATATCAGACTTAAAACCATCCAAGACAACTTGAATTGAACGTTTCAAAAGGTAGTTTGTAATCCATTGATCCAGTGGACCTGTTGCTACGAAAACCGTACTGCCGGTTATTGAGAAGTTTTCGTATTTCGAGATATTTCGTGAGCTGACGATTTATCAGCGTTTCCATGACCTTGGAAAGAAGGGACGTAAGTGCAATGGGCCCGTAGGAGGAAAGAGAAGAAGATTCGTCTTTTTTTAGGGACGTGCTGGACAAATGATGTTTTCCATCTGCTCGGAAAGAGTCCTAAAGTATAGGATTGATGAAAAAGCTTACGCAGTGGTTTTGCCAGCGTGGGAGAACACCTCTTCAGAAGAAGAGACCGTTAAGTAGAAGATTCGACTCACTTAAGTGTAGGCTGAGACAAAACACAATCTGGAAGTGTTGAGCTGGCCGCAAAGTGTGCAGCTAGCAGATTGGCTTTGTGTAAAGACCTGACAGCTGGGATGTCATTGTAAATGAGCGTTGGGATGGAGGATGAGGCAGAATTTCTGATGTTTTTGACAAAAGACCAAAAGCTTTTACTACGAGTACCTTTCAACTTTTGAGTCGTATTGAAATTTCACACGCTTAAGAAGGCGTTGCAGTCATTCCTAGCTTGTTTAAACTTTTTTGGGTTTTGCACTGTTGGGTTGCTTTTGAACGACCGAAAAAAACATTTCTCTAACCCTGACAGCCTCTCTACAGCTCGAGTCGTACACATGCCTTTTCTTTTGGTTTGATACGGATCTTCAAGGATCTTATTCCAAAGAGAATAGTCTCAGTAATCATATCAGCAGTGGCATCCACGTCCAGGAAACGTAACAACCAGTTAAAATTCCTAAAAAAGCTGTTAAGTCCGCTCCAATTGGCTTTCTCGTATTGCCATACGATTCTTTTGGGAATCTTTTCTCTAACTGTGTGGTCGTTATACGAGAAATTAGCTGATATAACACAGTAGTCCGACGAAGGTAGAGGGGAAAGCACTGCAACAGTGTACTTATCAGGGTGAGAAGTTAAAAACAAGTTCAGGGTGATGGCGGTATGACTACGTCGCGTGGGCCCATTTACAAGCTGGGTGGGTTAGGTAATTTTCCGCAGCGAAGATCTCAACACACCGACCTTCGGGTGTTGTCTGTCCAGAATGTCGAAGCAAGCCAGAATTGTGTATATTGAAATCGCCCGCAATAACTATTTCAGTATGAGGATACAGGGATACAATTCTTTGTATGGAGTCATACAGCGCATCAAACTCGTTAAAAGTCGAATTGCTGTCCAGTTTGGGGCTTCTGTAAATAAAGCAATAAGGGATAATTTGCTTACGGAGATGGAATTTTAACCACATGAAGTTGAATTCCGGATTGGAACAAGGAACATCGTGATGGAATTTGGTAAGGAATTGGCCAGACCGCGGTGAGAACAGATTAATGGCACTAGATCATAGCCAGGCAGCTTCAGATCAGTCAGATCTGAGAGGTGTGGGCAGGATCTTCACTAAATGCCAAAACAGCTGATCTGTTTTTACAGACGTGGACGTACGCAGAAAAGTGATTAGAATTTAGCCCAGGTATATTTGCTACGTCTACTCTAAATTCGCTTGTCATTACAAAAAAACAAACACCAAAAACACAGACACCGATGATGTTTAGCAAGGCTGTGAAATGAAAATTCAAACGTTGGTTTACCGAATCAAATTTCTGTGGGTGTTATGCCCTTACAACAATAAGAAATTGTGCACCAACCAAATTCACACAACCCGCTATCCATCAGTTGTTACATGCACTCAG
Organism: Volucella bombylans; assembly: GCA_949129095.1. Lineage (NCBI taxonomy): Eukaryota > Metazoa > Arthropoda > Insecta > Diptera > Syrphidae > Volucella > Volucella bombylans. The sequence goes on from OX422141.1 coordinate 174,725,374, forward strand.
TCACTGTTTTATGTACGATGGAGTTATACAGCAACTGCAGTGACAGTGCAAAGAACAGCACTATTTATTACTAGGGGCAGGAGATGTGGGATGCCCGCACTATGATATTATTTTTTTCTCTGCACTTCGCCCTTTTTTTTCACTTTTTTCACAGAAATTTTTTATTTTTTATATTTTACACTCGCGCGCGTGGAACAGTAGTGGTTGGAATGTGCTTTATTTATTTTATCAAATTTTTTTTTCCACCAAACCACACTGTTGAATTATCACGAGTTTTTACGAGTGCACATACAATTTTGGAGAATTGTCAGAAGGAGCTTAGGAAACCAAAAATAGAGACTACAAAAATATAGATATCAAAATACGTGCAGGGTTCCCAGAATGCGGCAGAATGAAAACCTTTTCAACATGCTTGCAGCCTCATCGGAACTGCTCATTTCTTCGTTAAGGGATGTCAGAACCGAAGAAGATCTCAAAGCACAATGCTCTCCAAAATTGAAAATTTTATTAAACGTTACCCTGGGTTTCAAAGAAATCTGATTTTCTTTTGAATTGTTGGTATGTTTACTTTTTTCCCCACTGTTTGTTTTGAAATGAATCACTGAAATATTTTACTATGCACAGTGATATGCAACAAAATAAAAAAAATCTCTTCTGATATACCTAAAAAATGGTTCGTTTTCTTTAACTCACCATTGTATTGATCAGATTAGCTTTTAGACACACTGTTATTACAATACTTCAATCATGGACTTTTGAATATTTTTAAATAAAATATTATTTTAATCCGTTGTGGTGAGAAAATCCTATTTCAGCAGAAGACTCCTAAACACCCTGTAAAGTATTTTTCTCAAAACTCACTAATTTCATAGCATTGAGAATTTCCTTTAAGCAAAAAAAAAAAAAACTCTCATGATATCTTTATTCGTTTAAGAGTTATGATTTTTGCAAACAGTCAAATCGTTCAAATCGCATATTACTCTTATACTCGTATGTCATGTTCACGTTGAGATCTTAACACCGTCCAAATTGTTCTACTTTCACCGAGGCATTTGATTTATAATAAGGGGTGCTACTCTGTCATGTAACTATAAAATTTGGTGAAAATTGTGCCAAAATCAACGGCAATACCAGAGGCATAATTTTTCCAAATTCCTTTCGACTAAATACTTGCAAACTCTTGTCATCAATGGCAGATAACAGCGTATTGTCACTAGTGTTCATTCGCAATCATTGAAACAGTAGCGGCAAAATTATATTTAACGGGTTATAACCAAAAATCTGCACTAATTTCAATGGCTCGCCGTTTTATTATTTTAGCTTTAAATTGCTGGTAGTTATTACGCAATAATGCAGTTGATTACATCATCTTTTAACATCTGACTTGCAACAGTACGTAAAATGGCAACGCAGCTGCAACACCTCCGCGAGCGTTCTGGAAGAAAGCCGAATAAAGGGTCTTGACAACTTTGAATTTAATTTGTGAACGCACTCTTTCACTAATCATCAAACTGTCACTGTCAATTTATTCAGTAAACTCAACATTTTCATCATGGTAAAATACACGAACGAGCAACGTCTGCAAATTATAAAAATTTTTTACTGAAATTCGGAGTCGGTGACTGCAACTTTAAGAGCGTTAACTCCAATTTTCGGTCGTAATTTTCGCCCTAGTAGATAGGCAATAACAAGTTTATTGCAAAAATTTGAGTGTACATATTCGTTGTGTGATGTTGCCGTGTCAGTGAGACAACGGGTTGGTCGAAGTGTCGAAAATATCGCTGGCGTCCGTAGCAAACGATCCAAATCAGTCAATTCCACGGCGTTCTCAAGAATTGGGCATCGCTCAGACCACGTTATGGCGTATTTTGCGTAAGGATCTTGGTTTACACCCATACAAGATCAAGCTGACTCAAGAATTGAAGCCGATGGATCATTTGAAGCGACATACGTTCGTCGATTGGGTTCTGGAGAAGATGCGCCAAGTTGATGAATTTCACCGCAAAATCATCTTCAATGACGAAGCTCATTTTTGGCTCAATGGGTTCGTCAATAAGCAAAATATGCGTTATTGGTCGGGTGAAAATCCACATGTGCTTCATGAATCACCACTTCATGCACAAAAAATAACTGTTTGGTGCGGTTTGTATGCCGGCGGCGTTATTGGGCCATATTTTCTCGTCAACGATAACGATCGTCACGTTACTGTGAATGGTCAGCGTTATCGCGCCATGGTTAGGTTAGGTTAGGTAAGAGTGGCTGTTGGAAATACCAACCCACTTAGGCCTATTGGCCCATTGTGATGCCACGTGGATCTATGATCTTCTTACTACTGGAACCAGTTTGAGCTAATAATATAGCGTAGGAGACTGTTAACGTCTATTTTTTCTAGATCGTTTAGGTCGTTGTAGAAGAAAGCTCCTAGATGAAGCTTCCTTCTCTGAGAGAGAGCTGGGCATGTGCAGAGTAGGTGGGGGATTGTCTCCTCCTCTTCCTCGTCCATGCAGCTTCTACAGAAATCGTTAGTAAAAGCGCCAAGCCTTCTTGCGTGCTTGCCTATGAGGTAGTGTCCGGTAATGACACCTATTATGGCGCTGAGATGTTTCCTATCTAAAAGGATCAGACACTTAGATCGACTCAGATCCAGCCTTGGCCAGATCTGTTTGGTCGCTAGACATGTTTGTCCAGCAGTCCACCTAAGGTCCGTTCTTTTATTGGCATCTAGCTTAAGTGTTAGTTTGCACGTAGCGATTGGTATACCTATACTACCTTTGTCCGGTAGGATAGGTAGAGTGGTTCCAATTTTGGCGAGTTCATCGGCTCTGCAGTTCCCTGGAATGTCTCTGTGGCCCGGCACCCAACAGAGGTGAATGTTGAACTGCTCTGCCATCTCCATGAGAGATGATCGGCATTCAAGGGCAGTTTTAGAACACAATGAGACCGAGTCCAGGGACTTGATGGCGGCCTGACTATCCGAAAATATGCGGATATCCTTTGCAGATATCACGTTTTTCTTCAGCCAGGACAGAGCTTCTTTAATCGTCAAAATTTCCGCCTGGAAGACGCTACAGTGATTTGGAAGGCGAAAAGAGAGGCTTAGATTTAGCTTATCTGAGAAAACACCGCCACCAACTCCGCTGTCGGTTTTAGATCCATCTGTGTAGAGATGGATTGACTTGTCCTCCATGAAAGCATCCTCCTCCCAGAATGATCTAGAGGGGAAGCTTACATGGAAGTTTTTGTCAAACGAAAGTTCAAGTATGGTGTAATCGGTGTTCTCTGTGAGGATTCCTAATGTATTAAGAATGTTGGCGTGGACAAATGAATTATTTGTCCACTGTTTAGTCGCTTTAAGGCAAATAGCTGCAGTCGCAGCTACTTGCTTGCTAAAAATGTCGAGGGGTGTCAAGTGAAGCAGAATATCTAATGCCGCAGAGGGGGTAGACCGCAAGGCTCCGCTTGTGCATAGACATGCTGTTCTTTGGACTCTGCTTAATTTAATGCTGTTGACTGCATTTTCCAAGGCCGTCCACCAGACAACCACCCCGTAAGTAAGTATCGGTCTTATGACCGAGATGTATAGCCAGTGGGTTATGCGAGGTTGAAGGCCCCATTTGTTCCCAATGGCTTTCTTGCAAGAGAATAAAGCTATTGTAGCTTTATTGACTCTTTCTTGAATGTTAGGTTTCCAGTTTAGTTTCCTGTCAAAAATGAGACCCAGATATTTTGCTGTATCGGAGAAAGCTAAACTGGTACCGTTTATTGAAGGAGGGTATATGATTGGAATTTTATATTTCCTAGAAAAAAGGACAAGATCAGTTTTATGGGGGTTTATTCCCAATCAGCAGCGATCTGTCCAGCAGGTTAATCTGTTAAGATTTACTTGGAGGAGTTATTTAATGGTATTTAGATGTTTTCCTGAGACGGCTATGGCAACGTCATCCGCATAGGCAATCACTCTGCTACCACCCGCTTCCAGGTATATCAGTAGTTCGTTAACTACTAAGTTCCAGAGAAGGGGAGAGAGGACACCGCCTTGCGGCGTACCCCTACTGACATATCTTTTAGCAGAAGTCTCACCCAGTTTGGAGTTGATTATCCTGCTTGTTAGCATTAGATTAATCAGCTCCCCAAGTGAGCCGTCTACCTGCAGAGTTAACAGCGCAGTCGCGCCATGATCACTGATTATTTTTGGCCCGAATTGGAAGATATGGACTTAGACGACATGTGGTTTCAACAGGATGATGCCACAAGCCACACAGCACACGCTACAATCGATTTATTGAAGAGTAAGTATGGTGAGCGTGTTATCTCAAGAAATGGGCCAGTCGATTGGCCGCCTCGTTCGTGCGATTTAACGCCGCTTGACTATTTTCTGTGGGGCTGCGTTAAGTCATTGGTTTATGCCAACACGCCGACGACATTGGAAGAGCTCAGAGCCAACATTGAACGCGAAATAGTGTGGCCGAATCGACCGCTGCAAACGTGCCCGCGGTGGCCATATGAAAGAAGTCGAGTTCCATTCATAAATATTTTGATTGTACTTCAAGCGGATAATAAAGTTTTTGAAATATCTCAAATGGTTTGCGTTTTATTTAAAAAAAAAGTTGTCAAGCCCTTATTGGAAAACCCTATATAATTTTTTATTATTTTTGAAAATTCAAAATTGAAGGTCATTTATCCAATTCAATAATAAGAAAACGAGCCCCTTTCTCAATGTTATGCTGCCAAAAGTCAATCCAATAAAACGATGCAATTTCGGTGTGCCTGCATTTTCAATGTGTCACACAAATAGAACCAAAATACCATCTGTCTGTCAGTTGTTGATTTCTACCTTGACTGCTGTTGTGTTGATCTTTGCCACAATAAAAACAACACATTGTTGTCAGATACCCATTTCGGAAGTCAAAACGAGATTTGGCTAGCTAGTAAACAAATTCCTAATTACCGACTCTGTGTGCACTAGTGCCAAAAAAATAAAAACATCAAAAATCCCTATAAATAAGCAATAAGAATTCTTCGTGCAATTCACTTATATTCATATGTTATATATGTTAAAATGAGCGGCCGGGTTCCAATGGCAGACTAACCAGCTAATGATTTCCCAACCAGAATAACCATTCGACACAGACGACCAAGCAAATGTTTGTCAACAAAGCTTGACCTTATTTTCGAGCGGCTTTTCGGTTTTTTTTTCGGCATTCGGTTGACTCTTTCCATTCTGTACTCTGCAGATGAATTCTGTTTGTAAAGTTCGATTCTTTATTTGAAAATACTTTTTTCGATTCAATACGACCGACTTACACATAGGGAAGACAAGTTACGTGCGAATAGTCAAACGGCGATCGTCATCGCAAATTGTTGCTTCATTATTCATAGCCAGTTGTTGCTTTGTTATGAGGCTCTTGGATGTCGGATTGTTGCTGGGACAAGATGTAAAGGGGGAATTTAATAATTAATTTAGTCACATAATATATAAAACCGGAAGTTTCCTGATAATACTCGTAGTCGAGGTTTGCTTATTGTTTCGAGCTTTGATGTTTGTTTTAAGTTTTTGTTATTTTATTTGTTTTTTGTAAATATTTTTTTGCTAGTGTCACTGCCTGCCTTTAATTCGTAGAAGCCGATTGCTTAATTTTTTTTGTTGAAAATATAATCCGACAACAGGTAGTGCTTTCGTGTAATGCACCATTAGTCATATTTGATTTTAATGTGCAGTTGTTGTAATGGAATTTTATGAGCCGACTTGTTGTCCTTATATGTGACACAGGTGTTATAAGGAATGCAATTTGCATTCAGTTGTATGGCTAAGTATGAACATCTAAATAGGAACTATGGGTGTGGAAAAAGCGCATCTCTGGTTGTTGGAGGTTCGTGCGATCCGAAAGACTACGAATGTGTCTTACTGTTCCGAAACCTTGAACATTTTCGTCATCAAAATCTATTTACTGACGTCACAAGCTACGTAACAAACGCATTATGGTAAAAGTTCATCAATACGTCATCTAATTTCAATTGCAATTTTGTAATTGCTACATGTTGCTACGCAATGTGCAGAAACTTTATGCAATAGTAGTAAATTTAATGTGAGAGATAGCCATCTCAGTGTCTTTATACTAACGCTTGACTAGGTCATTAACAATGTTGTCTTTATAAAGAATCTGATAGTACTTGCACTGGGACCAAAATAGAGACTACATCTAAATCTGTACGACCGAATTTACTTCGCGAGTAGATAAATATAAAGGGTGTTTTTTTTTAAAGAGCTTTTGGATTTTTTTTTAAGCAATAACAATAGAGTTCATGAAGTTATGTCTTAAATACGGTGGGTCAAATTTATCAACGAATTTACATACATATTCCAGCAAGAAGCAATCGAATTTCGTCAAATCATACGATCTCATTGGCCAATTCACTGTTCCATTTCGCGATGTACTCGTAATGTTGTATTTATAGTTACTGATCATTGTTCGGTGACATTGACTGTAATGCAAGCTCCGGTCTCATTTTTGAAAAAAAAAAAAAGAACCGCTGATGAGCCTATCGCTGAGAAACAGTAGTTTTTCTTATTCACAAATCCATGGAGCTAAAAGTCAGCCTCGTCACAATACATGAATTTTTCGTTAAAAATAAGGGTCGACTTCAAACTGCTCACAAATCCAAACTACAAACTACAAACTACAAATCCCGTCTCGCTACTTTAGTTTCTGCAACTCCACTCCTGATAAGGAGTACGCGTTAGACATTATCATGAAAATTGAGAATGCCTTTGAAAGCGCCCCTCTTGACGGGATGTTTAACTTTTCCAACATTTCTAAAATCTAGGTTCAGACAGGTGCAGATGGTGTTGCTGTGCTGCCTGGCGGATTGTGTGTAATGACTGTTTACTAAAGCACTGGTAGGCCTAGACGTAGTCAATGATTGTGCCCTATAAGCAGGTTTTCAGTCAATACTCTCAAAATTTATATTATTCTTCTCTTCTCTTCTATTATTGAAGAAGGATCCTACTAGTGTGATGCATCTAGTATTTAAAGTGCCACCCTTCGTCCTTCTAACGAAACTAAGTATTTAGGTGTCATCCTGGATACCAAATTTCTTTCAAGGCTTTCTGACATTGTAAAAGAACTTTCGACAAGACATGACAAGAATTCCCTTGATCTACACGACTATGATAAGACGAATTCTATCCTATGCCGTAGTTGTTTGTTTATATACCTATATAAGCTTTCACGTAAAAACGTCAATTTTGCTTACACTAGATTCAAAATTTCACCACATAAGGACTGTGCCTAGCACCGTTAGTTTCCCTTCCCATTTAATTAACATATCATGGGATGCATACTGATATAAATCTATCTTCCGTTTAAAAAGGAGTTGCGTTAGGTAAAACTTGCACTGAAGTTTTGATAGCCTAGCACTAGGACGTGGAGTTTAGAGCTGAACTACGGCGAAAATATTCTCTGTATTCAGGGCTAGTTTTGGCCCGAAAGAAGTGTCAGGAAAGAAATGAAGATAAATCTTCACGGATACCTTCAAAATCCAATCAAGCATGTGTCGCTGATGTCTTGGTGGCGAGCCATTACCTTAGATTTGTTTCCTCTTTTGGTTAAAATGCGTCTACTCTTCAATCCAAGATAATCCAATAAATTTGGAAGGAACAAAGCTGTGCACCTTAAAAAATTTAACTTATTATACAATTAGTGCGAGAACGCAAGACTTTCTGGATGTAGTTGGAATACCGAATTCAATGTGTCTTGTCGCAATGAGTCACAATGTCACAATAAGACGCAGAATATGAGTTTGTAGACCAACCAGCGAAGTAAAACTCATCGGAAGACTACTTAGGTTCTACGTTCCGGATAAGGGACTCATTTGACAGCTGGTTTTCTCGTAGACACAACAGCTAGCATGACTTTTCTTGATGTAAACAAACAAAATAAATGCTTGCCGATGTATCTCAAAAGTCAGCGCTATGCCTGCTACGTCTTAGTATCCTTCTAAAGGCATGATGATTTACCTAAGCAAGGTAATATTTTAGACATAAGCAACGCTACCTCCTGTGATTCTTGTGTTGTGTCTTCCAATATCAAGCATATATATTTCGGCACTACAAGCGCACGTCGACGTCGCCCAGTTAAATCATGAGGCAAAATATATTACAGTGCTTTTTAAATCCAGCATCATAAATGATGCCCCTTATCTCGAGAATATCACAATGGGATTAATGAAGCCGCAGTAATAAGGGTATTAAGTCTCGACTCTCAATTAATCCAAATCTAAAGCTGTTGCCAACGACTTTAATATTCGAATTAAAAGCACTATTATTATGTACTGAAAATAATGTGAAAGAAAACACCAAGTTCAACTTTCTCCGTAAACTTTATTTTAGAACCTCTTCTCTTCACTTCACAATCAAAACTAATCTTTTTACTTATGTTCCTGGCGTAACACTATGCTTAAACACCTGATGAAATATCAAGGCCTTGTGAGTCGGATTGACCTCAATTAATCAATCCTGGAATTTGATATATGGAAGTGTTGCGCCTAGCAATCAAATTACAACTGCCTTAGTCGTAGAGAACATAGAACATTAGGAATCCTCACAGAGAACATCGATTACACCATACCTGAACTTTGGTTTGACAAAGACTTCCATGTAAGCTTCCCCTCTAGATCCTTCTGGAAGGAGGCTGCATTCATGGAGGAAAAGTCAATCCACTTCTACACAGATAAATCTAAAACCGATAGCGGAGTTTTTGGTGGTGTTTTCTCAGATAAGCTAATTCTAAGCCTCTCTTTCCGTTTTCCAAATCACTGTAGCGTGTTCCAGGCGGAAATTTTGGCGATTAAAGAAGCTCTGTCCTCGCTGAAGAAAAACATGATATCTGCAAAGGATATCCGCATCTTTTCAAATGGTCAGGCCCCTATGAAGTCTCTGGACTCAGTCTCATTCAATTCTGAAACCGCCCTTGAATGCCGATCATCTCTTATGGAGATGGCCGAGCAGTTGAACCTTCAGCTTTGCTGGGTGCCGGGCCACAGAGATATGATATTCCAGGGAACTGTTGGGCCGATGAACTCGCCAAAATTGTAACCACTCTACGTATTCTACCGGAAAAAGGTAGCAAAGGTATACCAATCGCTACGTGCAAATTAATATTAAGCTGGATGCCAATAAAAGAACAGATCTTAGGTGAATTGTTGGAACACTCAGACTGTTGGAGTCTGATCCTTCTAAATAGGAAACATTTCAGCGCTGAACACTGCCTTTGCATTGGCAAGCATTCAAGAAGAGTTTGCACTTTTACAAACGATTTCTCTAGAAGCTGCACTGTTTCCATTAGTAAGAGGATCACAAATCACAATGGGCCAATAGGCCTAAGTGGGTTGGTGTTTCCAACAGCCACCCTTACCTAGTCGTAGAGAAAAAAGAGCTGATATGCAGTTGGTGCGGAAGAAAAAAGTTCAGAACCATGTAGATGACAACTGGTTTCGAATGATGGTCAATTCAACAAATGAGGAAACGCTTCAAAACCGTTCTCAACCAATTGATCGACCACGATATGTCTTATATAACCCATATTAACAGATTACTATTCATTAATTTAGAAAAGTAAATGTCGAATTGGTCTTGTTCCATCAGAAAATGGGGAAAAAAATCTAAACAAATTCTCCATGCAGTGGAGTCCAATCACCGATTTAGGCAGAATACTAATTTGGCATAAAACCATAGATGATTGATTTCCTAACATTAGGAATGAGCTGAAGGAAACTGAAACACATCGCAGAAACCGGAGCGCTATGACTTTATACTTTGATTTTCTATAACCCTTACGGCTGACGAAATTCAAATAAGAATAAACAACTTTAATTCCCAGAAATAAACGAAAGGAAAGTGATTTTTTTAACACGAACTTTGTGATGTAACATTTCTGAAGTTACTAGAAATAACATAAACTCGAAATTGCTTACAAAGTATTTGCATTTTTCATGGTTACACAAAATTTGAATGCCAAAAAGCTAATCTCAAAATGGAGAACCCTTAATCAGATTTCTACCACAAGTATTTCGTTTATTTTAAATCACAACAACCCTCAACAACATACGAGTACTCATAATACAACTGTTCAAGTTTATTCAAAAACAACGTCGACGACAAGCATCATCATATCCCCGTTACAGCAACAACAGCCCTTTACATTAATCAGCCAACAAGCGTCTCTTAATCTCAAAATCTTTTAGTACACTCTTGCCACCCCAATTACCACCTTATTAGCTGTTTAGCCATTAGAAGAGCATTCTCAAGATTTAAATTCTTTTTGTGTCACATTACAGCATCTTCCACAATTGCCAACAAACTCTTCTGCTTCTCTTGAAAAAAAAAAAACACAAAATTGTATCTCAGTCTCATTTGTCCAACAAGACAAACACAACACACTCTCATCTCATCTAGAGGCAAAAACAAAAATCAGAAAAACTGATTCAATTAACAGCGACAGCAGAAAAATGGGAGTGGAATCTGGGAAACAGCAGCAGGTGCGGGAGCAAAACATCAACCAAATCGAATGATAGAATTCAATTAGCAGACCCTCAGAGCAGAGGTCACTTATCGTCTCCAAATGGGGTGTGATTTCTAACTTGATACGTACGTAACATACTCGTACATATGTACGAGCCGACTGAAGCTGGCTTGGACTATGATTGATTACGTGAAGAAAAAAAAAATCAAATAAGCTTCATTGGAAAAATACCTACACATGTCGGGCAGAGGTGGGCGGTTGTTTTTAAGCTCAAAAACAACTTAAAAATATCACCATACTCAACAGCCAGCAACGGCCTGGGGGCTGGGGATGAACTGCACTCGTGATTTACATCCCTTGTCGTGTAGGTGAACAGATTCCCCGTAGAGGTTGGTTAGTGTTCTTGAGGGGGTACGTACTTGCGTCACAAAATCAAATATCCTTACGTAAAGAGAGGCATGATGTCGCTGACGTGCACCACCTTCACAGGTTCACCGGAGAACGACGGGCATGGTGATGTCGTCGTCGTCAAAATATTATTATATGACGACAAGCATGAAATAGTAATTTTCGAACAAAGATAGTTCTTTAGGTTGTGCTTTGAGCAATTTTCAAGGTGAAATTTGTTTTTTTTTTTTTTTTGATAGTGGTTTAATTTTTGTTTTTGTTCTTGTTGTATCTAATAGATTCACTTGTACGTAGATGGATAGAAAAATTGTCTTGGTTAGAGTATAAAAATGTACCCACGAACAATTATGACTCTCTATCCAAAGTTAGCTATACGATATTTACGAGTATTTCGTTTCTTCATAGAAGCACTTGAGTTGAAAAGATTAGATAGGCGTTTTATTGGAATATACCAAACAAATGAAATATAGTATTATATCTACATCGCTGGTGAAGGGTTTTCCAAAGGAAGTGACAGAAAGACGTATAAAGTGTCCTTTGATCTACGAGTATCTTTGAATTGAACATACATACTCGTATCATCGGCTAGATCGAGTATATGTTGCATGACACGTAACCATGTTTTTCATTAGCCTTATTTATTTAATTGGATTCAAAAGAATATTTCAATAATTATTGTTATATTTACCGGGTCACTTAATATAGGGTTTTCTAATAAGGACTTGACAACTTTTTTTTTAAATAAAACGCAAACCATTTGAGATATTTCAAAAACTTTATTATCGGCTTGAAGTACAATCAAAACATTTATGAATGGAACTCGACTTCGTTCATATGGCCACCGCGGGCACGTTTGCAGCGGTCGATTCGGCCACACTTCGCGTTCAATGTTGGCTCTGATCTCTTCCAATGTCGTCGGCGTGTTGGCATAAACCAATGTCTTAACGTAGCCCCACAGAAAATAGTCAAGCGACGTTAAATCGCACGAACGAGGCGGCCAATCGACTGGCCCATTTCTTGAGATAACACGCTCACCATACTTACTCTTCAATAAATCGATTGTAGCGTGTGCTGTGTGGATTGTGGCTTGTGGCATCATCCTGTTGAAACCACATGTCGTCCAAGTCCATATCTTCCAATTCGGGCCAAAAACAATCGGTGATCATGGCGTGATAACGCTGACCATTCACAGTAACGTGACGATCGTTATCGTTGACGAAAAAATATGGCCCAATAACGCCGCCGGCATACAAACCGCACCAAACAGTTATTTTTTGTTTATGAAGTGGTGATTCATGAAGCACATGTGGATTTTCACCCGACCAATAACGCATATTTTGCTTATTGACGAACCCATTGAGCCAAAAAGGAGCTTCGTCACTGAAGATGATTTTGCGATGAAATTCATCAACTTGGCGCATCTTCTCCAGAACCCAATCGGAGAACGTACGTCGTTTCAAATGATCCATCGGCTTCAATTCTTGAGTCAGCTTGATCTTGTATGGGTGCAAACCAAGATCCTTACGCTAAATACGCCATAATGTGGTCTAAGCGATGCCCAATTCTTGAGAACGCCGTGGAATTGACTGATTTGGATCGTTTGCTACGGACGCCTGAACGGCAGCGATATTTCGACACTTCGACCAACCCGTTGTCTCATTGACACGGCAACATCACACAACGAATATGTAGACTCAAATTTTTGCACTGAACTTGTTATTGCCTGTCTACTAGGACGAGAATTACGACCGAAAATTGGAGTTAACGCTCTTAAAGTTGCAGTCACCGACTCCGAATTTCGGTAGAAAATTTTTATAATTTGCAGACGTTGCTCGTTCGTGTACTTTACCATGATGAAAATGTTGAGTTTACTGAATAAATTGACAGTGACAGTTTGATGATTAGTGAAAGAGTGCGTTCACAAATTAAATTAAAAGATGTCAAGTCCCTATTGGAAAACCCTATATACAAATCGTTGAACACATTTTTCGAAATGGTCATCAAATAAATGATCTACCATGGGCAATTGTCGATCACATGCATGGAAAAATTGTCCACTACTCGAACAAGCTCTCTCTTTTAAGATTCGATATTTTGATGTCGATAGAGCAGGCCATGTCCTATTAAACTGACTGTAACTTGTAATCCATCAGGTTGAAGTCTCGAGTGCCAGCTGGTCATTCGTCCGGTGATAATTCATCTGGGACGTTCAACTAGTGCTTATTTCGTGAATGGTAACACTTAGCTCATGTCTGATTTAACAGATAATTAGTTTTATCCTTCCGCTGAACGAATGTGGTTATGTATACGCTTGAACAACGCTGGGAAATATTGCGACATTACTTTGAAAATCATGGTAATGTTGCAGAATGTGTGCGAAAATTGCGTACGGATTTTGGAAAAAGAGAAGCACCGTCAGCTCTGTATGTTGATTATCTTGTGAAAAAAGTGAAAGAAACTGGCATCCTCATCGATAAACCAAAGCGTGAAAAGCCAAAAACAGTGCGTACACCCGAGAATATTGCTCCTGTTTCAGAAAGTGTGCGTGAAGCGCACATCAATTCACCGTCGTTCTCAACAATTGAACATTTCGGAGACATCATTGAGACGAATTTTGCATAAAGACCTTGGTATGACGCCATACGCAGTCCAATTGGTTCAGGAGTTGAAGCCAACTGACAATCCAATGCGTTTTCGCTTCGCTAAGAGGGCCTGCGATCGACTTAGAGAAGATGCCGATTTTGCCAAAAAAATCATCTTTTCAGATGAAGCTCATTTTGATCTTGGCGGGTATGTAAACAAGCAAAATTGTCGCATTTGGGGCACAGAAAACCCGCACGCATACATTGAAAAGCCGATACACCCAAAACGAGTCACTGTTTGGTGCGGATTTTGGTCCAGAGGCATTATTGGGCCATTTTTTCTTCGAAAATGAGCAAGGACTGGCTGTTACAGTCAATGGCGATCGTTATCGGGCCATGTTGAACGAATTTTTGTACACAAAAATTGAAGAGGAGGATATTGGCAACATTTGGTTTCAACAGGACGGCGCTACGTGCCACACAGCCGAAGCTACACTCGATGTTTTGCGCCCTGTTTTTGAAGATCGCATTATCGGACCTCGCACCTCGGAGCTGCGATTTGACACCGTTGGACTATTATTTGTGGGGTGCCGTAAAAGATAAGTGTTACGCCGACAAGCCAGAGACAATTGACGCTTTAAAGGACAATATTCGTGAAATACAGCTGCACACAATCGATAATGTGCTTAAAAATTGGACCGATCGTATAGGCTACTGCATGGCCAGCCGAGGCAGCCATTTGAATGAAATTATTTTGCATTATTAACCGGAAGGATAAAACTAATTATCTGTCAAATCAGACATGAGCTAAGTGTTACCATTCACGAAATAAGCACTAGTTAAAAAAAAAAAACGTTAGATGGCGGACTTTTATTTTGAAAGGTAGAGCAGGATCTTGTTGGAATGCCCTCGACTTGTTGGATATCATCGACGTTCCCTCTCCGTCATATCATTAATGATGAGATAGGGTGGCCTCGTTCGACTTAAGCTCTTTTCTTGTGCCTCAAAATCCACGGATTTAATGCCACTTGGAGTCCTTACAATGCGCCGAAACTTCTCATGTGTTCTCAAACAACAACAACACAATTCGATACCAAGTGTTGCAAGTGATTCTAATCGATCGCAAGATTCGAAAGATTTCCAATTATAACAATACCTAGCACTCAGCCGACATTTATTGCGAAGTTAGACAGCTGATTACTTGGGCTTAACGCAATCCAAAAGGTACGCAACAAAAAAAAAAATTGAATTTAGAATCGGTCTCGAACTTGTTGAAAGCGAGGAGTCTAAGAAAAACCATCTGAACTGTCTTTAAGGACGACTTCAGAAAATTCGTCAATGCTCCGCCTACATATAGAACGAACCAAGAGCTAAGGAAAGCTGCTCAGAACCGAAACGGTACCCCACTTAACATTTTCAGCTGATGTGTCCTGTCTGGAAAAAATTCTGCAAATCAACCGTTCCATGATGGAAGGCAGATTTGCGGTAACTAAATAAAGAAACCCGAAAACTTCTAAATAGGTCACTCACGACATATTCGGGGTGGACTGTTTACAGGTTTACATAATTTCATACGGATTGCAACAGATTACAGGTGTAAACTCACCTTCGAAAGACGGAGAAATTTAAATACGAGCGCATAGTTCTTTTGTTGGAGTGCATTGTTCCAACGCATGAAATATAGTGCGTATCTATTCATTAAAACCAACACCCTCGGTCAACGGAATCATCTTGTACATGTAGCGTATAGTATTTATGTAGCACAAGTGCTATGGGAGAAATTTCCAAACTATGAAATATGCTTGAGATTTCTTCAAATGTTGCCTAAAGTTACTTTATGTAACTACTCGTACATTACTCAATGGAGCGCAACTAGTAACTTGTATGAAAATAATCAAATTCTAAGGAAACGTTGTTTCATGAGCTGAGCTGAACCGCGCCCTATTAGCAAAACTACGAATTATTTTATTTGTTCTATTTATGCCTTGTCCAAGAGCTCACTTGAATGAGTCAAGCGCGTATACAGTGCTTATACAGGTACAACGATTATGTGATATGGAGTTATTGCAACAAAGAAAATTAAGAAAATGATCCTTATTGAAATTATCTTCAGTGTGACTAAGTGTACATCAAAATCATTCGATTGAGAGTCCAAAAAGAACACTCCAAGAATAACCTTCCAAAGAGTAACCTTCTAAATGTTTGCCCAACGCAATCGTACTCCTAATCAATCTCTAGATAAAGTTAGCACTGCTATCTTAATACTTAAAAAAGCAAGCACTTAACGATTATTATTGCGAGTACGTCCATAAATTCAAGAAACCTCAGATACGCGACAATAATCAGAGAAAAACAGCTCAACTCACTCCATTACCCAGAAATACTTGTCTAATCAATGAAAATTAAATCGCGTAATTATACAACGTCCATATCCGCTTAGTGGTCCGAAAAAAAAAAAAAAAAAAAAACTGTTTAGTATATTCATATCGCCAGTATATTCGTATATGGGTATGTCAACCCTTCAATACTATTATACTTTGACTTCAACAATTTATCTGTTATCATTGTATCGAAGAAATAACGATGACTTAAATAACGACATGACCTTGTGTTTGATTGCCGCACTATTCGTAAATACGAGTACACAAATTGCATTTGGAGTATTATGTCATCCAGAGCTACTGACTAGTTGACATAGGCAGTACTCGTAGCTGTAGCAAAAGCAAAACAACACAGCACCAACTATGTATGTACAAATACAATGCAAGCGATACTCAAACTCAATTGATTAGAACAATTTACTTATGGGCCACTACTTGCGCTGTTGTGTTGTACGAGTACTCGTGCTGTTGCTTTTGCTTCGGTCCCGGTCTCGGTCTCGGTCACTCTTCCATACGAAAGCCACCCCGTTCCCACCCTCTTTGTTTGTTGTGGCTATGTGAAGTGCTGTGGTTACGTCACATCAGCTATTCAGCAATTCGACTCGAGTATGGAATGAGAATTTTCGTTTCAAAAGGAGAACCAAATCCAACCGCTACGACCCTCCCTTGGGCATATTTCAAGAAGCGGTTTAAATGACCACTGTGTTGTACTGTATTGTGCTGTGGTGCGCTGCGCTGGAACTGCAACCCGTACCGGTGCTGGTATTTATTTTTTACGATCCTCTTTCCAGCTAAGAGTAAAAGATGTGCATCTCCATGTATGGGTGGGGGGATATATATGGAGAGCTTACTGTAGAGCTGCAATAGCATGAAGCGAATTTCACGAATTGCGAATCGCACAAATATTTGCTTTGCACTGAGAAGAGGTCTAAGCACGGGCTGGTAAGAGGCAGAAAGAAGGCAGGCCAGTAAAGATTAAAAAATTGCATATCAACGAGGTTAAACAAAGTGGCCGGCGGCCACCTCCTCTTGGAATGAATCAGAGGAAGGTAGGGTATTTCATTTGCTTTGTATTACTCTGCTTTGCTCCACTGTGCTTGGCTCTGCTTTGCTTTGCTTTGCTTTGCTTTGCTTTGCACAAAGGGGGAGCACTTGTGTTTTGTTATCAACACCGATTCGGTGAGTAACAAAAAAAAAAAAAAATTATAATATAAAAATAAAACCAAAAGGTTCTTATACTCCACATCATCGGTGTGGTGGTGGTAGTCGTAGCTGCTGTCGTATTCATCGTAGCCGTAGTGTATTTCTGTATGGAATTACAAGTTTTGAGGGCATTTGCTTGCGCCTGACTTGGCTCAATGACTTGACAGAGGTTGAGCTGCATTTTCTTTGTTTGTAATCGGTTGTGGAAGAGATATCAGTTTGCAACAACAATAAGTGCACGGCTTTACTACCGAGTCAGCCAGTTAGTCAGTTGATGTCATGATTGAGGCTTCCTCTGCTCCAATGAAGTGTATGCTAACACAATCAACACAAAGCGATTTCGTTGTGTGTCAGAGTAGAAAAAGAATAGGGAGGGAAAAAGCAATTAGCAAGTAATTAGACGGTGCTTTGATACGCAGGTACGAGTCTATTTACTCATACATGGTATGGTTGGTTATACGTTTAAATTCCCTTGAGAAGAGGTTCTCTCGTCCACATTATACACCAGAATGATACTTCAATCCAGAGGTCAAGTGTTACTATGTCATTTACTGTCAAACTTCTAAAATTAGATTCAGTTGAATTTTTAATACAGACAGGATAGAAGGATATGCATTGGTATCATCGGTGCGATGTCAGTTGCAGTATCAGTATCAGTATCGGTCAATTGTATGAAAATTAAATCAATTTAATGTGAGTTTGTCAGCATGTCTGTTTGGTTTCTGGTTTAGAAAGCCACTTAATGAGCTTGCTCTCAGTGGCCATTGGCATTGAATATGCCATTTGGTTTGTTGATAAAAATTATTGCAAAGTGAAATATAATCTACTCATTACACTTTTACTGACGATTGTGAATTAGTTGAATCCGATTTCTTAATGACAGTTAAATTAATTTATGTAGGATCGTAAAAAACAAAGGAATAAATTGTTTTCTTCTTTTTTTTTAATGTGCAACAGGTTGTCTGGTAAGAAATTTTCAAACTTGTGAAATTAAATGTGAAACTATTTTCCGATTCCATGGATTCCGATTCCTGGTCCATCAGACAGCTTTATATTTGTCGATCGAGTTATATACAGTTTTTCTACCAATTATTGGATGACCTCTGAACAAGTCATAAATTATTGACCAATGGTTTAGCGTTTGAATCCATTTCACCTCACTTAGCTAAGATATTTTTATTTCCCTCTCTATCCAATTTTGCCAACATAACACATCCGATTAATTTCAAGAGTTGAAGTATTTAAAAATCAAAATTTTGAAATTGATACCCGTTTTAGTTGCGCCAAAACTCTTTTCTATCCCAAAGCAATGTTAACCCATAACGCCAGGTATCGATAAAGACGGTCCCATTCATTTTTACATGTGAGCATGTACTTTGTATTCGGGACGTGACCTTTGAGGTAGCTTCAATAATTTCTACTTACTTAATCCCATCCAATAAGCTCCATGATCTGTATTGTAAAGGCTCCAGGAACTTATATTGGCACAACGTCGTACAATAAAGTATTGTATTGTAATTGTAATAATAAAATATTAAACCTGGAGGGTATAGGGGCGAGCTATACACCAACATGTCATCATTTCCGTACTTGTTAGGTTGTGCAGAATGACTAGTATGTAGAATTCTCGCTGCTCCATTAAGACCTTCAATGCCATGAAAGGTTTTAAAGTATTGAGGTGGAAGCAAAAATGAGTCTCGACGATAAAGGAGTGTAAAACAAAGTACATGTGTTGTCACCAGAAAAGACC
The DNA here is from genome assembly GCA_949129095.1 of Volucella bombylans. Lineage (NCBI taxonomy): Eukaryota > Metazoa > Arthropoda > Insecta > Diptera > Syrphidae > Volucella > Volucella bombylans. The sequence goes on from OX422141.1 coordinate 174,744,218, forward strand.
ACACACCACCCGCAGCTTGGGAGGAGATTGAACCACGAACTGTAGAGGCTATATAGCAATATCGCAACATCGGTCTAGGTGTCTACGGATCCAACGTCTGAGATGGCGAATGGACACCATAACTCCGTCGCAAAGAGTCCTCGAGTCTAATCCTAAGGGACGGCGTAGCAGACAACGAAAACATCAAAGGTGTCACACTTAAATGAAAGTGAATCGTGCTAGATGGAGAGTCTTATTGGTTGAGGCCCAGGCTCAACCCGGATTGTAGCGCCATCTAAGTAAATAAGTAAAGCTAGCCATTTTAATGCTTTTTTACACGATATTAATGGAAAAACAACATTAGCTACCGAACGATACAGATTAAAGAATTGTTACTGGAGTCGAATAAAGTACACCTAAACAGTAGATGAAAAATTAAATGTTAACCCTAATTTCGTCCGTTCTATTTTTCAGAATGAAAAATAAAAATTAAAAACGGCACAAAGAATTAAACAGACTGATTAGAAACAAAATAATAGAGGCCAACAATTACCGTCTAGGCAACAATGCGGAAATTTAGAAAGAAATGAAAAAAGCTATGCGTACACATAAAAGTAAAAAAAGACTTTGACATTGTCGTGAATAAAAACATCGAACGATATTAAAGGGACTAACTAGAACCTCGTTGCGGCTCAAAATAACCAGAAGTAATGACGGAAGACGTTATAAAATAAAAAAAAAACAGAAAAGCATCAGGGCTAGAAGAAGTATCGAATGAACTAGTAAAGCTGGTAAAAAAAGACAATAAATAAATTCCAACACGATTTATTTGTAAGGCAAAATTCCCAACGATTGGTTTCACACTTTGTATTATAATACTGCCAAAAATAAAAAAGGCAAGTACAGGACAATTAGCTTAATAAACCACCTTCTAAAGATCGTCCTTAAAATCATATAAATTAGAATATATAAGAACCTCGTATAAGTGGCTCTCAATTTGGATTTAGAAGCGTCCGCTCGAATTATTATTTGCACAAAATATATTAGTTTAATGAAGTTTAGAGATGTTCAAAGACGTTTACGTTTGATTCGTAGAAGCCTTTAAAAAATTTCAATATAACAAAATGTGGAAATTTTCAAAATAAGACATAGATATGGGCGACAGAAGAGTTATCTACAATATGGTATATCCGGGTGTCAAAAAGCAAAAATTACGAGGTGTAAGACATTTCCGTTGTTCTTCAATACACTTACGAGTACTTACGTTAGTGTAGATACATCAAATCTAATATCAGCATCATAAATTTTGACGTTTTTAATGGTACACGTGCTCAGAACGTTTTGTCAAACGAGTGCTGTTTGCGTTTTTTACAAAGGCTTGAAAAAATTCATCTCAGCCCAAAAATGGAATTAAATCGTAAACATTTTCATGCGATGATGCAGCTATGCTATGATGGAGTCATCTCGGGACACAGTGTTTCGCTGATTTTCCAAATTCAATCGTGGTTAACGTTCGCTCCAAGACGAATTTCGTTACTTATCGTGAAATTGAGGCATACTTGTGCATTAATTCCACTCGTGTACATTTAATATTGCATGATCAAAAATATGTTATTCGTGCATGAAGCACTTTAAAGCAAACACAGTCGCCTGTTTCTTCGGAAAAACGGGACATGTCGTCACCATGCCGTTCGAGCAATGGAAAATGGTCAATTTGGAAATTCGGAATGGTACACCACCATTTGGTTGTCAGAAATCTATGGAGAAATAAGGTTGCTCCGCCGAGCACGGATCATTCCCCACCGCGACAATTCGAGCTCTCACAGATCAGCTCAAACAAGTCACTTTTGTGAGCACTCAAAACATCGGATTGATGGGTCATTTGCCGTACAGTCCTGATTTGGCACCCAATGACTTCTTTTTATTCCCACACGTCAAAAATAAATTGCGAGGTCAAAGTCTTTCGACTATTAAGTCTGAAGCAGTGGTTGATGCGTTTAAAATGCATGTTTTGAAGTTATAGTGCTATTCCAAACAGTTGGCCAATAAAGCCATTTTCGATAATAAATATGTATTTGTTTTTACTTGTTTTTCTCCAAACTTAAGAAGCAAACTACGAAAGCAACCAACTTCGGAAAATTTTTTCAAAGAAGTAATAATAGAAAACGAGGATGGAATAAAAGTAAACCGAATCAGAATAAACACATGAAGATACCCTGATAATGCTGTGCTCATAGCAAGCAAAATGCAACAAGACGGGTGGATCGAACCATATGAAGGTTCAACCTTCCTAAATTGATGACCCTTACTAAAGAAAAAAAACAGAACTTCGAATTAAAACTAAATCACCAAATACAGCGAATCCTAGTGAAGAAACACGTGCAGAATAGATCAGGCGACAGTAGTCTTTGGCAAAATGAGAAAAGTAGTATGTAGCATAATACTACATATTTGGTTAGCAGAGTAAAATAAAGTGGTACCACGGCGGAGGCAAAAGAGAACTATCAAATAGGGAAACTCGAACATTTATTTTACAAAATATAATAGAGTCCTAATGATAGACAGTCCTTTCGACTACATGTTATTTGTGTTCCCCTAAGTCTAAATTCAAGAAAGTCCCTGTGTATTGCAAGAGACCCAGAAGTAGGATAGGTAGGAGTGGGGATTTTTAGAAGGAGAAATTGTGGTTTTGTTACCACGACTCGTGCACCTGATTGACGGCGCCTTTTGATTTTTGTTTTCTTCGATGGCTTATTGAAACCATACATCAGATTTAAGGAAAAGGATTAGTCGTCCGATCCTTTTGGCAGATATCTCTTCAAGCTCATTGAATAACTGTTAACCTGAGAGCCGGGCACTTGCAAAGAACGTGGGTAAGCGATTTATCCTCATTAAAATCTTTGCAGCTACGGCAGAAGGTGTTATAGTGTATACCAAGCTGTGGTCTGTGATTATGCATAAAACTCTAGCAATATCTTGTCTTGATCTGCTTAGAATTTCTGTTGTTCCTTCAATGTTACTGTGTCCTGGAACGTAGAGGACTGTAAGGCTTAATTAGGACACAAGAAGATTGATCAAAGATTGACCCAGAAATATACGCGAGGTTTCACAATTCCATACCGTGAATCGAAAAACATGTGTAAGAATAATAGAGACATAGTTTAGAAAGAGGACTATTAAGGTTAGCACGAATTGAGGACACACACAAAAGGGGATGCTTTAACTTGTTATAGATAATCTACTACAGAAGTTAACCAAATGTTGTTACCATTGGTTAAGATGCATTAGCTATGCTGATGACATTGTTTTATCCGAAAGATAAGAATTTAGTGACATAATTTACGAGTATCATATAAAATGCGTCATCAATTACAAATTAATGCTTAAACCCGCCGAAACCACTTGCATTAGAAATTAGCAACTAACTGAGATGTTTTACTGGGCAGTAGACTCTGTTGGAAGACTCAAGAAGTTTTCAGTACAATCAAAGTGTTAATGGTGTACTTAAACTCTGCTATACACTGTACTTCGGCTGGACATTAAGCACTCGCTTCGTAGGCAAAATCAAACTAGAGACTTCGATGAAAAGCGACGGTAAAGATCTGAATTTGCCATCTATTTGGATAAAAGATCGTCATAGAGCAATCCGCAAATAGAACTATGATGAAAGCAAAGGAAAGAGTAAGTGCATCAGCAATAGAAAATGTGATATTCTTATCAGCATACTAACATATGATATCAACAGAGATATCATAAAAAAAAAATTAACTTCGAAATTTCAAATCTTTGAATTCATAAGCGATCAGGCCCAGAGATTGTGATAATTGAACTAAACATACCAAATAAAATCAAAATGCATTGGATTTCATGGTAAAGTAGATGTATGTCGTAAGCAAAGAAAAAGCTGACAAACTGATTATACCCCATCTACATATCATGGGAATCCTTCTTTTAAGAAGAAACTTCTGGACTACAGTTAAAAAAATATAGCAAGTTTGTGTGTTATTTGGGGACTAAAAAAAAAGTCGAGTACGATCGGCAGGTTAAGCAATAACAGGCTTAGAATTTTAGAAGTTTCCTACGATTCAGCTTAAGTACGGGTCTAAGTACGTACAGTATTTTTTATTTTTTCTTTTATTTAGAGAGAAATGTTTGACATTAGCTGAGATTCTGGATGCCATTGAATCTAATGATGATGTTTCCGATGCGATTTATTTCTTACCCCCCACTGATGGTGTTATAACGAACGAAGACTCTGGAGAAGAGGAATGTGCTGACCCGAATAGGATGAACCCCAAGCAACTATTAGCAGCAGCAGAAGTATGTTTAAAAGAGCAGGTATTTAAAATGACAGAAGATTGGATCCGCATTCCTAAGGTTGAACAATGTTGGAGTAAAGGTAACGAGGACGACTTAAATCTAAATTATTTTTTTTACAAATTTAAACCCTGGAACGGAGGTCTGCTGCCGCCCCTCTATCGTTGGGTTTAGACAGCCAAAAATTTGAATTTTTTGAACTATTCATAAATAAAGACATTATCCACACCATTGCAAAGTACACCAACTTATATTCATCTCAAATAAATTAAAATTTTAACGTGACAGAAGCAGAAATGTACGCATTTTTTGGAATAGTTATTCTCATGGAATACGTACCATTGCCAAGGAGCAAACTGTTATGGGAAGACCGTGAAGATACCCACAATAAAATGAAAAATATTCAATGATATATTTATAAATATACACATGTGTGATAACAATAATCTTGATGCTACCGATAAAATGGCAAAAATAAGACCATTGGCTAGCCAATTAAATAAAGTTTCTGCAAAATTTGCATCAATTGAAATGCAATTATCAGTCGATGAAGCGATGATTCCATATTTTGGAAGGAATTCCTGCAAACAATTTATGCGCTTGCAACCTGTTCGATTTGGTTATAAGGTATGGGTCGCAGCAACTCGCCTCGGATATTGCGTTCAATTTGAGTTTTATCAGGGACGAAATCAGAATAGAGATTCTACTGTTTTTCTTGGAGAGTTCGTGCTTCTTAGCTTATCCGAAGTTATTAAACTGGAGAATCCTGATGTAGCATTTTCATATTTTTATGATAATTTTTTTACCGGTCCTAATCTGACAAAAAAGCTAACAAAACTCGCATGCGGAGGCTCGGAAACTCTAAGAGAAAATCGATTGAAGAACATTTCAATCGAGGACAAGAAGAAATTCAACAAGAAAAAGAGGGGATCATATGAATCGTTCGGTGATATAAACCATCAACTTTTGCTCACCCGATGGAAGGATAACCTAAGCGTTTCAATGCTTTCCAAGGTACATGGGTTTCATCCTATTCACGCAGCACCAAACAAAGTCAGAAGTTCCACAAAAAAATGTAAACAAAGAATACAACAAATACATGGGTAAAGTTGACCAATTAGATAATAACGTATTAAATTATAGAATTTCAGCTCGCGGAAAAAAGTGGTACATCCCAATAATTACGTGGATGATAGACGTTTCAGTTGTGAATGCGTGGACCTTATCCAGAAGCTTTGGAAGCAAATTAGATTCGCTAGATTTTCAGCGTCAAGTCGTATCGGCTATGTGTATAAAGTATGGCTGTCCACCAATAGGAGGTGGTCGTCATTCAAAACCAAAACAATATCTCTCAACAATATCTATCCATGGAAATATCGGACAAAAGGTTGCGATGTCGCAGTTGTCGAAGCCAAACAATTAAGGAGTGCCATCGAAAAAATTTACCCACTCTAGTTAATAGGAAAACAGTTGCTACTGCTATTAAGAATTATAAAGATAACCTGTCAGTTGACAGAAAAGAGGGGTCTGGTCGAAAAACCGGTTTTATGAAGCCAGAAAAGGTCACTAAGATTTTGAGCCTTCTTGAAAAAAATCCAAACATTTCTGAACGTAATTTGGCAAAAAAAGCTGAATGCTCAAATCTTTTAGTTCATAAAGTGAAGAGAACTGCGGGCTCTTATAAAGTCCAAAAGGTTCCAGATCGGAACGCAAAAACAAATGTGGATGCGAAAAAATGGGCAAAACTTTTGCAATCAAATTTTTTGACCAGATGACCAGACGATGAATCTTATGTTTTTGCTGATTTCAACTATCTTCCGGGGCAGGCATTCTATACCGCCAAAGGTAGAGGAAATGTTGAAGCAAAGTTTCGAACCCAACCTTAAGCGAAATTTCCAAAAAAGTTCCTTGTTTGGCAAGCAATTTGTTCTTGCGGGCTCAGAAGCCAAACTTTCATCACGCCTGGCTCAATAAATGGCCAAATTTATAAGAATGAGTGCCTGCAGAGGCGCTTAAGGCCTTTTTACGACAATCATCGAGAACTCCCCTTATTTTGGCCTGATCTTACGTCATGTCACTGTCATGGAAAGAGAGCGATGGATTGGTATGAGCTAAACAACGTTAAGGTGGTGCCCAGAGAGGCCAATCCCCCGAATTCGCCAGAACTTAGGCCAATTGAAAGATATTGGGCCCTGGTTAAAAAAGAGTTTGGAAGAATTCAAAAAATGTTGGAAAAATAACTCTAAAAAGGTGACAGATGAGACCATAAAAACAATGATGGAAGGTGTTCTTGAAAAAATTAAAAAAATTATTAAAAATAAAGATTAATTTTTATTTGTTATTTTTCACAGATTTGGAGACATGAAGTAAATACTTTTAATTTTTAAAATTTTTTTAGTTCTATTTTAACTGTATTTTTTTTGTTAATTTTCGGTGGGTAAATTTTTTCGATGGCACTCCTTAAACGGTGTGGAGCTTGTAATGTTGCACTTCATGACAAATGCTTTTTAGCCTATCATGCTAGTCTTAAATAATAACCTAACATAGACTACGGTTTTCTCAAGTTTTATTTTTTTTTTATTTCTTGATAATCAGGTAAACGTTTGTTTGGGAAAAAAAGTTTGCTGTTGTTTTTTTTTTTTTTAACTACACTGGACGTCCAGTATAACGAAAGATATAATGTTTAACCAATTCGTTATATCGAAAGATTCGTTATATCGAAACCATTCTTTTCGACCCCTAATAAACATGTTGTTTACGGTTGAAGTTGAAAAAGTTTTTATTAATATTATGTTTTGAAAATTACATGAATTAACTCAATTTTGAGTTGAAAAAAAGCTATTTATTTGGGTTTGTCTCAAATTCTTTTTTTGGTCATAACGCCTATGGACAGCTTCCTCCTGCAACTGTCGAAGAGTTACGATCTTGGAGCAATCTTGTTGGTTTTCTTCCGCCCATTTTATACATATTTGGAAGCTATCAATTGCTTGTTGGTGATTTATCATTTGAACAGATCTATCAGCATCTATGTCTTCACCTACAGCTTCATTTTCATTGATGCTAATTATTGTCGTGTCCTCAACATCTGGAACTGTTGGGCCTTCTCACTCTTCGGCTCTATTCCACTCATCCAGGTCATCAGCAGTAAAAGATGACTATAAAAACAACCTAAATAAGCGAATTTTTGTTAAAAAAGTCTATAAAAACTACCTCCGGAAAAATTTCATTTATAAGCCTGACTGTTTGAGATGTAGAAACCATTTCTTCGTTTCTCAGAAGAGCAGCCAACGGGATGTCATCTTCTTCTTCAAATTCTGGTGTTTTTTCAGTTAACACTTTTGGAGAGAAACCGGTGACAACTTTTTCCATGACAGTGCGATAAGTGATACAGCTTCGAATAAACTGATGTCCTTCAGTGATTGTATAACATCTGTAACACTCGAGCTAGCAATCTTAGCCAGCAAACTATTCCTGTAAAATAATTTGGCCAGATGTGCAATCCATTCTGATCCATTGGTTGAATCAGGGCTGTCACGTTTGGTGGCATGAAAAGAACCCAAATTCGGCCATCCCTTGTTTGCTTTATCAAATCTTGTGCTGGAGGATGGCTTGGTGCATTGTCCAGCAAAAGAAGAGCTCTTATTGGTAAGTTCATTGAATCCAGAAAGTTCTCAACCTCTGGAACAAAATGCATAAAAAACCACTCCTTAAAAAGCGAGGTCGTCATCCAAGCGGTTTTAGTATGCCCATAATTGACTGGCAACGGTTTGTTTTTAAACGAGCGCGGGTTCTTTGATTTGCCAATAATAAATGGCTTAATTTTTTTTGAGCCCGATGCATTGGAACATGCTAAAAATGTTATTCGTTCCTTTGAAATTTTCCTTCCTGGAGCTGTATCTTCTTTGGAGTGGATATATTCACCCTTTCTTAGTGACCGCTTTTCAGAATTTCCACTTTTGGTTTCATTGAGACTTCTTAAAAGCACACTTTTTTGGGTTCTTATGGTACAGATGCTAGACTTCGGAATTTTATATTTCTCAGATATTATTTTAAGGGAAACGCCCAGCACTGCATTCATCAATGATTTTTAATTTTTCTCTAATAGGCAGACGCTTCCGGGCTACCTTCATTTTGTACAATAAACTCTATTTTTAAGGGAAACACTAACTTCGCACTCGCACTGCATCTACACAAAAACTAAACAATTGCGAAAAATTTTTAAGTCGTAAAAGCCAAAAACCCCCAACTTATCGCATGTACCGTTATGTTGAACCAACAACTCCAGACGCAGATGTTTTATGTTTTAAGTTGTTTCTTTTCCTCGCAACCGACTAGCATTCGTAATATAGAGTAGTAAAATTTTTCATCATTCGTTATTTAGAGATGTCAATGGAATTCAAATGGTGATTCGATATACTGGACGTTCGTAATATCGGCATTCGTTATACTGGACGTCCAGTGTATATCAATTTTGTCACTTTTGAAAATAAACGAAATAAAAAGAGAGTTTTGCTCAATTTGTTAGTTAATTTTTTTTTTTGTACGTATAAGTATAAGTATAGTTATGGGTCTAACTTCTCTTCTACGAACAAAAAACAATATATCAATTTTAGCAGTTCATATTACTATTATATCCAAAAATTATTAAAATCGGAAGAAAAAAACCTATTCGGATCTAAATGGGTTAAGACAAATTAAGAAATTTTAATTAAATGGTTACATATGTTTCTCCTCTCAAAAACGGAGCGTTTTTCAAGATTTTTTTCGCTACGATATTAAGTTGATTTAAAAAAAGTAAAATATACATTGTGTAAAGTATTCCTTGACGAATACAAAACCTTATTGACAATTGAAGAAAAACAATTATAAAGTATACGCCCATCTCCGGAAACCTCTTTTCAGAAACTTGCTGGGCGGTACCAGGAATATCTCTGGTGGTTTTCATTTGAAAAAAAAAAAAAAAAAAAACTGATAAAGTAGATGGATAAAACTAGTCTCTATCATAGCCGTTTTCAAAAATTTTCATTTTTAACAAAATGTGAGCTTTTTGAACGTATGAGGCTATTTTTCACTAAAAAAACTAGCCACATTTTTAATTATAACAAATCTAAAAATTAAGATATCAAAAAAATCCTACGTAGGAGACTAGATAATGGTATTAAGAATATCCGTGCGAAATGGCATGCAAATCGGTCGAGTGGTTCAAGAGATATTTTTGGTACCGACTCGGTTTCGAGAAAAACGCAAACGAAATGCAAAATCTGCAGTCTGTCTTGCTTGCGTGGCTTCGAAAGCAAAACTGAAAATGTGCTCGAGTAGTGTCTTTTGGAATATTCTGAATTCTAATATTCTTATACAAGGTTTATATCTATTGCTAAACAGGTATAAATATTTGCGATGGCACTGACCCGTCATTAGAGAAGATAGGAAGGCAGAGCTGGCACGCAGCTGCTCATGTCCCTAATGAGCGCTCCACCCGAACCGAAGTCTAACGGTCATAACTTTCTTAATTATTGGAATTTTTGAAAAATTCTTGCGGCATTTGAATTGCAAAAGAATATAGAATTTTTTCATTGAAAAAAAAATCGATTTTTTTTGAGCGGAGCAACATATGTAACCCCTTAAAAGAGAACTAAAAGCACACATTATACAATACAAGAGTCTATGGAAATGCCTTACGGAAATCCGCATTTAGGACCAGTGGCACCCCAATCGGTAAAAATCCTTTCTTTTTGTAAACCTACTCCAAATAACTTAATTTACTTAATTAATCCGAAATAGGGCGAATTATGTTACTATACTCCGTATACTCCGTTTATAAGTATGAGACAATCAATGAATTATTTTTGTTTGCATTTTATTTCTTTAGAAACAAAATAAATCTGGCTTGAACTTCCGATAAACTATTCAACGTAACCTCATTCGCATTATCCACTGTCTCATTAAACTGACACTGGTAATGTCACTCAGAAATCTAAATAAAATTACTTAAAACTTGCTTTATAATTCAACACAAAGTCAAAGGTTTGAAAGTTCTTTTCGTATCAAATCGTATACACTCCACTACCCCATTTTTAAGTCATTGGTAGGAATTTTTCAGCCTTCCTTTATCGTTTTATTTTCATTCCGTGTTTTAGAATTTATAGTTGTAAATATGTATAGTTGAATACAGTCCGTACTTTCTTTTTTATCTTTGCAAATTCTCTACACCAATTGTGATCTCTTTTACGAGTTGTTTCAAATGGTTTGTAGTTTTTGACAAATTGGAAATTGGTTTTTCAGTTCTTTAAGTATCTTAACCCGTTCGTGTTATAATTTATATTACAAAAGCAGCTAAACATGCTGTCTCACTAGTAAAGAAGCCACGGCATTCTTACTACAATTCGGCAAGTTTGTCCTTTCAAAATTCTAAAATCATTTCCATCAGTGTTAAAATCAATTCTTTTCACGTTCGCCGAGTAGAATCCATGAGGCGGATCACCTCAGCTCCCGGCTAAGGGGCGTCGCCTCATATCTGCCTGCACCCACATTTTGGCCAATCTCAAACTTCCTTATTTTTGTACAACTTCAATCTAAAAATCTCGAGCAGGAAAAATGTCGATTGACCAGCTAAATCTCCGAGTTTCTTCATCTGGTATTCTGCCTCTATCAATTCAGTGCCTCACCATCTCTCTAAAGACCTCGTTCTCATCACCTCAAGACTAATTTTATATTATTTTTTTTTGTGAAGCTTACATGTAATCTTGCGGCTCCTAAAAGATATAAAACAAAATTGACAGTCCAAATGTGCGAGCACAACGATTTTCAACCAAAAAAGCGGTTTTTTCATTTATAGAATCGTTTGTCATAGTCAAAAATCCCTTGACGTGCGTTACTTGTCCAAGGCCTAAAGCTTTTTGCGTTATTCAGTAATATCAAAATTGTTATATCTCTAAATACCAGATCCTTTTACACATCACATTGCTCATTCAACTAAGAGATGTTTACTGTTTAACCCCAGTAACTATCAACTTTAGCCTGTCTTCTGAGAATACGTACTCGTATGTGGAAGAATTTATACATATATGTATGAAGATGTTAAAACTCCTTAATTTTTTTTTTACAATACATACCTATTCGTAGAAAACAAACATAGTAAGGAAATTCTCTTTGTTTATATTTTTTAGCGCCTTGAGATCGATCGAGAAGGACTAACCAAACTCAAGAAGGCAGTAAAAGCCATTCACAACTCTGGCAATAGTAAGTTGACTCTAGATTTTTATTTTTTTTTTGTCTGCTCTCCTCTTCGCATGATCAATATATATAAAAAAAAAATAAAAATAAAATTAATTCACAGCTCATGTTGATAATGAAATGTTCCTGGTGCGTGCCCTCGAACGGCTTGGTGGTAAAGTGATCGACCAAGAAGAACCTGACATCGGAGCTGCCTTCTTAAAATTCTCCGTGGTAACCAAGGAGTTGAGTGCCCTCATGAAGACCTTGGTAAACAATCCTTTCCATCTTGTGCACTCAATCAAAACATAACACAATTTCAATTTCAATTTCTTGAATGCAATTTCAGATGCAAAACATAAACAACATCGTCATGTTCCCTGTTGATTCAATGCTTAAGACGGAATTGCGCGGTGTAAGGGGCGACATGAAACGGCCTTTCGATAAAGCAGCCAAAGACTACGAAGCAAAGTTCATAAAGATTGAGAAAGAGAAAAAGGCTCAAGCCAAAGAAGCTGGACTGCTGCGTACCGAAATCGATGCGGCTGCTGTTGCCGAAGAAATGGAGAAGGAGCGACGAATATATCAGCTTCAAACGTGCGAGGTAAATGACACAGCATCGTACAGCTTCATTTGTTGACAAACAAAGGAAGTAAAACATAAAAAAAAATAACAAAATAAAACTGCCACTCTTTCTGTTTACTTTACAGTATCTGCTAAAGTATAAGGAAATCAAAACAAAGACTGGTATCGAGCTGCTGCAGCATTTTATCGAATACTACCACGCGCTGAATAAGTAAGTTGAACTGCTGTACAGCAGTGTCATTTTGGACAAATGGTTTGTAAGGTGATATTTATCTGTTTTTTCTTGTTGTTTTTCTTTGTGTGTGTGTTTTTTTTTCCGGGCAGCTACTTCAAGGACGGCTTACAAACCATAGATCACTTTGGCACCTACATTGCCGATTTAAGTGCTAAACTCCAAAGCATTAAACAAAAACAAGATGAGGATCGACGTAGTCTATTAGACTTGCGAACATTGCTTCGCAGTACGCCAGACTTTGAGCGAGTGGAGAATGTAACAACAGACAAGGGAACTGGTTATTCCCTTCATCAATTGCGGGGTGATAAACACCATGGCATCACACGATCTGGGCATCTACTCAAGAAGAGCGAAGGTAAAGTGAGGAGAGTATGGCAAAAACGACGATGTCGTGTTACTGCCGATGGCTTCTTGGATATATGTCATGCGGATGAAACGAAAGCACCAACGCGAGTTAATTTGTTGACATGCCAAATAAAGCCGGTACCAGATGATAAACGAGGTTTTGACCTAATTAGCTGTAAGTTGCTGTTTGTTTTCTTATTCGTCTCAATATCCTCTAAGCATGAGTTAACATTTTTTGTTGCTTACTTTATATAGATAATCGTCCATATCATTTCCAAGCTGAGGATGAAATCGATCAAAAGGCATGGATGGCTGTGTTAGTTAACTGTAAGGAGAAGGCATTAACAAAAGCATTCCAGCATGCGAACCCACAAATGAGTCCTAGTTTAGTTGAGTTGCAAAAGACTGTTATAAGGTAATGTGTTTCTTTTATTATTTATTTTTCTTGCAACTGATAGATACAAAATTTGACCGACAATTTATTGTTCGGTACCATGACACTATGGCTTAAGTTCTATAGGTTCTTCAAAATGTGAATAGCTCAATATATGATGCCTGTAGTATTTAGGAAAGTTCGGTGCCATAATCACACTGTCCGCACTTGTTTTAAGGGTAATCGTAACCTCTTCAGGCTAGCCTAAGAAAGCCCTACTCTTGTTTTGTGGCCAAGGAAGAAGTATTCATATTGTACGAGTATAATGATTTCTTTTATTATATTACTGTCTTAAGTAACCGAAACTAAATATTTAGTTACGGCAGACGTCGATAGCTTGTCACCAATATACAATTTTGAACGTCTAACCTGATGTCAATATGAAATCTGCAAACGTTTGAAGTGAATATATATGCAAGTCTGAATTTGGGAATGGTACTTTTGACCAAACTACTATATAATCACATGTATGTTGGAAATTCTGCTATGATAAACTGGAAGCAGTGTGCTAACATAAAGGTCAGCAATAAGGATCATCAACCATTGTCAGTTCTTAGTTAATTATTCTTATTACTCGCTGATACGTAAATCTTGAATATGACGTCTTTTAGTACATTTAAAAGTCTGCTCATCTATCACCGCCATCCGGATAAAGTTTAAGTGCATTTTCGTGAATGTTTTACCTGTTCTAAGCACTCCTAATACAATTCCAAATTAGCTTTTTTGGTACCGATAACAAGAAGTGTTCTATTAATTGAAAGATAGATTTCCTGTTCTTAGCTGGTTGTTTTAGGATATCCTGAATTATTGTGATGTAATCTACGTTAATCTGTGAAAGCTCTCTTTAGAGGGCGTACATTTACTGCGGTCGGCTGCGTACCTTACATCTTCTGCATAGTCCTATATGCATTTATATTTTCTGTATAAATCATTTGGAATGGTGCGCGAACCTTGGGCGTTTAAAATAGTTAGTTACTCTGCTGTAACTTGAGGTAATATTTTAGCTCCAGCAAGGAAATAAATTGTGCAGTTGCAGTTTCGGTTCCGAATCGATAGACACGTACATAAATGCCCCATTTTATGGGAATCATGTCATAATACCATAATATCCTTCACTCGCAGGTTTCGTTGATGATATATTACAACTCAATTGTCCAGCCGTCAAGCCTTGCTTGTTACACTTCCTGTCGCATTTCTGGAACTTCTTGTCAATTAAGTCGCATAAGATTAGTTTTAAATTTTGTTTGCGTTTGGACCATCCATTTTCTTTGCCTTTTGTATTGTTTTTGTATCCCAAACTGCCGGAATTTTGTCTCCACGTTATGCAACCCATAGTTGAATAGTGCCAGGTTGTTCGTTGTAGGAAATACCGGTCCAAGAACCAATAGAATTGAGCTCTAGAGTGGTACTAAGGTCTGCAAATTATGCCAACCTCACAATCGGAATAATAGCAATACAAATACATGAAAGAAAAATGTAAGAAACATAACGCCAAACGTATTTATTCGCGTTACACATTTCAACGTTTAATACAAAAAAGACTAGGCTTTAAATATCAGTTAGCATCTATTCACATTTTTAAACTTGCTTCTTTTTAGATACGTCCAAAACCTACCAGGAAACGACCAATGCTGTGATTGTGGTTCTCGGAATGATGTCACATGGATAAGTTTGAATTTTGGCGTCTTGGTTTGCATACAATGCTCAGGCGTTCATCGAGACTTGGGTGTACATCATTCACGAATACAGAGCTTAACATTAGACAACCTTACAACAGCGAATTTACTAATTGCTCGTGCGATGGGCAACAACACACTCAACGAGATTATGGAAGCAACTCTTGGCAAGGGTAAACTCTCTCCAGATAGCACAATGTGAGTTTTTATTTGTGTTTTTTTTGTTGCAACATTTTTTTTTTTTGACCCTTAAGACACGAAAAAATCACTAATTTATAGGGAACAACGGTACGATTTCATTCGGGCAAAATATGTCGCAAAACGTTACGTGATGCGCACTTGTGCTGATGACAACGACTTACGTTGTGATCTTGAACAGGCCATAGTCAATGCTGACATGAGTCAGCTACTGCAGGTTTGGGCTGAAGGAGCTGATCTTACGTGTTGTCTTCCATCGTCAGATGACGGTGAAACTGCTTTACATTTAGCCATTCTCCGTGAGATGGGTTCAAATCTGCACATTGTTGACTTTCTGATACAAAATATGCCACCAAAGGGTCTAAATAAGGCAACTAATCCTCCGGATATGCCTGATATGACTGGAAAGAATACAGCGTTACATTTATGTGCATTGCATGATCGTCGTGAATGTATGAAGTTGTTGCTTCGATCTGGAGCCGACTATGAGCTTAAGAATTCACAAAATAAAACTCCTTTAGATATTGCCAAAGAAATGGGTCACAATGCGTGCCACGAATTGGTAAAAATGCTATTATAACTAGATAAAGTAAAGGAGGATCTGATGAAGAATTTTTTTTTTAGATTGAATGTGCCATAAGAAGGGAGAAGAGTGCTTTTGATCATATAAACACCGATTGGAATCTACCTAACGATGATGGTTCAACAGATTTTTCTGACGACGATACTGTCATCGATGAGCGAGTATGTGATGGTCAATAGAACTAAAAATCAATTCAGTAATAAATATGTATTTTCAGAAATCGCGTTCACGTCCACCAAGCTTTGCTGGAGGAGATTCGCCCATTTTACGTTCACGTTCCTCGACATGTGATTCTATTCAGAGTGGTTCTAGTCCAATATCAAATTGTCCAAACCGACAATTTCAGTTGCCAGCGTCAACTGTCCCCTTTAATCAGGCAGGTACAAGTCCCAAGCAACACATTCCCATTGGGCAGTATCTTACCGGAGGAAGTGGTTCTAGTCCAAGTTCAACATCAAGTAGTACACGTGGTCTTGTTCAAGGTGGAGCAAGAAAATCTACGTCAACTGGTCAGTTTTCTATTTTCGATTTGCTATCTCTCTGTCTCTCTCTGAACCTTTAAATTATAGCTAATATGAATTCGCTTAAAAAACGAACAGCACCTGCCCCACCACCTGCATCGAATTCTTTCTACGGTACCTTACCCCATGCGCCTCGACATTCCCAAAACTTCGAAAACAATGATATACGCACAGTTAATCATAAAAACCAATCAGAGGTGGTGTATAGTACTCTACCGCATTTGCGGAGTGTTGATAGTGCCCGGGGCACAGTATTCCATTGTGATAATAAAGTCTATGAACGGTTCGATCCACATATGGCTGTTCAACAGATACCACAGGGTGGTAAATATGATAAGGTAGCTGGTTTGCATGATGCCAGCGGTGGTAGTAGTGGTAGTCTAATACAAATGCCAACTTTTGGTCACAAACGTTCGCCGAGTGGTGAATCGCTTAATCGAAATTTCCATTTAGCTGGAGCAAAATTGGTTCTACCGCCGACGGGAGAAATTCCACAACTGAAGCATGTCGATAAGTCTCTTCCGAGACCAAAAATTCCACCCCCAGGCCCACCTCCAGGTAACATTGAATGTTTTATACGTAAAATCGAATAGCGTATTCGATTAATTTTGTTTTTATGATTTTTCGTTTTGCAGAAAGGGAAATTTCAAATGGACAATCAAATGAAAGTATAAGTTCTATGGACGAAGGACCTATTGCACCCCCAAGAAAGGTTAGTACCCAGATTAATAAGTTTAAAATTTTTCAATTAAGTTTTAGTGAAACAGCGTAACATGTAATTATGAATATTGTATGTAGATTGACAACCTATGGTGGATGGATGGATCCGTCAAAAGTTTTTTTGAAAACTAAAAAAGGAAATGGGAAAATTATTTTTACGAATAGGTACGTGCGCAGTTTTATGTGCCCGTCCGCTTGTATTCATCTACATTACTTTGAACTTTTCTTCATTTATTGCGAATCTCATCATATCTTCGGTTAAAGGAAGATATGTTCTCTTCAGTCGATTGCTTTCATGTAATCATTTGTAACTTACTACACTTTACTTATTTAAGGGCATCAATGACCAAAAGGTCAGTCTTCTATTTATTGAACTTTCACCATCGTGAAATGTTGGTGACAAACGACATTTAAAATTATCCAGAACTGATTCCGAAATTGATGTGATGAATTCGTTTTTGGCTTAAAATATAAATTATAATTTTGAGATGTAGGGTTAAAAGTTATAATATACTGCGTGCCTACGAGTATGGGAAGGGAGAGGGTTGTAAAAATACTTCAGTTACATTTTTTCCTTTTAATTAAGGCTTTAGCTTTTGTGATCTAAACTTCTTTTTTTTTTATTTCGAGTCCTATTACTTACTGCTTATAACTTGCTGGTTGTTCTTAAACTCTGTTTCTTTTGTGTTTACGAGTATAGAAGCAAATATTATGGGGAAGGGTCGGGTTGTATATTAATTTGGGGAGGTGCTGGTTGGGAGGTTTCTGGTTCAGAATTAATTTTAGTTACTGCTGCATATGAAGTGGGAAGTGGAATGGTGGGGTTCTGTGATCTGTAAAATTTGTTTGCCTCAGAAAAGCTGCATTTATTAATTGATACTTTTTTTTACTCTACTCTGTAATCTGGCCGTCAATATCCGGTCACTGCACAAAGTAAGGCTCTTTCGTGCATTAGCATTACCCCGAGAATACAAAATGATGAGAGGGCGTCGTCGGATGATAAAAAGTACTCACCCAATTAGCGCGCGACTTCTTTCTCAAGTTCTAAGAATTTACGCCGTAGGTCAACGACTCTCATTATGTTCCATAATTCATTTGTTATTTGTATTCGCCTCGTACGTAAGGCGTTGATTTCCGTTTCGTTACAATCATCGGGATTCTACGATTACAATTTCCCTTAGGTATCGTAAAACGATGAATTTAATAATGATGCTGAGACCTTTCCTGATTTACTCCTGATGCACTAAGCAGAAAATGACGATTTGAGGAAGCTCTCAATCAACTTAATATATGTGACTGGGGACTGTGTGGAAAGAGTTATGCTGATTAAAAAGGTTTGTTGGTTTAAATCCTGATTGACTCCAATTAGATTCAATATTTGTCATCTCTTTTTATTTCCAATGAATTTTGTACGGGCAGAATGCGGTGATAGTTTTTCTCGCTAACGCGATTTTTGACCTCTTTGAAATGTTGATGTACAGTGTTTAGTTCATTGATTGACCACTGCACAATACGTTCAAGCTTTTAGAATTATCTGGAATATCAGGTGTTGCGTATTGTGATGGAAATCAATCAATTTACCCTTCGATTTTTGACCAAGTATTGTTTGTTAAACAAAGCCTTTTATCTGCAATAGTTCCGCTATTTGGCAAACAACTTACACACATCTGAGATAGTAGATTTCTTAGTAATAGTTTACATATTTTTATTGCAGCGAAGAGTTGAAAAACTAAAGAGAATATCCAGCCCTAGCGAGGAAACGGTATTTATTTTTGCTACAGTTGTAATGCAATATTTCTAACATGTCGTGCAAAGTGTGTGCGTGGGTTTTGTTTTACTTCATATGCAATACTAAAAGAAAAAGTTCATTCAAAACATAGCTCTAATTTAATAAGTTTACAAGTCAATATGCCGTGTATCAGCTGCTTTACATCGTTCGTAAATGTTTAATTATTTTTTTAATTTCACCTTATGTTGTTTGTTTTTTCACATATATATATTTAAATAGTCTATTTAAATTTGCTAATGTAAATAATATGTTTTGCTCATTTTGCAGTTACTAAATCAATCAAATTACTCTGATTATGGACCGTGGATAGCAGAAATGGATTCATCTTCAGGTCTTGACCACTCAGTGGATTCAAATTTATCATCTATTGATAATGACCGACTAAATGCATCACCAGACATAAACCAAAAGGGAAAACAATATAATAATTACGTAAGTACTCAATACGCAAATACGATTTATAGTTTGATTTTGAATGTTCCTATGAAGACAGAAATCTGATGTGGTAATCGGGGGCAAAAGCGCAAAAAATTGCGAATACTAATTAAATCACCACCCTAGCAGAAAACATGAACTGAATAATTTTGGAACGGTTCCAAATTGTAAATACAAACGCAATCAATGCAAGTATGCGAAAGCTTATTGCATTGTTAGGTCGGAAATAAACGGTTTGTAGTTTTTCTTTCTGAAGACAGCATTCGTTTGGTATTCATTTGGGTTCCAAAAAATCCACCAAACCTTAACTATTAACAATCTCATTTACTGCGTTCCCATTGTGGGACGTAAACAAGGCTCAGTGAATTCATCCTTCCGACTCCGAGCTTTGCATTCTCAAAGCAAAGCCTTGAGCGCAGCTTATCAGTCTTCACCGATTCTTCACATTATAGATCATTGCAGCAGAATCACTTATATCTCCGCTTATAAGACTGACGCAATTTTTCTATCAAGCAGGAATCGTTTATACGGGAGTGTTGTATGGTTTTATATAGTAAGAAATATGGAGAAAACACATGCATTTTACTCCAGAGGGCAGTTTTTTTTACTCACAAACTCATTTGTGTTTTAATTGCTATGCTATATTTCATTTATAATTACATGAAACGGCATTTTTTACTCTAATTCGTTGATGGTATTCTATTTACCGATGCTTATCAGTAATAATCAAGCAAATATTTAAACAAGTCTTAAGACTCATACTAGCACGTCTAATTCCTTTTGGCAGCAAATGAGTGTAAATAAATAAATAAATAAAATAAATGTGCTTAGCAAAAGCTGATGAGCATTGGCGAACCTGTTGTTACCGGTGACACAGAGTCTTTGCATTCTAGAACTGGTTTGGATTGGATTGAGAGTTAAGGAATACCTTAAGCGCATCATATCAATTATTGCGTTTGTCTCCACTTGGAATGCAAGAGCCAAGGCCACATGCTTAATTGGTTTTGGAGCGATCCGTCTACTTTTTTCCGGGCTTAGATTTTAGACAAAATAAGTCTTCGGAGGACATACGAGGGGCGTTCAATATATTCTCGGTATCGATATGAAGGAAAATGCGAATTCAATTTAAATTGTTTTTATTTTTCAATATAATCTCCCCTAACATCAGTGCATTTGTTACATCTTGAGATAAGCTTTTTTAAACCCTCAAAAAAATAAATTTCCTCTTTCTCTGCAAAATACCCATTTATTGCCGACTTGAGTTCTTCATCATCCGAAAATCTTTTTCCACGAAGACATTTTTTCAAATCCGGAAACAGGATTAGGATCACTAGGGGCAAGGTCTGGACTATAGGGTGGGTTTTGGATTTCTTCGAAACCACAATCTCGCGCAGCAGCCTTGGAAACTCGCGCCGTGTGAACAGGAGCGTTGTCATGAAGAAGCAACACACCCGCTGCGAGTTTACCCCGTCTTTTCTTTTTAATTTCCTCCCGCAAATTATGCAAAGTGGAAGCGTAGGATGTGGGGTTCATGGTTTCACCTGTTTTTTTTTTGTACTCAATGAGCAAGATTCCCTTTGAGTCCCAAAAAAACTGTGGCCATGAGCTTCCCGGCAGACGGAGTGACTTTGAACTTCTTCGGGGGGTCTATTCCTTTTTTATGCCACTGCATGGACTCTTGTTTGCTTTCAGGGCATAGTGGTGGACCCATGTTTCGTCCCCAGTAACAATTCGATCCATAACACCGTCCGCGTTCTCACTACACATCTCCAAAAGCTCTCTACAGCATGCGATTCTCACTTTTTTCTGAGGCGCTGTGAGCATTCGTGGCATCCACCTTGCACTGACCTTTGAAAGGTTAAGATGGTCATGAAGAATGGTGTGAATGGTACCAATTGAAAGCTTGGTGATCTCTGCCATCATTTTCACCTTTATTCGGGCATCCTCAAGAACAAGTTTTTCGACTTCTTTGATGCTTTCTCCCGTACAAGCAGTAGCCGAGGCGCCGGGGCGGGGGTCGTCTTCAATGCTCTCTCTGCCTCTCTTGAACTCACTTGACCACTTTTGCGCAGTTGATAATGAAGGTGCGGAACCCTGGTAAACAGCCACCATCTCTTCATGAATAGTTTTTTGACTTTTTCCTTGCTTAGTGAGAAATTTAATTACAGCGCGATGCTCAATTTTCACCATCATCGTCTCAGTTGCCATTATGATTCTGTTTAACTAGAGATAAAACGCGAATTAATAATCACATTTATATGAAATTTTACATAAATGCACTAAAATAATAGTATTACTTGATAAATAAGTCATTTTAAATTACAACCACAGCTTCACCCTGATACCGAGAATATGTTGAACGCACCTCGTATATTTATAGAGATTCGTGAAGTTTCACTTCTATCGGCTCTCAAAGGGCAATAACTCTAGAAAGCCACATTTCATCAGTGAAAATAAAAACATTAGAATCCATTATAATGGATTGTTTATCTTTAGGTTGAAAATAATTGGTCTAAGATGGCTACCCTGAGGGACACCAGATATTGCCTTAATGGGGTCAAATATTGAGGATCTGAAAACGACTGTATTGTCGGTCTTCAAAATAGGATTTAATTCATGCCACAAATTGGAAATAGTCAAGTTTTTTTTAGTTTAAAAATAGTAAGTCGATGGAAAATTTTGCCGAATGCCTTGCTGAAACCAGTAGAAATTGCATCGTCTTCGCTACCATCTTTTAAACCACAAAACTTCCTACAGAATTATTAAAATTATTGTAAGAAAACCGAAAAATACCGGTATTTTGTTTCGGTTTTACCTCATTTCGTTTTGTTTTTTTTTTGGTTTCGGTATTGAGCTGTATGCGGTAATACTTCTTCACTTCTTAATTTAAAATAAAAAATTGGAGTACGCAGGCAATGTTTAAAATCGGTTGCTTTTTAATGTCGTGCGAGATTTTCCCTTTTTACCGATAGGTATGATACCCAACGACGTGATATCCCTTTAGAATGCTCTTGATAACTGGATAAAGACTCAAGAAGATTACGAATTACGAATCAGTCATACTAAGACCGAATATATGGATTTTTGATGTGCCGAACTCGCACACCCAGCTCCTAACATCTACAATATCTAGAAGGATTTAACTTAGGCTCTATCGTAAACCATCGACCGAATTGCATTGACCATGTTTCACATAAACTTAACGTGGGATGGCTTAAATAGACCAAATATTCCACAGCCTATTATTATTATTATTATTATTTTTTTTTTTTTTATTAGTACATAATTAAAATTACATAGCTAACATTGAGAGAGCGCTAGCTGCTGAAGCTTTTGGCTCTGAGTTTTATATAAATAATTCTAAATGTCTATATTAAGTTTCTTAACTAAATTGAAAGCAATGCAAATATTTCTATGACTAGGAGTTTTTAGTAGGTGGTTAAGTGGTGGAGAAGTGATCGTTTTATTGGCTGAACAGCCTGATGTTCCTATTAAATGGTCAACATCGCAGCGTGGATGACAGAAGATATATGTTGGAGGCGGTTGTCACCTTAATAAATGCGTAAAAGCTGTATATCCCAAACGTAGCCTTGTAAATGTGGTGTTTGAAAGCTTGGATGTAGTGTTAGGGTAGAGCGGATGGGAGCGTCTGGGATTTATAGAGGCGTAATGATGGTGGTAGTTACGCCAATCAACTTAGAGTGAGTTACTTGTTAACCGCAAAATGTCGAGTTCAATAAAACAGTCAAAGTGGTATACTGGGGCACGGTGAGAGAGACTAGCTTCTAAGTCAGCAAGTTCATTGCCTTTTACGCCGACATGACTCGGAATCCACATGACTTTGATTCATTTTTTTGCTCTAATTAAACAATTTCTTATGTTAGAGATTAACGCTGTATTCTGATTGGGGTTTCTTATTGCATTAATCACTGACAAGCTATCCGAGCAGATGACATGCTTATCACGATCTTTTAGGCATAACATTGCAGCTTTGTAGATGGCTAAGGCTTCTGCAGTAAAGATAGATACATGTGATGAAAGTATGCCTCTGATAACCAATTAGTCGTTTTCCTTGCAGTCCGCGAAAGATGTGCAATAGGTGGTTTTGGAACCGTCTGTAAAGACCAGAACCCATTTATCGGCTTTGAGCATTGTTAAAATGCGCAGAAACGACGATCGAAATACTTGTTTGATATGTTAGTTTTGTCATATTGTGTCAGGTCTAAGATAAATGACTCAATGTTGATGCTCCAGGGTAGAGATAGAGAGACATCTTTGTTGGTTATCTTCTGAGGCAGATCCAGGTGTTTGGCGACAATAAGAGCTTGTGCTATGGCTGTCAGAACGCGTTTATCCTGTCAGAACCCCATAGTACACTCCAGGCGTTAATATCTCCTACTAAAAGAATTGGCGTTCGGATTTGGAGAAGAATGTTTTCTGAATCCAGTTTCGAAAATGGTTAATCAGGTAGTATGTATGTTGAGAGGACAGTGAATTTAATCGTGAGGTCAATTTCGAAAGCAAGGTTTAAGAGGTTGGAATTGATAGGGATTTTATTGTGATGAATACCGTTTTTTACTAGAAGGGACAGCGATACCTTGCTTTGACGTATTGTTATGAACAAAGTTATGAAAATACCCTGTGTAAGCTTTAGGTGATGCTGGTGAAAAATTGTGCGAAGAGGGTGTTTCTTGTAGACTCACAACACATGGGCTTTGTTCCTTTATAAGAGTATTTAGTTCGTCGTAGTTGTTGACGTAATCTTTCATATTCCATTGCAGGATCTTGCATGTCCTATTGATTTGGTTTAATTGGTTGACGAGATGGCAGACTTTGCGCCGCGGCCGACGCTGCCCTTGAGCGTTATAAATGCACTAAAATAATAGTATTACTTGATAAATAAGTCATTTTAAATTACAACCACAGCTTCACCCTGATACCGAGAATATGTTGAACGCACCTCGTATATTTATAGAGATTCGTGAAGTTTCACTTCTATCGGCTCTCAAAGGGCAATAACTCTAGAAAGCCTCATGTCATCAGTGAAAATAAAAACATTAGAATCCATTATAATGGATTGTTTATCTTTAGGTTGAAAATAATTGGTCTAAGATGGCTACCCTGAGGGACACCAGATATTGCCTTAATGGGGTTTGACCCCAGGATCTGAAAACGACTGTATTGTCGGTCTTCAAAATAGGATTTAATTCATGCCACAAATTGGGAATAGTCAAGTTTTTTTAATTTAAAAATAGTAAGTCGATGGAAAATTTTGCCGAATGCCTTGCTGAAACCAGTAGAAATTGCATCGTCTTCGCTACCATCTTTTAAACCACAAAACTTCCTACAGAATTGTTAAAATTATGCTAAGAAAACCGAAAAATACCGGTATTTTGTTTCGGTTTTACCTCATTTCGTTTATTTTTTTTTTCGGTTTCGGTATTGAGCTGTCTGCGGTAATACCGGTATTAACTTCTTAATTTAAAATAAAAAATTGGAGTACGCAGGCAATGTTTAAAATCGGTTGCTTTTTAACGTCGTGCGAGATTTTCCCTTTTTACCGATGGGTATGATACCCAACGACGTGATATCCCTTTAGACTGCTCTTGATAACTGAATAAAGACTCAAGAAGACTACGAATTACGAATCAGTCATACTAAGACCGAATATATGGATTTTTGATGTGCCGAACTCGCACACACAGCTCCTAACATCTACAATATTTAGAAGGATTTAACTTAGGCTCTATCGTAAACAATCGAGCGAATTGCATTGACCATGTTTCACATAAACTTAACGTGGGGTGGCTTAAATAGAGCAAATATTCCACAGCTTATTATTATTATTATTATTTTTTATTAGTACATAATTAAAATTACATAGCTAACATTGAGAGAGCGCTAGCTGCTGAAGCTTTTGGCTCTGAGTTTTATATAAATAATTCTAAATGTCTATATTAAGTTTCTTAACTAAATTGAAAACAATGCAAATATTTCTATGACTAGGAGTTTTTAGTAGGTGGTTAAGTGGTGGAGAAGTGATCGTTTTATTGGCTGAACAGCCTGATGTTCCTATTAAATGGTCAACATCGCAGCGTCATCGTCATCGTCATCTTAATAAATGCGTAAAAGCTGTATGTCCCAAACGTAGCCTTGTAAATGTGGTGTTTGAAAGCTTGGATGTAGTGTTAGGGTAGAGTGGATAGGAGCGTCTGGGATTTATAGAGGCGTAATGATGGTGGTAGTTACGCCAATCAACTTAGAGTGAGTTACTTGTTAACCGCAAAATGTCGAGTTCAATAAAACAGTCAAAGTGGTATACTGGGGCACGGTGAGAGAGACTAGCTTCTAAGTCAGCAAGTTCATTGCCTTTTACGCCGACATGACTCGGAATCCACATGACTTTGATTCATTTTTTTGCTCTAATTAAACAATTTCTTATGTTAGAGATTAACGCTGTATTCTGATTGGGGTTCCTTTTTGCATTAATCACTGACAAGCTATCCGAGCAGATGACATGTTTATCACGATCTTTTAGGCATAACGTTGCAGCTTTGTAGATGGCTAATGCTTCTGCAGTAAAGATAGATGCATGTGATGAAAGTATACCTCTGATAACCAATTAGTCGTTTTCCTTGCAGTCCGCGAAAGATGTGCAATAGGTGGTTTTGGAACCGTCTGTAAAGACCAGAACCCATTTATCGGCTTTGAGCATTGTTGAAATGCGCAGAAACGACGATCGAAATACTTGTTTGATATGTTAGTTTTGTCATATTGTTTCAGGTCTAAGATAAATGACTCAAGGTTGATGCTCCAGGGTGGAGATAGAGCGACATCTTTGTTGGTTATCTTCTGAGGCAGATCCAGGTGTTTGGCGACAATAAGAGCTTGTGCGATGGCTGTCAGAACGCGTTTGTCCTGTCAGAACCCCATAGTACACTCCAGGCGTTAATATCTCCTACTAAAAGAATTAGCGTTCGGATTTGGAGAAGAATGTTTTCTGAGTCCAGTTTCGAAAATAGTTAATCAGGTAGTACACGTATGTATGTTGAGAGGACAGTGAATTTAATCGTGAGGTCAATTTCGAAAGCAAGGTTTAAGAGGTTGGAATTGATAGGGATTTTATTGTGAGGAATACCGTTTTTTACTAGAAGGGACAGCGATACCTTGCTTTGACGTATTGTTATGAACAAAGTTATGAAAATACCCTGTGTAAGGTTTAGGTGATGCTGGTGAAAAATTGTGCGAAGAGGGTGTTTCTTGTAGACTCACAACACATGGGCTTTGTTCCTTTATAAGAGTATTTAGTTCGTCGTAGTTGTTGACGTAATCTTTCATATTCCATTGCAGGATCTTGCATGTCCTATTGATTTGGTTTAATTGGTTGACGAGATGGCAGACTTTGCGTCGCGGCCAACGCTGCCCTTGAGCGTTAATGTCTGTTTTGTTGATTGCCGTCATCATCATATGATGATGGAGTGGGAACGTAGTACTCGTATTGGTTATTGTCGATGAGGGATTGAGTGATTTTAGATAACGGTGAGAGATTTGAGTTGCATGTATAGTGGAATCGTTTTTATTATTTTCGGTTGTAGTGTTTCTGGATGTAGAGGGTATTGGTGGTGGTATAGCTGTGTTAGTGATGGATTAGTTCAGTTTGGATATGGTTGGTATTGATTGTCCAAACTTAAGCGCTGCCGCGACGGCTTGTGTGTATAGCTGTATAAGTGACGTTTTGTTTTGTGATGATTGTTTTGTGTGCTTATTGTTGGAGAGTAGAGGTTGCGTTTGAAGAATTTAAGATTTGGGGGAATTGTCGGTGATGCGTTTTTCATTTAATGGACTATTAAGAAGTGGTGTAGAAGTGTATGTGTCGTTGGACTGCTTTAGCTTTTGGGCAAATGTGTCGGTATTAGTGATAAGAGAGGGGAATTGTTCTTTGTACTCGTATATGCATTTAGCATCAGCAATGCTAAACTTATTCCTAATTTTGATTTTTAAAATCTCTTTCATCTGAATAAATTTGGGACCCTCTTTTGATGTTGAGGGATGGGGGGCAAGCCAGACAATTCGCACACATGGTTCGGGAACATTCGACATTAGTATGAGGTGGAAGATTGCACAAGTGACACATTGGAGTGTTATTGCATTTTTTTATGGTGTGACCAAGAAGCTGTCAATTTCGGCACCGCATTGGGTTAGGGGTGTATTCGCTAATCTTGGCATTGTATTAGCCGATTTCTACAGAATTAGGCGTCGTTTGATATGTGTCAAAAGTAAAGAGCATTAAGCCTGTTGGTTTTTGACGAGCATCGATCTGTTTGATGAATTTGTATATGTCTGTTTTTTTACACTCATTTCTGCGACAATTTCTGCTTCCGACACGTTGATTAGACAAGGTGCGTAGACAATGCCTTTAGAAGAGTTAAGCTGATTGTGTAGTGTTAACGTAACAGGACAAAGGTGAGAAAGATTTTTAGTTGTAATGAACCTGTCTGCTACATTTTTGTTTTTTGTCAAAATTACAATTTTCCCGTCTCTTAGTTGGGAGATTTGGGTGTACTCCTTACTAATTGCGTCTATTGCCTTTCTCAGGGCGAAAATATTTCAGTATTTCAGTATTTTTATTACAGTATAACAACGACATTTATAATAGACCATTCAGATCTTTAAGCTATAAATGTGATACAATTAATAAGTGATTTAAGATTAAACTAAAATTATAATTCTTTCTCAATAAGGTAAACTTAAAAATATTAACAACTGATTGGAATAAATTTGAGTACAAAGAAAGAGAAAAAAAAAGAAGAAAAAAATAAATTTATAAGCTTTCTTGAACAATTTAAATAAAATATTTGTATGATGTGAAATTATGTTCAGTATTCCTGCTAGTTGTCTGCTATATGTCGAAAGAGAGTTTCACTAAAGCTATTTGTATTATAGAGTCGTCTTATATTAAGGGGGAGTGAATTCCAAAGGCGAATGGCGTGAACGAAAAACTGTCGTTCGGTAACTTGATACGCAACACGAGGTACAATTAAACTTAAAGATCTACTTGAATGCGAAAACCTTAGTTTATCATATAAGTATTGGGGCTGTTGGTTGATTATAATCCTGTGTAGATATTTGATTGTGCAGTAGTCAAAATATCGGTCAAGTGTGCAACCAAGAATATTTTTGGTATAAGCCGACACATGAGCAAAACGATTTAGGCCGTATACGTATCGCACAACATTGTTAAAAGCAATGTTGAGCTTACGTTTGGCAAAGGCGCCGGTGCAACAAAAAACTTCGCAGCCATATGTTATCAGAGGAATGAGCACGGCCTTGACCAACATAAGCTTCGTATTTATTGGTGTGAAGCTTTGAGTTTGGGAGAGATTTCTAAGACATCCGTATATTTTTGCCACAACTGAGCAAACGTGGTCGTCCCAGGTTAATTTTGTATTGAACCAAATACCAAGATTTTTGGCTTTGTTTACAAATTCGATAGGTTCATTACCAAGGTATACTGAAGGAACGTTGATAAAAGATAAGGGGTTTCTATTTATGAGAAGACACTTCGTTTTTCTTGGGTTAAGCTGCAGAAGGTTTTCATCTGCCCAGCAATGGATACGTTTTAGGTCATCATTAAATTTCAAAGCAGCATGATCAATAAGATCATTCTCAAAGCTTAAATAGAGCTGGATATCGTCAGCAAACATGTGAAAATTAGAACTTTTAATGCTTTTAGGAAGGTCGTTGATAAAAATTGCGAAAAGTAGGGGACCCAAAATGGATCCTTGTGGAACACCAACTGAAATTGCAATGTAATCTGACACAGCATTGCTTACATGAACTGCTTGTTTTCTTTCAACCAGATAGGACCGTATGAGATTAGCGGCTGATGCAGAGAAATTATAGAAGTTCATCAATTTTGATACAAGTAGTTCATGATCAACGGTGTCAAAGGCCTTAGAAAAATCTAGGAGAGCGATAAGGGTGATTTGTTTTTTGTCTATTGCAACTCTTATGTCGTCGGATACTTTTATAAGCGCTGATGTGCAGCTGTGGTGTTTCCGAAATCCAGACTGGTAGGCGCAAAGAACTTGTTCTTGTTGAAGAAAACTTGATATTTCATGGTGTATTACTTTTTCAAATACTTTTAACAAATATGGAAGTATAGCGATAGGTCTATATTCAGTTGACGAGTTGCCTACTGCTTTCCTTTTTGGGATTGGTATAATCTTAGCTTTCTTCCAAGCACACGGAAAAGTGGATCTTGTTATTATATTATTGAAAATATATGTTAAAGCTGGAAGTATATAGGGTAATATTAATTTAATAAAAGTTGGGTGGATGTTATCGACACCAACAGCGTTAGATTTAATTTTTAGCACAGCTCTAGCAACGTCGATTTGTTCTACTCGGCCAAATTCGAATAAGCCAGCGTGTGGCGTTTGAATATTGTTTCCATTTGGGCGTAATTTCGATTGAACTTTAGCGAATTCTTTGTTTAGTTCGTTAGGATCGACCTGGTCTACCATGGACTTCAAGTTACTACCTACACCTAATTCACGTAAGTTTGTCCAAAGTGTTTTGGTTGGAAGTTTATGATCGAAGTGCTTAGCATAATAACGACGTTTGGCTTCTTTAATCTTCGAGTTAACTATGTTACGTAACAACCGATAGCTGTCATAGTATTCGGGAATTCGAAATCGTTTCCATTTTTTGAATTCAGCATCACGCTTGTTTCTTAGCTCAACAATTTCAGAGGTAAACCACTTGATGTTATTATATTTGACAGCTCTCCTTTTTAGAGGAACATGTTTATCGAAGAGCTGTAAAACTACGTGGAAGGGTTTCGACTCGTTTTGAGCGGCAATGATGATAAATCTAGAGTTTTTCTGGCTTGTATTGTTAGGAAGTTGAGGGTAAGCTTCAGAGGAATTTACAGATCTTTTTTTTTTGGCGTTGGCCCTTGTTTAGGGGGAAAAAACACACTATTATCCGAGAGAGCACTACTGAGAAAAGTGATAGAAAAAGAAAAAAATATTTCTTTTGATAACGGGGAGTACAGAAACAAAAAAAAAAACAAACAGAGAAAAGAAGGTGACCGATTGCAGCGATGCGTTCAGCACGAGAGAGCTAGTCACTGTTCCACAGCTTAAATTTAAAGATTTGCTAAAGTTTTTGATGTGACGGCAATCTGAGATGTATGCCTGCGGATGGGTAGTGGCATATTTGATTTGAGGAATTAATTCGTATAAATATTTCGCCGCTAACTCAACAGATTCTCTAAGCCGCTTTTGTGAAGTCTATTATTGGTGGAGTGGAGAAGCCCCTATCTACATATATTTTACTTTATTTACAAGTATTAAGTTTAGATTTATTTCGTCTTTCCATTTTTTTTTTATAAATCATTGACTTAAAAAATTAAAATAACTTTTCAGAATGGCCACCGACGATGTCGCGCGCTTTACGACTGTGTCGCAGACAACGACGATGAACTAGAGTTTAAAGAGGGCGAAATTCTTATTGTTTTAAATGAACGAACGGACGACGAAAACTGGATGGAAGGTGTTATTGAAGGAAACCCCACTAGGCGTGGCATGTTTCCAGTCAGTTTTGTTCACATGTTACCCGATTAAAGTTCTTACCCCAATGGGGAGGGTACACGTATCTAAGCAGTAATATTTTTCCTATGTGTATAGCAACAACTATTTTACGTAATCATGTAATATAATACATTTTTGTTATTATTATTATTTTAATTTTTATTTTCATTGTGTACGGATATAAATTATTACTTATCGTATTAAATTATTCTATTATCGGTATTTTGTATTTTCTATTTTTTAAGGGGTGTCCTCGACTCTAAAGGTATTTATATAATTGCACAATTATGGTTTTCTCCTGAAAATTCTTAGATATACGTACATAAACACAAACTTAAATATAGAACATATATATATATATATTTTTTAAACTTTATTTTATATCGTCAATACATAATAATGTTGTTTTCCTTTTCACACGTAACTAAAAACAAACTATTGTTGATTTTTAATCATTTCAATCTAAGCCTAAGAATTGTATCTAATATATAAATATACGTATAATAAATATATAAATGTATGAATATAAAAAATATATTAAAAAAAAAGAAGCAAACCTCGACTACATAAACATAAACAGCAAGAAACAATATAAAAAACAAAATTAGAAATTGTATCTAAATCTGTATACACAAAGAAAAGATATATGTATATGTAAATTTTAAGTGAAAGCAGAACAAAATATTTCAAAGAAAAAATGAAACAATCAAATGCTGCCATACGGAAAAAGAGAAAAAAGTGAAATGTGTTACTGGTAAATTAAACAAATAAAAAAAATAAAAATAAATAAATAAATAAACAAGAGAAAATATTAATAAAAATAAATATGAAAACTATTTATTAATAAAAGTTGAGCAATGTTAGAGTTTCGATATTATATGCCGACAGTTATATAAAGAAAAGTTATATATACAAAGAAAACAAAGCAAATCAAAAATATATTACAAAAAAATAAAATCAATTTGATCAGTTGAAGTTTAATCTAAAAATAAAAAAAAAGACAACAATTAACGAAAGAAATCGCAAACAAATAAAATTATTTAAAATCAAAATTTAAAAGCTTCCCTTTATTTCTCATTAATTTATGTAATTTAATGTAAATTCGTTCAGTATTCGTATTTATTAACAAACATTCTCAAAACAATAAAAATTAATTCATCATTAGAAGCATCAAAGAGAACAAAAACACAGTAACAGATAAAGAAAAGAAAAATTAAGAATTTGGTTTATAGGAATTTTTTGAATTAATGTAAACGAAATTATATTCAATAAATGCCAATGTATTATTAAATAAAAAATATACCTCAGCATGGTTCTATTATTACAGAAACAAGTGTTTTCTTTTTTTTTCCCCATCCGCTGGATACGGAAAACAGTCAAAATATAAATAAATAGATAAAAACAATTGTTGCCTCAATATTTATTTTTATAAATTATAGCTTAAGAATGCCAATTATTTTTTTTTTAAAGCAATATCTAAATGGTGCTGGATCCTTGCATTCGAAAATATTGAGAGCAAACGCAGGTGCACTAGATAGTATCCATCACAAAAAAATCGCTACTGATGCTTTATTGTATAGAGTTCAACACACTGCAGGGAAAAGTTTTGCCGACATATTCAACACACTTTGTAGACCCATAAAATGCCCCACTATACCCTCTGGGTTGCATGTTTGTTAATAATTTATTTATTTATTTAATTCAATTACATTATGTTGTTACGAAGATTATGAATACTTGCGCGAAGCTTATGGCTTATCTGAAAAATATTAGTGTAGGTACATGGTTTCTTTTGTAAAATAGATGAATTCAATAAATCCGAAGTAAACGCGTGTGTCTGTGATATGAGGAAATTATTCCGAGGTAGTTTCATCTCATACATCTAGAATTTTTTCTCTGATACAGCAATGTAGCAGTTGGTTTCCGAGACTGACATATAGATGGCGACTCTAATAACGTATCCATACGATTTTTAGTTAGTACTGTGATAACCACTTAAATGTGAGCAGCGACATCTAGCAGAAAATGTTGATACTGGAATAACAAAGTCTCGACTGGAGAGTGGAATCGAATTTTCTAGCAAATTGCAAATTGTATGGGACGCTGGATGGTGAGGATTGTTCTCGAAGTATGTCATTCGAGTATAAATACCAGCGTCCCCAAGGTATGCAAGTCAGTTCTAAAGTGAAATCTGAAGTGTTAATTAGGAAAAGTGATTAAGTGGTTTAAGTAAAAGATAAGAAAAGTATAAGTGGTTAAGAAATTGGATTGTACTGAGAGAAAGAATTAAATAGTGAATTGTAACTGTACTGAATAAAGGGATTTGTATTGAAAAGAATAAGTTCTATTATTTGTACCCACACAAACATTCTACATTGGTGTCAGAAGTGGGATAGAACTTAATGTGTGTAAAAAAAAAAAAAAAAAAAATTGTTTTCTGACTATTTGAAAAAGCTAGGATGGGTCGAAAACTATTACAATTGACCCTCGTCTAACTCAAATCCGAGTTGAACAAGAGAAGCCTCAGCGCCAGTGGAGGAAAAAGTGACCTGGTGCTCCGACTTCAGGAGGCTTTGAACAACGAGGGACATGATCCTGATGCATACTCCTTTGATGTTGACGAGGATGAACAGACAAGTACCGGCAGTGATATGGCTGCGATGATGCAACTCCTCTTGTTAAAAATGGACGAGCAGAAGAACAGTCTCGACCAACAAAAGAAAAATCTGGAAGAACAAAAGAATAGTCTAGAACAAAAACTGGAAGAAAAAAATAACGTTCTACACCAAAAGTTCGAAGAAATCGATAACAAATTTGAAAGAATAGAGAAGAATGTTGGCGAAAAATTCGAACAAATGGACAGCAAAGTTGAGCAACTGGCAAAGGAGCTCGACACAGTGCGAAAACAGAAACTGCGAGAATGTTCTTTAAGCGGTCCAAGGAGAAAAGAGTTGAAGCCTCCCTCATTCGATGGCCAGACCACATGGTCTACTTATAAGAAGCAGTTTGAAATGGCTGCCTGTGCAAACGAATGGGACAATAAGGAGAAGTGCTTTGCCCTAGCGATAGCCTTACGTGGTTCTGCGGCAGAATTGTTACAAACAATCGATATCGAAAAGAATAGAGACTATATGGTTTTAGTGCAGGCTATCGAGAAACGGTTTGGGGATAGCCACATGCGGGAAGTTTACAAGGTTCAATTGCAAGGCCGTATGCAGCAACGAGGAGAAACACTGCAACAGCTCCAAGCAGACGTGAGTAGGCTGGCACATTGGTCATATCCCACCGCAGACCAAGAAATAATCGACGAAATGGCAAAGGACGCATTCATTGGGGGAATTGCAGATTTGAAGCTACAATCAGCAGTAAGGATGGCCGGAAAAAGAACCCTTGCTGAAGCACTTGCCTTCGCTCTGGCGATGGAAGCATCCAATCAGGCTTCCAAAGGAATGCATTTCGTAAGGGAAATAGTATCTGGTGAATGCTCCTGCTCAAGACCAACTACCATGCAACGAAATATCCCACGGGAGAGACGAAGGATGCGCTGCTGGAACTGCGATAAAGTAGGACATTTGCAAGGACATTGTAAAGAACCGGTACGACGAGAAGGCTGCCTGCACTGGGGCTACAGGCAAATAGAAAGAAAAACCGGCAGAAACGGCTACCAAGAAACCGGTCAAATTTCCAGAAGCCATCAGTTAGGAAATGCTTACTTCGCGGGGCAGAAGTCTGTAGCAGGAGTAGACGACTCCAGGGTAATTATCCCAGTCTCACAGGTAAAACAATGCAACCAAAGCCTCCCAGCAGAAGTAGTCAGTGGTAAAGAAGCGAAACAACAGGCAACTATCCAAACGACCAGGACTGAGCCAATAGAGGGTTGGAGTATAGAAGAAATCCGTTCCTCCCAACAAGCAGACAATGACATCGAATCAATATTGGCCTGGAAAGAACACGAGGAAAGACCAAGCTGGCAGCAGATATCAGATCGGAGCCAAACTCTGAAGGCATACTGGGCACAGTGGGACTCGCTTTTTGTGCAAGATGGATTGCTGAAGAGAAAATGGGAAAGTGCAGATGGGACAACATCTCGTATGCAGCTAATTGTGCCACGGTCCAGAGTCAACCAAGTACTCCATGAAATACATGACGGAATCTCAGGAGGCCATTTGGGAATAAACAAGACGTTGGAAAAGGTAAGGGAACGTTTCTATTGGCTAAGCGCTAAACAAGATGTCGAGAATTGGTGCAAAAAGTGCATAAGATGTGCAGCTACCAAGGGTCCAAAAGTAAAGCCACATGCACAAATGCAACAATACAATGTCGGAGCACCTTTCGAACGAATAGCCATCGACATCGCTGGGCCGTTTCCCGAAACCTTTAGTGGAAACCGATATACCCTCGTAGTCATGGATTACTTCAGTAAGTGGCCGGAAGTGTTTGCCATCCCAAATCAAGAGGCTAAGACCGTAGCCGAACAGATAGTCAACAACTGGGTGAGCAGATTTGGGGTCCCAATGGAGCTGCACTCTGATCAAGGGCGAAACTTTGAATCAAAATTCTTCCAAGAAATATGTCAATATTTGGGAATAAGAAAGACAAGGACAACGCCACTACACCCTCAATCTGATGGAATGGTCGAGCGATTCAATCGGACCTTGAATGAGCATCTATCTAAGGTTATCAGCAACTGCCAGCGGGATTGGGATCGACACATACCCCTCTTCTTAATGGCCTACCGAAACGCGGTCCATAGCTCAACAGGGCACACACCATCCGAGATCTTATTTGGTCAAACAATTCGGTTGCCAAGTGAAGCAAAATTCGGATCCCCACCGACAGAGCCCAAAGAGGTGAACGACTACGTGAATGACTTACGCAGCAGGATTCGTAAATTGCATGAAGACACCAGAGAAAAGATGAAGCTAGCAAGCAGCCGCATGAAAACTAGGTACGATATCAAGGCGAAATCTTCCGGTTTCAACGAAGGAGATCTGGTTTGGCTGTATAATCCTCAGCGTAAGAAAGGCAAATCACCAAAATTGCAACAGGACTGGGAAGGTCCATACAAGGTGATAACCCGCATTAATGACGTTGTCTACCGGATCCAGCGTGGGGATCGAGGAAAATTGAAAGTGGTCCATTTGGATAGGATGTGTCATTTCAACAGGATGCTGAATGTCGGTTGTTCGGGACGAACAACTGTAGGGAGGGAGCAATGTGATAACCACTTAAATGTGAGCAGCGACATCTAGCAGAAAATGTTGATACTGGAATAACAAAGTCTCGACTGGAGAGTGGAATCGAATTTTCTAGCATCCCCAAGGTATGCAAGTCAGTTCTAAAGTGAAATCTGAAGTGTTAATTAGGCAAAGTGATTAAGTGGTTTAAGAAAAAGATAAGAAAAGTATAAGTGGTTAAGAAATTGGATTGTACTGAGAGAAAGAATTAAATAGTAAATTGTAACTGTACTGAATAAAGGGATTTGTATTGAAAAGAATAAGTTCTATTATTTGTACCCACACCATCATTTTACAATACCAATCAAATGATACGTGTCAAAATTGTATTCATAGAGATACTGAATTTTGGTTACGCACCTTGTGATACTCGTATTTTCAAAACCATGGAAAAAAAATAGAGTTTTGTACGAGTATGTTGACAAAACACGGTGATGGGGTGATGGGAAAAAATACCGTTAAACTAAAGAATGGCTTCAAAAATGTTGTAAGGAATCTGCTCCGTCGAAAACAACCATTTGGCGCTGGTTTGCTGAACTCGAACTTACAGACACAAGTTATGCTGAACGCTCTGGGCGCTCAAATGTGTCTGTTACGCCCGAAAACTTAACAAAATCCACAGAATCGTTTTTAACAAATGTAAAGTGAAAGTGTGTGAGAAAGCTGACATCGTAAAGATGTCAACAGACCGTGTACATCATATTTTGCACCAGTATTTGAGTATGTGAAAGCTCTGTTCGAAGTGGGTACCACGTTTGGACTGAAAACACGAACGTGTTGATAATTCAGAGCGCTGTTTGAAGCTGTTTAAGCGAAATAAAAAGAATTTGTGTATGCTTTATGTGACAATGGATGAAACATGGATCCTGTTACCTGTACGCAAACCGCAATAAAATGCTCGTCGGAAAGAGATATGACTCCAATGAAGCGGTGATCGCCGACACTGAAGCGTATTTTGAAGGGTTGGACAAATTGTCCTATGAGAAAGGCATAGAATTGCTAGAGCGGCGCTGGCATGATTGTATCACTCTAAAAGGAGACATGTTGATAAATAAAATAGAATTTGATCATACATACGAAGGCCATAAATATACGGCATAAGATCGTTGAAAGTCACAATAAACAACATCAGCATAGGTGATTAGTGGTAGTGCCAGAGTTAATATTAGCCTTCATTGGGTTTCTATAACCGTAAAGCTTGATTTGATCAATAATTTACGAAACCATATACTGCTAATTACGGGTATGGTAACAAATGGGGTATCGTTGAACTCATAATTATGAGCATATTAATTATTTCCAACTACATAAATGTTACCCTAAAATTAATGTATCAAAAGTTATCGAAGATCAAAAGTAATTATTTCATAAAAAACTTGATTTTGTCATAATTTTTTGCGGAAGGATATCTTATTAATCCCCACTTTTTGCAACTTTGAAACGTGTACCTAGTATTTACAAACAAAAAATTCAGGTCATTACATTTCAAGTCAGTAGTTTTCAAGATACGATCCAATTTGTTCAAACTAAAAACTTCGATCTCAACAGCCCTATAAAAGTAACTATAATAAGTATTTTTGAATACTTTTCCCGTAAAATAAATTTATTACGTAATGTAAATACAATAACATAAAAAGAATGCAACATTATTTCCCTAACCCGTTTGTAGTTTTTACACGAGATATTTGACAAAAATAATGGTTTGTGTCTATGGGTCGAGATTGGAATATCTGAGACGATACTCTGATAGGACTGCCGCAAATAGCAATACATTTATTAGAACATTCTTCAGGTTGAGGGAGACAGGAACAACGTGGAAATCGTGGAGAGACTCACATTTAGCAGAAAATGTTTGCAGCTACGAAGAAGTTTTACATTACTTCAGAAACCATCCAAATACCAGACTTAGTTAACTAAGCAGAAATTTAAATTCAAGCAAGACCAGTACAGGAGCCAAAACCCGGGGAATCTGAGAAGCGTTTGGAATTGTGCAATTACACTCTGGAAAGATATTTTGCGGAAGACAACGGCTGAGTTCGTAATCGCAGTACCAGCGCAGTACTGCAATGCAAAACGTTATTATTTTTAGTTTAATTTGTTATTATATATATATTTTCTAGGAAAAAATGGACACATTTGTATACTAAGGCATTAATACAATCCAGGTTAGCGCCTGAGCAAGCATTTTTGGCAAAAAAAAGAAAAAAACAGTAATTTGGAAACATGTCCATCAACAAATATTAAAAGAGAATACAGAGTTTCCATTCTCTGTTGAAGAGAAACTCAATTGTTTCTAAAATGTTTAAATATGCTGCCATTATAATTGCCAACATTATTAAGAATAGTATTTAGAAAAATCGTCGCTGCTAATTTATTTGACTTTTTTTTTATAAAAAAAAACAAAACAATAGGCACACAAAACAACCAGCCGTTCAAGAACGTCAATAAAATGAAAGCATCATGATGCATGGCAACATCAAAAAATCATTACATCGCATCACATAAGCAGTGATACTTACGCGATGCGCATTTTTTTGACGTTTACGAACTCAGCCAACTTTATTGGCCAGATTCTATGAACGGCTGAGTCTCAATTCACCATGAATGGAATCACTAATTTCCACAATTTATATACTTGGGCGGAAAGCAACCCGCACTCCATGAAACACAGAGCTTTTCAACATAATGTCAACGTCCCTATCGGCTTCCTTAAAAGCCTTTCAATGACGAGCACTGGCGTGCATGTAAAGCAATGGTTTGCACTTTGAACATTTGATATGACAAGGATTGATGAACAAAATAAAAGCGTACAATCAATATTTATATTTTTTTTCCTAAAGTTTTTAACAATTTTTAATTTAATATTTTAATTGCTTCAATAAGTTGGGTCGTGTCTTGAAAACTACTGACTGAGATTAAATGATCCGATCTTTTATTTACACGATTTAAAGTTGCAAAAAGTGAGGGTTAATAGGATATTTATCCGAAAAAAATTATGACAAAATCAATAACTTAAAAAAAAAAAATTAATTGATCTTCAATAATTTTAGATTTCAACTATACCCCATTTGTTACCAAACGCTCATGAATTTGAAATTCACTTGAAATTCACTTATAAATTTTGACTCAATACTAGTCAAAACAGTTCAGCCTAAGGCTTTACTTAAAACCTCTGTATCTCGGTGGGGATGGATTTCCGACCCCTCCCCCACCCATACGATTTTTTCTTTCTCAAAATATTTCAAGGAATCTCGTCTTAAAGTCTTCGACACACTATCCACAACACCCTGTATAGTGGTTGCAATTAAGAGCGTTTCCGTTTTTGTGATTCCAATCATCAGGTATTTTTTTCTCCTGACGAGTTTTTGAAATGAGTTTGTGTATGCTCTTCACTACGAGTAAATCATGTCTAGAAATAGAAAAAAAATATCGGCCTTACTAATAAAGATTAGTTGTAAGGACGCACATTCTGTTTCAGGCACTATCACTGGAAACTTTGCCATTGATATTTATACGGAAGAACTCAGAATCTGGCATTATTATTGGTCCAGCTGGTTGGGAGTGAACAAAAATTAATTAGGTTTAGTCTATTCAGTAGGCGGAAATACGTATGCATCAATTCATAGTAGCCCACGAAGTGCGAAACGAATAAGCATATATTGGGCCATACTCAGCAGCAATACTCAAAAAGAGGTATTACAAAGGTAATGTATAGGATCTTTGTATCATAAGAGCTTGAGAATTCTTTCAGCCAGTGTTTGATAGAGCCAAGCACAGAGTTAGCTATATTAATAATGTTGCCAGTATTTGAGTGGAAATTTAGTTCTCTGTTACAAATTATACCTTGATGCCGTACTTCGGTATTGGATAGAGTTACCTCATCGCAGATGGAGATGGTGGTAGACGTTCGTGGGAATTGGATATCACTTGGTACTTCTTGGTATAAAGCTTCAAAAAGTTTACTTGCATTACATTCAAAACTAATTCAAGTCGTTTTACAAGCACTAGCAGCAATAACTCTAGAAAGCCTCATGTCATCAGTGAAAATAAAAACATTAGAATACATTATAATGGATTGTTTATCTTTAGGTTGAAAATAATTGGTCTAAGATGTCTACCCTGAGGGACACCAGATATTGCCTTAATGGGGTCAAATATTGAGGATCCGAAAACGACTGTATTGTCGGTCTTCAAAATAGGATTTAATTCATGTCACAAATTGGGAAAGTCAAGTTTTTTTAATTTGAAAATGATAAGTCGATGGAAAATTTTGCCGAATGCATTACTAAAACCAGTAGAATCGTCTTCACTACCATCTTCTGAACCACAAAACTTCCTATAGACGAATTCAATAAGGTAAGTAATGATAGAAAAGGGAACATTCGGAACAGACAGGTGAAAGGGGGCAGAAAGGGAAAGACCAAAATAATTTACACATTCTTTTGGTCTAATAGCCGGAAGATCATCAGGGCCGGCCGAAAAATCATCTAGGTTTGGTTATATTTTCTGTTACCATAGATGTTGTTATGCTTAATGAGATGAAAGACGTCTGTGGAGAGTTACTCATATAACAGAAGTAACATGATCAGGTTCGGGGGTTTGCATTGAAAAAGATTTTTTTAAAATGGCATGAAAAGAAACTTACAACAGTTTTTAGGTTTGTACAACATTCACTGAGAAATTTTCAAAGTAAAGAGACTCAAAAGTTCCATTAAAAAAGGTTATATAAAAATCGATAGTTACTTTAGTCCTAATCAGATCGGGTTATCAAAAATTTATGCCACAACTTGGTTCTGCTACGGGGAAGATATAACGGGAAGATATCACGGAAAGTACTTTTGGAAGGAATATGAAACCAATTGGGAAATGTGAAAGAAATTAACCAATAAGAAGTTGCTAAAGCAAGATCGATGTTTTTGGTAAAGCAAAGCAGTAAAGTCATAGTTAATGTTGGTTATAAGATTTTTGAGTTTGTTTAAATCTGTTCTTCGGAAAATCAAAGTGAATGAGTTTTTCGCACGTCTTGCAATTTTCATGAATATAATACTGATAAGAGGGGATGAAAACGGCCGAATGAGGAAAGAAGGCAAACACTCTTATAACGACTACCTCAGAAGTTCCAGGGAGAAGAAAAATATTGAATTCGTTCGTGACTGCCCTACCCTTGCTAACAACATAATAATAATTGTTTGTAGTTATTTCTCCGACAAACTGAAGGACGAATTTGAGCTGACGTAAGTTTTGAGTATCATATCCTTATCTATGGGTTCCGATGTAAGACCAAGGAACATTCAGAATCATGAATAAAATTCATTCTCCGTAATCTGTTCTTTATTACCGAATAAATAAAACTTGATTCACTAAAATGAATTAGCAATTTTGTCTAGCGCTTCTAGTATCCATTGCCTTACGTTTTATCCCTGCACTCTTCCTTTGATTGATTCTACTTTAACACAATTAGCTTGGCATTACTTTTCAACATTTGACATTTCAACGCTGCCATCTATTGTTGTAAATTTGCAAACACTACACAGAAGAGAAGAACAATCAAATAGAATCACCTAAGCACGCTCCAAGTGGTGGTCGTGTGTTTTGTTTAAGAACTTTCTTCTCTTATTTTCTTCTTTTATATTCGCAAACAAATCGAAAAAGCAATACCAAAATATTCAAGCAAGCAACAAAACTATTAAAAGTGTAATAAATCACCTCGGGTGGTTAAGTTGAGGCCTAAACTTATCGACGACATCTTCATAATTGTGTGCGTTTTACGAAAGAACGAACAATAAAAGATACCTCCGACAACCGAGAGTTCCTCAGTCACCACTTACCATAACAGCCATAACACCAATAAAAAGAAAAACTAGATTTGTTGTTGGTTGCCCAAAAAATAAAGAAAGAAAAAAAAATTGCTATTGGTAGTGCGGCACCTTGCAGTTGTCAAACAATTTGTCTTGAAGAGTTTCTTAAAAAAGAAGAAGAAAATTGCCAAAAAGCCAAAAAACAACTCGAAAGGAACATTAACAGTGACTTGATTGATTTATTTTTTTTATAATTTTTCTTCAATTGCAGTTTGTTTGTTATTGGTGCGTACACAAGCAGAGCCAAAACGAAATTTACATACGTTCGGTTGTGGACTTGAAAGTAAAAAAGAAACAATTCCCAAAGAAATCGGCAATAACATCTAAAGCATAAGTAGGAGAGATCCCCACTACATACGGGGTGAAAACATATAATGAGCGCTTCGAAAAAATATAAACAAATGGACACAGTAGAAGTTGAAGACACCGAAAATTTGAAACAGAAAAAACTCGACTCCGACGACAGTGGCAATAAATTCTTTGGTCGACAAAACAACATGAATTCGGCACAGCAAGTCCCTTTTGGTTCAGCCAATGGTGAAAGACGACCGAACTTTTCTATGCTCAATAATGCACATATGGGAGATCATCGATCGTCATCGTTTCTCAATAAGACGTCCATTAATAATATGTCAAAACCAGGCGATGTTAAGAAAATCGTAATTAAAAATTTCAAATGTAAGTATGTACATATATACAAAAGTATTAACCGAATTTGTATGTATGATTAGTATATTTGATATTTTTGCTTTGAGAGCATTTAAGAAACGCTTCTTACAGTTGCCTGCAATGGTGCGAGCAATTGCCGATTAGTGATGAGGGGTGCTATTATCAGATTCTCTTGTGTTGGGAAGGGGAATGACTGAATTTTTCATTTGATTTGTAATTAAAGCGTCGTATGTTGGGGGTATCAGCCTGAAATAGTTCCCTCATGCCGAAAAATATGATTGTGATGCTAATTTTAGGCAGCTGCGTTGAGCTGCTCATGCTAATCATTAACTTATTAACATCACTTTCAACATCTAATGGTGTTTAGTTGGTCGGAGGCGCTTATCTGTGCAGTTGTCAAATGAAGAAATAACCTATTGGCAAAAGGTGACGATGTAAAAACAAACTCGTAGTTTTGTTTAGCTGGCACACCCCCACCTAACTACATGTAATATACATTTTTGAACACATATATATATTTATCAATTTTCCAATTAGAATTGTCTTACTAGAAATTTCTCCTCCAATCTGGTCATAAAAACCTATTTTCGAAGGGCAGTTTAAATTCTCCGTTTCGACACTCAACTCGTCTGATACGGATATTTATATTTTGTGTGGATTGTTTTGAATTTTCATCGTGTTTGAGTATTGTGTTAATCCAGGATTTACTTCATTTTAATTTGCACCACAGTTTGCAATGAACTAATAATCAATGATCCTTTCCAATCAGCAAAAAAAGTTGACCAATATTCTCCACTTGAGTACTAGGATTTCGTTGGGATTGCCTTCAATGTTTTGATTACGATTGAAAAAGAAGAAGATCAAGTCTTTCAATAAACTGAAATGGGTACCTACCGCGGTGTATTTAGATACTAAAGATTTTGCGCGG
This sequence comes from Volucella bombylans, assembly GCA_949129095.1. Classification (NCBI taxonomy): domain Eukaryota; kingdom Metazoa; phylum Arthropoda; class Insecta; order Diptera; family Syrphidae; genus Volucella; species Volucella bombylans. The sequence continues at coordinate 174,787,535 of OX422141.1, forward strand.
TGTATACAGATAGCATATATTTTACGTGTAGACCCTTAAGTCGCTGTCTGTTGCGATGCAACGGTTGTATACAATGAATAAAAAATGATTTCAACATGACATGAATTGCATTTTCAATCGGTTGTCTTGTTCAAGAGTGAACTTATGTAATGTGCACCATGATGTTTACCATATTTACAATCCCCCCATTTTTTTTCTATCGGAACGAAGCAATCAGACAAATAATTGTACAACTTATATTGAATTTCTTAGGATTTCGTTGACCGATGCATTCATCAGATTAGCGACTTGTACCTGCACAAAGTAGCAGAGTGTAACCAGTTCACAGAGCAATTGTCCTTCGGTGTCATCAGCAATATTTGCAGACGGTTATGTCATTTATGTCTAGCACATCTAGACGTTAAGAAACCAGTAATCAGTATTCTTAGCTTAGGCCCAAAAAAATATCACGTTGTGTTAAGATACGTCGGGAAATATCTGTTTGGTTTGCTTACAGCCTAAGATGAGCTCACAAGAAGCCCAACTGTTATTGGAAATCTTAAACCAGGACGCAGGCTGTCCCAAGTTGTGATCAGGTCCTGAGTATCCTCCTCTGAGCCTTGCTTAGTAAGTTAATCGATGATCCTATTGTTACCTGGAACCCAGGTAAATCGTAAGCATTGCAACTGAACTAGCTAGGATGTCAGAGTATAAAGAAAGCACTTAAGTTCAGTAGTCACATCTAATTGACCTTCAAAAAATATTTCATTCATCAATGCATATGTTTTCGTTTGAAAAACAGACGCAAATTCGCCCAATTGGGAACTGAAATTTAAGGTTGCCGTCCTCCACGAAAACGTCAGCACGATTCTCGTCGAATCCAGTGCTGCTGAGTACAGACGGCATGTCACACGATCAGGGTTAAAAGGCAATCGGGGCACAAGGTCATCATTCCAAATGCTATTTGGTGGATTTGATAGTATAGATAGTATAGAAATACCTTGGGCAATCCGCTTGCCCATGTCACTAAGAGCGACCGGTTTTTAGAGTCTGGTGAAAACCGCAGTGAACATAATCTACACTAACGTTCATTCGACCGACCAACTGATGTATAGGATAGAATTGATATAAAACCAGACGACGGTCCTTGGTCCCAAGCTTCTTGTCACGCCAAAAGTTTCCTTATACTGTCAGAAGGCCAACAGCTCCTTGGATGTTCTTGACCCGACTTGTTTAGTGTTAACCTTTTCACTATAAGACTCAAGTACTTACATAGCTTCATTAGAGAAACGAATGGTGATGCCTTTTAGCACTTAATAAGTCAGACCAGTCCTATTAGCGCTAAACGAATCAGATCGGTAATTTCTTGCCTCTCATGAAAAGAATACCCTCAGTTTTGAGTGGATTGGCTGAAACCATTTTCAAAAGACTGACAGTCTCTACTTTCGCCTTAGTTTAGACGCCATCAGATATACTAAGTACAATATTTCTAGTCTGGCTAATTTGCCCCCATTAAGGATTGCCACTTTCACTGATTGTTTCGATATTTTCGCAAAAGCCTTTATAGGACGTATTCTTCAAAATTCGAATAAACCTTTCTTTGTTCTATGAAGATTCCAGCCTTTCTTCAAACTTGTCTAAAATCCGGCGATATGGAGACATTTCTCCTGGCAGGATATTCTAAATATTGAATAACCGTTCAGGACTTTCATAGTTCCTTTCATTTTTGTCCTTTTCTTTGAGAGATTTGTTAAGCTCCTCCTTAAAGTGATTCAATTTAGCAAGGTAGAAATTATGCATCCCATTTGAAATTCAATACACATACTTATGGCCTGATATGGAAACTTCCTTTATACGAGTAATGTGTACAGTAGCATTAATTCATGATAAATACGCTGATAAAGAATGCTTACGAAATTCAATCTACCTCAGTGGTGAATCATTGCTTACATGATCCTGATTGTCACATTGACTTAGACATTAGAACTTGCTAGTGGTTTAGTGGTACGATTCTTATTTCGCGTGTCCTCATTTCGGTGTTATTAAGTCAATTTTTAAGTGTTTTTATATTTGATTAGATTTCAGATTAAGTCTAACATCTAATCCTTGTATCTTGTTTAACAATGTAAAATGGGCTCTTGAAATTGTACAATTTTGGTTGGTTTCAAACTACTTCATTCTAATTCCTTTAAATATGTACGTAGGTAGCACGTATTGTAATGACTGTAAATGGAAGACTTATTTCAAAATACTCATCCAATGAAATTTGAATAATGTTTTAGCCATTCTTAACCCAATAAGTTTAACATCTTTTTTGTGAGAGAAAAACTTAGGAGTTATTCGAGAATTATTCAGTGAAAAACTTTCCACCCTCTCAACGAATGCCAATGCCATTGTGTTTTTTTTGGTTTGGCCCCAAAAGCATTTCAATATTCTAGATTTTAAATATGCTAAGTTTCAACATCGATCGCTTCTTTTATGTCCTACAGTCCGGTGCATAAGACATGTCAGTTTCTCCGTACTGGTACTTAAGTTTTTTCCGGCGTAGGTGTGTGAGCTTAGTAATACATTAGAAGGAGCTGTTTGATTGCGTTTTTTTGTATTTTTTGGGATTAATATGAAATTGTTTATGGAGTATCACCCTCGCAGGAAATGGCAAACAATTTAAAAAAGTGTAACATCACTCAAACTTAACATGAGACAAAGTATGAAAGGGTCATTTAAGGAGTGAAAAGTAGTGGCCTTACTAGCAGTTTTAAACTTACCTTCTCCTGGGCGATTTCTTGGGTCCCGCTCCCCTTTTATATTACCTACCAGAGATCGTATATTACCTCCAAAGGCTTATGATGGTAGTTTTTGTTAATATAGTGTGTAATTAATCTTATGAATAAAAGCAACCTTAAGTACCTAGACGAATTCTGATTAACCTTTTTCAGTCGATTCCCTCCTGCTGTTTGCATGCTTATAAATTCAGAGGAATGTCGACTATAGCTCTCAAATCTGAGTTTACTATTTTCACGAGAAGACGAAAGTTGACCTGATCGATTCAATTAATATATAAAAAAATAATGATTTCCTTCATCAATGATGACAAATAAGTTCCATACTCAGAACAGAACTAGTCGAAAATATCAAAAGAAAAGACGGATGGCCCCGACACACGAGTCTTAATATTCTTAAGAAATATACGTCTATAGAAAAACTAAAAACAAAAAAAAAACTAAATGTAGAAGAATCACAGATATTCTTACGCGTCACTGCTCTTCGGGCAAGCACATAAACGTGTTTAATAGACACAGTGGTAGACATGCAGTAGTGAAACTATATTAAGGTAATGCCAATGGATCACAATATTTCTTTCAGGGTTATTCATATTTTATCTTATCTTCTCTTTTCTATTTAAGTACATATATTTGTTAATAAATTTGTGTATAATAATTGTTCTCTACTCGTATTATACCATGTGTTTTGTTTTTTCGTTTTTTTTTTTTTATGTTTTGATGGTAGTAAAACCCACCCTACCGGAGAATTATTCAGAGAAGACATGTGAAAAATTAGAAGAAGCAGTTATTGCCATCCAACTATCAAAACGAATTCAATACTCTCTTGAGGAGCTCTATCAGGCTGTGGAAAATATGTGCAGTCACAAAATGGATGCACAGCTTTATTCGAAATTAACTGCCTTAACGGAGGTTCATGTAAAAAGAAATGTCGACTCATTCACTGGTGAGAGTATGGACAAGTTGGTGAGTGAACTGAATATCGAATAATAATTGAAATTGTTTTAAAATGTGTTTTTTTATGTTTTAGGTCTTTTTAAACAAAATTAACGGGTGGTGGCAATCATTCTGTCAACAAATGATAATGATGCGTAGTATTTTTTTGTACCTCGATCGGACTTATGTTTTACAAAATCCTACTGTTCATTCTATATGGTAAGTTTTTGTTGATCCCTTGTTATCTATGTATATATCATCTTCTCTTTACATAGGTATGTATGTAAGCACCTCAAAATGCTGTTAAATAATATTTTATAGATGAAATTTTTAATTAAGGAAGATTGCAAATATTGAGGTGATATTCGTATATAAAAAATCGTATCCGCATTACGGTATGATCATTCCCGATTGCTTTTTTTAAGTTCTGAAAACCATGATGCCATCTTAAGTAGGATTACATGCTTTTGGAGTGCCATGTCGTAGTCCATTTTCTAATCTTAAGAACACATAAACGTTATGATTGACCATTGTGTTTCGATTCTCGCTTTTTTTATATATATTTACATTTTGATCTCCACCTAGCCCGCACAGATTTTAAGGCTGTACATAACTTCTTGAACTTTTTGTGCTATTTAGATCGGAGTGGCTACGGAGTCCTACGCCCTCTCGAAATAACCTTCCTCTTACCTTTTACTATCAAAACATAAGGGGACTGCGATCTAAGACCCGTGCCGTCTTGCGCCAATCTCACGCTTCCCCTTTTGTGGTCTACGCTCTGACAGAAACTATTTCCCCCCTTCCCCTAGTTTCAATGTTTTTCGAGACGACGATCTTACCCGTCCAAATGATGATGCTCCCTGTCGATGTGTCCTATTGGCCATCCGCATGACCTAAACTCTTCACCAATGGCTGTTTCTACTTCTAAGCTTGACTACGTTTCAATAAAGATAACACTCCCCTGCAGGCCCCTATACATATGTGTTTTTACATCCTACCGGTACAATTAACTCGCTATCGATGCAATTGATCAAATAATTAACTTATCTGATCCTCTCGATGATGTCATCGTATTCGGCGATTTCAATCTACCTCAGCTGCACTGGACTCAATTAGATGATGAATCTTTTTTTATCGCTAACCCTAACTCGAATAAAGAATGTCTCTTCTTGGATGAGCTCACAGACTCTAGCTTATGCCAAGTTAGTGGGGTCTCCAACTAAATGGGTAGGCAATTAGACCTCATTTTCACCACTTACCCCTCTGTCTAGCTCTGTCCCCTTTCACTATCGACCATTGATAACTTTCTCTTCTTTCTCTTTTCCACCACTCTCATATCCGCCGCACCCCATATGCAGCCGCCTCTTCTTATGACTTTCACAAAACGAATCTCCGCAAAATTAACGCATGTCTTAATAAGTGTGCTTTTGATTTCGCCAATATCCACCTAAAAAGTGTTCTCTCTATTTCCTACAGAGAATTATTCAATTCTATTTCTCTCTATGTCACCTTTTCGCGCAATAAGACCCCTTCTGCGAGCCCCCCGTGGTATAATCGTAAAATTCGCTCTTTACGTAGCAAGAGAAACAAATTATGGGCAGTTTTCCTCTGATCCAACTCTTTTGATGACTATTCAAACTATCTCGGGTCATATAACGTCAGCTTTATAACGTTCTCTATCAACTATACCTTGAATTGGTAGGTCTTTCTACCAATTCGTTAACTACAAAAAAAAATCTGACGGTTTTCCTCCATCACTCTCATACGAAAAAATATCATCAACCAATTCGCATACCATAGCCAACTTTTTTTCTACTTTTTTTAAGCAATCTTTTGCTGGTAATTCCTTCGTCTGGATCTCTCTTATTTCAAATACCTACTTAACTTCCCCATCGGGCCCTCAATTTCTCCAAGATTTGATCGTACAGTAATAGAAAATAAATTACAACAACTTAATGATGAATACTTACCCTGGCCCAGGTGAATTTCCACAGATATGGAAGTCTGCTTCCATAACACCGATACACAAAAACGGATTAAAGAGCGAAGTCACTAATTACAGCCATATAGCTAAACTTTCTCATATACCCAAACTCCTCGAAACCATTTTGTATGAAACCTTAAGCTTCCAGTGCAAATCTTTTATTTCCCCCAATCAACACGGCTTTCTGAAGGGTAGATCAACTACCACTAAGCTCATAGAATTCGTGTCCTCTGTTCTCTCATCCTGGAAAGTGCTACAGAAGTTGACGTTATAACAACTGATTTCAGTAAGGCTTATAAGACAAAATATCTCATAAACTAATCCTGTTCAAATTGTCTGTCCTGGGCTTTGAACCCATTTTTAAATACTAAATTTTGTAAACCCATCTCTTCACAACAGAACTCCAGCCTCCTTCAAATAGATCTAAATAGTTTTTCCACCTGGTGCATCACTGCTTAGAACTCAATGTCAATCGATTACCTTTCCACGTAAGTGCAACAAGTCTACTCCCCGAATATACGTTCTCCATGGTCAACCTATATTCCTAGTGCAGACTATCCGCGACTTTGGCATATTATGCCAATTTCCGCTCGCATATTGAAGCAAACTCATCACTTGGCTTCGTTAAAAGATGGCCCAAAGAATTCTGCAACCCGTACGGGACCAGATCACTATACATCACTTACGTTCAATTCCTTACCAAGTCGCCCTTCGGGTAATTCATACATAGATCTTTGCATTGCGGACGCGCGATTACACATTAAAACTATCCACAATAATAAAATACCTCTGTTGCCTTATGATAGCGATCACAAAGCTATCGTCCTGGAAACATCTTTGACTGACGACCCCATGTTTACCTTCGAAATAGAGAACGAGGTTCTTAAATTTAATTTTAGGCACACCAATTGGAATAAGTTTGCTATTTGTGCTGCGAGGACATATAATAGACAGCGGTCTTCTCCTGAGGTTCCTAACAATAGGAACCTTACGAATGAGGATTGTAACTTCTACATAGGGAATCTCAATTCCGTAGTACGAGAGGCGATGGAGTGGTTAGTACTGACGATGAAAAGTAGAAACACCATGGAATGCTATCTAAACCGTGACATACAGAGACTACAAAATCATAAAAGCTTTCTGATAACTCAGATAAATAGGATACGCCGACAATTTCAGGATGTTCCCAACAATGGGGAACTGGTAAGATCGAAGTCCCTCCTGAGAAATGTAAAGTCGCTCATAGAGCAACAATATTGGAATGCAGCCAATGCCTACTGGCGGCAACGTGCGGAAAAAGTAATGAAGTCTGACTCAAGGAACATGTTTCCTCAAATCAAGCAGACCTTCAAACCCCGTAGCATTGTCCAAATTCCAAAACTCAAAGTGCCACTGCTCTCTGAGCGGCTCCTTTCTCAGGCAGGGATTGATCCCCAACACTGTCCCACAATCGACAACCACTACGTGGTTGATAGTGAAATAAAAAAACTCGATCTTATTGGTGCCCATTTTGAGTCAGTCCACAAAATCGACCTCCCAAGTCGGAAATCTGTTGAGGTGGCTGAAGAGCTAATGCGGTTTATTATTATTATTATTATTATTATACAAACTAACAAAAATAATCTTAAATTACTAAGTTAGTATGAACAGTTTTAGAGAGCACAAGCTGTATAGGCTATCGGCTCGCTGATAAAAATAGGAAATTATTAAAAATTACAATTTATAGTTCAGTTTTAGAATTATTTTTTGAATAGTTTCTAGGTTTTGTGCATTGATATTCTTAAGCACTTCGTAAATGTTTTGATTTTTGTTAGGTAAATGCTGGCTTATGTGGTCTAGGAGGTGATAGATATCCATAGATACCTGGCATGTAGGGCAGATCGGGGGACATTTCTTGTTTAGTAGATGCTGATGAGTTAAGGACGTGTGGCCTAAGCGAAGACGAACAAAGTTGGAAATGGTTTCTTTTGGCGTGTCCGCTGGGTATATTGGGTGCGTTTTATTGTTGTTTATTTTTGAATAGTGATGAACGTATGTTGACCACCTTTGCTTCTGGACGGACCTTATTTCTGCATTAATGAGTCTTAAAAGATCTGACTCGCTGAATGTGTTGAATAAAAGTATGGGTGATTTACCGGCAGAGTTAGCGGCTTCATCCGCGTATTCGTTACCCGTTATGCCTTGGTGAGCAGGGACCCACATAATTCTGATCTTTTGTGGAGCTTTTATAATAATGTCTCTGAGAATCATAATTGCTGGAGAACAGTTGTTAAGGTTCGTGATAGCATGGATGACCGAGAGACTATCTGTGGAAATGACAAAGTGGCCTTTGTTAGAAGCGGCGTATTTTAAGGCTTCGTAGACTGCTAAAGCTTCAGCGGTGAAAATTGAAGCATGTTCCGGCAGGAGGCCAACTTTAATGAGCTTACCATTTTGGGTTGTAACCGCAAAAGCTGTGTGGTTTTCCGTTTTAGACCCGTCAGAGAAGATGAACTTCCAGTTCTTGGTCTTGAGGTCATTTTCTATGGTGTTGAAAATTTGTTGGTATACGTTTTTTGGGGTTATATCTTTTGAGAAATTTGACATTGACAGCTCAAAAGATTCCAGTCTACACAACCAAGGAGGGTACGATGGAGCTTGAAAGTAGCTGATTTTAGTGGGCAGGTTGAATGATGTTATGTGACTCCATATGCATGAAATTGCTGATGGAATTCTTTTTTGGCGTCTGGATCGAAGGGCAGAGGTTACATCTTTGTTTATTACCGATCTTGAGGGAAACAAGAGTTTTTTTGCAAGCTTTGAAATTATTTCTTCATATCTTTCGGTAAGAGTGGGCAGGCCGGATTCAGCTAGTATATTTTTTATTGGCGTAGTTTGAAATGCATATATTGATCGCCTTGCAGCTTGATGATATGTAGGTTTTATTATGTTGAGTGTTGATTTTGGACAGTTTCCGTAAATGCCGAGGCCATAGTCTATTTTATTTAGAATTAACATTTTTGTTATGTAACTTAGTGTATTTGTGTGAACTTTACATTTTTTTGAAGAAAGGTATTTAATGAGATTAAGCCTAGCAGCAAGTGTTTTTTTAAGTTCTATACAATGATCTGTCCATTTAAATTTACTGTTAAAAATTAATCCTACAATACTCAATTTGCTAACAGATTGTATTTCAACTTCATTTATACTTAATTTTAAGCTAGGACAACATTTTTTTTTACAAATGTGGAATGTTTTACACTTCTGTAATGCTATATTTGCACCTGAGTAAGTCGACCAGTCTGCAATATCTTTTATTAAGTACGAAAAAGTTGTTTTTATTAATTCTAAATCATTGTTCTTACAAAGTATGTATACATCATCAGCATAACAACAGTGATCTAGAATTTTATACTTGGATATAATAAGGCTGATTTCATCGAATGCAATAGAGAAAAGCATTACTGAAAGGGGGGATCCCTGTGGTACGCCATTGTGGAGAGGAAAGCAAGGAGAGTACGTATTATTAACTCTTACACAAAATTTTCTATTAGAAAGAAAAGCCTTGATGTATCCATATATTTTAGGACCTATTCGCAATTCTCTCAGCTTTTTTAGAACTAGATGGATGCCTATTCTGTCGAAGGCTTTCTCGAAATCGAGGGAAAGTACTGAAACATGATTTTTGGTTGAGATAACGTTTGATATATAACTATCGATATGGAGCAAAGCATCTTGGCATCCTCTTTTGGGCTTAAAAGCTACTTGAGATGGAGAAATTAGTTTTTTGGATTCGGTATACCAGAGAAGACGCTTTGCTACAATCTTTTCTAAAATCTTGGATATGCATGGTAACAGTGAGATGGGTCTATATCCGTTTACTTTGTGTATCTCCTTATTGGGTTTGGGAATGGGTATGACTGTAGCAACCTTCCAATATTGCGGTATGAGACTTGTGTCAAATATTGTGTTATATAGACTAATAAGAACGATCTTCGCTTTGGTTGATAGATTTTTGAACATAGGATACGAAAGTCTATCTCTACCGGGTGTCTTACCTTTCAGTTTACTTAGGCACGATTCTAATTCAGAGAGAGAAATGGGTTGCTCGAGGTGAATACTGGTAGAATTAGTAGGGGGAAGGGTTATGTTGTGTAGACTATTTTTTTCTTGTCTAAAGTTGTTATGGAAATTAGTGTCATTGGAGTAATTCGACCAAGTGGTTGCGAAATGATTACTTATTTCTGACGAGGTGATAAGAGGTCCCGAGTTGGTGTCGATACATCTAATAGTCTGGGAAATAGCTGAGCCACTGAAGCGCTTGATTCTGTTCCCGATATTGGTTACAGAGGTGCGGGGATTAATAGATGATGTGATGTCATTAAGACTCTCAGTTTTATTTGCTTTTAACGTTCTTCTAAATAATGCATTGGCTTTCTTAAACGAAATAAGGTTTTCAGCAATAGAATTTTTTTTTGAATTTTTTCCGGGCTGACACTTTTTTGTCTCTTAAATTTTTAAGCTCTTCGTTCCACCAGGGAGCAAAAAATTTGCGGTGCTTGGGAAATGTTTGCGGTTTCATAACCAAAGCAGTGACACTTTCATTCCACTCAGGTTTTCTGAGGATCTACAAGCAGACGCACTGATAACAGAACAGACAAGAAGCTACTACACAACACTTGACGAACTCACAGAAATATTCAGAAAACTGAACAACAAAAAGTCATCTGGTTTGGATGGTATCCCAAATGTTGTACTTAAGCATATACCGATCGAAATCATAAGGCAATACTGCGTAATTTTTAACAACTTGCTTAACAACTGCTACTTCCCAGACTGTTGGAAAACATCGAAGGTATTTCCGAAAGCAAACAAAAAAGAAGGATCCTTCAAATCTTTCGAGCTATAGGCCAATAAGTCTTCTGCCTAATATTGGGAAGGTTTTTGAGGTAGTTGTCAGCAAGTCAATCTTGCTCGCGTGCGAAAATAAGGAGACCCGCGGAATCAATTTGGATTCAAAAGATTTCAGTCGTCAGTGCACGCTATAACAAAACTTGTTTCCGATATCAACTGGAACCTTAACTCCAAAAGATGTACAGGTGCCTGTCTATTGGACGTCGAAAAAGCCTTCGACACGGTTTGGTTAGACGGGTTAATATATAAACTTATTAAGTATGTATTTCCCCCCCACCTTATAAAGATGATCAGTTCAATGATACGCAAGAAGAGATTTGTTGTAACAGATAGAAAATACACGACGACTAGAGTCTTCAAAATCGCCAATGGTCTGGCACAGGGCACAGTAACGGCGCCAATCCTCTTTAATATCTATACCTCTGAAGTACTTAGGGACATGGCTTCATAGCATTCGCTGATGACGTCATATTATACTCTCATGGCTCTAAAATCAGCGAGATACAGAATAATCTCCAAATAAAATTTGACAATCTTCAAGTTTACTGTCAAGATTGGAAGCTCAAGATAAACAGCTCCAAATGTGAAACCATACTGTTCCGCACCCCAGTAGGCCAGGGTAATACAGACTTGAGACGCAATTGGCGAAACCTGGTAATAAAATCCTCGGATGGGCTTCGCATCGAGTCAAAGACTGTTGTGAAGTATCTAGGTGTCCATCTGGATAAATTTTTATATTACAATGAACACATAAACCAACAGCTCAAAAAAGCGAGAGCGGCATTTATGTCGCTTAGAAGCCTTTTTTACTCGAATCGGCTGAGATCCGATGTGAAGGTCATTTGCTATCAAGCGTTTGTGCGTCCAATATTGACTTACGTGAGTCCTGTATGGTGGAACATAAATCCTTCTTACATGGAGAAATATCGAGCTTTCGAAAGAAAATGTCTTCGAGCTTGTTTACGAATGTACAGAAGCGCTCATTCAGATTTTCGGCGTTATGTCAGCAACAAGACAATATTGGATGCTTCCGGTTTGTCCAGGATAGACAATGTTATTCTGAACCTTGTCAGAAATCATTTCGCGCTCTCAGTGAAGTTTGTTGAGAACGAGTTCATATCGGGCTTGTTTTATCCTAACCCTGGTTACTTCAGAAACACATTGTCGAGTGGATATATACCAACTGAGGCGTTCTTGTATCTAGATGCACACGGCTATCTATCTGATGCTAGTAGTGTTCCGATTATATATCATGCTGCTAGAAGGGCCACAGACAAAAGAATCCTACATGTGCCGGTACACTCGGGTGATGGGGCTAATGTTTGGAGATACTGCATGAGCGTTCCTGAAAGGGATACTCTCGATACATGTAGATCAATTCAGGATAAATACTGGAGGCTTGATTGGGCTGAAGCTGACGCTTAGGTTAGTCTAGTATTAGTTTTTTTTTAGTATCGTAGGTAATTTTAAGTAAAAAAAATTAATTACGCAAAAGAATTTTTTTTTTCCACATTTTTTGTTTCTTAAAATAACAAGATCCATATTTGAACAAAATGTTTATTCAATTTATTTAACACAGAACTGTAGCTAGCTTAACACATAAAGATTTAATGTACTGCGTACCACTTCTAGTGTGATTTTGTACTTCGTTATTAAGATGGTTCATAAGTATTTCGCTTGTTAAAGTTAAAAAAAAAAAAAACTCCAATCCCTTCTCGAGTACTCTAGCCAAGAGTGGTGTCTCTTTCAACGAGTTCATGTATCTCGAATTGAGAGTATCCAACGTAATTTTTTTTTCGATTTGCTCTTCGAGGTCTACCTTGGAACGATCCTCTAGTCTTACCTCCATATCGAGACCGTCTCAAACTCATTAACCTGAATACCCTTGAGGAACGAAGGGACGCAGCAGACATTCTTTTCATTCACCGACTCCTCTCAGGCTCCGTTGATTGCATGTCTCTTTGCAACTCCATTTTCTTTAACACTAATCCTCGAAATCTACGTTGCCCCCGTCTGTTTTATTTACCTAATGAACGAACTAATCTCCCGTATGCTGCGTAAGGTAAACTTCAACCTTTTCGTTTTCGATTTTAATCGCAGCACACTTTCCCTCAAATTCGATCTCCTTCACCATCCCTAGCTTTAAGCCCTAGTGATAAGTTCTACATATCGCTAAACCTTATTTTATTATTAGTTTTAATTCATAGTTTTTAAGCTTGTATTAAGCAAAATAAATGGGGGCATTAGCCCCCACCAAAATTAATATTAAATAAAGTCTCTATGTGTGTATGTACAGTTTGCTCTTCTGGTATCACAGCCTCATTATAAGATTCAACGTCGATTTGTTGACGTCATACTTCCGAGTTATGTGTAGGTGAATCAGAGTTTTTTGGTTCTTATTAGGTAGCCTAGCTGTGTTTCCGTATTTCATATGCATCTTACTGATGTTTTACAATGTTTTTATCACGGCAATTGTCTCGCAATTATTCACGAATATGTATGAACTACCAATATTGTCATTAAGGGAAATAATGATTTCCATAATCTGCTGAAAACCTGCTTTAAATTTTGAGTCGGACACTTGATGTAGCTTCTTTTCGCTTCTAAATGCACTAGCATTACGATCGACATAACTCCGTGGCTGCTGTTGCTATCGATGCAAGATTTCAGATATCATCTCGTCATTATTACATATAATCTAGAGCGCTGTCTAGATTTAATCCGCAATCCTCTATTATGGAGAGAAATCCAAGTGGATTTCGTAGCTAAAGATGAAAGTTAGCACGTACATCTAAAATATCTCAGACCCATTATCGTCATTCCTTCAAAAAACTCTAGAACCATATATAGTACGCACAAACATTGATGCGTAACTTCTGTCTGCATATGAAACCTGTTCAGAAAAACGAGCGATTATTATTTATTTAAACTTCCTTAGAATACAAAAACGAACAGAGAGGAAAAATAGTTTGACAGGTGAAAGGCAATTCATAAAGTTGACAGTGTGAGTTAAAGTAAAGCTACATTGACTCTTATGCCATCAACACCCCCGTCTACAAAAGAAATATTTAGCACATTATTTTTAACTCAAGTTCAAAATATACATGTTATATTTCTTACGTTACGTTAAAACTTTGAAAAGAAAAAATCTTATAATTTATTTAAATCCATTAAACAAATCAAAAACTATTCCTTAAATCCCATATTGCCATACCCATGGCGGTGAAATGTTTGTAGTGTGTTGTTGTTGGTAGCTGCTTCGTGAATGCGTCGGCTATCATATCTTCAGACTTGAGAAAGTTAATATAGATTATTTTGTTTGATACTGCCTCCCGAATGTAGCGGCAGCGGACATTAATATATTTTTAATTTTTAGTTATTCCTTAGTTTGGCTGGTCATATGCGATGTGTTTTTCGCTTTGGCTATCGCAGAAGATTTCAATACATCCGTTATGTAGATTCAGCTTACAAAGGTAAATTGGTGGAAATGCCTTTTCATACGTTAGTACGAGTATGTTTCTACGCGCATTCCCTTCACAATAAGGAGACGGTATGCTTATAGATATAGAAGCGATAACGTCAACACATCTGCGATCGCAAAGTTGAATCAAATCTTGTTCATCAGCCGGATAATCGAATCAAAATTTTGTGGAGTATTTGCCAGAAAATCAGTTAGTAGATGGAAACCGTAAAGTCGTATCCTATCCCCTCTTTTATGCGCTTTTTTGGTTAATGAACTGAAATGCCTAGATGTGCAACGCATGAAAGATTATATTTTATTGAGAGAGTCAATAATTAATAAGAAAAAAATAAAAAAGAAGGAAAAACGCGAACGGATAATAAGATATAACAATAGAAACGGCATCAAAGAATGTAGAGAAATAAATCGAAAAATACGATTTTTTATTCGCTCAGACTTATTATATGGAGAAGAAATATGGTCACTAGATAGTACGATAAAGTGAATTATAAAAATACCTAATTAAAAACACAAAATACCAACTTCTCCAATGAATTCACAAGGAAAGATCTATGGAAGTAAAAGGTGGCGCAAAATTAATCATCCAATTTTGTTTTTGAATTACTTTTTTACTAAATAAAAACAAAAAATGATTTTGAGTGAGGGAAATCTCTATTTGTACCTTTTTTGGGCCCCCGTCCAATTATCAAGGCTTCGCCCTTTAATGACGTTGTCTAATAATGAACGGGAGCCGAGCAAAGTATTGGTCTTATCGTAAACATCTTCAGATGACGTTATCGAAGGTTGCTACGAGGTCTTGTTGGCGGCTGTACCACCGGTAGTCCCTACCAGGACATAAATCACGGTACCATGGGAGTCAGGAGGCCCCCGGATCTCGGTCCGGGCCTGACTTGTTAGAGGTAGGCCCCCTTGTGGGAGCGCCATGGTGGCTGTAGTTTAAACCCAAAATCGCGGGAAGGGTTTCGGCCCAATGTAGAGTTGCAATAAGTACTGGGTGCTGCGACCCTAAGAGCAGTAAGAGGTTTTAGGTCGGCCTCAACTCTTACCAAGGGTGGAACTTGTGCCGGCAACACAGTTCCGAATTGGTATCAGTGGATTGACGGTGAGCGATGGCAAGGCGTATCCTTGGTCCCATGGATATATGGGCATCCCGTAGGTTGAAGCCCACATGGCAGGTACTTACGTTAAACACAAGAGACGTTCTGTACCTTTACAATTGTTTCTGTTAAGTGGAAAAGATGATATCCGCCAAGTGGCTGCCGCCAGTGTTGATACACATTTGTGCCCGTTTTATCGCATTTTCCATGACTTTCCGCAAGATTTCCGGTTATAGCTGTTCGCATTCCTGTCGAATATTCTCCTTAAGGGCTGCGATTGTCTGAGGCTTGTTGGCATAAACCCGCGACTTCAAGTAGCCCAAGAGAGGAGTCTCTGATTGTTAAATCGGGCGATCTTGCTGGCCATGCCAAATCGAAAAAGACGGAAGATTACGCGACCAGGAAACGCTTCCTACACAATATCCATTGTAGCTCGTGATGTGTGTGCGGTTGCACCGTCTTGTTGAAATCACATGTTCACCAAGCCTCGCTCATCCAATTCCGGCAGTAAGAAGTCGTTTATCAGGGCCATGTAGCGTTCGCCAGTAACAGTGACCGTATTGCCGATGGCGTCCTCAAAAAAATACGGGAAAATCACTCCTCCCGCGTGAACGCCGCACCACACAGTGGCTTCGAGTGGATGTAATGGCTCTTCGTGCATCACACGCGGATTTTCAGTGCCCCAGAAACGAAAGCTTTGCTTATTGACGTAACTGCTTAAGTAGAAATGCGCCTCGTCGCTCATGATGATTTTCGACACAAAATCGACCTCTTCGTTGTTGAGATTGAGGATGGCTTTATAGTAAGTAATTCACACGCGACCGGCGGTCAGGAGGCATTAACTGATGCACTGTTTGCACTTTGTACGTTAACATGTGTAACACTTTCACTAAAATTCGCTGTAGGGTCCGTCTGGTGAGACCCAATTGCGAAGCCCGTCATCTGGTTGATGTTACTTTGCTCTCAGCGACATCGGCAGTCATAGCCGCGATATTCTCGACCGAACGATCAGTCCGGTGCGAGCTACACCCTGCATGGTCTCCTGTGGTTCCATTCTGTTCGCGTCGAGTAGCTAAGCGCCGGAATGTTTGCCTAGTTGGTGCGACACGACACGGCGCTAACACCACCGACCGATTATTGGTCAAAAACATCGACACAATTATTCCACGGTCTTGCGTATATAGCGCTCCATTGCTTGTCTGTTTGTATACTGCAGCTGTCTAGTTCACAAATGTCAAATATGATTAACGTACAACGGCATTTGCAAAAATTATACCATCTTCCGATAGGGTGATTAATTTTGCGCCACCTTGTAGAAGGTTGTTGTGACCCGTGGCTGTCAAATTTAAAATCACAGCTCAATCTTTCAACAGTAGAAATATTCAAACAAACGAACATTTGCATCAATCAAACCTGCGAGATGGAAAGGATAGAGATACGAGTACTCCGGAAGAGAGAGATACTTGCTTAGGTTACAGAAGCCCAGTATTCTTAATGTAAATAACAAATTTAATTATTTCAGCAAGACCTTGTGCTGTCATGTCCGATTTCACATAAATAAAGAAACTTTGTAGTGGAGCGATGAGACGGAAACCGCTGTAAAGGTCAAAAACAAACTTTTAAAGTGTAGACTACGAAAAGGGGAAAAAGCGAACGGGGCAAAAACGAGACGATTGGGATTGGTTTCATAGACGGAAAAAATAATATGGAAAATAAAGTAGGAGAGTTAAAAATGGCAAAATTTTGCATCTTGCTATGGAAGGGAGAAGTATCCTCACGAATATAAATGAAATAAAAAAACAAAAACTGTCATCATAATGATTCTTTTTTATTTTCTTTGTGCCAACGCTCAAATTCTCGCTGTGAATGTCCCATTCCATTGAGACTTAACTTAAGCCCACTAAAGTTAACGAAACTTGACGAAACCATGCAAAATCCCATTATGGTCATGCAATACTATTTACATGTAATGAGACATTTCATTACGTTGGCATAAGGCACAGAACGCGTTTGCAACGCCGCGGTTATAATTTCTCCACAGCGTTAAATAATCTTACTGTGGCGTTAAAAACGCGTTGTGTTTGACTGAGCCTTAACATATCAAAGCGTTTCACCGACATCTAGAAAACTGTTGGCTTCACTAACAAGATGATGGCCGTAGAATGGTACTAACGTCCGTGAATTTAGCCAACTTCAAAAACAGCAAAGTGGCAAAGCAGATACGTGGGAGATGTACATAGTTACTCGCACCACAAATTTCAACGGTTATCAAAAGAAGAGTTTGGTTCAATAGGAGAAAGACATTTTGAATTAGTTATTGTTTCCTTGTTTTTGCTCTAAAGAGCTCCAACTACTGTTTGACGCATTAAATCAGGTCTTCTTCTCTGCTTTCTATTAATTCTGTTCCCTATTCTATACTTCTAAATTTGTTGAATCCGATCAGGTAAATTTTCTAATCCCCTGAATCGCAATTCGCGTGATCTTGATAATGTGATAAAATATTCAATAAATTTTCAAATCATTCTTTATCCAAAGGATTTTTGGAATGACAATGCTTTTGAGGGAGTTTGTTCTGTTAACACTCAGCACACACAATGGTTCTTTTTTCTTTTATGATTGATACTCTCCAGTTTTTTATAAACTTTGTTTTGCTCGGTTTTTTAGGGACATGGGACTGGATCTCTTTCGTACCCATATTGCACTAAATAGCTTAGTGCAAAAGCGCACTGTTGAAGGTCTACTGTTACTAATTGAAAAAGAACGAAATGGTGATGCCGTAGATCGAGCATTGCTAAAAAGTCTCGTTCGTATGCTATGTGATTTGCAAATCTATTCGAGTGCTTTCGAAGATAAATTCTTAATTGCCACAAAGCAACTGTATCAAGCTGAAGGTCAACGTAAAATGCAAGAATTAGAAGTGCCCGAATACCTACAGCACGTCGACAAACGTCTTGCCGAAGAAAACGAACGGTTGCTACACTATTTGGATTCAAGTACAAAGTGAGTCTCAACGCATTTTGTCATTATTTCTTAAATAATTTATTTGTTTTAAATAGGTATCCACTAATTTACACAGTAGAAAAAGAACTTCTCGCTGAACACCTAACACAGATTTTACAAAAAGGTTTAGATACGTTATTAGAGGAAAATAGACTGAACGAATTGACGCTGCTCTACAGTTTATTGAGTCGTGTCAAAAACGGTACAACAGAGTTGTGTGGAAATTTCAATGGTTACATCAAGGTTCGTTTTGCCAAATCAATGTGCTTGTGATTTTTTTTTTTTTTTACAATTTTTATTTAAATTGTAGAAGAAAGGACGTACCATCGTTATCGATCCAGAGAAGGATAAGAGCATGGTACAGGATCTTTTGGATTTCAAAGACAAAATGGATATCATTGTTCGCACTTGTTTTGAACACAATGAAAAGTATACGAATTCACTGCGTGAAGCATTTGAATTTTTCATAAATCAAAGAGCTAACAAACCAGCCGAATTAATTGGTAACAAGATTAGTTTATCATTTATTTGTTAAGTTAGTCTTACGTCTCTTCTATTTTATTTTTAACAGCAAAATATGTTGACATGAAACTGAGAGCAGGCAATAAGGAAGCGACTGAAGAGGAATTAGAACAGATTCTTGACAAAATCATGGTCCTATTTCGATTCATACACGGGAAAGATGTATTTGAGGCGTTCTACAAGAAGGTAAGACTAAAGAATTTAGATTTATTTTCAATCAGCCTATGCCAGATTTTCGCCCAGATTTTACACGTGCAAAACGCACTATGGCTTTTTTTACCGTATAACATTTCGACGATAATGCCTTGTGGGTTTATTGGTGTATACAATTCGCCTTCTACTTTCTCATTTTTTGTCGAGAAACGTTGAGCAGTTAAACACTAAGTTATACATGTAAGTTTTCGTCCGGTCTGGAACATTTTGATACTCCGTATCGATCGAGTTGCCTTTGAATACGACCAAAAACAGGCACGAAATACTACAGTGTCTCAAAGGTAGTAGAAATGTTTGGTCCTTCTTCTTAAGAGGTTTTCTTCCACGCTGTCAAAACCAGTGTGTATGATTTCTCAACTATTTCAGATTCCTTCCTTCTATTGGAATCATATATACTCTTTTCATTAAGTCCGTTTGCACTTACGACCCTTCTTTCTAATGTCATGGAAAGGCTGATAGTAAAACTGTGTTCACCGCTGCTAAATGAAGGGCGCCTCATTATTGCTGACAATTATTACACTGGCATTGCATTAGCAAAATATTTAAAAGATCATAATACCGATTTATGTGGGACTCTCAGAAAAAATAAGAAAAACTTACCAAATGAAGGTTTAGGGAAAAGAACAAAAAAAGGTGAAGTTATTGCCAGGCAATTGAATGGCTTTGTGACAGTGTTGAAGTGGCACGATAAAAGAGACGTTTTGATGATATCAACATGTCACGACGATAAAATGACACCTATCTCAAATTGGAGAGAAACTGTAATGAAACCTAATATGGTAATTGATTACAATGAAGCTAAAAAGGGCATAGATGTCGCAGACCAGCTTAGCAGCTATCACTCTCCTCTGAGAAAAAGCCTAACCTGGTACAAAAAAATTGCTCTAGATTTGATTTTTCAAGTTGCGATTGTCAACACACGCGTTGTATATAACGAATGTGCCAATAAGCCATTGTCAGTTCTTCAAGTTCAGGAGTCAATTATACGATATTGGCTCGATGAAGTTACGTCAAAAGCATACCCTAACTGTCCTGTGAATGTTATGAACCCATCTACTTCGCCCACCTTACATCAGCTTCACAACACAAGAGATCATAAGCTTTCGGAAATACCACGAAAAGATGGAAAAATTAAACGTGGCCGTTGCTATCGACAATTAAGGAATGCTGCAGAGTGTAAAAAATGTTGTAAGATTTACTGTCTACATCATTTCAATGAAATACACTAACTGTTACAAAATATTATAAATAAATATTTAACAAAAAGAAAATTTTGTTTTTTTTTTAATATTTCGAAAAAAAAATCTGGAAATTTTTTTTATAAATTCTTAATTTAGTTATATGTCCTGCCACATCCCATACTAAAAACAGAAATAGCATGTAATGTTCGTTAAATAAATCCATTTGTATTTGGTTGTAGATTTGCTCACATATGATACATGGACGTATTAGACCACATGCAAAACAAGGACAGGGAACCTGTTAAGTTTAAACTATATTATAACTTAAACGCTTATATGACCTGTCTCTTCAAGTAGTCTTCTTATGTCTCCTCAATATCATGATTCTTTCCTTAACTTGCTTATTGAATATCTTTTTGAGCTCTGATAAGCAGATGGCTGAAAACGATACACTAATGACTCAAAACCAAAAGAAGGATGTAGGCAGAGTATTGTCTGGACAACTCACATTGTGTATTTTTCTTGCATCTCCGTAAGGGACCCTTCCTGGCTAAAGTAGAATATGATGTTTACTAGGGATACCTGCATCTGATACTTTTTAAAATTGATTGGACATACTCGTAGTTCAAAATCTGTAATTTAACCAGACATCTGGTTTAAACGGGATCAGAGACCCAAAAAGAGCTTCGTATCTATAAAACGGTCACGAATTATATCGCCTTACATTCATAATATCAAAAGCACTTTGAAACAATAGTCACCTGAAGGTATTGAAATCAAAACTTTGGGTAAACAATGAATGTAATAACCTTCTAGACCTTTAAAGCGCACAAACTCAAAAGATTTTTTCAATGAGAATTAATCTACCACTTGTTAATTATAGACCCGTCTGTCTTTTTATCTAGAGGAAATTCCTTTACACATAAAAAAAATGTTAGAATAAGAGTAAGGCTACAACCTAATTAAAGCCAGAGTTGTGAATACTCTAGTATTCTTATACTTGAGTACTAGTACGAGAAGTAGTACGAGAAGAATTTTGATTACAAGTACAAAAATCAGATCTATTTTATTTTAGCACTCGTAATCGCGCTCAAAAATCGGTTTCAGTTCTTTGAGTGTGAGTGTGCCTAGTGTGTCGTGTCGACTGTAATGCTGTAGTACTCTGTATTTATACTCATACTCGGAAAAGAGTACTTAACTAGTATGAGTACCAGTACTTTATCCCAGCCCCAAAAATAGTTATGCCTCGTTGTCAGCATGGAATCCAGACGCACACAATTAACCGATTTTCCTGAAATTTAAATTTAATTCTGAACCAACAACAATCTGTTTTAAAAGGAAAATTTGAAAATAAAACCTGTTGCTTACGCTGATGGTTTAGTTCTCCTGGAACGTGGTAAATTCATTCCCACAGTAAGCACTGAGAACCGCGGTGAATGACTTATTAAAATGGGCTTACTACTGTAGCCTCTGAGTTAACTCAATAAAAACTGAATTTGGTAAAACAGAAGAATTTACCCAAAATTCAGTATTTTAATGATACGACGTAGCTGTAGTTCTGAAAACTTCAGATATCTCGTGATCTTAACAATTAATTGAACCTCAAAATGAAGAGAAAAAGCATCCTTAACTTTGAAAATTTGTCAAAGAATTTGTGGTGAGAAACGAGGATCGTCCGCCCCCAAAGATCATGCATTTTTTGTACATTGCTAGTTTTAGGATCATGCTAATGCATCATTCGGTGAATAGCTTCAAACAAAACTAAGAACTTTTAATAGCTATTAGCCAAGTTGAAGCGAGCATGTCTAGCAAGTCTAGCCACACAGGTGGTCTTAAGGTAATGCCGCACATCTTTCTAATTGAGTTGTACATCAAAGAAGGTGCACTCAGATCGACCGCGCTCTATTTATTGTTCTTTACCGTAACCGTTCGGCGCTGTTCCAACATTTTTCCGATGTTGGCTTAAAATAAAGAATAAACAAATGTTAGTGATACAAATATTGATATTTCATCATTTTCTTTACAGGACCTGGCGAAACGACTACTTGTGGGGAAATCGGCATCAGTGGATGCTGAAAAGAGTATGCTTTCTAAACTCAAACAAGAATGTGGTGGAGGCTTCACGTCGAAATTGGAAGGAATGTTCAAAGACATGGAACTTAGCCGTGACATAAATATCGCGTTCAAGCAATATGTGCTTAATCTAGACAGAGAATTTACGAACATAGATTTGACGGTCAACATCTTAACAATGGGTTATTGGCCAACATACCCACTTACAGAAGTAACAATGCCACCGCAACTTGTTAAGCCTCAACAAGTATTCAACAAATTCTATTTGGCCAAACACAGCGGTAGAAAATTGCAATGGCAACCAACCCTGGGGCATTGTGTTCTCAAGGCTCAATTTGATAATGTATGCTTTTACATAAATTTGCCAATTTCTTTTTCATTATTTTGAAAATTGAATTTTTGTTTTTTTATATATCTTTATTTTTAGGGTCCAAAAGATCTTCTGGTTTCCTTGTTTCAAGCACTAGTTCTGCTACTGTTTAACGATAAAAATATCCTTAGCTTTGAGGATATTAAGGCAGCGTGTAATATTGAGGTAAGGTTGACTTAAAACTTTTTCTTTTATAATTCATTTAGATAAACACACGCATATTATACTTTGTAGGATGGAGAATTACGTAGAACATTACAATCTCTTGCATGTGGCAAGGCACGTGTCTTGACAAAAATTCCTAAAAGTAGGGAAGTCGAAGACAAGGATCAATTCCAGTTCAACAACGAGTTCACGAATAAACTCTTTAGAATTAAAATAAATCAAATTCAAATGAAAGAAACGGTAATTATAATACTTAAACATGCTTGTGCGAGTATGTAATCAGAACTAATTTTTAAAATTACTTTTTATGCAGACGGAAGAACAGAAAGCAACAGAGGAACGGGTATTCCAAGATCGACAGTATCAAATCGATGCAGCCATAGTTAGGATTATGAAAATGCGAAAAACCTTAAGTCATAACCTCTTAATAGGCGAACTATTTAACCAACTGACCTTCCCCGTAAAGGTAGGTTTACAATTTGTTTTATTTACGAGTATCAATTAACCAGTGAAAGCTCGATTTGTCATTGTTTTAACGTGTTTTGCTTTTCCTCTTATCTTATCACAGCCTGCTGATTTGAAGAAGCGAATTGAATCTCTTATCGACAGAGACTACATGGAACGTGATAAGGATAATCAAAATCAATACAACTACGTTGCTTAAAATCCACAACGACGGAAATAGGAACTGTGAGACAGATCACTCAATTTCAAACCAACAACAATGTTTAGTAATTTAAATCGTGCGAAACAAAGCTAGTTACATAGAAAAGTAATTTAAAACAACAACAACAAAAAAGAAAACAAAATTTATGAATATATAAAATAAAAAAAGAACAAAGAAATTAATAAAAAAAAATCACAAAACTAAAATGAAAACTTGCCACCTTTATGTTTTTATTATTTTTTTTTATAACATGCTCGATTGGGTGGGAATACAACTTAACTTAGAGTGCTCCTATAGAATTCGGAAAATCTGCGACCAATTCGCAGTTAACAAGAGAGGACTGGATTGTTCACCGCATAAAAGGCTCCGAAAAAGCTCCCAGCAAATCCGCTTTTTGTTGTGAATCTCCTACCACGAAGAAACCGTGGCCTGAGTAGACATTTTCTGGACTTATGCCAACCGACTACGTTTCTGACATCCGGAAAATGTCCACACATTGAGCATTATTGTGGTCATTTTATTTAAATGCGAGAGAATACACATATGTATTCGGTATTCGAACAGACAAACAGTCCTATTTTAATTTATTCTCATTAATTGTTTCAGATTTCTGATCACTTAGTTCAGCCTCCTAATTCAACTATGGTTTCTGTTAGAAAATTGTCTATTTAGGCTTCGCGAGCTGTCCATCTTTGTATGCTTTTAGCACCTCAATTGTAGTTCCATGCCCATTAGTCTGTTTGGCTTCGGATTGTTGTATCTGGAGATTAGTTCGCTAACTCCATCGCTAATTAAATTCCATTGTTTATTTCTAGTAAATGTGGGTTGGGTTCGTTGCTTGTTTCTGTTAGTCGGGGAGTTCGATTCACTCGAACTCCTTCCGCAATTTAAAATTTTAGGAAAGCCGGACCATTGCATTCTACGACAATTGTGTGACTGTCCAACTCAGTTTATATCTCGTCCTATATCCGTGTTATGGCGACAAGTCCATAGTGGTCACAAGGTTAAACGAGCTTACGAGCAAGATGGGATATTCGTTGTGTCCTGAATACTACAATATATAACTGGTTGCCTTTTGTGCTTGATGAAATGTTTCGCCATATGCATATCCAGCGTTCAAATCTCTGGACAAAAAATAATTTTTTTTTCTAGTACTGTTGTAAATTGTTGGAAAGAAGTGATACTGTCGTCTATATATAACCTTATTTCGAAGCCTTTACATAAAAAGCTACCAAGCCCATCACATCGTGTGGATCGTTTACCAATAACTTAAAAAAATCCTGATCATTGAGTTAACATTCATCTTCAGATTTATCTCGATCAGCTTATTAGACATTATATCTATTGGCCAATCTTCTCAAACAGATAATGTATGTTCAATACCTGGCGCTGCCAACGAACATCCGCCATGTCGCGACCTCCTTTCGCCCTTCTGAACCGCAGAGATTACCTTCACCTTTACGACGAGTTGGATAAAAGCTCATTTGCCTTTGGCCAGAGGGGTTTGTTTATTAAAATATAGATATAGATCTAACTAAATTTACAGATATCTGTCTACATTTCGACAAGTAGACAAGTAAGAAGATGTTCACTAAACTTTCTGGTATCCGTAAAGGTAGAGATTTTCGACTTCGGAAAGTTGGTCTTCGACTTTTAATCCTCGCAAGATCGTTTAATTTTTAAAGTTAATGACTTCGATTTTAGAACCTAGTTTGTACGTGATCAAGTCATCTGTGTACGCTGTGGCATGGCGAAGTTATCCCACAAGATCGCTTCTACAGATATTCAATATCAAATCGTACCTTGTTGTAGACCGTTTTTAATTTTTTTAAATATTCCAGAAAGGTCATTCCGCCATTCTTCATAATGAACTTTCTACTGGAGAGCATATTAAAAAGTGCTTTACTTATGCTGGGTCTGTTCAGCTTGAAGAAGGATCCGTCTAGCAATTAGGTATCGAGGACAAGCACAAGCACATGTGCATTGCTTTTTGCTTTTGTTTCGTTGGATATCAGATAACAGCTTAAATACGGCATTTTTTTTATAATTAGAGCGCGCACAAGGGATTTTGTGTGACCTTAAGATGTTTAAACATAGCGAGGGCGAGGGGAAGGTAAAGAGGGAAAAAAAGAGAGATACCGATGTCCGTTGGTTTTAAATGTTTGCAAGTTGTAATGACTAGGAAATAAAGAGCTCGCCAGGGCATTCCATAAGCGAGTTGTACGGCTTAGGAACGAATCGCGATATTTCAGAGTACGTCCGAAAGTGGGCTAGAGGGTATACTGATGAGCATTCATAGCGAGAGGGGTGTTACGTTTAAAAGATAGAAGGGGTGGAATGCTACTGGCAATTTCGGTGGAACACTGGTGGTGAAAATAGCGATACGACAAGGTGAGACAGGAGACATTACGTTTGTGTTCGAGGGTGTCGAATGACTGTGTAATATTGTCATCACCTATGAGTTTTATCGCGCGGTTTTGGATCCCATTTATAATAGCAAGTGCAAAGAGGTCTTAGGAGCACCTCACCAGATGTGGGCATTTACTCCAATTTCGGGTGGATAAACGCCTTATACGTATATTGAGGCCTGATCAGAGAGAGTTAAATATTTCTTACATCGCTTGAGGAAACCTAAACATTTCGCTGAGTTTTTGCCGACATCGAATATGTGGTCGTTCCAACGTAAGCTGTCTTTGACACACATACCCGGAATGGAAAGTTTTTCGGTTTCAACGATGCAAGTACCATTCATGGACAATGACTGGGTGTTTAAATTTTGCTTTAACGACAGCAGACAACATTGTGTTTTGGAAGCATTAAATTCCACTCTGTTGATAGTTCCTCAATTGCTTATGCTGCTAAATTTCAGAATTTAATGAGTCTGCTTTGCAAAATTCAAACTAAATGCGCTTTGTGACTGCACCTCGCATCTGTCATGCATGTATGCGATGCTTTTATGATGCGATGCGTATCTCGTTTTGGAATGTTACGCGATGCGCAGTGTTTTTTTTTTTTGTTTTTAAACGTAAAACAATGTGTAACAAATTGATTGGAATTCACATAATTAATCATTTGCTAAATAATTGTGGTGCTTGTGTCAACCGAATATTTACAAAATATATTTTAAAGCTAAAATTCAGCTAGAGGTGAATTCCATTTCAAACTGCAGCCTTGTTGTAGTTGTAATTAAGTGTAAAATCTCGCTTTTTGTTCATTGATTTCTGCATATAACTAATTATAATAATATAATTGAATGCTTTTATTTATTTAAAAGAAACCTTACTTCTCGGAATTCGCCATTATACTTCAGATTGCATAAACCAAACAAACAACAGTCATTTGCATCGTGCTAGTTCATGATGCGCTGGTTGTTTTTCCTTGCGCAGTATATGAATTCACAATAAATTTCGTAACGTACTGCGTTCTGTAACCAGTTTGGGTTTGCATTTCGGAATGGTTGCTGATGCAAAAAGCAGTACTGCCTGCATTTAGGAAAGCAGCCATACGCTGCCGTTTCCGTTCTACAGCCGAAGAGCATGGACGTGAGTTCGGAAACGAATATGAAAAGCACAGAGTACTGTCGTCAGCAAAGGAATATATTGCATTAGAAGTAGCAGACAAGAGATCATTTATGAAAATTAAAGAGTGTCGGAGACAGAACGGAGCCCTAGGGCCCACCAGCATTTATTTTGTGAATATCAGACTTAAAACCATCCAAGACAACTTGAATTGAACGTACCGAAAGGTAGTTTCTAATCCATTGAAGAAAAGAGTCATCGATCCTGATACCAAACTCTGTCAAATGCCTTACAAATATCAAGTGCAACTATCTTGCTTTCGCCAGATTGGCGTAGACTTTGGTTTCACTTTTCGGTGAGACATGCCATCAAATCAGCAGTGGACCTGTTGCTACGAATACAGTACTGCCGGTCATTGAGAAGTTTTCGTGTTTCGAGATATTTCATGAGCTGACTATTTATCAGCGTTTCCATGATCTTGGAAAGAAGAGACGTAAGTGAAATGGGTCTGTAGGAGGAGAGAGATTAACCTTTTTTAAGGACGGGCTGCACAAATGCTGTTTTCCATCTGCTCGAAAAGAGTCCAAAAGAGTACTATTGATGAAAAAGCTTACGCAGTAGTTTTGCCAGCGTGGAAAAACACCTCTTCAGAAGAAGGAAAGATATATCATCTGGACCAGCAGATTCGTGAATTTTAAGATCTTTAACCCTAGAAGACTACTCATATTTTTTAGTACATTAAGACTAATCATTCGCCAATTTGTAGAAAAATTTATTTAGAAATTGCGTCCGCACACAACAAGAACTCATGGATGACTAGAGCTATACGAAGAACGAAAGGGATCGCGGAAAAAGCAAGAGAGAAATTAAAGAAATAAAAAAAAATTTTCGTCGAATCGACGAACCTTAGTTTTCTAGGGTTAAGTACTCTTGCTATTACACGAGTGCGAAAGTGGATTCGTCCCATTGAAGACGAATGTCCCGTCTTGAAACCAAATTGATTATACGGAATTATATTGTGAGCCACTTGATCACATTTTCGAATACCCAATTTATATCCGGTAGGAGATCCACCGATCAAATATTCCCGGGATTGGGACGTGTTTTTACCGCTGCCAAGCTAGAAATATTTCACTATTGATTCGTACAAATTATAAAACTCTATCAAGTCGGATACACTTGGCAAATCACTCACTAACACCCCTATTCTGCTATACGTGCGGATCGAACGTTCCCTTCACCTATTCGATTCACTTTCATATCGAATCGGTATTCTGCTATACGGCGGGTGAACTGCCTTACCGTTTTCTATTTCAAAGTTTCGAAAATTTAAACGTCACCTGTTTGGAAATTTAAGTGTCATTTCAACTGTGTAATTTGTGTGGAAAGAAAAACAAATATGGATAGTGCAGCACTTTATTTCAACTATGACTCGGAAACAAGAGATTCTAATCATTTTTATGGGGACATCCGATTCGTGCGTATAGTGGAATACCGACCTGCGTTACCAACAAGTGAGTGTTTCACTTCGAACGGATAGCAGGATCGGAAAACTAGTATTTGACATAAACATCTCCCCTGCGTATAGCAGAATAGGGCTGTAAAACTCATTATCACGAGTAAGAGCACCTCCAACCATTGCTATTAGACAAGAAAAAGAAAAAAATGAATTTATAAATCATACATTCTTTTATTGCTTATAACCAAGTTTTTTTCTCGTTTTTTTTTTTTAATTTACGACAAAATGTATACACATAAATATGTACAGTCCCTACAAACTCTATTTTGGTTATACTTAAAAAGTAAATGAGCGTCTAATCGTACATCTAAGACTATGAATACATTCTTAAACTAAATATGAGTGTATATATATATTTGTTGTATGAAACTATGTGTATGTGTTAAAATAATATACCTACAGATGTTTTAAATGAAATGATGTTTTAAGTATGTATACAAATATCAGATTAATTCATAATTTACTTTTGTTATTTTATTTATGTTACAGGTTTTCGTCATTTGTTTATTTCAATCTTAACATTCCTGAAACTAAAGCTTAAGTTTTTTCACTAGTTTATTGGTTGTAAATACAAATCATATCGAATCGTTGCCAATATATGAAAAGAAAATATAGGAATCTATATTCAAACAATAAAATAGAAGATTAGTGGCTTATAACATAACATAACATAAACACAAATATAACGTGTATCTTTTTAAATAATGGCACTTTAGTTGATTTTGTTTCTTTTTTTAATTTCACATTTTTGTTGCATGTATTTTGAGGAAACTAAAACATTTTCTACATCTCCAATAGGCACTGGTCGAATTTTCATATCCGATTCATTAAAAATTTAAGGCGCAGTTCATATAAATTAAGGCACACATGCAAATTAAGTCAAACATTGTTTTCTTAAGGAAAAAAAAAATAAACAAGAGAAAATAAGTCTTATAAAAGCTTTAAAATGGTTTCTCATTTTTTGTTCTCTTTGTTTTAAAAATTATATTTACGGTTAGTTGTTGGTTGTTACATGTTTTTGTGTTTATGACCACAAAAGTAACTTGTGGGAGTGGTTATTCTGCCTTTCATTTCTGTCATACCTTTTTTTTTTGCTATACAAATCATTAATTTTATAACTTAATCTTACATATGAAAGTGTAATTTCCAGATTACACTTTTTTTTTTTTTTAAGTAATTTACACTCTTTTTAAACACATTACAAAGATTGTCCATACGTTGAGGTAACGAACGGTGGACTTATATGATGAGTTATTTGAGGGTTTTAGTGAAATTTTACTAGACACATACTTCGTCGTACTGTAATCTGAATTTATCGTCAGCGGAAGCTAATTTGTTTAAAGTCTTTTTAATACGCAGCACTGGTAAGCGAACGTTCGCATTCTGGTGCCAGCACTCTTTCATTAGTTTCGACATGCCGGCAAGAAGCTGAAATGATACAAAAACAATTTTTTTATTCATAAATTTAATAAAATATTGGTAAAACCTAAATTATGGGGTGCGTTGATTGTATTCTCGGTATTGATGAAAAAAGCAAATATTTTAAATAATTCATAAACTACACTTATACGAAAAATTAACTCTTGAATACCTAAGCTCTCGTTCTTGCCTATCAAATGTGAATTTATCGCAGGAAATGTATCACTGGAAAACACGTCCGTTGTCGTATGAATTAACAAAAAGCTCCGTTAGTATTATTTTAATTTTTTTTCCCTTCTCATATTGCGCAGAGTAGCTGTGTATGATGTAAGTTATTTTACCTCTTTCTCTGCACTCGAACAACAAAATCCATTTTGAGTGACTTTGAAAAGTGACGGGGTGGTCGTGGTGTAGTGGTACTAGCAATCGCTTCTCACTCGGAGGGTCCAGGTTCGAATCCTGCCCATGACAAGTCAGTTTTTCATTTGTGTAATTTGAACTCAGACAGAAAAATTCTGCGTGTGAAGGCATAACACTGACACGTAGATTTGGCTGTTGTAGAGTTTCAACCACAAAAAGAAAACTAGTGCGAATTATAACTTCGAATCACTCTGAGTGAAGAAAAAACTATCCGTCCTATTCGGACTCCCACCCCCTGGAGAGCGAATATCGAAACCAAATACACCAAATACACTTTCCGTCCGCGCCCTGGCAACAGTAAAAGGGTATCTAACCCCTTAGGCGCGCGTAAATTATAAAAAAAAAATTTGTGGTACTGCATGCTTCTTATGCCACCGCACAAACCACGTTGGAATACAGCAAGAAAGTGTTCAAAGTCTTTTTGTTTTTAATGTCATGCAAGATTTTCTAATAAAAGAACGTCAATCAATTCGGAAATTTTCTTTGTTAATCGCCGACGATAGCATTATCACAAGTGACAACGTTAATGTGACTACTAGCCCAACTCACAACATTCTAAAAGATTGGAGTAGCTAAAATAGCGTGAAACTGGCCAGTATATTGTGACAGAAAAATATCGTTTATGGTTTCTTATTTATTATAAAAGATTCATCATAAGAACCAAACTTAAAATAGTTTTAAGGTCCGAAAATCATAACTAAGATAATAATAATAATAATATATTTATTCAAGTACTTCTGACACAGTAAGAATACACTTTTAAGTCTGTGAGAGATAAACAATTGGTATAAATTTAAAAACAAGAGATATAATCAAAGAAAGATTTAAAATATAATAACATATTAACAAATTAAGATATGATTACAATGGAGGGAAAAGAATTACAAGGGAAATGAAAGTTCAAATAATCAGTAATATTAATACGTATCTACATTACATTATTCACACTCGCATATTCCAAATTGTATAGTTAAACTTTTTGTGAATTGATTTTGCTTGAAAGAAGGGGGATTTTTGAGGAAACGCTGTAATTCACTTCTAAATCGACTTGTGCCATTCAACTCTCTCAGGTAACGCGGCAGTAAGTCCCACAGACGGATGATAGCAAATGATAAATTGTCTTTCAAACGTTAGACAGGAGAATTGCGGGATAATTAAAGATGCAGATCTGTTGGATGCAGAAAACTGGATTCTATAATATAAATACGTCGGTTGCCTTGTTTTTTATAATGCTATACAGCATAACGAGACTACGAAATTTGACGTACTTGAAAAGACATACCCAATAGGTTGTCAACCAAATGTGACACATGGTCAAACAAGCATCACAGTTACTAAATATTTCGCAACCATAAATATGTACTGGAATAACGAGTCTTTTAGCGAGAGTTAATCTTTTGAGCATGGTTGTTTCAAGTGAGCGTCCTATTGAATATCATGCCTAGATTTTTAGCAGATTCAACGAATTCAATTGCTGAACTGTTTAATGTGATTGCTCTAAAATAGGATAGCTCTAGCTTCTTGTTTGAAATAATTAGGCATTTAAATTTGCTGGGATTAAGTGCCAGGCCATTTTCCCACGACAAGTTCGAGATCCTTTGAAGATCTTCATTCATATCTTTAGCACAGTTTTCAATAAGACCAAGGGCACAACTCTTATAAATTTGAATATCATTGATATACATTGAGAATAAAAGAGGTCCCAAAATCGACCGCTGGGGAACGCCTCGCGCCAATGGAAGGAAAACACAGCTTGTTTTCTTTCTTTTAGATTAGATGGTGAGAGTAACTTAACGGCAAATGGAGACATATTAAAACAATGACTTATGAATGAGAGTAGAATGGTTGACCGTATCAAAGGCTTTGGATAAAATCTAGAAGGGTCAAGAAAGTAACGTGGTCTTTATCAAATTTCTCTCTTACCACACTCATCAAAGCAGTAGTACAGCTATGTTTGGCTCGGAATCCAGATTGAACTGAAACCAGTAGATTAGTACGTTTAAGATACTCATTTATTTGCTTATGCATAATTCGTTCACATACTTTGGCAAAAAAAGGTAGAAAATTTATATTATTTTAACCATTTTCCACTGTTGGGGAAAGATGCCGGTTGTAAAATTGTGTTTAAGACATGCGTAATATACGGAAGTAGTAATGGTAATATGGCTTTAATAAAAACTGGATAACCTCCATTGAGTCCTACCGCATTCGATTTTACGGACAAAAAACTTTCGACAAATTCCATGTTTTCTATTCTTGTAAAGAAAAATTGTGTCTCTGTTTACTTCTGTGGTTACTGGATTTGGAATCGATAAGAACATACGATTAAATTCATTGCAATCGATGTCATAACAACAGCTCAATTTTTGTTTTACAATTGCCAAATCACGAAGGTTACTCCATAATTTTCGGCCATCTAAGTTGCTACTCAGTCGGTTGGAGTAAAACTATGGTTTTGCAATTCTTATTTCACGAACAACACTGTTTCTTACACATTTGTAGACTTGGTGGAGCTCGTCTACACGAAAGCGCTTTCATCGGTGGTAAGCCTGATCACATCGTCCCATTAAAATACGAATTTCGTTCGTGAACCAAGCCCTTGTTTTTTCCCTTGCTGTACCCATTCTTATTTGTACGTGAGTATCAAAGAGATGATTCACGTTCTTTTGAATAAAATCAACTTGATCATCGGTAGAGTGAATACCGTAAATGAGATCCCATGGAACGCAATTTTCATCTTCCGAAAAAATTCGGTCTTCAGAAGGATTTTCATCAAAGAACTATACAAGAAAGTCTTACAATTTCGGCTTGTTTTCACAGGTATAGATTGCGTTATGTTTGCTGATTCGCCTTTTTTCAATGTTATAATTTTTTTTTCTTTTGTAATTTTTTGACATCTATTTTGGCAGTTGTCAAACACTTTCAGCTTGTTTTAGAAGTAAATCGAACTTAATTTTGTTTACACCTGTTTGTGCAATTTATCAATTTTAACATGAGAGTGTAAAAATGAGAAACAAATTAATATTTTCGCATTATTTTGTCAGGATTGGTTTAAGAAATTCCGTTCTAGGGATTTTTCACTGAAAGGTAGACCAATTGAAGTTGAAGATGACTAAATAAAATCCATAATTTGGGTTTCACATGAACTGAAAGAACTACATTTAACCCAACGAATTAATATATTTGCTGTATGCATTTCAAACGCAATGAAATTGATCCTTTTTAAGAAGAACTATCACTGGTAATGAAAAATGGATCGCCTAAAACAACATCAATCGAAAACGATCGTGATGAACCAGTCCAAACCTGAAAAAAGTCGTATGGATTGCGAAAACTGGAGATGAATTTGTGTGCAGTCTGTTGCAAGAATATTAGATTAAGTAGTGCTTAACTGAATAGATCACTATGTTACATTAGGGTCTAACATCGTAACCGATTGGAGGAGTTATTTGCTTCATGGTATCCGAATCGTAAACGAAATATAGACGCGTACCGACGAATGTATTTGACATTCAATTTCTGAAAATAAAACATTTCCAAAATATGTAGTTAAAGAATCAGAAAGATATGAACAGAGAACATTAAGCTAAGAAAAAAGAAGATTTTTGCAAAATGTATCAAATATTTTCGAACTTTCAGATGCAGCGTAAGCCAAATTATTTCATTTTGTGCAAGTACTCGTAGATGATTCTTCCATAATTTTTACTTACAGCTTCAAAAAAAAATTTTCGTTTTTTTTACTATCGGCTCTTTCTAAATTTGTTAGACCCACTTAGTTTGTCGAAGGGTTCTCCGATCCTTTCAGAAAGACGGATCTAATATTCTATTTCGGGATAAAATGGTTATCTCTTTTGACTTGTTTTTTGACCATAAGTGCTGAGATCTTATGTAAATCTCATAAAATTCTAATTTCATGTGAAAATTGAAAGCCCTTAGTTTACCTGTTTCTCGAAGAAGATTTAATTTGTTTACCATCAATTTGGGTCCTGATTAGGACAAAGCCTACTCTGTAGTTGGCAACTTCTGCCTTTAAGTGTTGCCAATTATTCTGTACAAATCGCAGGATTTCCGCGGACTAGTAAGAGCTTCGTTGATGACGTTATTGAATCAGCTGTATCTGTCTACGATGGCAGGACACTTGACTTTTTAGAAGCTATTCTGCAGTCATTTTACTCTACCTGAATCGAAAAGCTCTCTTAACCAATGGAAATTATTTTTTTGTTAAGTCTTTCGATTTTTCTTAGCTAACTAGCCTTAATGACCCTGCAATTACTTGCCGTACGGTCTTTCTTTTGGATATCTACATACTCATATAAGCCGTAGAATATCTTTTAGATCTTTTAGATCGATCCGCCTATAGATCGGAATATTGTCTTCGTGGATGATGCCATAGTTTCTCCACGGTATCGAATGTAAAATCTGATGAAGTCAAAAGAATATTGTCTCCACTTGATCAGGATCTTTTCTGAGGTCTGATGCCATCCGTAAATTTTGAAGAACTTATCCAGTTCGTGCCCTTATGAGCTTCAAGTTTTCAGCGCTTATCCTTTACAGTTTATAGTTTCTTTATACTGGATCATTACAAAATGTCGTGCCCGATCTTCATACGTCGCGGAAAGTTTGCTGTATGACTCAACTATTGTTAGTTTTATGGACTTGTTGTATACCAGTTGATAGGTCGTGGCATTGAAAGTCATTTTATCGCTAGAACCCGCTGAGTTAAGTTAAATTGTGTGTGGAAAAAAAAAATCTAAAATGGAGAACGAAAAGTTACACTTTCACCATTTAACGTTGTACGAGTTTCGAAAACGACTGACTGTTGGAACTGCAACAAAAAGCATTTATAACATTTATTCGGATCGTGCTCCTGCTCTAAGGACTGTTAAAAAGTGGTTTGGTAGATTTCGGAACGGTGATATGATCTTAGACGATCAACCCCGTTCTGGACGGCGCGGCTTTCCGAGATTGATGACGACATTGTGCGAGGAACTTGAAACAAGCAGGGGAAGATGCAGAACCCGTGGCAAAAGTTGGCTTGCCAGCGTCTTTCACCTGCCAAAACAATCACGGCGGATAAGTACTGTGAGCAACTCTCTAAGCTCAATAGAAAGTTCAAGAAAGTGCCAATTTCCATCATGATAACGCCAGGCCTCATGTCGACTGACAAACGTTCAAAAACTGAAGGAGTTAAAATGGCAAAAAGCTTCAGCACCCACCGTATTCCCCTGACCATGCTCCTTTAGATTTTCATCTCTTTCGGGCTATTCAGATCGGTTTGAATGGAAACAAATGTGGTCCCGCCGCCGCTTTGGAAAACTACCTTACGAGGTTTTGTGAAGGAAAGCCACGAAGTTTCTATGAAAACGGAATCCACAAGCTTGTAAAACGTTAGGATAGTTGTAGAAAATAACTGGGACTATATAATTGATTAATAATCAACTGTTTTCTTTAAAGTGTAATCATTTTCATTGTCAAATCGGGCACGAACTTTTGCAATGATCCAATAGTTTCTTCATTTTTTTTTGTCAGAAAAGACAACTCAAACTATTCCGTTGAACTTCTTGTACGTTCGTGTAACTCACTTTTTCGTAGAAAGTGATAAAGTACTGAGCGCGGAATAACTGATGCGAGCATAAGCTCGAGATTTCTCACAAGAGAGTGCTACGCTGTGTTGTTTCCACAGCAACGATCATAGAATGTTATGTCACTTAAGCCTAGAACAATTAGATGCTTAGCAAAAGCGCAGCGTCTCGATCGAAAATTGGACTGCATCATAAGAACGTTATGTTGTCAATTTGGAGGGATTATAAAGGCGTCGTGTATTTTGAGCTGCTTCTAAGTAACCAATCTATCAATTTAAATGGTTACTGTCAATAACTAATGAAACTGGAGGAAGCAATCAAAGCAAAACGACCAGAATTTGCAAATCGCAAGGCTACCGTGATCCACCATGACAATACACATATTTAGTTACTCGCGAAAAATTATATCGAACCCTGGTTAGACAGTGATGTCATATCCACCATACAATCCCGATCTTGGAATCGCACTTGGTCCAATTTTGTGCTAAGAAAAGCCAGAAGTTCTATGAGCATGGAAACATGAAGTTGCAAGAAAGATGGGAGAAAGTCATCGAACAAAATAGAAAATATGGAAAAAAAAAACGTTTATTCCATACTAAGAAACCGAAATAACAATTTTGCCAACCCAATAAATAAACTTCCTTCAATACATGGCGCCATGAGTATTCCGCGCACCCGTCTTGCAATGACCTTTAAAAGATTAAAATGCTCATGAATAGCAATGTGTATTGTGATGGATATATGACTCATTTTTATCCTTTTTTAGACCTTTTCCTGTGCAACTTTCTAAACTTTTTCCACATTTTCTTTTGTAGAGGCAGTAACCAGCCTGTAGATAATAAAAGTGGAGGCTCTATGTAGAAAGCCATTATCCCTTCATGAAGATTTTTTTTTTACTTTTCCCTTATAAGGAATAAGCGAGGTGTTATCCATAGGGTTACTAAAAAATATATAAAAAAAAAAATAATTTATTTATATTATATCAGATAATATTCGATATCATGACCCGCTGTTTCTTCATTCCTATTGCTTGCTTTGAATATCATTATATGACTGCTATGAAGTTTAAATACTATATATTATACTTTCGACTGTCTAGAATCTACTAAGTATTTGACATATGAACAAATTATCTAGACCGGTGTCACCTTTGCTTCTCCACAATGAAACAGTAAAAATCTCAAATCAACATAAATTTTTTTTTTGTAATACGTTTTCTAATCTTAAATTTCTATTCGTCATTAAAGCGGCATTTCTAGTCACAATACGTAATAGTTTTTGAAAAAGTCCATATTTGTTGCGCTTTCATCACTCCCTTCGTTGTTCTATTGTCCCTTATTGTTGTACAACTCTTCATCTATTTATGTAGCGCTGGTATGCGTGAATGTCTAAATTTAAATTCATTTGTTTGTCCATTCAGTAATCTCATCATTTGCGAGCCCAGGTGTGCATAACGATTTTATTCCTAATACATACATAATGATTTGATGGGTTTTTTGTATTCAATACGGATGCTACAGAAATTCCCTAAAAATGCGTAGAGGCTGAGAACATTTGTTCTGTATAACTAAACATTTGTGATATCAAAACCTCGTACTGAATACGTACTACAATACTTTTCAAGCTTATGGCAAGCAGCCTTTTCGTTTAGTAGAAGCTAATTATGTTTGCAACAACTCACCGAATCAGAGCTCCAACGATTTGGGATTGATGGTCGATAATTGTCGCCACAAACGACTTTTTTCATATCTTCAAAACTAGGATCCGAGGGTACAACATCATAGTATGGTACTTTATATTCTTCTGCAATACCACACGAAATCGTTCTTCTACACACCTCCCAAAGTACTAATCCCAGCGCATAGATATCAGCTCGACGGAGCGCTTCAAAGCATTGCATATTTATACTAGAAAAAGACATACATATATGCACGTGAACACAATCAAATTAAACTT
Source organism: Volucella bombylans (assembly GCA_949129095.1). Lineage (NCBI taxonomy): Eukaryota > Metazoa > Arthropoda > Insecta > Diptera > Syrphidae > Volucella > Volucella bombylans. The sequence continues at coordinate 174,825,290 of OX422141.1, forward strand.
GAAAAACAACAAACCTTTCATCCAAAACTTCTGGTGCCATGTAACGTTTGGTGCCAACCTTGGGATTATTGCCCAGATCCAGTTTGCCAGTAACATGTGAATGAGTAACTGCTAATCCGAAATCAGCGATAACACAAGTTCCATTTGGTTTTACTAAAATGTTCTTCGATTTTAAGTCTCGATGTGCAATAGCCGGTTTTCCCTAAGTAAAAAAAAAAAAAAAAAAAAAAAAAAAAAAAAACACTTTTTAATATAGATTAAACAACAGATTTTCTTTTTTGGAAATTTCACCTCTTTGCCAAAAATCTCTGTGTGCAAGTGAACAAGACCATTCGCAATTGACAGACATATCAAAAGCATATCATTGTGACTGAGAGCATTTCTATTATTCAGGTGATCAAATAGTGATCCATTTGGATAGTAGTGTGTCAACAACCATAACTGAGTGCACGAGCTCCTCGAAATCATATCCGATCCTATATAACCGAGAATGTTTGTATGTCGCAGCATTACCGTGCTGAAAAAAAAGACCAAGCAATTGCAATTGTAAGCGTAAATACTCCAAGTTTTGATATTCTTAGATTTATGTACCTGTAAATTTCGGTTTCTCTTTTCCAAGATCCCTCATCTCGACTGAAGAATATTTTTACAGCAATGCTGTCACCATGCCAGTTTCCACGCCATACTTCACCATACTTTCCACGTCCAATGCAGTCCATTAAGGTAATTTGTTTAGCTATTGTTCTTTGTACTAGTAATGGAAGACCGCTTCCCGAGCCTGAGGTCACGGAATGTTGAAAGTATTCCTTAAAATTAATACAAAAAGAAATCCATTGAAGAGTTGAATATTAAATTCTCAAGCCAAACATTAGCGTTTCTAAATAAAAAAAAAATAAAAAAAAAACTGCAGGTACTAGCACGATCATCTTTGAACTGTTTCGTTAATGAAATTTCAATTTTTCAAGTTCAGTACACAGTACTCGTATATATTAAATTTTAATATAATAAAACATTAAAAAAAATACCCACAACCACCAAACAGGTATTACGTTGCATATTGCATATAAAATTAACATTTACAACTTTTGAAAGAATAAACTTCTTTAATTAGTGTGTTGGCTAATGACATTGACACATTTTTGGCAACTAGATAATAATGCCTTTCTTGTAAAAAATAGGATTCCAGAAGCCAATGAAGTCTTTGAAAGTGTTTTGCCATTTGTTTTTTTTTTTGGTATATATTCTAATGCAGTAGCACCGTTTTCGCGACTGTTTTTTTTTTTTGTTAAAGAACTTAACACTCAAGTGGGTATGAATAGACTTATAGATAGAAAGAGAATGAAAGATGTTTGATCTCAGTGGTTATATCACTCTATGGGTGGCATAAAACATTTAATGGGAGACTAAATTGTTAGTGGAAGCTGGCTTGTTGTTGTTTTCTAGTCAACTACTCATCTTACTTGATTTTAGTTGACTGATAAAATTAATGTCTTTCGGGTAAGGTTGGGATTCGAACTCCTAAACTTCCGATTTGGAAGTTCACTACCACTTGAGCCATGGCTAACCACATGTATGTATGTGATAAATGTGGTATTTTTTTTCTTTATTATTATTATTATTCATTATTCATGTACGGGGGCGTTCAACATATTCTCGGTATCGGGGTGAAGCTGTGGTTGTATATATAAATTGACTTATTTATCAAGTAATACTATTATTTTAGTGCATTCATGTAAAATTTCATATAAATGTGACTATTAATTCGCGTTTTATCTCTAGTTAAAGAGAATCATAATGGCAACTGAGACGATGATGGTGAAAATTGAGCATCGCGCTGTAATTAAATTTCTCACTAAGCAAGGAAAAAGTCAACAAACTATTCATGAAGAGATGGTGGCTGTTTACCAGGGTTCCGCACCTTCATTATCAACTGTGCAAAAGTGGTCAAGTGAGTTCAAGAGAGGCAGAGAGAGCATTGAAGACGACCCCCGCTCCGGCGCCCCGGCTACTGCTTGTTCGGGAGAAAGCATCAAAGAAGTCGAAAAACTTGTTCTTGAGGATGCCCGAATAAAGGTGAAAATGATGGCAGAGATCACCAAGCTTTCAATTGGTACCATTCACACCATTCTTCATGACCATCTTAACCTTTCAAAGGTCAGTGCAAGGTGGGTGCCACGAATGCTCACAGCGCCTCAGAAAAAAGTGAGAATCGCATGCTGTAGAGAGCTTTTGGAGATGTGTAGTGAGAACGCGGACGGTGTTATGGATCGAATTGTTACTGGGGACAAAACATGGGTCCACCACTATGACCCTGAAAGCAAACAAGAGTCCATGCAGTGGCATAAAAAAGGAACAGACCCCCCGAAGAAGTTCAAAGGCACTCCGTCTGCCGGGAAGCTCATGGCCACAGTTTTTTGGGACTCAAAGGGAATCTTGCTCATTGAGTACAAAAAAAAGGTAAAACCATCAACGCCACATCCTACGCTTCCACTTTGCATAATTTGCGGGAGGAAATTAAAAAGAAAAGACGGCGTAAACTCGCAGCGGGTGTGTTGCTTCTTCATGACAACGCTTCTGTTCACACGGCGCGAGTTTCCAAGGTTGCTGCGCGAGATTGTGGTTTCGAAGAAATCCAACACCCACCCTATAGTCCAGACCTTGCCCCTAGTGATTATTTCCTGTTTCCGGATTTGAAAAAATGTCTTCGTGGAAAAAGATTTTCGGATGATGAAGAACTCAAGTCGGCAATAAATGGGTATTTTGCAGAGAAAGAGGAAATTTATTTTTTTGAGGGTTTAAAAAAGCTTATCTCAAGATGTAACAAATGCATTGATTTTATGGGAGATTATATTGAAAAATAAAAACAATTTAAATTGAATTCGCATTTTCCTTCATATCGATACCGAGAATATATTGAACGCCCCTCGTAGTTCTAATAAAATCTCTGTACAATTCCTGTTATTGTTCACTTATTTGGTCTCCTATAGGCACCGACAATTTCACGTAAAACACGAAATGTTGGTGCGGATAAATAAATCGTAAAAAAATGCTAACGATAATCAAATGTTTTATTTGATGTGTGGGACGCCATGGTTAAAATTGTATTAAATCAAACTGAAAAAATATAACAAAGATAGACCTAAGGTAAATCTCGGCCACGATTTCCATTTAACATTTGAATTGATTCATTTATTTCTATGGTATACGAATTGAAAAATCTCATTCGAATTACTGTTAAAACTGGGCATACCAACTTGTTCAAAAAGTTCCCAGAATTTAATTTTAAAATGCTAAATATATTGTAAGTGTTTATTCATTTAATTCGATATTGTCGTCTTTAAAGTAATCCACATTGAAATGTTTCATTATCTCCTCTTGGCTGTTAAACAGTGTTTCGAGTTGTCAGAACAGGAAAAAGTCAAACGGTGCCAGATCACATGAATTTGGTGTTTATTGCGTGGTAGTTGTGTTGTTTTTGAAAAGAAACGCTTCGAATTGATCCCGTTTTGGAAAATTGCTTTACGGACACGTCTCATAATGCCCAAGTAATATTCTTTTGACAGTCTAGTTATCAGGCAGAAATTTATGACGCCCAAAACTATGAGCCCATGAAAACAATGAGCATCATCTTTTTTTTTTTAAACTGCAAACTACGTGTTTTCTTCAGTTTTGGCTCATTTAGAGCACGGCATTCACTCACTTGATGTCTGTTTTACATGTTGTACTTATAAACCCACGTATTGTTACCAGTAATGATACGTTTAATGAATGTTTTGTCAGAATTAAACTCGGAAAGCATGACTTTTGCAATCCACACAGCTTTTTTGCAGAAAATTCAAGTACTTCGGCACCAGCTTTGCAGCGACACGTCCAATCCCAATTGATTGGTTAACATGCCGTGTCGACACGTGGCAATATCTGATAATTCTCTTATGTTCAATTTGCGGTTTATGACAGGTAAATCTTTTATTCGAGGTGTTCGTCAGTTGTTGATGGTCTGCCAGAACGTTCGTCACCTTCAACGGCTTTACGACTAGCTCAGAAGCCTGCATGCCAATCGTAAACCACTGTTTTCTTTAAAAATCCTTACCAACGCCTTTTTAACATTTCCAATGATTTTGTGGCATTGATATAATTTTTAGCACAAAAATAAACGCAAATTCCTTGCTCAGTTTTTGCATCCATTTCAAAAATCAATGTAATCACAACGTTGTACCTTTTACAAATGTCATACCATGACACTAAAATTTGGTAGTTCGCATTGCAATAAAGTGTAAATTCCTGCGTGTCTTCATATTACAGAGATTGGAACGTGATGTAATTAAATACTAATCTCGTAGCTCTTCTTGCACATCGATCAGACATGTTTCGAGCTACTTTTTCCAATATGATATTGAGTTGTGTTTTTAGATATTCATGTGCTACGCATATTCCACCTGTCTGATGCAAGGTGTTACCATTCAATGCACTATTGAGTACAGCTTTTGGCAATCTATCATCACTCATCGGCATAACTTTTACTACTTTAAGTCAGTGTAGTCTCAGTGTTTCTAAAAACATAGGTATTGTACTAGTCTCTAAATGCAGCATATAATTAGACGCTTTAAAAAATACCAAAGAAATTTCTCTGCATAAAAGAACACAAAATGCAGTTGAGCGGAAAAAGTTTTTCTTCAAGCTATATGTTACATACTTATTGTTAATGCAGCTTCTCCAAACAGAAGAGATTGATCGTTTCGCTTTAGATAATTTCTAGATGCTTTTTCAAATTTAGATTCGAAACCACCAATATTCCTAGCTATTTGTACTCACGAACAACATCCATTATTTCTTCTTGATACGTCCACCTATCACTTTGAGTTCGCCGTCAGCTCTGAACGTCATTACTTTCGATTAATTAAGTTTCACATTCCGGTTTCATCATTTACAGCAAGCGCTGAGCCTATTCATAATAAGTTGTATACCATCCACAGTACCGAAAAGGAAAACGTTATCTGCAGACCTGGAATTATATACTACCAAGCTCATTTCCACCCTTTATATCATATCAGGTCTATTAGCATAGCCCAGGATAATTTTTTTTTTCACATCCATCGTTGTTGTAAATTCTCCAGAAACGGACTCTTCATGCCACATTCTTTGGTTATATTGCTCATAGATTGCTTATTATTTTCGTTAATAGTTTCAAGAGTTGTAGTGAGTAAGCCGCCCGAAAATCTACGAAAAAGACGTATTTTTTTATGGTAACGCAAATACTTGATCGACTGTAGAGTAGTTCTTCCCGAGTTTAGTTTAGTCTTCCCAATCGAACGGACGTGCACTACTCTATTTCTTACCTTTGCTTTTTCGAATTATTTTTAATTTCTCCCAATACCAATTTTCTACGCTCGCGCAATCTAAGCCAATTGCATATTGTTTTTTACTGACAAAACATTTTTGTTTTTCTTCCGTCTTTTTTATTCGAGTCATATACTTTTACCGACCTACAATTGTGTAATTATCAGTGAAACAAATGACGAATCAGTGAAGTAAAAGATCGATTGTATATCTGAAAGACTACAGATGGAATTTTCTCTTTTTTTGTGATGAGTGTAAAGATATCTCGACATCGCACATTATGCTCGCCATAAAATGCCTCAGTGACTCAATAAACAATGTTGGCAATGAAAACTTACTCTGCTTCAAGAGACTACAAAACCAATTCTCCAAACTTGATGACGTTATGAGAAGTGTTGAAGATCTTTCAGGTGTCGTAGAACAATCAACCAACCTCTTCAAAACAAAGTGTAAATCTCTCGAAAAACAGTTGACAAATACCCTCGAACCTCCAAAACCCACAGAAAACATTAATATTAATACAATTAAAAGCGTTATTGAAAACAGTATGAAATCTGCCCTTAAGTCCTATTTACCGTCTATTGCTGATACTCTCTCTACCTTAAGATCCGACCTTGATATCTATTTCCAAGGTTCATCAACCCCAAGTGCTCCTCCACCAGACCCATCATTAGCTCACGTAATAACTACAATAAATAAAGTAGGTAACGATGTTGCCGCATCCCATCTAATACTTGGTGATATCGTTGATGACATTAGAACGACGCTTAACAAAATTGACGATCTTCCTGTACAACTACAGCCCCAATCTAACGCAATGTATAATACGTCCCTACTAACTGAAATGCTCGAGAACGCTGTCATCGAACCTTCTGAGACACTATTACAAATACCTCAATCTCCATCTCCAACTCAGGCAATCGCAGACGATCCACCGAAAAACGAGGCGACAATTTCTCGTTTTGGTACTTCCTGGACATCCTCGGAATGGAAACAACGTCTTCAAAAACTCGACAACCACAACAAGTCTGGCTTTAAGCGCAGATTTAAAATCACCATAGACAACTGCTAGAAAATCACACGGCCTAATAAATTAAAGTCTTGTCGTTTCAAATTCAACATTCCCCGTAAATACGAATGGCTTTTTTGAAACTCAACTTCAGAGATTTTCCAAATAGATGGGATGAAGATGCTGATTTTTAAGGATAACCACATCAAGCACAAAAGGACTCTTAAGTCTAGATTTAACTCCGCTCATACCTGTAAGTCACCCAACCAACCCAAGCTACCTGAGAACCGCAACCCTACGGATAAGCCTAAGCGCAATATACAATCCAAGCCCTCCCATCGAGACCCCAAATGGAGTTTTAAGATTGACTTATTTCCCTCGTTTTCTCCACAGAATCATTTGCTCTCCCCTCCTCATGTCATCCAACCAAAAGAGCATAAAGATGTCTCCCTCCCCACAAAATCTGTCCCACCCAAATATTACACCCAATCAATCTCCTACAAAAATCCAAGCCTCACACTCTAAACCCCCCTCACTTTCCTCCCGCTTCCGAATTTCATCCGCTCCCACACACTTAATCCTACGTCATCCACGTTGGCTGTTGACCATAATTCCTCCAATACTCTCGAATTCCCAACCTCCACAATTCTTGACACCTTGCTTCCTCCCGCAATTAAACTAACCAAGAAGCTAGCCGACGTGGGAAATGACGGCCGCTATGTCCTTTCCCGCCTGAGGGACCGTCGGCTATATGAGCACGTGCGACTCTTACTTGCACGATAAGCCCGATTCTATCTTTTTTTTTTTTTTTTTTTATAATTTACGCGCGCCTAAGGGGTTAGATAGCCTTTTACTGTTGCCAGGGCGCGGGCGGAAAGTTAGAAGGAGGAGAAAGGAAAATTGTTTTTGTAGTGGTTTGAAACTCAGGTGTGTTTGGTTTCTATGTATGTTTGCTCTCCAGGGGTGGGAGTCCGAATAGGACGGAGAGTTTTTTCTTCACTCAGAGTGATTCGAGATATAATTCCCAGTATTTTTTTCATTGCTTGAAACTCTTATAACAGCCAAATCTTCGTGTCAGTGTTATGCCTTCACACGCAGAATTTTTTTGTCTGAGTTCCAATTACACAATGAAAAACTGATTTGCCATGGGCAGGATTCGAACCTGGACCCTCTGAGTGAGAAGCGTTTGCTACTACCACTACACCACTGCCACCCTCGATCGATGCCATCGATGGTACCACTCGTACAAATCTCATGGTTTCAATCCAACGGAAAGGACTCCCCACTGATCCCAAAGATCTTCGACGAATTTTTATCGATTTTCACAACAATTTCAATATCTCTTCTGCAAACGTCGATAACGATCTCTCCTCATACGCCTTTCATGTCTCTTTCAAACGTCTCTTGCATCTCCAAAAAACGCGCTCTAGTTTTAAAAACTACTATCGTCCCTAACATGCCCGACAATCCCGTAAACAATCGTCTATCACTCTACTACCAAAATCTGAGGGGTTGCGTTCAAAAACATCTTCTATAGATCTCAACTCTCAAAAGCTGCCATATGATATTTTTGCTTTAACCGAAACTAATCTAATATCTAATATCAAGGATTCGGAATTATTCACACCTGAATTCCGTTTATTTCGTGACGATGGACGTGAAAATAACGACGATTCTATAGGACGAGGTGTCCTACTGGCAATCAAAATTTGGTTGAACCCTGAACTCATCAAAAAGTCATCTACAGCCGATTTCGAATTCATCTGTTTTAAAGTTACTCCCTCCAAACACAAACTTTATATCCTCTGTTGCTATGTTCGCCCCTCCCAACCAATACACAGTTATCAGCTCGCGACTAATGCGGTTGATTCCCTCTACGAAATCACAGATCTCTGTGATGAAATCATTGTTCTCGGTGACTTTAATCTCCCTCACCTCCAATGAACTCACTCGGATGAAGAATCCTATCTTGTTGCCACAAACGCAACTTCTGACAAAGAAATCCTCTTCACAGATTGCCTCACAAACTCTGGCCTTTCTCAAAAAAACCCAATTTCTAACTTCATGGGTCGGAAACTAAATCTGATCTTTACATCCGACACCACGAACTGTCTTGCCACGGACTTCAGTAAGGCCTTTGATAAAATCTCGCACAAGTTAATTTTATTTAAACTCAAAGCTCTTGGTTTCGAACCAATTCTTCTGACCCAATTCTCGCCACTTCGGGTGTTCCACAAGGCAGTCGCCTCGGTCCATTAATTTTTATTTTAACTATTAACGATGTTGTTAACGTCATAAAGCACTCCCACATATCTATATATGCCGATGATATGAAAATCTCTCTGACTCTCAACCTTTACAAGATGATCTTAATAGATTCTCGATATGGTGTCATAAAAACTTTCTCGAGCTCAATATAGAAAATTGCCAAGCAATTTCTTACTCCCGGAGGCGTTTGACACTTCCAACCCGCACCTACTATTTATCAAATCAAAGAGTAGCTGTAGTTACTTCAATGGGGGACTTGGGTGTCATTTGTGATACACGGCTTAATTTTCGCAACCATATTGACTCCGTAGTTGGGAAAGCTAACTCCGCTCTCGGATTTGTTAAACGATGGTCAAAAGAATTCTCCGACCCCTATGTTACCAAATCCCTGTACATAGCCTTTGTTCGTCCACTTCTCGATTACGCCAGCGAGATATGGTCTCCTTACTATGATGTACATATTCTGCGCATTGAAGCTGTCCAACGTAGATTCCTTCGTTTCGCATTACGTGGGCTACCATGGGCTGAGCACAATATTTCACCCCCCCTATTTAAATCGACTAAAATTACTCGGTCTCCTGTCTTTGGAAAAACGTCGGGAGTCCGCCGATATTCTCTTCATACACAAACTCTTAATCGGCATCATTGACTGTCCCACAATACTCTCCCAAATAATATTCAATACCAACCCAATCATTTAATATCTATCCACCTTTTTCGTCCGAATAATCACAGGACAACTTATGGTCTCAACGAGCCACTGTGTCGTATGCTACGTGAAACAAATCGGATACGTCAAGAGTTCGATTTCCACTGCAGCAGTCCAGCCTTTCGAAATTCCCTAAATAACCATTTTCCCGTCAATAGACCTTAGCTTAAGTAGAAATAGTAGTTATAAGCCATAGTTTTAAGTTTAGTTTGTTAAGTATTAAACATTTTCAATAAACTGTCCGGGGCTGACCTGCTTGAAACTCCTCCAAAGCGTTTTAATTTTGATACTAATCGCAACAAATAACAGAGGTTGTAGTCACCGTTTTTGTGCAGCACATAGATAGTTGCCTTTTTAAAACTTTCGGGAATATTAGCAGATTCCATACCCATGAATTCATCATTAAAAATTATTGGAGCTGAATATTGGAATGATGGTGATCAGAATGTCATGCATACTTTGCAGTGATGAGTAGAACTCCTCAGTTCAGTTTTTCAGTTTAAATGCATTTTTATTTAACTAATTAATTTACTCTTACATGCTAGACAAAAAAATGCTTAAAAATTAGCTTAAATAACCTACAAATAATCTTATTCTAACTTACTGGCCCCATGCGGGCGCTCTAAGCTAAACCTAACACTTAAACTATGTCTTTCGACGAATCTTACATTCTAATTTTATACTCAATTTAACATTACTTAATACTAGAACTAAGAAAATAAATTTTAACTAAAAACTTAGTAAATGGACTGTTTTTTTATATTATAAAAACTTAAAACTAAAAACTTATAGACTACCTAACCTACTTAACCTACTTACATCTAATACATACACACACATACATATACATATACATCCATAATACCTATATACTTAATATATAAGTATATGCATATATATATATTTTATTTTATTTATTTTTTTTAATTTTTCATTTTTATTTATATTTTTGTGTTTTTATATATTTTTTTTTTCTTAAAAACTAACTTAATCCTACCTAAAGCTATGTAAGCCGGCCATGGCTAATAAAATAGTTAGACGACCGACTTTACTTCCTATGGAGCTACCCAGTACTGGAGGAATTGGACGACGAAACTTCCCCTCCCTCAACCAGCCACCAAAATTGTTGGTGCTGCCGAGCAACATCCCTCATGTCGCGACTCCCTACCGCCCTACTGAACCGGAGACGCTCCGCACTGCCGTGTGCGACGTCTCTGTCGTAGTTGAGTCGCCTGTCCGCAGCTGTTCGAGCGACGTGGAAGATTAGCGGAACCGCCAATCTGTCCTGGACCAGACCTTTACTATCTAGATAGAGGAACGCTTCTGGAGGAATAAAGCCGTCAAAGCGAACTCTCTCGTGATACATATAATTGGGGTAGAAAGCCCCGGAGATCAGGTTGTTCGATGAGGTCATTGCTCTTGCAATGTGCCTTCGAGTCAACTTAATGACGAAATTGTCCACTCTTATTAGGTTCGCCCTATTGCATAAGACCTCATTAGGATAGAATTTTATGTACTCAGACTCTGGTGTTCTGTATAAGCGAAGACAAGTCCTAAGACAAGCCCTCTCAAACACCCGAATCTTTTCCAATAAACTTGCTCTCACGTTGAACCACACGGGACATCCAAATACAAGCATGGGCCTGATAAGGGCCATGTAGCAGATTACCTTCACCCTCGCATCGAGTTGACTGTTATAGAACAGTCTCTTTGTAAGGGCAAAAGCACCTCTGGCTCTGGCCAGAGCAACATCTATATGTTTGTTAAAATACAGATATTGATCTAGCCAAATCCCAAGGTAACTGACTACATTTCGGCAAGCGAGTGGCTGTCCGTGTTGTCCGAGGATAGAAAACTTTCGCCAATTCTTTCTGGTATCCCTAGAGGCCCCAGACAAAGGCGTCCTAAACAGAATGGTTTCCAACTTCTGAAAGTTGATTTTCAACTTCCAGTCATCGCAATATCGCTTAATTTTGTCGAAGTCGCGTTGCAAAAGTGTATAAATGACCTTAATCTTTGGACCCGATCTGTACGCGATTATGTCGTCTGCGTACGCTATGGCATGGTGAAGTGAACCTATCAGATCACTTGTGTAAATGTTGAATAGGATCGGCGAATTTACCGCACCTTGTTGCAGACCGTTTTTAATGTTAAATGTTCTAGCAGAAGTCACATCGCCATTCTTCACGATGAACTGTCTACTGGAGAGCATATCGAAAATAATATACAGCAGTGGTTTACTAATGCCCAACCTGTCCAGCTTGAAAAAGAGTCCTTCTAACCATACGGTATCGAAGGCTTTCTCCAAGTCAATCAGGCAGGCACCAGTGCACTGGTTCTTGCCTTTGTTCCATTGGATATCAGAAACCAGTTTCGACGCAGCATGAATGATATCATGCCCCGCTTTGAAACCGAATTGATTATCCGGAACTATATGTTTGTCCTCAACCCACTTGGTCAGGACTCTATTGATCACCTTCACGAACACCTTACTGATGTTTGGAAGAAGACTGATCGATCGGAGATTCGCCGGATTGGAAGTGTCTTTATCCCTTTTGGGGATGGGATGTACCACCGCAGTTTTCCAATGCGCTGGATAATGTGCATTATTCATTGCATTATTAAACAGGGTGGTATAAATGTTCACCGCTTCTAGAGGGAGATGTCGAAGCACAATGTTCGGTATTTCATCGGTTCCCACTGATTTCTTACTTCTAAGTGATTCGAAGATCGTTTGAAGCTCTTCCTTCGAAATGAACGGGGGTAGTACCCTATCGTTGGTGATGACATTATTTGCCATATTCCCGTCACTGAACTGGGTGAAACCCGAGCTCTCGAATCGCTAATTCACAATTTCATTTCGAAGATAGAAATTGTGCACAAGGACTCGATTCTCCAGATCGTGGTTCGGGCCAATGATAACATTCGCCTTGTACACTTCCTGGAAAGTCGCTCCTATAGCCTCTACCTGCTCCTGCGGATCCTCGATCACAAAGAAGTTGTCATCATCAACAGCCTCATTTGGATCTATGTCCGCTGCTACCAGTATTTGTTCGTTGTTCGTCGTTCGGGCGATTTTAAGACATGGAAGGTCGTTCTGATTATTTCTCCGAAATATTTTATTTATTTGCGGGAACATATTCGGGTTGCTGGTGTTTACAGCCCGAATTTTATTGTTCCAATACAAACTTACAGCTGCTCTGTAATTTTCTTTTATTAATGTTTGGAGGTTTTTAATCGACAACTTCAGTGTCATGATCTCCGGGTTATGTCTGTCAGTAAACTGTCTGTACAAGGTTTTTAGTCTTGACAGCAGTCTACTTTTATGTCGGTGCAGTGCGTCAATAGTTGCGTTGCGGAATAAGTCTTCTTCGTCAGTGTGTTGGTACCGAGGTATCGTTTTGTCCATTGTTAGTTGGATTGTCTCATCCATTAGTCTTAGATACCTGTCAATCTCCTCGTTTGACAGATTTCTGTTGGTCGGTGGGTAGAGCGAATTCGAGGAGAGTGCTCTAGTCAGTGTTCTGGTGAAGTGTGTCCAACGCACCCTACTATAATTGTAGGAATGCCTGTGGACAAACTCATCCAATTCCGCAATTTCTTTGGGAACAGTTATTTCGGAGTTGAGACCGCAATGGTCACTGTCATACACGAAAGTGCGTAGACAGTTTGTAGTTTGTTGGTTAGTGCATGTCAGTTGTATTCGTGAGTCGAACAGCAGGAGATCCAAATAGGACCCGTGTCTGGGAAACGACGGACTATCCGTCGCCTTAAGCCCGAGTCGATACATCACACTGTGCTGACCCCACCAATTGAATAGTAGGTAGTAGAACTCCTCTTATATCTTCCCAACGTAAATCACCAAAACCTTCTTTAGGTGGTTTGGAAAATTTGTTGATGTCAGTGTCCATCGGATTGAGCCAAACCCTTAGCTCGGCGTTGCCTATGGCCGATAAGTGTGCTTCAGTTTCAAGGCTTTTAATTTAATTTAATTTTGATTTTTTTAATTTCTTCTGTTTGCTCCTTCTGCATTGTGTCAAGTTTAAATTCGTAAAAGAGAGTACCCTATTTGGATCACATCGATAATTTAAGTTGGCTGCTCACAACAAACTTGACAGCAATCGTGGTTTTTAAATATCAGGGTTCTTACTATAATTTGAAATATGTCAACTGCCCCGTTTCCTTTGCTGAGTCACAAATTAAATTTAAACTAATTGAATGCAAGTAAAAACGTTGGAAAATTCAAAGACCGGCAGGATATTGGTAACAACATGAAAACCAAAAGGTTAACCATCAACTGTAAATGGGCTATGTAATGAAAAACTGTGCTGTGCTCTGTTTTCGAAGGAAGACCATTTGAACAACATTGTCTAGAACTCTGTATTCTTATCATAAAGATGTTCATATTATATGTTTCAATAACTTACCTTTAGCGTACTATCGCCAGCACTTGTTGCTCTCAGCATATCGTCGCCAACAAAATATGATTCTGGATCCTGTTTATTTCGAGCTGCCAATAAACTTTTCCTATGTTTTCTCCGCAAGTAGTAAACAACAATTACTACCAGCAATAAAACAACCAACATCGGTCCAAATATGGCAAACGATAGCTTGACCATGCCATTATTTCCAGTATCTACCCGTGTAACTTCATCTGAAAAAAAAATTAATACAAGTAGTACATTTTTACATGTTACTCTAACGACTACTTACTTTGAACTATTGGTGGTAATTCAGGAAAATCACCTCCATTACAGTAATCGCCTGAGCAGCACATAACATTTATCTGTACCACAGCATGTCTCTTCCTTGGTCCTAGATTATTCAATGTGTTCTGACTACAGATCAAGAGCAGTTGTTCTGGAGACGTAGTACAACCACGTGACACATTTTCTTCACCGTACGCATTGCGAGTTCTCGATTTCCAACACTGTCAAACCGGAAATTAGTTAAGAATTCCATTTGGATTATATGGCATGTTAAAAACTTACTTGTATAGCATTCTGGCACATATGAGCATCATGAGTAGCATTCTTACAGGGCGACTCACATGAATAACATTTGTATCTGTTTGTGAGAAACAAAAAACAAAAGTAAATTAAACAAATTCGATTTGGTGTGTAAAGGAAAATCTTCAAACATGCGAAAACCAAATGTTGATGTTGCAAAATAAAACCACAGAATATATATATTTTTTTTTTGTAAAAAAGAGAAGAAAACAAGGACAAAACGAAGCATCACACCACAAATAAGCATCACCAGCGATCACGATCGTTTTCGGATCGGATATATGTAACTCATTTTACCTTCTTCTCATTCGTCTTTTGGATTTCGAATGCCTCCTAGGGGTAGCATATGCAGGGGAAATATATTGGGAGGCGTAAAATTATTCATTATATGAAAGGAGTTGTATAATATTAAAAAAATAAAAACTTCTAGGTTAGGGGATCACTCCTTACTATAGGACCCATAAAAGTTCGTTCAAATGATTGTGCATTTTTAACATAATTTGGTAAATTACTTTTTAGTTAGCGCCTCTAAGTGCACAGATATAGCTTTTTAAACTACTGCTAAAATTTATGAACTATACTGATAAGGAATTCGAAGAAATGTGCCCACTTTCTTTAGGTTTGCTAGATGCAAACCTAAAAGCCCCTCGAGTAATGTAACGAATAAGAATCTAAGAAAGGAAAGTCGATGAATTTTCAATAGACCTATACCATGTCAGAGAAATTTCTCACTAGTAGTATTATAAGAAGCTCCCCAAAATATTCAAATCTTAACTTAGGGAAACTCAAAGAAATTCTTGAAATCTCGTTTGTGAAGACAAAGAGGTGTTCTCTAGAGATTCAAGCCTTCGTAAAGTCTTTGCATCCAACCTAACTTTTCCAAACTATCTACTTAACCTGAGAGGCTCCTTGAAAAATTCCAGTAACGAACAGATTAATATTCTACTATGTCTTATTTTACGGGGTCTCCGGACCCATCACAGACTGCATGGAAACCATACCCCCATCATCACAATCTAGTCATCAGAACAAAGGCAATTGGACTATAAAATGTCAGATCGTCTTCGACTTTTTTATTGTATTTAAGTCAGAAATTTTGAGAATTACAGAGGCTCTTTCTTGATTGAAGTAGAGTGTGATATCTATTAGGATTATTTTCATTTATACTCATACGTCAAAGGAGGTTAAATACGATTGTGTATCTATCTCTCGATGAGATATCCACACAGTTTAAAATTCACATTTGAGTACCTTGACATCGGGATATTGTTACAAATGGAATAGACCTAGACCTAGACCAAACAAACCAGATACGTAAATCTTTTCACCCTAGTGGGAATCACCGCAAGCTACTGCTTAATTTGCTACCAAAAAGGCCATTTTCTGGCCTAACTATTTGAACTGGTTTAACCTACGAGCTTGCTACTTAAATCATATATGGATTATTTGGATGTTTAGAAGAAGTACTATCAGTTTATCTACTATATAACTCTTTTCCGAATGTGTTATAAGAAGTTGTATAACCATTTCAACTGATTGTCAGTCTAATTGTTATTTTTTTTTCTTAATTTTCTAGTCTTTCAAAACCCTCAACGGTATAACATAGCTGGGGTCCCAGAAAGGTCCTCCATTTTAAGGGTTGTGCGGTGGATTAATTACTCTGCCACCTAACAACAGTGCTGTTGCGAAAAAAACCAAGAGTCTGGGTTAAGGATGTATTCACTGTTGACGATCAGGCACCTGGAAAGTTCGGACCTTGAATACGTCTAGGCAAGACAAAAACGATAAAAACCTTTAACACATGCTGCGGTGAAAACTACAGAAAACAAAACAAGCGTCTATTTAAGTTAGGATCTGTTATTGGCGGGAGACTAAGGCAAAAATGAGAGCGAAAGAAGCTTAACTCGTAACATCATCCCTCTGTGTGCTCACGGCTTCACAGAAGAAAAAGACGATGGCTATTAGAAAAATGTTTTTTAACACTCCTCAACAAAATCTACGAGCGATTTCGTAAGTACAACATTTTAGGTGATTTCAAAGCCAAGATAAGAAAAGAGGACATTTTTGGTAGTATAGTTGGAAAGCTCAGCTTACACTACACTAAGTCTGCAAACAGATTTATACTAAGTGATGAAATATCACTTAGCAAGTACCTTAATATTCTGAAAGGTGACTCCTATACCTGATCATAAAACAGTCAAAAAAAATTATTCATCACGGCAACATTTCGAGCAGCCATTATGAACTCGGGCTACTGCTAGTTACAGCCAACGTCCGTCAGATATGTCGAAGAAATACTATAACGGGAATTAATGTGTAACGGCTCCAATCGCTGATCGTGTATCCCTCAACCTCTCATCCTCCCCTTTATTATCATATACTGAAGATCAGTGACCTCGATTCAAAAAAAAAAAACCGTCAGAAATGCCACACCCAATGTGTTAGGTTTTACCCGGCCACCTTCGTGGAAACTGTAGAATGATGAAGAGTGCAGGCAAACATATAGGACGAACGTACCCTCTTTGAGAATAAGAGAAAGGAAGAACATTGGCTTCTCCGGAGGAACAAAAGTGCTTTAAAGTTCTACCAAAACGTAAAAAGAACGTCTCAATGCAACAAAATCCAAACAAAGATCTGTAACATGACGGAACTGAGAATATGGAGAAAATATTTCTGCAGACTCTTAGATGCCGAGAACGATCCAAATTCACCTGTCATCCGAAGGTACTATTCAACTTAGGCGATAAAAACCAGGATTTTCTTCCATCTGACCAAAATGAAGTATTTTATTTTATTTATTTTGAAACTAGCTTATAATTAAAATTATGAGCTAGCTGGCGAGAGCCAGAACAGCTAAGGCCTTCGGCTATGTTAGATTAGGTTAGGTTATAGTGGCCGTTGGAAAAACCAACCCACTTATGCCTATTGGCCCATTGTGATGCCACGTGGATCTGCAATCCTTCTACTCTTGGAACCAATTTGAGTTTCTGACGAAGCGTAGGAGACTCTTAAGGGTAATATTATAATACTTAAATCGCTTAAGTCATTGTAGAAGAAAGCTCCTAAATTTAGTATTTTTTTTTTTTGGGAGAGAGTAGGTGGAGGATTGTCTGCTCCTCCTCCTAGTAGTCCATGCAGCTTCTACAGAAGTCGTTTGTAAAAATGCCAAGTCTTTTTGCATGCTCGCATATAAGACAATGTCCAGTTATGACACCTATGATAGCGCTGAAATGCTTCCAATTTAGAGACATCAAACTCGCGATTCTGATCCAGTTTTGGTTAGATTTGTTTATTCGCTAGACATGTTGGCCCAACAGTTCACCTAAGGTTTATTCTTCTAAAAGCATCCAGCTTTTGTTTTAGTTTGCACGTAGCATTTGGTATACCGATGATACCTTTTTCGTAGGATAGGTAGAGTGGTACCAATTTGGAGGAGTTCATCGGCCCTACAATTTCTTGGAATATCTCTATGTTCCGGCACCCAACAAAGGTGGATGTTTAACTGCTCCACCATCTCCCTGAGAGATGATCGGCGATTTTAGATTATTGTGACACAGTAAAGGAATTTGAAAGCGGAAAGAGAGTCTTAGGTTAAGCTTATCTGAGAAAAGACCGCCATAAACCCCGCTATCAGTCTTGGATTCAACTGCATAGAAACGGACTGAACTGTTGTCCAGGAAAAAAGGCGAATCTTCTTCTCTCTCCTCCTACAGGCTCTTTGCACTTACCTTCTTTCGAAGGTCATAGAAACGCTGATAAA
Source organism: Volucella bombylans (assembly GCA_949129095.1). Lineage (NCBI taxonomy): Eukaryota > Metazoa > Arthropoda > Insecta > Diptera > Syrphidae > Volucella > Volucella bombylans. The sequence goes on from OX422141.1 coordinate 174,843,382, forward strand.
TCGTCAGCTCATGAAATATCTCGAAACACGAAAACTTCTCAATGACCGGCAGTACGGTTTTCGTAGCAACAGATCAACTGGAGATTTGATGGCATGTCTCACCGAAAAGTGGAACCAACGTGTACATCAATCTGGCGAAAGCAAGGTAGTTGAACTTGTTATTTCTAAGGCATTTGACAGAGTTTGGCATCAGGCTCTTTTGTCGAAAATGCGTGCATTTGGGATCAATGACTCTCTTCTTCAATGGATTAGAAACTACCTTTCGGAACGTTCAATTCAAGTTGTCTTGGACGGTTTTAAGTCTGATCTTCACAAAATAAATGCTGGTGTGCCCCAGGACTCCGTTCTGTCTCCGACAATCTATAATTTTCATAAATGATCTCTTGTCTGGTACTTCTAATCCAATATATTCCTTTGCTGACGGCAGTATTCTCTGCTTTTCATATTCGTTACCGAACTCACTATTGGGGAACTATCAACAGAGTGGAATTTAATGCTTCCAAAACACAATGCTGTCTGCTGTCGTTAAAACGAAATTTAAACACCCAGACATTATCCATGAATGGCACTTGCATCGTCGAAACCGAAAAACTTTCCATCCTCGTCTCGAAATATCTAGGTTTGCTCAAGCGATGTAAGAAATATTTCACCCCCCCTGACCTGGCTTCAATATATAAGGCTTTTCTCCGCCCAAAACTGGAGTACAACGCCCACATCTGGGCAGATGCCTCTCAAACCTCTTTGCACTTGCTAGATAGCATCCAAAATCGTGCGATAAAACTCATAGGTGATGCCACTATTACACAGTCATTCGACACCCTCGAACACAGGCGTAATGTCTCCTGTCTCACCTTGTTGTACCGTTATTTTCACCACCAATGCTCTACTGAAATTGCCAGTAGCATTCCGCCCCTTCATGTTTTTAAGCGTAACACCCGTCTCGCTATGAATGCTCATCAGTTCACTTGCAAACATTTAAAATCAACGCACATCGGTATCTCTTTTTTCCCTCCCTAACTTTCTTTCGCTCGCGCTATGTGCAAACATCATAAGGGTACATAAATCCCCTATGCGCGCGCCAATTATAAAAAAAAAATAAAAAAAAGCATCTTTCTCCCAGAAAGATCTGGAGAGGATGCTTGAATGAAAGTTTTTGTCAAACCAATGTTTTCTGAATGTATCCCTGATGTATCAAGAATATTAGCGTAGCCAAATAATTTATTTATACTAAACTGGTACCATTAGTTGAGGGATACGAAAAGATCTGTTTTATGGGGGTTTACTCCCAATCTATAGCGATTCGCCTAACGGGTTAATCTGTTAAGACTTTGAAATATTTTTCTGAGACGGCTATAGCAACGCCATCCGAATAGACAACCACCCTTCCACCATCCAAATACAAATGCTATTGGGTTGTACCACATGAAATGTCCAATTTTCGCTCAGTCGAAAATAAGAAGTTCTCGAGTGAACATCATTCAGAACGTTAAATTTTGTTTTTTTTTTATAAAATAAAGTGGAACGTGTGCTTGCCGTGTGTGACTTTTAGCGTTCGTTACAAGTACCGTTTTTTTTTTCTGGGAATTATTTACTATGCTGTTCAAATTCGAATCCTCTTCCTTTACTAATTGAAAATGGGACATACTCGTAATGCGTCATTGGCAATTAAAAACATTAATGGCGCATTTGAGGATGTAGCGGTAAACGAACGCCCTATACGACGTTGGTTTGGAATTTTCCGTTCGGGAGATGTCAGCCTCGAAAATGAACCGCGTGGGAAGCCGGAAACATAAGTTGATGACGATGTTTTAAGACCAATGGTGGATGCGGACCCAACGAAATCGGTGCGGAAGATTGCACAAAGCATGGGAGTATCCCCAATGACAACAAGTCGACACCTTTCTCTCATAGGAAAGATAAAGAAAATATTGACTTTTACATTTTTACTATAAAATCGGAGATTTCATGTGGTACAACCTAATAAATGGTTTTAATTTTGTTCAGCAAGTATTTGGCTGAGTATCCGTAAAGGAAAATACCATATTCCATTTTGCTGACCATAATGGACTGAATAATTAATGGAAGAATGTATTCAGTGTGCGCATTACAAAAATGAAGTAAAGATAGCAATTTGTAATAAAACAAGGTTGTCGGTCAGTACGGGATAGCTGAGCTATTTTAGACAGTGGGTGATGACTTGCAGAGCATAAATCCACTTATTTTCAAGATTTAATTATAAGGAAAATAAATCGAATGTACACCCTCAGCATCATTTGTCCGATCCACAAAAAAATAAACTGCTTTAACTGCGACAATTATAATGGTATCAAACCTTAACATCGCGTACCAGATCTGCCTACCTTTGTGTGAGCGCCATAAACTGTTTGTGAACAATCTGATTTGCCCCTTTTTGTGCGGTTATAGGCTCGCTAAGTCGATCACACTCTAGCGGATTGTTTGTTTGTTGTATTGGATTGGCATTCCTAGTAAATTCAACAGAATGTACAGACTAACGGTGATGTGTTGTTGATGTGACTTCTTTAACGTTAAACTTGAGAAAATTGTGCAAAAGACGTAAATCAACCCAGAAGCACTCTTTTTAACTAATTGTTGGGGGAATGCAGCGAGCTGTTGCTAGTATGTTTGCAACTAATGAAACAGAAGCAGGAAAAATTGGATTTGGCTGTGAATGACAGCAAAGCAAACTCAAGTACATTATGCCAATAAGAAGGGACGCACAACGTCAATCAAGCAATTGGACAACAACGAAATCAACCTAAGATTAACACTTGTCAATCGTTATTTTTTGCCCTAAGAACGCGATTGAATAATAAGGCCTTCTCAAGCAACACTAAGCACTAAGAAGACTCTATTTGAGATCATTATCATCTCAGACATACTCTATGGGGCACAGGCATGTACATTATCACACAACACTCTTCAAATAATTTTTAGTCCTGTTCACGTTGACATGCTTTGGAACAGAACATATAAAAATGAACTTTAGAACCATCGATTTAGTGAGAAAATTACACATCGGCCGACTGCGATGCGAGAGTGAATACAGTGGTGATCCAGTATAACGAATGCCGATATAACGAATGATCGATATAACGTACACTTTTTCCACATTCATTGGTGTCTCCATATAACGTACGAAAAAAGATTGACATTCGATATAACGAATGTTTTTGTTATACATATCTTTAGTAAAGAAATATGTATGTGTAAAGAAAGTTCCTTGATAGTGAATGTATGTATGTGTATGGGCCTGTTGTAAAACTATTAGGTGCGCAACTAAGTTCTTCTGTCAATAGATGGCTCCAGCAGTAAGTGCTAGTCGATTTTGACATATCCAAAACGTCATGAACCAAGCTTAGACTTATGGTAAACAACCCGTTTTGACACATTAGTGATTTTGTTTTCGCGTCATATATTTTTGGTTGTGTAGAAATGTCTAATTTTGTGCCAAATAATTGTCATTTGCGGGAAGTGTTGATATTCTTCTTTCATTCAAAGAAAACGGTAGCTGAAGCACATCGACAGCTCCAAAATGTTTACGGAGACGCTGCTCTAAGTGAAACGTCCGTCGTAAACGACGACCGTTCGCGTGAAGGAAGACCAAAATCCTTCGAAGACACTGAATTGGAGGCTTTGCTCGATGAGGATCCGTGCCAAACGCAAGAAGACTTACCTAAGAATTAGAAGTTACCGCCAATCCATTTCCAAGCGATTGCACAATACGCCCAGAAGCACGAACAAGTGATTCTACAGCATGACAACGCTCGGCCTCACGTTGCCAAACCCGTTAAAACCTACCTGGAAACGCTCAAATTGGAAGTTCTATCCCACCCGCCATATATCCCAGATATGGCGCCGTCCGATTGTTACTTGTTCCGTTCGATGGCACATGGTCTGGCTGATGAGCAGTTCCACTCATATGAAGACATCAAAAAAATGGCTTGATTCGTGGATAGACTCAAAAGATGAACACTTTTACCGTAACGGTATTCGAGCTCTGCTAGAAAGATGGGAAAAAGTTGTAGCTAGCGATGGGCAATACCTTGAATGATTCATTTGCAACCAAAACGAGAATTTAGTTGCTAATATTAGATACTATAACTTTTTGTTGCTGTGCATTACAGTTACGTATATGCACTCAGAATGTGTTCGATTTTACAAATTTCGTTTTGCTCAGGGATTTTGTTTGTTTTGTCTGGCGCACATGCGCATTTGATATCCACATATGAATCTTAGTTTCGAATAGGAATGAGTGGCGTATATTCATTTAGTTATGTGAAAGTGAAAATTTCTTATCCTTAATAGCAAAAATAGCACATATTGTAATGAAAAATATCGGTCGCATTCTTTATTGTGCCAGTAGTTCGATAAGCTTGGTAAAAATGTCTTTAACTCGCAAACGCCTTTTGCTGGAAGATAAAGTAGAAGCATTGACGAGTCAATAAGGGAGTCTCGCTTAATGACATTTAAAAGAAGTTTGCAATTCCAAAATCGAGCACTTGTACCATTAAGAAAAATGGAAGCAAGGGTCTCAAAATTCTGAGAGATACATATAGTGGATCTTTTCGCCGACAATCGTTAAATAAAGCTGGATACTCAAAAATGGAAAAGGCATTGTTTATTACCCAACGTGAGAGCCACATTTCCATAAATGGAGACACTCTGAAATTATGGAAATCCAAAAAAAATATTACCTCGGAGAATTTTCAGAGAGCAATGGTTGGCTGACGAAATTTAAAAAGCGCTTTGGGATCCGTATTCTTATACAGTCTGGCGAAAAGCTTTCATCGCGAGCAAATCTTGTGAATCCATTTAAAAAAAAATTTCTGAAATCATAAAAGAAAACAAACTCAGTAGATGCGGTATTCAATGCTGATGAGACTGGGCTATATTGGAAAATGCTACCAGGCAGTACATACGTTTATGCCGGCGAAGCAAACGCTCCAGGGACGAAAATTTCCAAAGAACGACTTACGTTCCTTGCATGCTCGAATACTACTGGTTTGAAAAATATACAGCTTTTTTATAATCGGAAAGTCAAGAAAGCCGCGGTCTATTAAAAACAAAACTCTAGCAATTGACTATGCGTTCTCTAAACCTGCTGGTCTTTTCAAAACTTGGTTTTTCAAGAATTTTATACCACAGGTTCGAAATGAAAAAAAAAAAAAATACAAATTGTTCTTTAATGCTATGTACCTACGTATTTTTTTATAGGTTGAAGAGTTTTTGGAAGAGCAAAAACTACCAATACAGGCCTTGTTGCTTCTAGATAATGCGCCTAGTCATCCTCCCGAAGAGGAGTTGGTAAAAGAAACGGCCGATGGAAAAATTTGGGTGTTGTATTGTACATGCCACCAAATGTTACACCATTGATCCAACCAGTGAACCAGAAGGCGATCCGCTTAACTAAGCTATTTTACAGAAGTAGCTTGCTGTGCAAAATTTTGAGTCCGGGAAAAGGCATTACAAATGCTCTGAAGGAGCTTAATCTTTTCGAAGCTGTTTTAATTATTGCCTTGGCATGACAAAATGTATCAGCGGTTGTGCTTCATAAGTGTTGGAAAAACATATTAGCTCCACCGCCGGATATGGGCTTTGATGATAAAGATGATATTCCACTGTCAGTTTTACGGATTACTGTATTGTTTTTTCCAAGGAGACTTGGAACCATTTTAAAATGTTTCTAGTAGAACGTAGTCAAGAAAACGATGTTATTGATATTGAGAGTGATGAAGATGCAAGCTTCTCAGAAATGGAATCGAACTTTGTTCAGAAAGTAAAGCATACCGATGCGGTTAAAAAATTTAACACAGGAAAGAGCTGTAAATTGCTGCATTCAAAGTTCAAGAAAATCAACGCCTATTGGCGATTTCTTTTTCGTACAAGTAAATTGTGCTCGATATTACAAATTTTTCGATTTAACGAATACACCTAGACATTATATCATTCGTTATACTTGACCTCCACTGTATTTACCAACGTTCTAGCCCGAATAGTCTTCGATTCGAAAGATAAGGGACCTCAACCATCTCTGAGCGTGCCACTGGAGACAGTTGGCCAAAAGCCTCGCTAGTTGGTGAGGTTTACGATCCACCCCGGTGTCAAACCAATTGTCAAAATTATCATATGTACATACATATGTTACATTTTTATTCCGTATATTTGGTAATCATCACGCCTCCACAACTGTTGCGTGTCGAGGAAATATATTTCCAAAATTCGCGTTATGTTTGCCAAAGTTATAGAGTGTTTCGTCTATTTTTTGTTATGAATCATCGTCCGTCTGAGCAAGCTATTCATCGTACCATCGATAAATAAACATCCATGTATACGCCACTGGACAATCATCAAGTACGACCTCATATTGTGTGCACTGATGAAAGTATCAACGCTATATATGTACGTTGGTGAAGATCCATGCTCAACGAACATTTATTTCAAAATATGAATTAACTGAACGTGCCACACCACAACTCAGACCATCGATTTATTGAAATCGCAATTTGCGGAGGTGATTTTGCGAATTTAATCTATTGTACCAATTGGTCTCGACCTCGCCATCTTTCTTTGAGATCACTTGAAGGTTGTTAGATGGTTCGATTAAGGTTTGATTTTAAAGTTCAACACAAATAGGTAGTACACTCAAATAAATAATTCGTGAATCAAATGGTGCCACACATTAGCGCTGTGTTCATCAGGAAGGGGAGGCACAAGGTAATATGTAATTGATCTGAGCTGATTTAGTGGACCGAAGTCAAACTCTTGAGGCAAATTGGCCTTTCTTTTCATTTACAGGAAGGTATTCTTAGGAGGAAATTGTAATCTCAAATGCAGCGAGACGTGCAGCGGTCTAAATTAGTAGAAGTGCTCCGGTAAATGACTAATGGGATATCACAATGTCAACTCGGAATCAACAAACAAAACAAAGCATTGAGGGTTGGTATGCACGAAGGTAAATAGAGTTATTGATGTTCTACTTAGTTATATCAAATGATCGAGTAGATCGACAGGAAGATTTCATTTTTAACATAATCCAATAAAAAATAGACGGCATTCATCTACGCACTTACATATATGTAGGTATATGAGTATGTATATCTACCTACTTACTTCTACACTACATTTATAAAACTTATCTATCTATTGGCGGAGAAAAAGACTACAATACTTAGCCCTGTATATCTTAAAATTATGTTGCAGATTTTATATTTAATTGATCAAAGCTACCGCGTAATAAACAACAAGGGTGCTTCCCTTCAATTTCCAAGCACCACCAACTTGAACGAACATTCATGGATCTGTACACCTCTTAAATAAAAAAAAGAAAAAAAAAGTTCCAAACAAATTATTAAAAACTTGCCTCGGGTGCCTCTGTATAGAGTTTTGCAGCGGAAACTCCCTACTATTCGAGTGGCTCACTTCAAGATCCATATTTTCGTGCGTCTCCTCCAACAGCCGCCCATTTATTTCGCCTGAAAAATTTATCACCAAAACACAACACAATTAATAACACACAACCAATGTAGATAATTTCTTCAAAACAATTCCACTAATATAGATAATTTTGAGTTAAATGAGCATGGATATTATCATTATTTCTAGGCTTTGTTTGAGTTTTTCTTTATCACAAATATTTATACAATCGCAATTAGCAGCTGGATTATAGGGACAGGTAAATCGTGTACCAAAAAACTGGCACCAACATTTATTTGCCAAACAATGGCGGAAAACACAAAACTTTTATGAAATTGAAGAGATTCAATGTCAAGATATGGGAAAAATTTATTGAATTTACGAAATTTTACCAACCTCTGGCGATATTTTGAGTGAAAATTGAAACCAAAAATATTATAAATACAATGGCAGCCATTGTAGTTAGCTATCAAAAATCAAATCAAAATAATCAGCGATGTGTTTAGAAAAGTGGGATCTCTGTTTTGTGGATGAAGATGTGATGAGCTTAAGTGAGTGTATTCAGTAACTGTTAGAGTTTTTTGAATATATAATTGTATACTAAAGTCAATATGTGCATAAATATGGTAACGCATATGTGGATGAGGTATCTCTTACTGGGTCTTTGATTTTGTACCACTCGCAATACGGGAACATTGCTTCGTTATCTAAATCGACTTTGTCTAGCTCTTGAAGGTGTATGATACTATTAGATCGATGATGGACTGGACCAAGGCATTGCCAATTAATCTTTCCTCAATCAACAGGCACTCCATTGTTCAATTAAGTTAGCTGTGAACTGCAGATCATCTGAAAACGCATTTCACTTGCTCGAATTATGTGAAGGTATATCTAAGTGAAAACCCAAAACTTACTTCTGAGGTGTTGAGTCGCAACAGATCTATTTTAAAAGTAAAAAAGAAGTTAAAGAATTATTTTATATGATAGCTTAATGGTGAATTGACAATTTTATTATTTTAAAATTATAATGCAATACGAATATGAGTAAATTGAATGATGTGAGGTCAAAAATTGAATGAAACAATTCTGATTTAAATTCACAGCCTGGCATAATTCATAGCAGAATGGATGCATTCATACCACAAAATTATGTCTATTTAAATATGGTTTCCGAGTTATATCTCAGTGTTCATAGAGTTAAGTCTATTTAATATTTTGTAAAAATAGCACCTGCTGTATTGACATAGGAATTTCACACTGATTTGTCTAACCCTAGTTCGAAGAAGTGCTTTTGCCTGAATTTGTGTTGCTTTCCCGTACAAATTTAGGGTATCGTATAAAATGAAGTATTATATATTAATTTGGTTGATCGTTAAAATGGTCTATGTTTTTCAGGTATGAAAGTGCACTGATATTTACCCTCGTCATATATCTTTGGACACTTTATGACAGATTCAACTGTAAGCGATTTAGAGCAAAACCGGTCCATTACGCTAGAGCTACAATGTCCACTTCTAGAATCAATTGTTTTAGTTAAAGATGTTATTATTATCAGCCGTACAAGTTTAGCTGAGATAGCTTAGATCATGAAAAAGATAGTAATGAGAAAGATAGTGATCAGCGTCACAGAAACGTTCGTGAATGTTTCAGGACAGCTAGACAGGAAGTACAGGATTGTCATTATATTCTCTGCAGGTCCATCAGATTTCATTGTTGGAGATGCTGAATTTTCAACCCTACATACCGCCATCTTCGAACATTTCGAAGAAATTAATTCTTCCTGTCATCGAATCGAATTTAATAAATATATATTTCTTATTTTTGCAATTGTAGTCGTATATCTATAATAATACTTAGTCAATGAAATGAATTTACTGAATTCGTAACCCCAAATTATTTTGATTGTCATTCGTGGTAGTAATTTCATCACTTTCCAATGAAAGAGATAGTAAATGGTTAAATTAAGAAAACGGCGCCCATGTGGACTGATTTTGATTAATTCAATCAATAAAGTTAAGAGTTTCACCACTGCCATCACAAGCGACTAAACAGTGGACAAATAATTCATTTGGCCACGCCAACATTCTTAATACATTAGGAATCCTCACAGAGAACACCGATTACACCATACCTGAACTTTGGTTTGACAAAAACTTCCATGTAAGCTTCCCCTCTAGATCATTCTGGGAGGAGGATGCTTTCATGGAGGACAAGTCAATCCATCTCTACACAGATGGATCTAAAACCGACAGCGGAGTTGGTGGCGGTGTTTTCTCAGATAAGCTAAATCTAAGACTCTCTTTCCGCCTTCCAAATCACTGTAGCGTGTTCCAGGCGGAAATTTTGGCGATTAAAGAAGCTCTGTCCTGGCTGAAGAAAAACGTGATATCTGCAAAGGATATCCGCATATTTTCGGATAGTCAGGCCGCCATCAAGTCCCTGGACTCGGTCTCATTATATTCTAAAACTGCCCTTGAATGCCGATCATCTCTCATGGAGATGGGAGAGCAGTTCAACATTCACCTTTGTTGGGTGCCGCGCCACAGAGACATTCCAGGGAACTGCAGAGCCGATGAACTCGCCAAAATTGGAACCACTCTACCTATCCTACCGCACAAAGGTAGTATAGGTATACCAATCGCTACGTGCAAACTAACACTAAAGCTAGATGCCAATAAAAGAACGGACCTTAGGTGGGCTGCTGGACAAACATGTCTAGCGACCAAACAGATCTGGCCAAGGCTGGATCTGAGTCGATCCTTTTAGATAGGAAACATCTCAGCGCCATAATAGGTGTCATTACCGGACACTGCCTCATAGGCAAGCACGCAAGAAGGCTTGGCGCCTTTACTAACGATTTCTGTAGAAGCTGCATGGACGAGGAAGAGGAGGAGACAATCCCCCACCTACTCTGCACATGCCCAGCTCTCTCTCAGAGAAGGAAGCTTCATCTAGGAGCTTTCTTCTACAACGACCTAAACGATCTAGAAAAAATAGACGTTAACAGTCTCCTACGCTTTATTATAAGCTCAAACTGGTTCCAGTAGTAAGAAGGTCATAGATCCACGTGGCATAACAATGGGCCAATAGGCCTAAGTGGGTTGGTATTTCCAACAGCCACTCTTACCTAACCTAACCTTCACCACTGCCATAGAATTGTCTATATTGTTGTTAAAGGTAGCAGTATAAATTGTTTATGTTGCACAAGAACGAATTGGGTTTATTCAGATCCCAATTGTAAGTAAAATTAAAATTAAAAAATATCGTAGTATCATATGTACGTTATTTTGGAAAATAAAATCGAATTTGTACTTTGGATTTTGGTTATCAATATTTTTCATTGGTTTGTTAAAGTCGCATTTGTCTCTCGTACAACAACATTATTGATTATTGAAGCTGCTGCAGTGGCACAAGCCGCATTTGCGGAGACAATGTTGAAGTTGTCAAAGGTCTCCATCGTCTAAATCTCCATCAGCGCTAAACCAAGTTTAAGCGCTACAAAATCTGCCAAGCTAGAAATAATTAAAAAAATCCAGGGTGGCCGTTAGGCACTTTTGAATAGTACAATTGGACATTGTCAGTCTATTCCGTTGCGAGAAATGTCCGATCAGCAACCAAGTCAGTCTACTCCTGACTTGTCAACTTATAAGCGATCGTCTAAAGTATTCATCGGATGCTGACGCAACGTTCTGGTTCACGACTTGACTTCGGATTTATTAAGTCTTCCAAAGCCTACATCAAAGTGCGATCCCAAGCTTCGCTGTCCACATGTAAAACTCAACGGATTGTTGCATAGAGAAGAGGAAATTGCGAATAGGTACGTTCTCACAAACCTAGCTTCTAGGTTAGGTGCAGGGTTTTATCAAGAGTGGCAAAAAAGAAAGTCAGTTTTGTCACGTGTTGAGTTCCTGACGGAAAAGATAATTGATTTACCTCCTAATCTGATGAAACCTTGTGGATCATATGTACAAAAGAAGTCACAGTCAGCTGGTAATACCAAATTTTCTCGAGTGCTATTGCATTAACTAGTTTCATCGTCTACGTCAACCGGCCTATGTTGTAAGTGCAACAAAAAATAACATGCTTTGTTTCAATGTGCAAAGTTTTTGGCTTTAACCCCGGATCAAAGGCAGACATTTGCTAAAGAAAAGTCTATTTGTTTCACATGCCTGGATCCATCAAAGCATCAGTGGAAAGCGTGCTATAAAAAAAGATTGTGTGGTACGGATGGATGCAACCGACGCCACCACCCATTGCTGCATACGACAGCCAGTGTCAGCAACTCCGGCATAAATTCCGCAGCCGTGTTCTTGCCACAACCGCATATTCACTCTTCTCATGTCGCGGCTGATATCATATGGGTGTTTGCGTCGAAGATTACAAAGCACTTCTTTTGCTGTGTCTGGTGTTAAGGGTAAGCGGTATGTTTTGAAGAATGTCTACATCATCAAAAACTTGTATCTTGCTAGTTAGTCTATCGATGTTGCTAGTTTGAAAAACTTATATCCTCATCTTCGAGATCCCTCTCCCCGATCTTGAGTATGCTCAACCGAAAATATTGCTTGGTTTGAATCAAGCCAATGCTATACGTATAGCATTCTGTCATATGAAAACTGCTCAAGGAAATCACAAATAGTATTCTACAAAAAGTTCCATACCATATATTGCTCAGCTCATAATACGCTATGAATATTATGCTATGAGCTGTCAGTTTTGGTTTGACATTTGTATTTTATCGCGATGGCTGAGTGGCGGATGAGTGGAGCAATCAAATTAAAAAATTTATAATAACAAATGTTGCTCCAAATTGTGTAACTCTCTTTTTACTGGAAACCAATTCACCCAAAACTTACTTTTTCTCTCTTTAATTTTCTTTCTTGCAATTTTGTCAAGTCCTTTAAAGCCTCTAGAGCGAGAATACATAGAAGTGCTTTGCTCTGAGACATTTGAACGACTGAAATAGTAAACTATGAAATGCCCACCCTAAAATTTATTGCATAGGTACTATTTTGCTGTCTTTCTATTATGAAAGGTGACAGATAGCATGCTATGAACAATTGTTCTCGAATACGGTACTACTTTCTAACAAATTTTCTCTCTTAGATATAATTTTTTCCTGTCTTCCAAATTTGACAATTTTTAATTTTTTTGTTTAAAAAGTAAGCGAACAAACCTGTATCTGTCAGATGTAAATGAAATCAACACCTTAAGATCTCAGTATCGCATGAACATATGATTTTGACAGCTGTCATTAGATATAGTAGTTGACGAATTTCATTATAACGTGAAAAATGTACAAATTAAATAGGACATTAGCAAATTATTTTAATTTAAACCAACGTTTAAGAAAGAGAGTCTCCACATGGTCTCCTCTGGCGACGACATTTAATTCTCCCCCCCACAAGAAGATCAACATAACCCGTAACGATGTGGTAAACTTGAAACTGACATCACGCTTTCATAACATCAAGTGGTTCCTTCTTTTCTAGGGCTTATTCAACCTTCCTGAATTGAAGACATTCGAGGGTTTCTATCTTCTCAAAGAGAATGTGGGAAACCGAACGGACGAACTGATCCAAGAGGCGACCTCTCAAAACCGCACTCGTAAAATGGTAACCAAGTAAATGGTTGTCAATTTCATACATAAATCTTTAAAATATTTCATTTTTAGGTTGAGATTTTCGACGAACTCTCTGATTCTCTGTGTAAAGTGGCTGACTTGGCTGAGTTTATACGAATTGCCCACCCACAAACCAAGTATTCTCAAGCTGCTGAGGAAGCTTGCATAGCTATCAGCGGCATTGTTGAAAGGTACGTAATTGGAATAAGATAAAGGTTACTAAATAATTTCTGTTCCAACTTTCAGCTTGAATACACACAAACCAATATTTAAGGCGCTGCAGAGCGTAGTCGAAAACGGTGATATTATGCCCACAACTGATGTTGATCAACATGTCGCTAAACTCTTTTTGTTCGACTTTGAGCAATGCGGAATTCATTTGCCAGAGTCTGAAAGACAAAAGGTCGTTCGGCTAAATGATGCTATTCTGCAGCTGGGTCAAAAATTCATGGGTAATGCGGTGAACCCAACAGTAATACCGATTCGGAATGTCCCTGAATCCGTTTCACATTAGTATGTCATCGAAGCGCACTGTTTAATATAACACGTTTCATGTTCATTCCTTTTTAGTTTTCCTTCCGATGGGGACAATATTTACATCACTGGATTGTATACGAACTCAACTAGTTCTGTGGCGAGAGAGGCAGCATATAGACTATTTTTACAACCAAACGAAAGTCAAGAAGAACTTCTATCAGATCTAATATCCTGTCGTCATGAATTGGCAAAAACTTGTGGCTTCGATACCTATGCACACAGAGCTCTTAACTCCAGCACTGTGGAACATCCAAATATGGTAAAGGAATTCATCGAAGAATTGTGCAATGAGCTGCGACCACGAGCTGCCAGTGATTTCATGGCTATGGAACGAATGAAGGTTTGTTCCGTTTATCAATTCTTTTATGCCCTCACTAGTTAACACAAATCATTTGTAGAAAAAAGACTCCATGGATCCTTATAGTCAGTTGGCCGCCTGGGATACTCCCTACTTTTTGTCGAATGCCAAAAACCAATGGCTAAACACAAGCTCCGATGAATTTCTGCCTTACTTCAGTCTCGGTGGCTGCATGGAGGGATTGAACAATCTCATGAGATCTTTGTATGGTATCAGCTTGAATAACACAGAAGTGGAACCAGGAGAAGTTTGGAACAATGATATTTATAAGCTTTCTGTTGTCCATGAAACCGAAGGACTTCTTGGCTACATTTATTGCGACTTCTTTGAAAGATCAGGCAAACCTAATCAGGATTGTCATTTCACTATTCAAGGAGGAAAGAAACTACCCGATGGTAGCTACCAAATTCCCATTGTGGTTGTGATGTTAAATATAAGTAAGGCGCGTTGGACTGGTCCAGCGTTATTGCCGCCATCACGCGTGGAAAACCTTTTCCATGAGATGGGACATGCAATGCACTCCATGTTGGGTCGCACAGAATATCAACATGTGACAGGAACACGTTGCTGTACAGACTTTGCTGAAGTACCATCTGTTCTGATGGAATACTTTGCAAGCGATCCTAGAGTGAGTGTTGAAATGATTTCGTTCAATTTAAAGCAGCTTTTCCATTTGTAGGTACTTAGAACATTTGCAAAACACTATCGGACACACGAGCCAATGTCTGAGGACATGTTACAGAGATTGTGTGTTTCGAAGAATATCTTCTCTGCAAGTGAAACGCAGTTGCAGGTATAAAATCACTTGCACAGCAGCGTTTGAGCATTCCATTAACCAAAACAAAAATATTCTTCTAGGTGTTTTACTCAGCTCTAGATCAAGCATATCACTGTGGAAAACCAATAGAGGGTAAAAACACCACAGATACTCTCAAAGAAGTTCAAGGAAAGTATTACAGCCTACCCTATGTAGAAAATACGGTGAGTGTTCCTAGGAATAACAAAATATATTGAAAGAATATATATTATTATTCTGTCTCTTTGAAGGCGTGGCAGCTTCGTTTCTCGCATTTAGTTGGCTACGGTGCTAAATATTACTCTTATTTAATATCAAAGACGATTGCGTCTTGGATATGGCAAACATATTTCAAAGCAAACCCGTTTAATCGAGATTCGGGGGAGAAATACCGAAGAGAAGTTCTGGCACATGGCGGTGGTATACCTAGTCGTCAGTTGGTGTCAAACTTTCTAAAAAGAGATGTAACGCCAAAGGCTCTATCACAGAGTTTAATTCACGAGATTGATGCAAATAATGAGAAGGTTAAGGAAATGGGCAAAAAACTGAACTCCATCCTCGACCTGTGATATCACAAAAAAACCGTGTTTGAGCTCGCATGTGTACAATAGTATTAGGTTAGACTTTTTAATTAATTTAGTTGATGTAAATAAAAAAAGCAAATACACCAAACTAACGTATTTTTTTTATTATAAAGGCTATTGTTAAGATTTATATATTAAAAATAAAATCCTATGTTAGTATGTCCGAACTTACTTGCACACCCCATTGTAAATTTCAGCATAATCCATTTTCTTTCTTTCCCACCAGACTGTAAAATATAACCCCACTACTCAAATTAATACACATTCCAGTTGTATATATATACATAAATATTATTAATCTTTGAATTTCAAAAAAAAAAAAACAAATGTTGCTCTTCCAAAAACAAAGAACCGTAGACAGTAACCAACTATGCGAGTTACTCTCGATAGTGTTGAATGTTTGAGTAACAAGGCTTCTACTGCTCCTTCTAGGACCTGATGATGGACTCTCGTTGGACGTTCTTCTTGTTGGGTTTCCTGGACGTGCGGTTGTTCTGGAAATGCTGCAGAGTTCGTTGTCAACGAGATCTTCTGCTTGGATTCCTCTGGACGCTAAGTCTGCTGGATTAAGCTGTGAGGGAATGTGTTTCCATATGGCGCAACTTGTAAGCCGTTGGATTTGGGAAACCCTGTTGCATACAAAGGTTTTCCATTTGTGTGAAATTCCATTAAAAGCTTAGCCAGCAACATAGCTCCACAAAGTTCTAATCTTGGAAGAGTTATTGGTTTAAGTGGTGCCGCCTTTGTTTTGGACAAAAGCAGCCTCATGTGAACTCTATCATCTTCACCAAGAACGCGTAGATAAACTGCAGCCGCATATGCCTTCTCCGACGCATCGCTAAACCCGTGGATTTCTACTATCTTGATCTGCTTGCTGGTGTTGATCCAACGTGGAGTGTGGATACGTTCGATGTTGGGTAAGTCTCTAGAGAAACTCAACCATTCGTTCACCAGTTCTGAAGGTAATGACTCGTCCCATTCCGATCCCTTCCACCATAGTTTCTGCATTATCATCTTCGCCTTGATAATACAAGGTGAAACCCAACCCATCGGGTCATAGAGCCTGGATATGGAGGAGAGTACCGACCGTTTAGTGATGTCCTCAGTACTTATAGTTGCGACCTGGACAGAAAAAACATCAAGTGCTGATAACCATCTTATGCCCAAAGTTTTCACGTTGGCACTCTCATCAAATAGAATTAAGAAGTTAATCCCACGCTAATCCATTGGAATGTGCTGAAGTACTTGGAATTGCTGACATGCTTTCGTAAATGGAATCCTGCTGTCTCCAACAGTTCCTTAACAGCTTTCAACTTATCCTGGGCTTCTTCAATGCTGTCTGCACCAGTGATGACGTCGTCGACATAGGTTTCCTCCTTCAAAACTTGTGCTGCTGACGGAAATCTGTGGGCCTCATCGTCTGCCAACTTCTGGAAAACTCTAATAGCGAGGTAAGGTGCTGATGCTTTACCAAACGTCACTGTTCGTAAGCGAAACATCTTTATTTCTTCCTCAGGCTGTTCTCTCCAGAGTATGTTTTGATAATGGGAGTCCTGGCTGCTGACTTGAATTTGGCGGTACATTTTTTCGACGTCTCCTGTAAATGTGTATTTGTATAACCGCCATCTCATTATGATATTAATTACGTTCATCTGCATCTTAGGTCCGATCATCAAGTGGTCGTTGAGTGATGCCCCACCGATTGTTTTAAATGTCGCATCAAAGACCTCTCGCAGCTGGGTTGTCGTGCTCTACTCTGACCGTATGGTGAGGAATAAAATAATGATGTGGTGTTTGAAGAACGTAATCTGACTCATTTACAGGAGACATATGGCCGAGTGTCAGATATTCCTGAATGGTCTTTGAATACTCCTTTAGCAGTGTTGGGTTACAATGGAGTCTCCTCTCCAACTGTAAAAATCGTTTTAAAGCCAGTGTCGTGTTGGTCCCATTGTGGGATGCTTGCCACCCTTAAACGGTAGACAAACCTGATACCGACCACAAGGTAATCTTATAGTATTTCTTATAAAATGTTCTTCACATTCCTTTTCTTCCTCAGCTTCATACCTTGGAAAGGGCTCTTCTCCGATCTCCCAACATTTTCGGAGAGTTGTGTCGTTGGTTGAGTCGAGTTGGCACGAAAAACTGCTTACTTGAGCGCTGCTGGGTATCTTTCCTAATAGAATCCATCCTAGCTGGGTTTTTTTGAGCGACCGGACTGGAATTCCTAACAACATTGATGACCTCACTGAGAAGGATGTCGCTGTAAATATCACCCCCTAATAGCATGTCTACCTTTGACGATAAATTGAATGTTGTATCCGCCAAAGGTAAGCCTCGAATACTATTCCATTTACTACAGTCAATGTATTGGGCCGGAAGAAACCCAGTTAGTGTCCTAAAGACCAATGCTTGCGCCTTGCCTGTATAGCTTGAGGTTAACGACTCAAGTTACAGGTCGAAGGCCTTTTGTGTGGTTCCACTGCTGACCAACCCCAGCCCATTAACCTTCATAAACGTCCTCTATGGTTTTAGACCAAGTCGTTGGACCGCTGACTCAGTGATGAACCAAGCCTCAGACCCTGGATCTACTAAAGCTCTCAAAACTTTACTGCCTCCACTTGAAGATCTAACCTTCAACAACGCTGTAGCTAACAAAACCTTGGTGTTCGTGCTGACATGATAACTGTTGAGATGTGTGTGGTTGGAACTCCGAAGCATTTGGACTAACGGTGGAAGTCTGGTGTGGCTGGACGTAGATGGATAAGGAGCAAATTGCGTAGCTAAAGGTGCACCGTGTGTGGCTCTTCCCATGCTGCGCGTATTTTCTGTAAGCAACGTTACCATTCTCTGCTACACGAAAATACGCGAAGCATGGACCATTCACGAAATAAACACTAGTTGAAAAAAAAAAAACGTTAGATGGCGGACCCTTTACATATGTATATTGTCCATTATAATGGATAATACTTTATCAACTTTTGATTAACTGTCTGATGACACGCGTATAGAAGCCCTATGTTTACCAAAAAAAATAAATACAAGTGCTCTTTAATAGCCTGTTAATTTACAAAGTATAATCTAATCAACAAGTTTTGCAATGAATGAAGCATGTGAAAATTTTAATTTAATTTAATTTAATTTTTAATTTTGGTGGGACTGATGCCCCCATTTATTGGCTTAATACAAGCTTAATCTAAATAAAAACTTAAGAGGAGATCTTGTTTGAGACGAGGAGTGCTCGGGTTGAAATCAAAAAGGGAGAGGTTCGAGTTGATCTTTCGGAGCATACGGGAGATTAGTTCGTTGGAGAAATAAGAGGTGCGGTGGACCGGTAGATAGAAGAGACGAGGACAATGTAGATTGCGTAGGTTGAGAGCAGCCGATGAATGAAAAGAATTTTTCTAACGAATTCATATTTTGAGAAGTTTGAGGAGGTCCTAGTAGGGAGGTAAGATTGAAGGGTCGCTCCAGGGCAGCCCACGGAGAGAAAATCGGAGGAATCGACGTTGAATACCCTCGACTCGGGAAACATGAACTCGATGAAAGGGGGACCAAGCTTGACTGGCATACTCAAGCGAATAAAGGTAACATAGAGAGATCTGGCTACATAAGCGTTGGAAAATTCCTTGAACCACTGTTTATTAAAGCCAAGTGATGAGTTGGCTTTCATCTTATTATCTTATCGATATGCGTACGGAAATTACTCGTATGCTCACAGTCGAATAATATGCCAATATTATATATTGCAAAGATTGAACCAGGGGAATTGGTTGACAATGAGAAAATAAAGTGTGGGGGGAGACGGGTCGCATTTACGTGAGAATGTTATAGATTGACATTAATTGATTGATTGATATTAAGTACTAGGCAGTTTTTGAGGCACAAGATTGAAAACCGATCAAGGTCTTATTGCAGAAGGGCAGAGTCATGAGAGTGAAGAATGAAGAGAAGAGGACCAAGATGATTGCCTTGTGAAACTCCAGATGAGGCCAGGAATGGAACAGAAAAGTCGGATCTAAGCCGAACAATATAATAACAGTTTATCAGGTAAGAAGAAATTCATTTTAATAGAAGAGACTCTAAGCCTATCTTATCAAAGATATCTTATCAAACGCTTTAGGAAATGAGTTGCGATAAGATCGATTTATTTGCCATTTTCTAAGGTTGCGAGAACAAAAGACACGAATTCAACTAGATTTTTGGTAGTTCATCTGCCTTTTAGGAAACCATGTTGTCGGGGAGAAATAAAAGGCTTGTATTTGAAGCTTAAGGCTTCGTATAAAATGTTTTCAAAGAGTTGGGGTATATGAGAGAGTTTAATAGGACGATAATTGGTAACATCGTGCTTAGATCCCTTTGTGTATCGGAATTATACAAGAGGTCTTCCAAATCTGGGGAAATTCTTCCTGTGTAAGGGACAGTTGAAGTAGGTAGGAAAGGGATAGAGACAATTTGGAACAGAATTTCTCAAGAAAAAAGGCGGAGAGTCCATCTGGGCCATGTACAAATTCATCTTTAAGATTTAAAAACTTTACTTGAATAACTGCAGGATCGAAATTTTGAGTGAGATCTATTTTCCAAGGCTTTCCATTTCCAAGATAAATCCGATTAATTTGTTCCCCGTCTGCAATGATATATGATGCCTGGCATTGCCATGATGAAGTATCACACCATTACAATTTATCAGTTCTGGACGATTTTTTGAGCATTCCTCAATTTCTTTAATTGCAAACAGTACACATCTGGATTAATGGTTATGACAACTGAAAGGATCCCGAAGTATACGATTCCCACTATACTAAAACCGGAACCTTATATGGATGGAGACTTCCCCTGAAGACTGTTTTCGTTGCTTGCCCTTTTTTACATTTTCGACTCACATTGTCGTAGAGAACAGATTTCGTTGCAAAAAGCTTCATTTTTTAATTCTTTCAGATGCAGATGACAATTTACTTCACTCAATTTGTGAGGTATACAAACATAGAGCCGAGAAATGTATCCAAGTTTCCGTAAATGATTATCAAGGCTTGATTTCAACATCTTGATTCTTTCTGCTATATCTCACATTATTATATGTGGGTCGATTTTAATTAGAGCCTTTATTTCATTGTTGTCCACCTCAACGGGTCTTCCAGATCTGGTGCAACTTCCAAACTGAAATCCCGGACAAAATTTTGAAAAGTATTTCTGACATATGAGCTTTGGGCTCTCAAAATATGTCGAAAATGCTTGTCTTCCATTTCTTAATGTACCGTTAACTCACAAAACAAAACACAACATCATTTTATTCAGCCCAAACACCACACACAATATGAGCTTCTAAATATTTAACAAGCTCAAAAGATCTATTTTAGGCTGTATAATTGATGTAGATTGTTGCACTAGCCAAATACGAACGTACTTTTTGAACAAACTACAATAGTATGTTCTCAAAACAATTTTGGTTTATTTTGATTTTGAAAAAACATTGAATTTAATAACATATTTTATTTCAGCTCCTTTCAAATTTATACAAAATTCAAATTTGTACTTTTTTTTGTTTTCTTAATTTTCTTGTCTAGCTACTCTCAAAATGATTTTCCTTCCAATGATTCTTTTTGTTTTTTGTATGTAGCCTCAAAGTGCATAGCATTGACTTTGCTTCTTATGCTCATGTGGCATGCCATTATTTTCCGTGAACGCTTCAAAGACGTTTTGCAAAACTTGGTTTTCGATGCGGTATGCAAAAAGCATTAATTATCAAAATCCATGTCCGTATTAGGCTTTGTAACGCACGAGATATTATTTTGAATTTACTTGAGTGTAGTCCCAACCTCAATGCAGACAATTTCAAAATTTATAAAACTTGGCACCACTCTGCGGATAATGCCGTTTCAGTTGTCATTTCGGTTGCAGTACTTCGCAGTTCCATATGTTAGCTGTCATGGACTATGACGAATTCTAATTAAAGTGGTGTTGTTATTTGTACAATCGGTGAGTGGTCCAACAAAAAGAAAAAAATATTTTAGAGGACGATTTTGTTCATAAGCCTTTCATGCATATTCAAGTGAAAATAAATTTTGTATTAGGTTGTTACTATGTTAAGTCAGCTTCTTGCCTACTAATTCAATTTGCGTTGTCTTTACTTAACGCCGTCAATCAAGCATAAGCCTTTTTTCTAATTAAAATTTCTAAATGGCTTCTCACTTGATAGAGCTTAATTTGTAAACATCATCAAAACGAATCGCTAAAACCCGTTAAATGATGGGGGCTACCTACAAATGATGATTCACGCTAAGGCGACCAACAGGAGATAGCAAGCAAAGCAATGCAAACCAAATCAAAAGTCTTGTGTGTTAGATATAAAACACTGATTGGGTAAGGTGTTTTCTCTGTTTTATCTAAAAAGCAACGCTCTAAAAATTCAAGGTGTTCTTCCGTGATATCTACAATTGATACTTCCAATTAATGTATGTGCTACTTTTTTTAGGAGAAATTATATAATTTGCCAGAAAGCTGTTCACCACAGACGTAAAAGGAAAGGGAAATGTATGAGGCGAATTACTAAACAATTCATGAGACTACAGCTGAAATTATGTACATTCTCTTATGTGCATACATTAATAATGATAACTTTCTTCTTTTGACCCAATGACTTTGCGGGCACTGCACCAAAGAAAATCACCAGATTAGAAGTACATAGACGGGTAATCTGGTTGGACCAAGCGAAATTTTCCTTTATTTTGAAGACGCACAAGATAAAGAAAAACAAAGCAATGATTGCGCTGTTGGTAACGATTTCAGAGTTACAACTCGAACTGTGCCAATTTGAATAGAAGATTATGATTTGTAATAAATCGTCTGTGTGTGCCTCCGACCGTTATTTGATAGTGTAGTTCGAGGTGATTCCTTTCAAATTGAAGGGCGTACTTTAAACCCTTTATTAGTTTAGTTTTCGTTTCGGTTTTGATGTTTGCTGTATTGGCGTTATTAACCTGTCTGGTGGAGTTCAACACTTCTACTTGTATGCACAAGTACAAGGTGCTATGTGCAAAAACCACAGACAAACCCCGGCTGTGGTTTCGATTTCAACAAGGGTAATAACTTTTAAGTCGCAGAGCACAAATTTCATCGTTTTACTTCTGGTATTTGGCTTGATTTATTTATCTTTTTTGCTTCATTCAATGCTTTAGCCATATGGCAGTGCCACGACTATAACTGTGTACGATGACAGGTTGTCGTTTGTATTTGTATGAAATCAGTGAAGTTAGACTAGCAATTTTGTGCGAAGCTGTTGACGTTCTCGTGTTTACTTGCTCATATAAACATGTTAAGGTTGGCTTAATGTCAGACGGTGTTGTGTTGTAGTCAATGTTGCAGTGTTTGTTTCATTTCGTGGTTTGTTTGGTTAAGAATGTTTTTTTTATCTTTCTTGCAATATGCCGTTGTTGGTTTTCGTTTATCTTTTCTTTGCTGTCTGAGCTTACCCACCCGCCTTTGATTGGCCGCCCTGTTAAGCGGCTTTTAAAATCTGAAATTTATTCTATTCTTCTATAAATTAAGAGGATTTTATGAAGCCAACGGAAAAGAAACTATGCAAGCAGCGTTGTCGTGTTTTCATTTTCACTGTTAGTACGATTCTCAGCTAGCTTGTACTATTTAAGTGTAATGTAGTACTATGTGTTTGACAAAAGCTTGTAGTTTAAAAGAAAACAACCGCTTGACCTAAGAAAATTTATTTATTTATTTTATAAACTTTTATCGCCTCACATCTTTGCCGATAATTTTAGGCAATTTTTCTTCATAGTTCTGCGATAATTGTGGTCAAATTCTTTTTAAAGGCAGTTTCAGCCATTGTATTGCCATTACATATTTTCCTTTGATTATCTTACATATATGCATTGGGATCTGAAGACTGAGATGGCCAATCTAACACATTGGTGTCACTTTTCTCTTTGAAGCCCTAACAGATACGACCACGTTGTTTTGGATCGTTATCCTTTTTGTAAGAGTCAATCACCATTTCAGCAATTCAGCGGATGCTAATAATACTTTTTAATACTTTTGATACTTTTATTAGATCAGTTAGATCATTATTTGAGCGTCCAGCTTCCCGGTGCAGGTCACAAATTTTCTGAATCCGGCAGCTTAGAAGCAACAATAAACATGCACTTTTGGACATTGTTGGTGGTTGGCGCACTTAAGACTTTATTTTTTACTGCGTTTTTCAGTTAATAAAGGCTTGACGGCAACGGCTTTGTAATTAAAATCTTTAACGAACACTGATTGTGATTTTTTAGAAGAATATTTGCCTTGAGACTAGACATGTTATTATTTTAGCGTGCTAGAATATCTTACATAAGTTGTTCCCGTATCTGCATTTCTAGTCGACGGCTTGTGGAGTTAGTTAAGTTTGGCTGCCTAAATACCATTCTTGATCTCATTTGCCGAGATCAAGGGATCACTCATCCAATTATTTTTTCCTTAAGACTCAGTGGGATATTCAGCTTCTGCGAACACATGTAAGTGCAAATAGAACACACCCGTTAACATCATAAAATGTCTTCTCCGTTGCTGCCTTCCCTATTATAGGAAACTAGTGCTCATTCAATGGATCGCATGTCAAAAAATCAAGCTTACGTGCTAGTGAATTGACTTACAGCAAACGAACAATTGAAAAATACTCTAACACAATAAAAAAGTAACAAACAAATTATTGTGCACTTCCGCTTTTTAGTTCAATACCTGTACCAAGATTGCGTCAAAAAAGTTTGTGCAAACTCTAAAATACAGTTTTCTTTATTGAATTCACTTGGTATGAAAGCCAATAAAACCTCATTTCTCTAGGAAATGCAAAATTACTTACCTCGACCTACCTTACCATTTGACGACATATGTAGCTACATATCTTACTCTTATCTTAAACAGAAAACTAAACTTATCTTGCAAGAAGGCCGTTCAAATTCACTCGTTACAAGTCTAGGTCATAAAAGCATACTAACGTTAAAGGTAGTTGTCTGACAGATAACAAGGACAAGTGGATTAATCGCGATAAGCTAAACAAAAAATGTTCAACGATCAATTTATGGATTAGTGGAGCACGGATTGTGTGGAGCTAGCATTAGGAGGACAAGTGGTTCAACTTATCTAGCGACTAAACAGATTTGGTCTAAACTAGTTCTCAAACTATCTAAGTAATTGGTATCTCACAACAGACGGCCATCGCTTCACATAGTCTATTAGGCAAAAGTGCAACAAGGTTTGGCGTTGATTCAAACGATTTCTGTAGAAGAGACATGTACAAGGAGAAGAAGAAAACTATCCTTCACCTACCCTGTATATGTCGTAATCTTAGAAAGGAAAATTCCTTCTTCGAGCATTCTATTACGAGGATCTAAATAATTTGAGCAATTCCGGCATTAGATATCCATTATGTGCCATCCGAAGCTCTAACTGGTTCAACGAATGTGGAGAACACTTCTCATAGATTCATGTGATTCTACAAATGAACCCTATATGGACTAATTGTGCCGATTGTGAGCCGAAAACCACTCCTAACTAACATATTCTAGTCTAGTGCGAACCAGTACTTACGGCAAAAGCAAAAGTTGATACAAGTTAACAGTTTGACAAAAAATTCTTTGCTTTTCCCAAAATTTGCTATATATCATGTTGATTTCTCTACAGTATGACTCTGCTATAATTAATTCTTCGCGTTTGAAATTCTACCTTGGCAAGTCTTCTGGAAGGTGTCGTGCAGGCTATATTTACTTAATGTACTAACATACAATATGTCATCCTTTTCTAGCTTTGCGTTAAATCTTAACATAATGCTTGGGACTCATGAAAATAGTCCTTCATGCCATTATCGTTCTCCTCCTTAAGCTAGAAAATTTAATTTGAACGCGGATTGTCACGAGTCGCAAGTTCATATGCCTGAAACTTAAGACTTCTTGCTTAAGCTGTCTCCAAACCAAATCTTCGAAATATCCGCTGCGTGTCTTCTCTGTAGCAATAACCGTAGCTGTTCGATCTGGTTTATACCTGTCTAGGGTCTTCGCGAGTTGGTTGGCTGCAGATGGACTGGTAAGAGATCTAACATTCTACGTGTAGTATATAAAAACGTTTGCATTTTTTGAGTACCATAGATTGTTAATCTATGTATTATTTGTATTTAAGATTTTTGGTTTTTTGTAACCTTTTTTTATAAACTGCCGCGGAGTTGACGCAATGATGAGGGTCAGGATCTTTATAGTTTCATTGGACATAAGCGATCGGCTATAACATTGTCATTAAAATTTCATTTAAGTCTTCAGCTCCGGAAACCCTAACACCAGGCTCTGGAACACCTTTAAAATTTGGGTTTTAAATATGTTAAAGTCACCCTGAAACTAGATCACCAAGTCAAGAGACTGGATTCAGATAGCACCGAAATTTCTTCCTGCGCAACAATGTGAGCCAATGACTTATTTCGTTAATTCAGTTTTGTAGTTTTTAATGGATTTTGATCTGTTACATTCGGCGGAAAAAGCATTGCAATAATGTTTGCATACTCGGAACGTAATGAATTGATCTGTGATCTGTTGGGCGCTGCAATTGTCCAACAAAAGAGTTGCTTTCGGCAGCAAATTGTTTTCTGCGCTGAAATGTCGTACTTCTTTTATGAAAGTACAATGAAACCAATTGTAAAAGATATTTGAAGTCATCTAAGTCATCGTTCGCAGAATTAACAAAACAGCTTGGCTTAGCTGCTTTACCAATTACAAGTGGTTTTACTTTGTTTATTCCATCGGCATTTGCGCACAACATAAACGTGATTCGTTCTTTTCGAATCTTTCTGCCTGTCAGGAATCAAACGATAGAAGAGGCCAGATTCATCGGCATTGTAAATTTTACCATGCGTTAGTTGCATTTCATTAATTTTTACACGAAGTGCATGACCGAATTGTAAAGTGTCACCGGACAAAATCTCCCCGCATACTTTTAAAAATCGCATACCATGGCTGCGCGTCTACTTCTACTTCTACTTTTGCCCGGATATAATTTCAAAAACATATCCATTGCCTTCTCTTTCAATATGGGTCCACTTATTGGGCAGATGCTTTCTCTTTGATTGTAAAACCATTCGTACCGTTTGGTTTCCCAATCATCATATTCGGCTTTTGTGCAAAGTTTTCTTATTAGCTTCTTGAAACGTTTGTGAAACCGCAGCATTTATCTTTTCCCGTTGTTTTTTAATTTGTGAAATCGCTACTTCTGTTACACCAAAATCTAATGCAACATGATTTGAACGAACACCACTATCTAATTTTTCCAACACCTGTACTTTGTCTTGAAGACTAAATCTTTTTTGTTTTCGAGATGACATTTTGAACAAAAACAATCAATTCAACTTGGTCCGATAACTGCTGATAACAACTGCTCTTGTATAAGGTCTACCTTCAAATGATGAGAAGGTTTTCGGGTCGCACCATATTTGTGCACAACGCAGTCGTACATTTCACGGATGTTGATTGCAGGTACCGTTGCCATCGTCTCGTCCGATGTGCATTTACTTCGCTTGACCATGTGTGCTTTTATTGTTTATGACGTTTTGTTAAGGATGCACTGTCTGCCTTAAATTTTCATAATTTGCATAGATGATCGACCGAAGTTTTACAAATTTTATGGCCGGAAGTCTTCCAGACATATTTGACGTATTCCGTGATGTAACTCATAGCTTTATGCTCACAAAATAATAAAGATATTAATTAAATGAATAAAATTTAGTGAATATAATGGACTAAATAATCCCTAAGGCAATTATTGCGTTCAAAATCTTTCAAAAATAAAATCCGTAGTTATTATTATTATTTTATTAGCATAATAATAAATTCTTAAGCTAATACAGAAATTGAAAAAAAAGGAGCACTAGCTACAGAGGCTTTCAGCTCTAGATGAATATGAATAAATGAAAACTATGTAATATGAAATATTATAAGTGATACAAATTCTATAGATACATTTTATATAACTAAATTCTCATTCTGGAGGAAGTTGTAAACTTTTGTTATATTTTCATGGTTATAGACTGACTGATTGATTTTCAAGCAAGAGGGAATTAAAAGATCTGGAGATTTGGCACGGAATATGTCCGAGAATATGTGCTATGTCGATTATGTTATTGCAGACTGTGGTGGGCTGTTCTTTAGGATGTGTTGATGCGTTGAATAGTGTGGCTGGCCTAGGCGAAGACGGACGAAGTTGGAGTTCATTGCTTTAGAGGTGGATGTCGGGTAGATGGGAATGGAGTGTTGATTTTAGCGTAGTGATTTCGGTGACTTCGCCAATTTAAAAGTCGATGCACTTAATGTTTTGGGTGATCTGTTTTTTTTCAGATCATGCTTTGTAAGTTTATCAAAGGTGAAAACAGGCGCATTATTGCAGGATATTTGTGGGGCCATATCAGCAAGTTCGTTATCTTGTATCCCCATGTGACTTGGAACCCACATAAGTTTTATTTTGTTTGGGTATTTTGTGAGGATATCCATAAAATGGTTTAGGGGTGGCCGTGGTGTAGTGGTACTAGTAATCACTTCTCACTCGGAGGGTCAAGGTTCGAACCCTACCCATGACAAGTCTTTCAAGTTTTTCATTTGTGTAATTTGAACTCAGACAGAAAAATTCTGCGTGTGAAGGCATAACACTGACACGTAGATTTGGCTGTTGTAGAGTTTCAAGCACAAAAAAAAGCAAGTGTGAATTATAACCTTCGAATCACTCAGAGAGAGAATCACTCTCCGTCCCATTCGGACTCCCACCTCTGGAGAGCTAATATCGAAACCAAATACACCTGAGTTTCAAACCACTACAAAACAATTTTCCTTTCTCCTCCTTCTGCCTTTCCGCCCGCGCCCTGGCAATAGTAAAAGGGTATCTAACCCCTTATAGGGCCCATACACTACACAAACTGTCGCTGCAGACATATGTATATACAGTCGACTCTCGATAATTTGACACTCGTTAATTTGAATCTCTCGTTAATTTGAAATTTTTTCCCGGTCCCTTGCAAAATACTCGATAAATTGAATACAATCAATATTATTTGGTCCCCTCGGTAATTTGAAGTTGAAGAAATACACACTGAAGGAATACAGTTTAACATCTTACCCGACGACATTCAACAATTTGAAGTCAGGCTTTCCTACTCTCTATAACTTGAAGCGTTTTTCATGAACCGGCCTGTCATTTGTTTACATATATGTTCAGACCTGTCGAATGAGATATGCATATGCATAGGTTCGCACTCTAGTTTTCTTTCAAACGTTGAAGTGGGTTACGTTAATTTTTTATTTGTGTATTTTAAAGTATCAAAATGAGTTCAAGAAAAAACAAGTGTCTTTCCATAAGTGAAAAAAAGCGTGTGATTGAAGCTAGGGAGGAACAGAAAATTACGGACTTTTTTTCAAAATGAACATGTTTGAGGGAATAAATCACGAACTTTAATCAAACTCTCGTTTACTTGAATTTTTGCTTCCTTCCTCTTGTTTATTTGAACACTTGCTATTTTGAAACCTTGGTAATTTGCAAATTTTCTCTGGTCCCTTGAGTTTCAAATTATCGAGAGTTGACTGTATTTTGTTGTTGCAAAAATGTCTGTACTGACTATCTGTGTAGTGTGTATCCATGTCGTCTGTTTGCAACAACGGTCTGAGTAAATACAAATATTTTGAAATTTTCTTGGTCTGTGCAAACATGTTTGTGTAGTGTGTGGCGAATTTTGGCATACCGGCGTGAAAATTCGATGAGGCAACATGAACAAAGAGAGTGATAGGCAATTTTGGATTGATTTCCTCGAAATGTATAAAAGTTTACTGGTGCTGTGGTGCGTAAAAAGTGCCGAATATTGTAATCGCGTGTTGAAAGCAGATGCAAGGCGAGAATAATAGCCGCACAAGCTGTATCTGTCATTGCGATTTCTATGTCTGCACGCACTCATAAACTATTCAAAACTGATGTCTGACAAACTGTTTGCGTAGTGTGTGGAGAAAGCATGTTTGTGCAGACACAGGTCTGCGTAGTATATGGGCCCTATTATAATTATAAAAAAAAAGTCCAGTGTTGTGGTTGGGGTTTAATGAGGCTTCTAGCGCTGATAGGCTGTCAGCGTATATTATGACTATCCCCCTTAGTTTTGTCCTTATTTTTACTGCTTCGAGTAAAGCAATTGCCTCTGCAGTGAAAATTGATGTGTTTTCTGGCAAAATTCTGGCTTTTAATAGAGATCCGCTTTCTGAGGGGACGGCAAAGGATGTGGTGTGTATTGATTTATATCCGTCTGTGAAGATAGGTTTCCATCCTTTAGATTTAAGTTCACTAATTGCTTCGAGAAAATTTTCCTTGTAAATACCGCTGCCTGTATTGTCTTTTTATGTTCAGTCAGAGTCAGTAGAACCGGGGACAACAGTCCATAATCAATTTTACTTAAAACTAAAGTTCTGGTAATATTACAAAGATAATTTATGTGTACGTTCAATCTTTTACAAGCTAAATAGTTAACAATGTTGGCTCTCCCAGCTAGGCTCTTCTTAAGGCCTATACAATGTGGTTTCCAGTTGTATTTATTATTAAATATCACCCCTAAGATTCTTAAATTATTTACATTTTGCACGCTAAAAAATCCATAGTTAAACAAAAAAATACAAATCTTTAGATTTCAGAGCGTCTACTGTATTCACATACATTTGTTAATAAATTAGTAATATTTGAGGACTAGAAAACCAAAACTGATATAAATAAGGCACATATAAAAACACTTACACCTAACGAATGTCCATTTAGGCTAGACTAAAAAATGTACCGTACCGCAAAGTCGAAGCAAGTTGCACGCCCAAAACTTCAATTGAAAGTGACAAAGCAATTCATTGAAATATTCCTAATATTTAACTACAATACTACTTTCTTTAAAAGTATCTTACCAATTATATCACACATAACTTTAATACAATTTTAACAACTAATGTTTACCCCAGTAAATCGAAAATGTGTAAAGTGATAGAAATTCTATAAGATCAAACTTATAAGGAATTTAGGCTCATTTCAATTATACCCTTCCTATCAAAAGTGTTTGAAAGAATTATGCAAAAACAAATGAATTGTTATCTTCATGCTCAAAATATTCTCTCACCCAAATAATTCGGTTTTCGTCAAAAACACAGCTGCATAACAGCACTAATAAATTTTATTGGAGATATAAGGAGAGCTTTAGATATTGGTAAACTCACTTTTCTTAGTTAGTTTGAACTTTTCAAAAGCGTTTGACACAATACATTATGGTGATTTGTGTGAGATACCCTCAAGGCTGTACAACTTTTCGCATAAGGTTTTAGAAAACTCCATATTTTCCGCAACATCTAATTCAAGACTCCCCAATAGAGTATGTTGAGTCTGCAAAAACTCTGGGACTAGTGTGTGATAAGACACTAAGTTGGGACAAGCATATTAAAGCTATTTCTCTTAATGATATTATTGTCCCAATCTTAAGATACGGTTGTGAAGTGTTCGAAAATTTTAGCTACTCTAGCAGAAGAGAACTCAATGTGACATATAATAATATTACACGATATATTTACGGGCTGCGGCAAATGATCGGAAGTCTGACATTTCCAGGCAAATTCTTAATCTATCTTTCAATAACCTCATGTAGTATGGCACATTAATAATGCTATTCCACATCATGCAGACACATCGACCTAGTTGTCTTTTTAATAAATTACAAATGTCCTTATCAATGAGATCGCAACACTCTGAGATATTCTTGTCATACACCATATTTGAACTCCCGTTTTGTATCAATTTTATCCGTTTGTTGAACTCCTTAAACACTTGTCTGTTTAAAACATCAACATTTTGACTTATAGTTTATACTTTTGTCTTTACTTTTATTTTATTATTTTTTAATCAGAGCCAACTATTAATATAAATATAATAATAATAACAAGTATGCATGTACTAGTGGCGTTCAATATATTCTCGGTATCGATATGAAGGAAAATGCGAATACAATTTAAATTGTTTTTATTTTTCAATATAATCTCCCCTAACATCAATGCAGTTGTTACATCCTGAGATAAGCTTTTTTAAACCCTCAAAAAAATAAATTTCCTCTTTCTCTGCAAAATACCCATTTATTGCCGACTTGAGTTCTTCATCATTCGAAAATCTTTTTCCACGAAGACATTTTTTCAAATCCGGAAACAGGAAATGATCACTAGGGGCAAGGTCTGGACTATAGGGTGGGTGTTGGATTTCTTCGAAACCACAATCTCGCGCAGCAGCCTTGGAAACTCGCGCCGTGTGAACAGGAGCGTTGTCATGAAGAAGCAACACACCCGCTGCGAGTTTACCCCGTCTTTTCTTTTTGATTTCCTCCCGCAAATTATGCAAAGTGGAAGCGTAGGATGTGGCGTTGATGGTTTCACCTTTTTTTTGGTACTCAATGAGCAAGATTCCCTTTGAGTCCGAAAAAACTGTGGCCATGAGCTTCCCGGCAGACGGAGTGACTTTGAACTTCTTCGGATGGTCTGTTCCTTTTTTATACCACTGCATGGACTCTTGTTTGCTTTCAGGGTCATAGTGGTGGACCCATGTTTCGTCCCCAGTAACAATTCGATTCATAACACCGTCCGCGTTCTCACTACACATCTCCAAAAGCTCTCTACAGCATGCGATTCTCACTTTTTTCTGAGGCGCTGTGAGCATTCGTCGCACCCACCTTGCACTGACCTTTGAAAGGTTAAGATGGTCATGAAGAATGGTGTCAATGGTACCAATTGAAAGCTTGGTGATCTCTGCCATCATTTTCACCTTTATTCGGGCATCCTCAAGAACAAGTTTTTCGACTTCTTTGATGCTTTCTCCCGTACAAGCAGTAGCCGGGGCGCCGGAGCGGGAGTCGTCTTCAATGCTCTCTCTGCCTCTCTTGAACTCACTTGACCACTTTTGCACAGTTGATAATGAAGGTGCGGAACCCTGGTAAACAGCCACCATCTCTTCATGAATAGTTTTTTGACTTTTTCCTTGCTTAGTGAGAAATTTAATTACAGCGCGATGCTCAATTTTCACCATCATCGTCTCAGTTGCCATTATGATTCTGTTTAACTAGAGATAAATCGCGAATTAATAATCACATTTGTATGAAATTTTACATGAATGCACTAAAATAATAGTATTACTTGATAAATAAGTCAATTTATATACACAAGTACAGCTTCACCCCGATACCGAGAATATGTTGAACGCCCCTCGTATGTAAGTCCGAATATTGGTTCTACAAATAATCGATTTATAAGGGTTATTCATTAAATCTTGCAATTTATGTTATGCTTTCATGTTTAAATCAATTCAACAACTCTATACTGTCTTAAAAGATATTGTATCCTAATGTATTTCCAATCAATGAAAATAAATAAAATGTTGGACCTCATACATGAACTCACATTTCCATCAATTAAGTATTATTATCGGATGTATTTCTGTTAAACACGAAAGAATTGTATCAAATAATACTCTCTTTAATATGTCCCACAAATTCAATAGATCTTAACAAAGTGACGCGCGTTTCCATAACAAGTCATTACCTTCAATTCACACATTCTAAACTCCATCATGAATAAGCAATTTATGAATTTCTATTACATTCATTTAATTTCAGGTTACCAATTACTAGTGCACGAATCCAGTATTAAATCGGCTGTCAGGCGAACAGAATGTCTAGTCCGTGGGAGGAAGACGACAGCTACGGCTGTGCTGCTATAGGGAACAACTCAAGTATTCTTTTTGCAAACTCTTATAATGGAATACCTCAAACACTGGTACTCAACGTGGTGTCATGGGTACTGCTGATAATATTATTTACAATATTACGACACCAAGCTGGAGATTTTGGTCGTTTGGCCCTTGTCAATAATAGTGGAAATAAAAAACGTTGGACTGAACTATTCTATTCTCAGCGAGGTGAAACTGTCCAAACACCATCTAGTGATCACCGAAACTCCTTGTCAATAACTCACAATATCGATCATGGACTATTCTCTTGGGTCAAAATAACATGGCGACTGAAAAAAGAGCAGATTTTATTACACACCGGACCAGATGCAGTTCATTATTTGTCGTTTCAGCAGCATTTGATGGTTGTTATGGGTATTGTTACAGCAATCTCTATGATTGTTATATTTCCGGTGAACTTTTGGAATGGTTCCGATCGTAATGGAACATATGCAGTGAATGCATTCGGTCACACAACAATGGCTAACATAGAACCGGATTCACCATGGCTTTGGGTGCACGTTATTGTTGCGATATTTTACGTCCCGCTGGTTGTTTTAATCATGCGCAGATCATCGGGTCGAAATGCTTTTAAAAAGGCTCCAACACGTACCATCATGATAACCAACATATCGACGAATGATCGTAACAGAACAGTTATTCGAAACTACATTCAGGAGTTATTTCCTGATGTCACAATCGAAGACGTTCAAGTGGCGTACAATATTTCGAAATTATTTACGAAAAATGCAGATTATGAGAAAGTACTTGACGCACGGTTATACTGTGAAAATCATCGCGATCGTGATTCGATTACAGTTAGAACGGAGACGTGCTCATGCAAGTCGGAAAATGCCTACGAATATTATCAACGAGAGGAAAGAAAGTTATCGGGTGACGTTGCAAGATTACGAGCAGCTGCTTTAAATGAACCGCTTGGGATAGCATTTCTGACTGTTTCAACTGTTTTAGAGGCGCAGAATATTGTGAGTCATTTTACACCGGGAACATACAGACAGTGGCACCTGACATTTGCTCCATCGCCAGTCGATTTGTTTTGGGAAAATCTCAATGTCAGCACAAGTAGATGGTATATTAAGTGGGCCATTGTTAACATTATTTTGTTCACTGTATTGTTCTTCCTTACAACTCCAGCTATAGTGGTAAATATGCTTGACAGCATGGCAGTTGCAAAAGGACAAATCAATAAGCTAAGCCCTCTTGTTTCTGACTTCTTGCCAACACTGATGCTGTGGACATTGTCAGCTTTAATGCCCGTCATTGTAGCCTTCTCCGATAAATGGCTTTCGCACTACACCAAATCCCTGCAGAATTATTCAATTATGACAAAGTGCTTTGGATATTTACTTTTCATGATCCTCATATTACCATCGTTAGGTTTAACTAGTGCCCAAGCTTTACTTGAGTGGTCTGTCAGTGATAATGATGACAGATGGCAATGCATTTTTCTTCCTGATCGTGGATCGTTCTATGTGAATTACATTATTACCGCTGCGTTTATTGGTACCTCACTCGAGTTGCTACGATTTCCTGAGTTGATTGTCTACATTTGGATGCTTTGCACTGCAAAATCTAAGGCCGAAACTCCGCATATTCGTAAATCTATTCTGTTGGAATTTCCCTTTGGAACACATTATGCCTGGACTGTGATGGTCTTTACCATTAGCATTGTGTACAGCGTATTTTGTCCGCTCATCATGCCGTTTGCTATGATTTATATTTGCTTTAAGCACATTGTTGATCGGCACAATTTGTACTTTGCCTACGGCCCCAGCAACATGATCAGTCGTAATGGCGGTAAAATACATTCCACAGCTGTAACTATGACCAAGTTTTCAGTTGTCATCCTGCTTCTTATCATGTCAGCTATATCAGCAGTTCGTGGGCAGGGCATGGCACGGGCGATTGTTCTTATCATTACACTTTGTCTCACTTTGGTGTTGTTTACATTTTTGTCACCGATTAAACGATGTACAAAGGTGCGTCGTCCGAGTATCGTCGAAATGGCTGGACCAGCTCCTCTATATATCGCAGATGTTCTTAAGCCCCCACCAGTGGTGCCATCACATAGTGCGGCTGCGACGTCTTCAAATGGCATCCCCGACTATGGATCTGATAGCATATCAGATTTTGATATCAGCTCACAAGGCAGTGTGGAAGCTTAAGATTGTTTTTATTCCTATTTAGTTTCTGATAAAATGTTTTGTTTGTTTAACTATAAGATGACTAATACCCAGTTTATCCAACAGCTCAATGTGCGTTGAAGCAATCCGCATTGGTTCAATACTCGTAGAAATGCAGGTGTTTATATGAAATTATTCGAGCGTATTGAACCAATGCGGATTGCTTCAACGCAAATTGATTTGTCTGGGATAAACTGGGTATATAAGATGAATTTGGTATATAAGTCAAATCAGTTGCGTATCGGTTAAGCCATTAGCACTGGTATCGTAGAAAATATACACACAATTTATATTTAAATATGTAATTATATTTCTGGAGCTATTCAAAGAATTACCTTCGTTTTAATCCCTAGTGAAGTAATTATACAATTACTCTAACTTTCTTTGATACAAATTAAAGTAAAATTTAAATCGCGCCTTTTACCAAAATGTGATAATGTAAGTAATTCAGAATTTTGTTAACACCTTTAACGTCTTTTTTGTATTATTTGTATCCACTAGGTTAATACTTTTATTTTTTTTTAATATTTTTTGTAACTCTATCAATTGTTTTTGATCTACAAGTAAATGCAATTATATTCTTTACTATATGTACATAGATATAACTATATGATATATATTTTTGGAGGAAAAACAAATTAAAAGGAAAGAAACGGGATAAGCATGTATTAAAGGCTTCATATCTGCTGTTTACCTTAAGTTGTACATTTAATTAAATACATAAATACAAGTAGATGTTTTGCATTATTTCTTATGTTTATATATAAAGAATTTTATGAATATTTATAATTTATAAAATTTGCTTTATTGTTTTCTTAACTAATATACATTCATACTAATAAGGGTAAAGACTTTTAATCACCAAATAAAAGTTTGGTTTATTTTCATTGGAGACAGCAAATGAACCAACAATTAGAATTAAAAGGACTTTGAATCTAATTGTTTAAATTCAATTGTTTAGCCTTCCTTAGTTGGTTACATAAGAAACATGACCAATAGAACATGGAAAATTTAATTAAAAAAATAATTTAATTTTTCAACATACATATTCTCTTTTCTCAATACACTTTCTTTATCGGTGTTCTAACGCTTCTACATATATGTTTCTTACAAACAGTCCTATCTCAGCTATCACCTCCACATTTGATGAATGTGGAATGTCGGGCGAATACGATGGATGGTTCAGTCCTTCAAATCGGTGCTCATGGAGCTAAACTATTGCAACAACTTAAGTATGTGCTCGTGGATTGTTCTGATGAAAATCAGAACTAAATTCGCTCGCCAAGAAGGTCAACGAGTCAAGGATTTAACGTGAACACCTGTCGAGAAGACATAACTTCACGACCGATCTAAAACCTCTTGCTGATCTTAGGGTCACAGCACCCAGTACCTGTTTGCTACTCTACAATGGGTTAAACCAACAGGAACAGACCCTTTAAATGTTTAAATCATGACGCTTCACAAGGGGCCTACCTCAACAAGTCAGGCCCGGACCCAGATCCAGGGGGCTCCTGACTCCCATGGTGCCGTGATTTAAGTCCTGGTAGTAACTGGTCAAATCGTAGCAACCTTCGGTGGCGTCATCTGAAAACCGTTACCATAAGACCAGTGCTTTTTATTATCCGTTAGGGAAATATTAGGAGAGTACGGTGGATGCGGAAGAATTTCAAATCCCAACTGCAACATTTTTTGCACCGTTACTTGTGAGGTATGGGGTCTAGCATTGTCATGCAAAAGGATCGGATCGTACCTATTGACTAACGCGGGTTGCTTTTCAGGCAATATGTCGATTTCCTCACAATGTTTAATAGCGCTAATTGTTTCTCCTGATTGAAGAAATGAAAAGTGGCTTGGCCCTTTCGATGTCCACCAAATTGTCACCATAACTTTTTTTGGGTGAAGATCGGGCTTGGGGGTGTATTTTGGTTTTTCATCTGCATCCAACCACTGCTTAGATCTTTTACGATTATCATACAATACCCACTTTTCATCACAAAAACGGTTTAGTTTGGTTTCTTAATATAAGCTTAATGATGCGCAGATTTCCAGGCGCCGTAGTTTTTGGGATTCGTTCAGTTCATGGGGTACCCACTTATCGAGTTTCTTTACCATAGCTATGAGAGAAAGTTGTTGGATTATTGTCATTGGGGATACTCCCATGCTGGTTTGATTTCGTTGGGTCCGCATCCACCGTTGCTCTTAAAACATTGTTATCAACTAACGTTTCCGGCTTCCCACGTGGTTCATTTTCGAGGCCGAAATCTCCCGAACGGAACTTTCCAAATCAACGTCGTATAGTGCGTTTGTTTAGCGATACATCCTCAAATGCGTCATTAATGGTTTACATTGCGAATAACGAAATATGTCCCATTTTAAATTCATAAAGGAAGAGGGTTCGAATTTGAACTGCCGACAGCATGGTAAATAATTCGTAGAAAAAAATTAAGGGTACTTGTAACGAACCTTAAAATTCTCACACTTACCACTTTATTTTATAAAAAAATTTAACGTTCTGGCACAGATGTTCACTCGAGAACTTCTTATTTCTGTCTGAACGAAAATCGGACATTTCATGTGGTACAACTCAATAGAAGCATAGTTGCTATCCGCGTTGACTCCGACAAATATCTTGCATTGAGTTAGCGTCTATAGAATTTGTAATTTGCACGTGGATTGGAAACAAGCGCTAATACCCATGCCAACAAAAAAACACTTATAATGA
Organism: Volucella bombylans; assembly: GCA_949129095.1. Taxonomy (NCBI): domain Eukaryota; kingdom Metazoa; phylum Arthropoda; class Insecta; order Diptera; family Syrphidae; genus Volucella; species Volucella bombylans. The sequence continues at coordinate 174,881,424 of OX422141.1, forward strand.
TGCTATAAAATTTGTGACGTTTTGAAAATCCATTTGCACACTTTTATTTTAATTTAATAAAATCGTGAAGATGAGTCAAGACAATGTAAAATAATATAAAATAAGGGAAATCACTTACAAGCTCGGCGTACTGTATCAGATTTGTTTGTGATACAAAGGTTGCTTGTTTTTGCACAGTACATGGATTTACACTGCGATTTGAAACGTTATGCATTGTATCACTACAGTAATGTTACGTTTCGAAACGCTTAAATTTGCAGTACTGCGGTAGAACAACATTAAGGAATTCAGCCACTCACTTCCAAACTTACATTAATAAGTAACCATCTCCCAAGCAGTCTGATCCCTTGTTCGCCGCTACATTCGACAAAGTGAACGATGTTGGTAATGAACTAGCTGCAACACAATCAGTCATTTACGATACTGAGAAACATATCGAAACAGTTAACAGCAGCAGCACCACCCGAATGTCTATAGTATTATATCAGTTTCGGCTGAAATATTGGAAACCGAAGTACTTAAATCACTTCCACACTCTAGTCTTCAGCAGACGATTCAATCTGCGAAATTTTGCGCTTTTCATTTAATCCAACTAACTTTCACCTCCACTCCCTTTAACTCAAGAATCTGAAACCACCCCAAGCTCATGATTTTCTGTACCAACCTCATGCTTACCCTTTCGATATCTATGCTCTGACTGAAATCAATCTAATCCCAGAAATAAAGAACTAAAAATTATTCCCGCTTTTTAATTTTTTTTAACGTAAGGTTGTAGCCCCATTTACAATGCTCCGAGATCCGATACGAGGGTCGCATTCGAATTCGAGAGCTCTCGCATTCAGACATCGGATGTCTGTTTACAATGATACGTCAAAACGGAACGAACAATTGTCAAGTGAAATCCTAATCATGGGGAAAATAACACGAAAAACTATAATTTGTGTCTTCACAAATAATTAATTGAAACACCACTCACAAATGACAAGCTGAAACAAAATGAAAACAAAAAAAAATTTATTTGTCACACATTGTGAGATGCGAGAGTTTTGCAGATTTTCGAAATTGACTGCGAGACGGGCATTATTGTGAACAAACACATTGAAGTACATGTTACGGAAATATTTTTGACAGTTCATGCGCTCTCTTTTTCGAACAACGTATCGGATCTCGGAGCATTGTAAATGGGGCTTTACTCTTCCTGTCTAGGGAGACTTTCATTCAATAAAAACAACGCTCCTGTGTAGATCCGTTTACGTTATGTTTTGGGCCGTTTTCGAAAACGTCATCTGCATCAAATTGCTTTTGCAAAATGTTCTTAAACGCAAGCTGCGAAAGTCATTTGTTCGAAAACAACATCATAAATCACACTACATTTGCAGCATGTTCGATAATGCAGTGTTTGCAGGGCAGTTGTTCATAAACGTCAACTGCGCTGCAAAAAAGCAGCCACAAATCTGCGCTGTGCATTAAAAAAATTGGAAAGAAATGAGTGAATCCGAATATTCAGGGGAATTTTAGTCTCGTGAACATTAAGTACATAAAATCGGCAAATTTTTTCATTTTGCTCTGTTCGAAAACGTCAAATGCTCTTGCAAGAAAAAAATCATGTAGAGACACAGATCAACGATACCAAATGACGAGTATTGCAAATGACGATCAAATGACGTTTTCGAAATCGGCCTTGTTAAATTCTCCTGGCCCAACCTATGAAATCCTATTTTTTACGTTAATTTTTCTGATTTTTGATTTTGCAGCCCGGGTCAATCCCGGACAGATTTATTAAGCTTATTACAAGCAAACATATACATATACAAAACTAACATTTTCACTTAAAAACTAAAGGGTGGGTTAAAGAAAGTTAGGACGTGAGGCATAGGTGGAAATAAGTATGTTCTTGAGGGAGAGTTTGCCGAGATGGTAGTCGAAGAGAGGCAGAACATCGTTAACTTCGCGAAGCATCCTAGACATTGGCTCCAGGTGTCCGTAATTCGTTCTGTGAAGATTGAGCCGGAAAAGTGGCACAGACCTAAGATTGCGGGGATTGGTGTTAAAAGAAATAATTTGAAGTAAGGAAGGACAATCGATATTACCTACTAAAATTTGATGAATAAAGAGAATGTCGGCAGCATTTCGGCGTATAGAAAGGGGTTGTAAATTTATAAGTTTCAGCCAGTCAGTGTAAGGTGGTAAGTTTTGGCTATCATCCCAGGGAAGACCACGTAAAGCAAAGCGTAAAAACCTGCGTTGAACAGCTTCTATCCGGAGGATGTGAGTTCTGTAGTAGGGTGACCAAACTTGGCTGGCATATTCAAGAAGAGGCCTAACAAAGGTTGTGTAAAGAGATTTGGTAACATAAGGATTGGAAAACTCCTTAGACCAGCGCTTGATAAAACCAAGGGCAGAGTTGGCTTTTTTTATTATACTATCAATGTGAGAACGGAAATTGAGTTCCTTGTCGCAGATAACACCTAAATCACGCAACTCATTCACTAAGGGAACAGGTAGATTAAAGATTAGATAGCAACGAGGTGAAGTAGGGAGGCGTTTACGGGTATAAGTTATGGCCTGACACTTATTGACGTTAGCTCAAGAAAATTCTTCTGACACCAAGTACAAAACCTGTCTAGATCTTGCTTCAGAAGTAGGCTGTCTGAGGAAGATGATATATATCTGAATATCTTCATATCATCTGCGTAAACAGATATGTATGAATTTTTAATGATACAAGCAACATCATTAATGGTCAGAATAAATAATAAGGGGCCAAGGTGGCTGCCTTGGGGGACACCAGAGGAGGCTTTAATTGGGTCAGAAACCATGGACCTAAATAGAACATAGTAAAGTCGTTCACTTAAATAGGATTGAACCCAAGTTATAAAGTTTATCTGGAAACCAAGAGCCTTTAATTTTAGAAGGATTATATCATGAGCAATTCTATCAAAGGCTTTGCTGAAATCGGTGGAAATCACATCAACTTCATTTCCAGATTCCAGTGCACATACTCGTAAAGTGCTTGATACAAATTCCGTTAAGTTGGTGGTGGTAGATCTGCCTTTGAAAAATCCGTGCTGGTTTAGGGAAGCAATAGATTTACAATGGAAAAGCATTATGTCATAGATAATGCTCTCAAAAAGCTAAGGTATGCAGGACAACTTAGCAATTGGTCGATAATTGGAAATATCGTCTTTTCTACCTTTTTTATGTAGGGGAATAATAAACGATCTTTTCCAGGTTGAGGGAAATAATCCCTGGGTAATAGAAAGCTGAAAGAGAGCTGTAAGAGGTTGGGCTAGATGCATTTGACATTTCTTTAAAAATATAGGGGGAAGATCATCAGGGCCAGCAGAATAATCATCTTTGAGTTTTATTATTTTATCTCTAACTTGCTCTAAAGTTATAGACACCGATTCCAAAGTTGTTTGTGGACAGCTGTTTAAGTAGGAAAAGTAAGAATGATCTGGCTCTTGGGAATGGATGGCGAACGCTTGGCCAAAAAAGATTGCGAAGATATTTGCAATAATTTGGGGATCGCCCGAGTACCTACGAGGGCGGGTTTTTTGATAAAAAAATAATTTTATTTTTCAACGTAGTCTCCCTTGAGCTTTATACACTTTGTCCAACGCTTCTCCAATTTTTTTATCCCTTCCAAAAAAAATGATTTGTCGAGGTCCTCAAAATAGGCCTTTGTTTGCGAGATGACTTCATCATTGGAGTCAAATCTTTTTCCACCAAGCCATTTCTTCAGGTTTGGGAACAAGAAGTAGTCGCTCGGAGCCAAATCTGGAGAATAGGGTGGATGAGGGAGCAATTCATAGCCCAATTCATGGATTTTTGCCATGGCAACTGCACATGTGTGCACCCTTGCATTGTCTTGGTGGAAAAGAACTTTTTTCTTGGCCAAATGAGGTCGGTTTTTTTTCAAATCGTCATTGAATCGGTCCAATAAGTTGGCATAATATTCCCCATTGATTGTTCTTCCCTTTTGAAGTTAGTCAATGTGGATTATCCCGCGTGCATCCCAAAAAACAGTCGCCATAACTTTATTGGCTGACAAACCCACCTTGGCCTTCTTTGGCGCCGATTCACCCTTAGAAACCCACTGTTTTGACTGTTGTTTGTTCTCTGGTGTGTTGTGATGGATCCATGTTTCGTCCACAGTTACAAAATGGCGCAAAAACTTCTCCATATTGCGATTAAACAACGCCAAACCTTCCTGTGAAGTGAAGCACACGAAATTCACTTTTTTCCATTTTCTCCTCAAATTAGTGAGTAGTGTGATAAAAATAGCTGTCAAACACAAACTAACTGACGCAGTAAGTTTAAATTTTGACAGGAGTCAACTGACAGGTGCCTGTTGACAGGAGCAGTGTTGCTGTTTCAGTAAAGAGGTCAGAAATTCAAAAAGTCATGGACTTATTGACCCGCCCTCGTATCAAGAAAATTTAGAGATGATGGATAGTTATCCGATTTGCTTTCAGTTTTGATGAACTGAAAGAATCTTTTGGGGTCGGAAATGAGTGTGTGGTCCATTCGGTTTAAATAGAGAGTTTAGCAAAGTACAGAGAAATTAATTTGGGCAGACTGGTAGTAGAAGTAGTGTAGTGTAGGTAAGTAGGTAGTGTCGGAACGCGATTTTAAGTAAGAATACCAGAGCTTATTTCTCTTGTTACGAAGAGATCGCAGCTCTTTATTATACCAGGGTGGTGACGATGAGGGATTCCTTTTGGGTAAAAAAGGCACAGATTGGGAGAGACATTTTAAAATTTCGGTATAAAAGGATGCAAGAGCATCGTTAACCGTAAGGTTAGGGTTATTGTAGAGAAAGTTAAAATTGACCATACTGAGGAGGTTGTTCAGTTTGGCGTAGTTAGCCCTATATAAATTAAAACTGTAAGAATATTCATAGGAAACGGGATTAAGACCATTGTCATATGTCAGCGTAAGATAAAGGGGAGGGTGGTAACTATCCAACTTAGAAAGCAGATGTTTACTTTCTAAAACGACGCAGTTATCTGTATCAGTGGCGAAGACTAGGTCGAGTTGTCTGCCGATGTTATTGGTGACACCACTTAATTGATATAGACCAGAGTCAGTTAGGCAGTCGATGAAAAGATTTTCTGTATCAGAGGTAGGATTTGTTGCAGTATAGTAGCACTGATCAATCTGAGTCCATAGAAGCTTAGGTAGATTAAAATCACCTAAAAAAATAACAACGTCATTGGGATCAGCAGCATTAAAAATGCAATCGATTGCATCAACAGCTAGCTGGTAACCTTGAATTGGTTGAGAGGGGCGAATATAGCAGCAACAAATATATAGGTTGCGTTTGCAAATAGGAATTCTAGCGCAAACGAATTCGAAGAATGCAGTGGACGATTTTTTAAAGGGTCTAGACTCGAGACGAGAGTGTATAGCTAGAAGTACACCACGGCCATATAAATTCTCCTCTTTATCTAGACCATCGTCACGGTGTAAATCGAAGTCTTGGGAAAATAATTCATTATTCTTAATATCAGGGGTGAGATTGGTTTCTGTGAGGGCAAAGATGTCGTATGGCAGAATCTGCGAATTAAGATATATAGCAGAAATCTTAGTTCGTAGTCCTCTTACGTTTTGATAATACAGGGACAGATATTTGGGAGGCTTCGGCAAAGAATTGAGTGGTGGGTTAGGAGCGATGGTAGTTTTTGAAACTAGACCGTGTTCTCTGGAGGTGTAGTATGCGCTTGGAGCTAACATGAGACTCAAAAGAAGAGAGATCATTAGCCACGTCATCAGGAGTCATATCTAATTGTTCATGAAAACGTATAAAAAGTTGCCGCAGATCATTATGATTAGTGGGGAGGCCTTCTTGCAGAATGGAAACCATTGCATTGGTTTTCGTTATACCGTCGATACAGACAGAGTCAGGCTTGTCATGTAGGTAGGCGAGATATAAGCGAACATTATCATATAATCTGCGGTCTCTTAAACGAGAGAGAACATATCGGCCATCTTCCCCAGAATCGATAAGGTGCTTGGTTAACTTTGCCTTTGGAGGAAGAATGGGGTCTAAAAAAGAAGGTGGTGTGGTATTAGGGTGGGAGTCTAGCTTAGAACATGGGGAGGGATTTAAAATATGGGAGCGAATAAAGTTGGGGTATGCCGTTTTTGTATGAGTGGAATGAGGAGATGTTGGGTTTTGTAAATGACTGGGAGGAGGATCTAGATTGAAAGATACGCGCTTAGGAATTGAGTTGGACGCGGTGGAAGAACGTTTAGTATATACGCGATTGGCAGTATGAATTGAAGGAGGAGTGAAGACAGTAAATGTCCAATTTGCATCAGGAGTTTGTTTGTTAGGAGTTGGGTTTTTTTTGGAAGAGTTAGGCTTCGGTATAGGGTTAGACTTAAAATTAACATTATTCTGTTTTTTAGATTTAGTGGATTTTGAGGTAAAGGTAGTATCCTTGCGATGTTTGTTGTTTCCTCTATTCGGTTTAATTCTTTCCATAGTTAATCCGCACAGATTGATGACGTCGGAAGCAGGGTTGATAAACATCCATTCATATTTTGACGGGATGCTTACCTTGAAGGTGTTGGTGGAGATCTTACGGCAGTTGCTGACATCTATTTTAAATTTAGATTTGAAGAGACTAGTTAGCCTGTTTCGATTGAGGAGAGTACCTCTTATTAAAAAGGCAACTGACTCAGCTTTGATGAAATTGTTCAACTTTTTTATTCTCGTGTTCCACTCCGAAAGTGTCCATAAGATTCCGAATCTTGCGATTGTGGGTTCAGGAGTTGGTGTAGTAGCATCGTTTACCGAAGAGGGTTGTGGTGGAGGAGAAGATGATCCAGGAGTTACTGGTGGTTCCATAATTGCAGATTCAAGCATCTCAGTAAGAAGCGAGGTGTTGTATGATGCAGTCGGTGGGGGCTGGGATTGCACCGGTATATCTTCGATTTTACTGGAAGTTATTCGGATGTGATCAGCAATTTCGATTAACAGCGCGCGTGATTCGGTTATCTCGTTGCTTAAATCGCTTATTTGGCACATGATGTTTATGAGCAACTGATCATTTTTAGGCGGAGAGGGAACGCTGCTTCTGGATGTGCTTTGAAGATGAAAATCGAGGGAAGACCGTAGAGAACTTAAAGAGTCTGTTATTGTGGGGATGTAAGATTTTATTATTGATTTAACACTATGGGATAGAAAATTTTTTGAATCTTCACTAAAGTCATGTTTGTCATTTCGTTTTATTAAGTCACTGTTTTGAGCCAACTGCATGGATAAGCTTCTAAATTGAGTCTTGTTATAGATTGCAAATTGCTCGAGTGAAATTGACAAATCTTCAACTGATTTCAGAAGGTCATCATATTTTGTAAATTGGTTTTGCATTGATTTCAAGGCATGATTGTTTTCTGCCGCAAATAACAGCATTTAGGTCACTTGTTAGGGAGCAATTCACACTTAAACATAATTCAGACATGATGACGATGATTGAGTTAGGGTAGGTCAGTTGAGAAATTTTAAAACACAAAAGGCGCTGAATGAGAATTGGGTTAGTTGTTAATTTCACTTTAATAAACAAATCGAGTCAGCAAAACACAACAAAAGGCGATGACCGAGAAATAGGTTGTGCGAATTATTGCAATTAGGCAGGAAAAAATATTAAATGGAAATAAATTAGCAGAGCGAAATTTAAACACGTCTGAACTTAATGAATGAACACAACGAACTTCTTTTCATACGAGTATCTAGAGTTCCATAAGATGTTGCATTTTTCATTGCTTCAAATGTCGATTCAACTACGGAATTTTTCTCAGATCGACTGAGACTAATAGCGACACAATGTCGCGTTCGAGCGCGCGTGCTTTGGCATGCTTCATATACGCTTTATATCAAACTCACTATAACTTTCGTCAAAAGCACGAATTTGAAATTTGCAATCCGGAATGTAGCTTCGGCGTTGAGCTGTTTGTATTGTTTCCTCAAATTTCTAGTATATGAATTCGTTGCACGAGGTAGAGTAGGAATGCACTCTTTTTATTTATATTAAAATTCAATTAGGAGAAATAACTTCACAAACAATGTATTTTAATAAATAAATTAAAGAAAAAACAACAAATAGATAGTTCAAATTAGTATTTCGTGCAAGGAAACCATAGTGAAATAATCGCAAAAGGATTTTACCCATTCGGAGTAAGTACATTACACTATAACCTACCTTGTAGCTACAAATTAAACAAATCGACGTGTCGCGAAAACAAATTACAAAAATTACAGTAGAGCTGGTAGCTGTCAAACGCGCGACGAAGTAGAGAGTAGCTATACTAAGGCTTTGATGTAGAGCTTACGATATTTACGATCAAAAGTTTCAGAAACACTTGAGGTTACATTTCATTTACATTTTCCATAAGAGCTCATTGCTTCTAGTCAATATTTCTCAATATGTACATATTTATCTTTATAGATATAGGCATAGAGAATTTACTATACCTACTCTTTTTTTGTCTTTTGATTTGGTTGAAATTTATTTCTCTATTGAAGAGCACCTTCTACATTTTGCAAAATGTTGACCTTATTTGGTCTACGTATTGTGTTTTTATTTCTACTTTGGGATCCGCGTTGCTATTTACTAGTACTACAATTCTTAGCTACCTGATGTCAACTATTTCTACTATGACGTCTCCTATATTTAGCTCAATATTTTTCGGATGTTGATGATTTGTAAGCAGTATGAATTTAGTTTTCGCAGCACTAAACATTAATCAATATTTGCGACTTACTGAATTAGCTCACGATTGTAGGAAGCCATCGCAATTGTATAATCGGAATAGTTTTACATAGGCCAAATCGGCCTGTTATATGGCTGGATTTAGTCGTATTTATCCAAAAATTAATTCTTCGATATGTTCTGTACACCTTTATAGATTTCGAATCATTTTTCATTGTATTACAATATTTCACTTGTTTCTAGTATGCCCTACTTGTACTGCTAAGGTACTTATGCTAACCATTATTAATTTTAGAATTAACATTCAGTAAATAGAATGGAAAAGTATTCTAGTTTGGCAACACTAAAAGTTCGGTTACAAACAAGTAATAAAATGTTAAAAACAGCTGATTTTAGTTCTTAAAAATTCAAACATCGTTATGCCAAATCTTCCAATAATTTTCCAGTTGAATATCACAGTGGGAAACAAAAGTGAGTTCTATAAACTATGAATAATAAAAAACTTGGTAATAAAGTGCAGTTTATGCGTCAACAGGGTGTTGGATTAATAAAATTCGAAAATATCAGCAAAATCCTAGTCTCATTAACTAGGTGATCTATAGCAGAGCGACCTGTAGAACGGTTCCAAGGTCCGTGAATTTAACTAATCTCATAGACGGGACAGTAGCAAAACCAATATTTACAATATAGCTACACACGTTGCATATTTCAACGATTGTCTTTGATACATGAATACATGAATACTTTGATACGCCTACAATTATAAAATTATATTTACTGAAATATCTTAATAATATTTTTTAGAAGATTCTTTCGTGGCCCTGAAGAAATAGTAATTTCATTCAAATTGTTCAGAGCTTTTGTTGAACCAGCATACACTTCTACGCATTTCGATTAATGTGCCGCATACTACTACTCACCTCCTCTGAAACTCCAATTATTTTCTCCTGAAGCGCTCCCAATTAACATAAATAAACTTTTTCTTTCATTGTTCTCTAGAACGATGCAATGTAGTTAATAGTTAATTATGCGATATTGGTTGAGAAGAAAAAGCATACTTAAAAAAGTGAATCAAAACTTTGGAAATGTATTTTAATTTTGTTTTTATTGATTTGCAACCGACATTTTGATTAGTTAGTGAACAGCCAAACACGTGAATATGAGAAATAATCTTTGTCTATTGGATTTGAAATGGAAACGCTTCATTGGTAAGATTGGAGCAACAATATTGACAATTCAAAAACCTTTTTAATACGGATTACACTGTAGTGAATGGAAGAAATACAATCTGACTAAGTGGAGGATGTTTAGTTGCGCGCTGTGAGATTTCAGCCATCAGTCAACGTGTGAAGCCAATCTATCTATGCTCGCAACCCTCAACGAATGAATTTCTACTTTAAATAAATCGCAATTAGTATTAATGAAAATTAATGTTTATTAATACGCGAAAAGCGTATCTTTTTCGTTCTAACAACGAACACTTAGCATCTCAAAGTCGGCAATTCTGCTTGTTTACATATCCATTGAAATGAAAACATACCTCATCACTGAACAAAATAGGCTCGGTACCGAATAAATACCCTACATATGGCAGAGTTAATGGGGACAGCTTATTTTCAACCCAGTGCAAAGAAACTTGTCAATCCCTTTAAGAAGAGAAATATTAGGTGTTAAGAAAAGTTCTGTCGTTTTTCTTTTTTAAAAAAAACAATATGTGTTTTTCTTTTCATTTGTTATTTAAAAATTAGTTCGAAAAACTGTTACACTGCCATTTGGACATTCTCAAAATTTAAATACTCAGTGCCATCACGAAAGTTTTGTTGAGATAGGACTATGCGCAGGTGGATGGAGTAAAATTTCACAACCCAACTCAACAATTTTTTTTTGCCACATGTGGTTATGCGTTATCGTGATGAAAGAGTATACTCTATCTGTTGTCCAAAGATTGACCTTAATTACAATGTATAATATATGAAAAAAATCAATGACTGTTTGGTGCATGTTAGCTTGCCGGGGGTATTTATGTGCCTTACTATTTTCGAGATGTCGCCGTCGGATCGGTTTCTTTACGTTCGTACGCTTTTGTGTACAAAATATCAAGTTGAGTACAATAACGATTAACATTAACTGGTTTATTTTGCTTAAGCAGGTCATAGTATACCAGAACCTTGCCAACTCACCAACAACACAGTATTACCTTCTTCTGATGCACAGCTTTCGATGTTATTGTTGGAGTTTCCCCTCTGTAAACATAGACTCTTTTTCTTTCAACATTTTTACAAACTTGCCACTTTTCATCATGGTCCCAAACAGCATATTTGGGGCACATATGGAAATAAATGTAGTATTTGTTCAAATCATTCTGGGCAAAAATTTTTTTCTGCCTGAATCGTGTTACTGCCTTTCTGGAGCTCCTAAAGAACGTAATATATCGAGCGCACCTTTTCTTTACTGGTGTTGACGATTCAAAATTATTAATTAACATATGCAAAACTTTACATTAATCACCTACCGATTTGATTAAAAAATCTCTGCAATCGTAATACTCCTTAAAAAGTTGGCCACTTAAAAAAAAAAGTGTACCACCCTGCATTTTTCCATTAGAAGGTGAATAAATAGAAGTCAGTAAATTTCTTGGGAATTCAACTCATTGGAAACCAGACAACCATTAAAAAATCTATCCATTTAATTTGGACCCCTTTTCTAGGAGCATACTGCATTCTTGTCACAAATTCTCAAATGAGTGTGAAATGTAAATAAATAAATGTGAAGAAGGAAACAGGAAAAAAAATCACAAAATAATGAACCGCCATGACTGGCACTTGTTTTACTTGCTCTCCGTATTTGTTTTTGGTTGTGTTCTTTTCTTAGTTGGATTTTTTCCAGTGGATTTTCAAATGGGAAATCTACCCTCATCACCCGAACGTCCGACTAAATTAGATGGAAAAAGGTTTGTCCATTATTGAGTAACGATTTAAGAATTTAAAGATCTGATAGCATTCTTTAATTGTAGCTTATCTCGCCCAAAAAGGCAAGTTTCCAATGTTGTACTTATGGTAGTGGATGCTATGCGATATGACTTCGTATCGAAAAGACAAATGCCTTATGCCAGCCAACATTGTAAAATTCAACTTAAAGCTGCATATCCAACTGTCACAATGCCTCGAATAAAGAGTTTATCATCGGGAACCATATCAAATTTTATAGATGTGGTCTTAAATTTGGGCGATTCTAGTTCGCAGCCTCTCCAGGATTCGATTTTGCATCAGATGCATCATCGTGGCGATAAGATAGTGTTTTATGGTGACAAGACATGGCCTAATATGTATTCCAAACTGTTCCACAGATACAAGTCTACTGTAGATTCATTATATATTCAAGACTTCTTTGAGGTAAGCCAGGTTCTTGGAGGCTAGTTAATAAATTGACGGCATTCTCTGGATTTTTTTTAGGACGACAAGAATATAACTGAGAACCTACGCTTGGAATTGAAGGATCTAAGTAGCTGGGACTTTCTTATATTGCATTATCTTGGTCTAGATCATATTGGTCACATGGAGGGTTCAGATGGCGCAAAAATATTTCTTAAACTTAGAGAAATGGATGAGGCTATCGAACAAATTGATAAAGCGTTATCACAAAATGTAACTAGAGATATGGGCTCAGCTATGTTCATATGTTCGTTCGTGGGTAAGAATATTTGTTTGTTTTAGATTAGAAAACCAAAATCCCAATTATTCGTTACCGCTGATCATGGAATGCGGGTGGGTGGTGGGCATGGTGGAAATACGCCTGAGGAAGTATACGTGCCCTTGATAACCACAAATCGGAATTGTTCGCGACAAGATGGGTAAGCAAAAATAATCAATATCATTGCAGTTTTTTCCATTATTTTTAAATTTTGCGTTGTCGTAGAACATACTATGTATTACTATGTATTTAGAAGTGAGAAAAATTCTTGTGTGTCTTAGGATATTTGTGAAATTCCTTTTTAACTCTGCCTATGATACCAACTCTGAAGAGTTAGCATGTGAATAACCTATTTAAGGCACCTCTTCAGAAGCTTTTATCACAAATATTGGTAAAAATTGCTGACCACTTGTTAGCGGCTTAATACATACCCAAATCTAATATTTGTGTTTTACTGAGGAGCATGCAGAAAATGGTTGAATTTTATCTGCAGCAAGGGAGAGTATGCATTCGGGATATAGTCTGTGGTTAATATGGCATGGGTAAATAATTGTTTCCAAAATGTCATCTTGCCTCTGTTGCTATGCTGTCCACTCCCGTTGACAGTTCTAACGTAAACCATGCTCAGTCATATGCTCGTGATATGCCAGCGTATGCTATAAAACGGAAGCACCAGCAATGGGCTTTCAGTCAAACATTCTTAAAACGGCAATCATTCATTCTCTCGACCGGAATGGAGAAAGAAAACAGATCTTAATTTTTTAAGCGAAACAAGTATTCAATGCGTGGTATGTAAGAAAATGTGCAAGAAGACATGGCGCTTGTTACCACAGAGAATCCTGTCGTCCAACATGTCAAAAATAGTACCCGTCCTATACTTCGGTTGCATCAGAACTGAACCAATTTATGTGTTGACTTTCCCTGTATTCAGGCTAAAATCCGAGCAGGAAATTGAATGTAGTTAAACCTGATGGCATCGAAGCATACCCATACATGTGTCTATCTTCCAAGAGGAGATTTACGGCACAGTAATATCAGTGAACTATACTGAGAGAGAAGAACAAGTATTGTACAAGCGGACCTTAAGTAACACCTAGGCTGCGGTGAAGGCCTTACTCAGCTCTCTAAACACTTGAAATTCGTGCGGGAACATAGGGCTTCTCTGAACCCAGTCAGAAGGATGTATTTACACAACGGGATCGCAAAAAATAAGATCTCCGGAGGAGGATTTTTCAAAACTTAAGTCTGCGTTGAGGTTACATGCGGCGGTCAGGACTTTCATTGACAGGTCTCCAAAATAATTCCCAAAATGTGTGCCTATTTAATTTATACTTTCCGACGTCTTTTTTAACCAGCCTTTTTGATGTCCCCCAGTAAAAAAGACGGGAGATTGCTAACCACGGGGAACTAAGGTTCTTCTAAGCACACATATTACAGATGTGATGGGTGCTGGTACGCCCTTTTTCGCTGTAGATTAACTAGTCTATTAGAACAGATAGAGAACAAAATCAGCAAATGTGCTTAATATTCCCCAGTACTGCATTACTAATTTTGATCTGATCGTTGCTGGCAGAAAGTGCCTACTGTTGATAATAGAGCGAAATTTGTATTTCTCGGATAGGTTTTCTAATTGAATGTCAAATACCTAGAAAGTTCGGCCTGGAATTCTAATGTTATATTTAGCTTCAAAGTCGTGATCCTTATTGGTTAGTGAGGAATTTTTTGCCGAGTAGAATTGTTGGGTGATAGCACAGATAATAAATCTGTACAGATGTCTCATCGCAGTAGGAAAAAATGGTTCAATTTTTGTCGGCTAGCTGACACTCGTCCAGCCGACACGAGCTTTCGCAATAATGTGAAGCTTTTTTATTTTCGCTCTTTCTTGCTTTGTTTACTGAGAGATTTTTTTTTCTCTCACCACAAGTTGATGGCAGTGGCAAAAGGAATATGAAAAACAATTGCAAGGGGTTTGTGGGAAGGGGTATGAAGACTTGGCTGTTTGTTTTCATTCGACTGCAATAGGAAATTATGTAATTTTTCATGAATTGGTATTTTGTTTGAGCGTATGGGTGTGTATGTATGAAAGAACAATTCAAAGGCGGGAAAAGTCGAATATTTCTTTACATTTTGTAATTTAATTTTGACGAGCAAAATATTAGGCATTCGTGTTATTAATTCGCAGTGCAGATACACCTGTGTGCAAAATAATAGCAGTGTTAGATGCTAAACTTTTTATTTTACAATAAAATCAATTTTATAGTACCTGTATTTTAATTATTTATTTTTTCCTTCTCTAATGTTCTAAAGACATAGTATTGAATTTGAAATTAAGTAACTAACTATTCTTATAGAAAACCTAAAATACCACCTCGATCAAAAGGAATTCATTCAGAAAATTAAAAATACAAGTTTATTCATTTAAATCTATATTGTCCCCTTCAAAGTAATCTCTTATCGACTGCAACACACTTATGCCAGTGCTTGATCCAATACTCGAAACATTTTTTATATTAGTTTTCGGTATGTCCATTAGTGCTTCCTGCGATTTTTCCATTACTTCCTCTCGGCTGCTGAAACGCGTTCCCCGTAGTGGTTTTTCAACTCGATTGAACAGAAAGAAGTCACAGGGAGTCAAATCAGGTGAATTCGGTGGCTGTTGGATGATATATGTTGCATTTTTCGTCAAAAAATTACGAATAATGATGGTACTGTGTGACGGTGCGTTATCATAGTGTAAAATCGGCGAATTGCGAATAATACTCTTTTTTGACTGAAAACGACGTGGTTTTTTTTTTGTCCCGGCTCACTAGGTGAACGCCATTCACTTGCCTGATGTCTGGATTGATTGCGTGTCGTACTCATAAACCCACGTCTCGTGTCCAGTAATGATCCTTTTGATGAATCTGGGATCGGATTCATCCTCGCAAATCATCTCTTTTGCGACGTCAACACAGTCTCTTTTTTGGATGAAATTGAGGTCTTTTGGCACCAACTTTGCTGCTACACGACAGAAACTCAAATTATTAACCAAAATGTCTTGGACGGATCCATAGGTAATGTTCAAGTCCTCCGCTATCTCTCTGATGGTTAATTTGCGGTTATTGGCCAACATTTCTTTTACTCCACCAATGTTTTCGTCGGTTTTCGACGTCGATGGTCTGCCACTGCGTTCATCATCTTCGATTGACTCACGACCACTATTGAACCGCTCGTGGCACTGGTAAACGACCATTTTCTTTAGAGAATCGTTGCCGAAACACTTTTCCAACATTTCTAATGTTCGCGCACCATTAAATCCGTTTTTTTACGCAAAATTCAATACAAGTTCATTGTTGCAAAATTAATTAAAAAAAAACTGAAAATTGAATATGTTGCACTTGCTTAATACTTCGTTGAATGGCCTTTGTTTGCCAGAACTGCAGTACAACGAAGTAGCATAGAGTCGACTAAGCGCATGCACCTCTCTCTCGAAATACCTGCCCATGCAGATTGCACTGTGATATTAAGATGTGGAGACTGAGCAGACCACTCCATGACATTAATCCCATTGATTCCAAACCAATTTTTAGCCAATTTACTGGTGTGCTTGGGGTCATTATCTTGGTGATATACCCAATTAAGCGGCAACTTACTCTTAAGGTTTTGAATTTGGGGAATAAAAAAAAGTCGCACGGGGCCCAGTCCGGACTTATTTGACAAAATCACTGATAAAAACATGTTTCTTCTGAGATTGGTTTGATTGAAGCCATTGTAAACAACCTGATTGGACCCTATCAGTGCGGTTTCACGCCAGCAAAGTCCACAATCGATTAGAATTCCACACTCCGGCAGATCCTGGAGAAAACCCAAGAAGTCCAGATCGATACCCACCACTCGCTTATCGATTTTAAGGCTGTCTATGACAGCATTTATAGAGACGAGCTATATAGAGCAATGTCTAGTCTTGACATCCCTGCCAAACTCGTCAGTCCGTGTAGGATGACGATGGATAACGCCCGCTTCTGAGGGATATGTTTGCCTAATTTCGGCATTATGATTCTATTCAGTGTACTGTGTGAACGAGTAAAACCTCTTCGGTCCACAAAAATTTACCAAAAGCAGTGTGACTTCCGTCCTGGAAAATCTTGCAAAGAACTAGCCAGTTCCAAGTCAATACCTACCACCTATGCTTATGACAGCCTCCATTGTACTAGGCTTCATAATGCTATGGCCTAATTTGCGATGCGCCTTACAGCTTGGAAGCAAAACCTCAGAATTTTTCCAAACCTCCACCGGATTCCGGCAAATAGATACGCTTTCATAATATGGTTTTTTCAATCTCATATTAAAATACTCGCATTATGTAACCGCAGGCAGGTATAAGCATAATAAAGATCTGCCCAGCTGTTGGGACACGTCATTGATATAGACACTTCAGGGTGGCCAAAATCTGCTGCCATTGTAAAGTATATTTTATCGAGCAAAGATAACCCCGTCATTTACCAAATCGTACAATTTTTCACTGTAAATGCACATTACTTTAGAGGAGTTCCTCTTCCTCTGGGTTAATGCAAACTGAACAAATGACACCTTGTCGAAGATTACGGCCAGAATAAACCTTGGCAACCGGTGCTACTTCAGACTGGTTTAACAAATTGAATCCAAAGTCTCTACTTCTCTATATAGTATTGATTTTGCTAGTTAAAATATGGCTCATTCATGGCTGTCGGAAAAATATTTCCAATATTTTCCTTACTTACTTAGGTGGCGCTACAGTCCGGGGTGGAGCAGGACCTCAACCAACAAGCCTTTCCACCTGGCGCGATCTTTCGCCAGCTGTTTCCAGTGGTGCGACACTCCAAGTTGGTGTAGATCTTAATGTCCTGAGCACAAAATTTGACAAAAATTAAAATCGGGAAATTGCTCTAGCGCTCATGTACATATGTATATCTTCAACCCCATAACATTCGTGTCATCCGAGGGTCGAGGTTTCGATTCGATCGAATTCCTAAGGAGACATGGTTCCCAGAGTGTGCTCTGTCGAAAGGCGCGAAGCGCCGAGAACATTACCAAAAACAACCAAATACACCTCGTGCTTCAAATATCAACCACTTTTATAGTGTGGTGCAACGTCATACCCACCCCCTCCTGCACGTCAACATCGAGGACCAACGATCTCATGATCTTCAAAATTATATTCCTACCCCATTAATTTACACTGCATAACAAGTTACAAACAAAATAACAGGCAAATGTACATAAACCCAAGTAAACCGCTTATGCTGGGCAACGTCAACGTATGTTTTTTTTTATTTATTTCTTTTGTTCACGTATTGCTTTTGCATAGGAGTGCGATAGGAAATAAACGACTTTGCATGTGTGAATGACAAGTGGCAAGAGCGAAAAAAAATAAAATGATTTTTCTGCTCTTTGTAAAAACTTGCAGCTTTTTAAAAAAGCTTTTTTTTTAGTTCGATTTCATTTTCATAGGACAAAACTTCCCATATGAATGAGACATCTGTATAGATTTATTATCTGTGGTGATAGTTTGTATTCGCCTTCGGCTGATGCTTTTTTTTTGTTTAAATTTTTGGAATGTATCCGACATTGGGGCACGAGGTTTTCAAAGCAAAGGTAGAGGTTTTCTAAGTGCTTAGGTTTAACGAATGCCTGATAGTCGTTTCGAGAATTCCAAATTCTAGTATTCCTACATATGATTTTCTCCTTGTTGTGTCTGTTTCTGTGCTATTACATCGCTGCTTTAGGTTTGCTCAGCAACTTTTATTCCCATATTTTGTTTGTAGTCGTCCACAATTTGGCACCGCGAGAAACAGCTACGAGGCAAAAACAGCATATCTTGGTAAGATTTTTTCTTCGCTGAATTTTCTGTTGGCGTAAATATTGGATCCACTATCGACAAAAACCTTCATCACATCAAAAGTGTAGTAAAGTAGATGTAAAATTAGAAACTAGAGTAGTATTCTGTTGATGAGTATGATGTTGATGACTGATTGTTTGTTAACACAAGATAACAAGATTAGTCTGTAAATTGCTGCGCCGACTGCCTATGCTGTGCATTATGTGCCTGTTCACATTGGCGCGGGCGGGAAGATTGTCCGAAAGAGAGGGAACGCTTTTTATTGAAGTGGGAAGAAGAAGAGTTACTTCCACACATCGTTTTTTTCCATATCGTTCCATTTCTGACATATTTTTTCATTTTAGTTTTGATCGTTGATGAGAAAGGAAGTGTGAAGAATAGGAAGAATAGAAGAATAGAATTTGAAGCTAACTGCTCAAATTTAAAAATTAAAAATGCTCCGATTCAAGTGTTCCACTTGTCAAAAAGTCTTTCAATCCCATGACAATGTGAACACGACATTCATGGTGAGGACTTTCATCCCGTCGCCAATGTAAACAGGCACTTAGAAGATAATTCTGCCGATGTAATCAGGCTTAAGATATCTCATGATAGGTTATCACCTTGTCTGAAACCTCAGATTGTTTCAAAAGTCATCTTGTCAGTGTCATTCAAGAGATATCTTACCATTCCTTTGAATAAAGCTTTATAATCGGCGAATAGATTATGAAATGATATTTATAAGCACATGATATATATGTCTGCTTCCAGGAGAAATAGGAAATGATGTGATGTTCTTAGTTTCGCTATTAGAACTCATATGAGCAGATTGAACTTGCACAAATGAAACATGAAACATTTATTTTTAGGACGACGCTACAATACAATCAAATCGATATCGTTCCCACATTAGCTATACTTCTTGATGTTCCTATACCATCAACTAGTATTGGATGCATAATCCTAGAATTACTTGATGATATGTTGGATAAGGATAAATTATATGCGCTCTACTACAACACCAAGTTTCTTGTTGATAAGGCAGTTGCCAAGTTTGGCTTGAACAAGGTGGTAATAAATGGTAATTTTGCTTTTAAATAAAAACTGTACTTCCATATTTTATTAAGCTTACATTGCCAACAGACTACTACTCATGGTACGAGATTGCGACAGAAGCCCACAAAAATTATTTAGCAAATGAGAATACGTCTAGTGCATATCTGTTCGAACAGGCAAAGCGAAATTACATTCGATCAGCAAAGGGGGTCTCTCAGTTGCTTGCCGATACATATACTAGATTCGAGTTCGGAGTAATCGTATTGGGTGTGACTTTAACTAGCTTAGTAAATTTAATTATACAGCCATACTGTA
The DNA here is from genome assembly GCA_949129095.1 of Volucella bombylans. Lineage (NCBI taxonomy): Eukaryota > Metazoa > Arthropoda > Insecta > Diptera > Syrphidae > Volucella > Volucella bombylans. The sequence goes on from OX422141.1 coordinate 174,901,041, forward strand.
AATTATTCTATTAAATCACGTTTTTTCAGGCAACGATTTTAGTAATGTTGACTTGTATGATTACCACAACAATATCTCGCAGAACTCTTAATCCAATAAAATACTATGGAGGTGTTTTTATTTTAGCCGTTTTCATCAATATTGCCAGTTATATCTTTCATTTTTTGCACTCGAACAGTGTGCTCTTAGCGTGCCTAACAATCGTTCCAATTTTTATGATTATACTCTTAGTAGTCGAGTTAACGAAAATTTTGACAAAAAGTCGATTGCACGTAAGTATTAAGGAAGGATGACGGTGTCTTTTAAGAAGTTGAATTTAATTGTTTGCTTTTTATTGCAGGTTTCTTTAGACATTCCAGTATCCGTAGCATTTGGAATTATTTTCCAAACATTTTCACTGGCTAGTTCCTCCTTTATCGAAGAGGAACATCAAACATGGTACTATTTAGGTATAACTTTTCTGCTGAGCCTTATGTGGAGAAATGTCTCGCGAACCCGTTTAAAAGCAATCACATTTTCTACTTCATCAATGGAGCGAGATGTTTTGGTATTTTTCAATGTATTGAGACCATTGAGAAAGGCATTCATTGCAATGGCAATAACAGTGTTCATTCGAAGACTGAATCAAACTGGAGACAAATGGATTCGTGTTCCAGATGTTGCCGATTGGTTTGCTTCATCCGATAAAATATATCTTAGCGTATTTCTCGCAGTTAGTAAGTAACCAACGGATTTTTCGAAAGTACTCTTAATTTAAATTTTGCATTGATTTATAGGTCTTTTATTACTAATTACACAGTTGATGAATTTAAATTCACCCCTGCAGACTGTTGCATGTATAATTGCATGCTTTTCCATATATTGCTATCGTGGTGTCATGGAAGCTGTTGTATTCTTTCATAATAAACATTTTAAGTAAGTCAAAGGCAACTAGATTGATTGATTAATTGAATAACTTTATGAATGAATAGTTTTTCGTTTAGTCAATTTTTAGTGCTGCCTTTCTATTGGACCAGTGTGATATATATTTTAGTATCGAGCTATTTTCCTGTGATATGTTTACAAAACAAAATAAAAGGGAACAACACAAATCTGTGTCAATTACTTGGCACGAATCTGACCGTGTTTGCATTGATATCAGCACTTTTACATAAGCCGCACAATGTGATTCTTGTTTTTGCGATGGATTTTATATTAAGATGTGGATATAATCTTTGTGATAACATGAGAGGGGCAAGAAGATCTTTATCATCACAAATTGTTCTAGTTTATAAGGTTGCCCTAACTGTTTGCATTTCGAGAATGTTCTATTTTTATCAAGTAAGTACAAATATAATGTAAGGTAGAGTGCGTAAGTTTTATTTACATTTAAAGATTAATTATTTAGGCATCTAATCCATGTATCTGTGAATTAAGTGACAACTAAACAGTACGTTTCTAATGCATACGCGCAATGGATTTCAAACATATGGACTCGTCAACTCTATTTCAAAGATCTTGATTGGCTCTACTATTTATTTAAGAGCCCTTTGATAAACCTGCTTTGAATTTCAACGATTTAAATCTCTTTTAGGAATATTTTCGATTCAATTCACTCCAAGTCATAAGGTGCATCTACATGACGATAGGATCAACTGAGCACTTTTATCCTGTTACGTCTTGTCTGTTTTGAACTGATGCCTTTACTTTATATACAGACATATCAGCTAATACCAATCACTATACGGATCGCCTTCACAATTTACCACAATTTCAACAGCCAAACTCGTCTGCATATTTATGGATATTAGTATCCGTGGCATCGCAAGTAGTATGTATTCTTGAAAACGAGTCGCATTCAATTGTTGCTTTGCGAAAGTCCAATTATTTCCTTAAAATCTCCAGCGACCAATATTGGTATTGAATAGTACTTGCAAATGTACTGGGGTGTATTCAAGTACCTAGTAAATGTACTTGGAGCAGAGTACTTAGGCAAATACTGGTACTTATTTATTTTCAAGTAGGAAGTACATTGTACTTGAAATTTTTAAGTACAAGTACAAGTACAGGGTATTGGGTACTGGACTCGTACTGGTACTTCAAAGTTTACAGCTCTGCTTTAGTCACATTTGTTTTGACGTCGGAGACAATCGGAAACATAATCACCTCATGCATCGGAATGCATCGCTTACATTTGAGACGCGTTGCTGTTATTTTGACACTTTGCAGTCATACATCGCACAAGAAAATTTGTTTCCGGAGGTTTGTCCGATTAAGTCACCGGAACTAATACCACGATACAAAAATCGTAAAAATCGGAGGAAATTCCGTTCCGATCGGTTACGATGATAAAGCAGAAAGACAAAATTCTAGAATTCTCAGCAAATCATTTATAAAAATGAGAAAAAGAATTGGCCCAAGATGGCTTCCTTCCGAGACACCAGCCACAACATTAATTTCAATCCAAAATAAATGTCCAATAGAAGAGAACTGTTTTCTCCCAAACAGATAGCCCTTAAACCGTGAAAGTAATGGGTCGAAAATTCCGTAACACTCAAGCTTTTTTAGAAGAATATGCAAGTTAATTCTATTAAAGGCTTTCACGAAATCAGTATAAACTACGTGCACTTGCTTGTGATTCTCAACGGAACTTAAGCAATTTTGGTCAACTGAACTAGGTTAGAGCAAGTCGAACGACCTTTCCAAAATCCATGCTGAGAATCACTAATAAAGCTGCTTAAGATGAATACCATCCGTTCCTTCACTAGGCGATCCAAAAGTTTAGGTATAATAGACAGTTTAGAAACTGGTCTATAATTCGAAATTTGGTCTTTTTTACCAGGATTAGATCGATTGTCGCAATTGATGACAATTCACAAGTATTCACAGACAACGTCACACAGATGGAGGCGATCAATAGAAATCGGATTTTGGTTTTCCAATATCTGGAAAGTTTACCATCTATGTTAGTTCATCTAGCGCACACTGCAATGGTTACCTCGGGGTACAAACCGGTTTAACTGGTTTTTGTAGAAGAGGGATATGAAGTGTAAAGTACGAAAACGTGGTTAAATTTTCATCCATGATCGAGCGGATTTATGCAAAACCAATACACACTTAATTTACCATTTCCGAGGGTAAAACAAATATGTGTGTCATGCGCATTTCATTCGTAGTTTGGCAGAGTAAACAACAAAAAACCAATATAAAAATAATCTAACCCCAGGGTTCCTCATCCAGTGCACGATTTATGTAAAATCTACAATACCAATTAAACCGGTTTGTACCCCAGGGTAACTAGTCCAGTGTGCGCTGACCCAATATACACAAAAACCACCAAAAATAAAACTAAATAATCACATCTGGATCGTGTTACTTCACGATGCGCTGTTTGCGCAGTAAAATCTGTTCACAATGTATTTCGTAACGCGATGTAACGTAACGATGCCTCAGTTTGCATTAAGGAATGTTTGCAGATGCACAATGCAGGCAATACTGCATTTAGGAATTCAGCCTATGTATAATATGTACTGATTTGTGTTTTGCAGAAATGTTCGGAGCTTCGTCATGTAGGTTCTTACGTTCGACATTTAGCAGGAATACGTAGATAGGATATGTACCTATGTGTTTTACTGTTTTTAGCCAATGGAGCTAATAGTTCCATCATTGAGCGTGGCTTCAACCAATCGTGTTTGGTTTAGGACTATCCAAAATATCACCCTCTAGTTTGAAAAACTATCGACCTATAATTTAAAGGCCACTGACCACTGAAAAGGTTAACTTCACTATTTCAAATCTGCGTGGTTTTGCTTTCTGGATAAACATCCAAATGCTGTTTCGTTTCCGAAGTTCATCATCTTCTCATTTTTCCTACCATGGTTCCCCCTCGTCGATTACCCTGCAATATTTGAAGGTGAGCAAGTTTTTCATCTTTGTACCACGGTTTTTCTTTAAAGATGCGCCTGATTGGTGGGGTTGTATTACTGATTACTGGTAATGGGCGGACAGGTTGATAACTACGTCGAAAAAGTTTCCCTTGTCTAACTTTCCAACTGTTGTCATTACAAAAATTTTCGGAGCGCTTGACGAACATAAGTGTGTTGATAAGTATGCTGTGTATTGTTTATAAGATATATTAAACGATCTCTCTCTCTAAGCTCTGATAGCTCCATATACAATAAAAGCAGTTATGTAGTTTCTAATTGTAAACACATTATTCTTAATTTTAAAAATCTCAACATTAGCAGTTTAGTTTTTTTCTCTAATATATATATATTTTTTCATTTCCAGGGCAACTCAAATAGCTTGGCCACAATCGACCTTAATCCTGGCTTTATAGGGCAAAGCCATTACAACCCAATTTTTGCAGCAATAATGATCACAGCAAACACTTATTTTGCCGAAATATTCGGTTTCCTGCATTTGGTGCTAACGGTTTTCCAAAAGCAAAATGAAATCTCTATAACTAGAGAGATGAACGAATTTGAAAACAATGCAATAGAGAAAAACAATTACAATTTAGTCACAACAATATTGGCAGCTATAAAGCTCTTAGCTACAAGCGTTTACCTTATTCTTATGATAGCTTTTCGCCATCATCTGTTTATATTCACAGTATTCTCACCCAAAGTCTTATACGAGTGTTTTGGAATAACTCTATTTTACGTGAATTTTTCTATGACAAATTTGTACTTAAGTGTGTTGTATAAAATCGTTTAAATATAATATTACATAAATAACTGTCTCTTGTTGTTTGAATTTTAAATTCTAACAAAAAACATAAAACCTAACTTAAAAGTTTTTAGTCGTCTAACCAGTCAATGAATTGATTGAGAAATCTTCACATCTTCATCTAGGTGTCGACTTTTAGCGCATAATGTATGTCATCCATACTGACGTTGAGTAGAATTTTTTGGAAAATATCAGTTCGAGAATGTTCGCAGATGATGAGTCTTTCAGCGCCAAGTTTTGAACAGATTTTTAGAGCTAAACCTTAAGAGAAAAAAAAATTAAGAATGGACATTGATAGCGAATGTGATGATCTTATTACCAGGAGTGGGTATCGCAACACCCATAAATGCACATATTGTCTCAATTTGGGAATACACACCCAAAAAATTGGTTTCCTCAACTCCAGTGCGGTTAACCTATAAGGGAAGCAAATAATTTTCAAAAATTATTTAAGAAATTTTGTGTGGATTTACCTCTGCGACAACTGCCTGTAGAAAAATCTGCTCAAGTCGAGAACACTTTTTTATTGCAAGTACTTTCGCGCTGGAGATCATTTCACTTAGCGCCTGTTGAACGTGCAGCATGTTAACAATTTTTGGTTCCGTAGTTTGTGTATCTGCGATTTCAGTAGCTCGGCGGCAGATGTCCAAAGCACGTCGCGCATCGCCTGATACAGCGGCAACTTTTCTAAAATTAGCAAAAATAAAAGACAAAGTCAATTCGGATGCACAGTCTCAACAAATCAAGGCTGCTGTCTAGTAGAATTCGCAGCTGTACGAAAGAGGTAAAAATATGTAAGTAGTCCAAGACAACACAAAGAGACGCAATCAGCGACCTGATTACCTTCAAATCGACCACGTGCTAATCGATGGAAAACATGGTCTTCAACATTTTGGATATATGCACCTTCAGAGGTGCAAAAACAACTCCGATCTCGACACTGATCACCGGCATACTCAATGAAAAAACCCGACTGCACAATGAAAAGATGATGAAGCCTCAGCATGAAACTGTCCGACATATCACAATGACCCCCAAATACTAACGACAATACTAACGCTCATCAAGGAAGACGCCAAAACGACTATAACCCACACCTGAGAAAAAAATCTGTGGTACGATGAAGGCCCATAAAATGAATCTATAACAAAATGACATAAAAAGGCGATGTAACAAAAAACTATAGGAGCGTGTCAGTTCGAAAAAATCCAAGTCTCGCGATAGGAACAATATCCGCAAGGCATGTTCTTCATGATTGGAATATTGTTAGCGATCCACACGGAATCTTAAACGTATGTAAACAGCTGCTTAAAGAACAAGAGTTGGGGTTCAAATAAAAGTTAGAACAAGTCGGACAATTACGAGGGGCGTTCAACATATTCTCAGTATCGGGGTGAAGCTGTGGTTGTATATATAAATTGACTTATTTATCAAGTAAAACTATTATTTTAGTGCATTCATGTAAAATTTCATATAAATGTGATTATTAATTCGCGTTTAATCTCTAGTTAAACAGAATCATAATGGCAACTGAGACGATGATGTTGAAAATTGAGCATCGCGCTGTAATTAAATTTCTCACTAAGCAAGGAAAAAGTCAAAAAACTATTCATGAAGAGATGGTGGCTGTTTACCAGGGTTCCGCACCTTCATTATCAACTGTGTAAAAGTGGTCAAGTGAGTTCAAGAGAGGCAGAGAGAGCATTGAAGACGACCCCCGCTCCGGCGACCCGGCTACTGCTTGTACGGGAGAAAGCATCAAAGAAGTCGAAAAACTTGTTCTTGAGGATGCCCGAATAAAGGTGAAAATGATGGCAGAGATCACCAAGCTTTCAATTGGTACCATTCACACCATTCTTCATGACCATCTTAACCTTTCAAAGGTCAGTGCAAGGTGGGTGCCACGAATGCTCACAGCGCCTCAGAAAAAAGTGAGAATCGCATGCTGTAGAGAGCTTTTGGAGATGTGTAGTGAGAACGCGGACGGTGTTATGGATCGAATTGTTACTGGGGACGAAACATGGGTCCACCACTATGACCCTGAAAGCAAACAAGAGTCTATGCAGTGGCATAAAAAAGGAACAGACCCCCCGAAGAAGTTCAAAGTCACTCCGTCTGCCGGGAAGCTCATGGCCACAGTTTTTTCGAACTCAAAGAGAATCTTGCTCATTGAGTACAAAAAAAAGGTGAAACCATCAATGCCACATCCTACGCTTCCGCTTTGCATAATTTGCGGGAGGAAATTAAAAAGAAAAGACGGGGTAAACTCGCAGCGGGTGTGTTGCTTCTTCATGACAACGCTCCTGTTCACACGGCGCGAGTTTCCAAGGCTCCTGCGCGAGATTGTGGTTTCGAAGAAATCCAACACCCACCCTATAGTCCAGACCTTGCCCCTAGTGATTATTTCCTGTTTCCGGATTTGAAAAAATGTCTTTGTGGAAAAAGATTTTCGGTCGTCAATAAATGGGTATTTTGCAGCGAAAGAAGAAATTTATTTTTTTGAGGGTTTAAAAAAGCTTATCTCAAGATGTAACAAATGCATTGATGTTAGGGGAGATTATATTGAAAAATAAAAACAATTTGAATTGAATTCGCATTTTCCTTCATATCGATACCGAGAATATATTGAACGCCCCTCGTATATACACATGGATTAGTCCCTTCTCCTACCCAAGAAATTGGCAGAGCACTTAACAGGCTGAAAACTGTTTTCCTTGCAGCTATTCAAAGCTGAAGTCGATGGTTTAAGCCGATGACTGACAAACTCTTTATGTCCTATCTACAAGAAATGCGATCCTTATCCTTAGTTTTCCAAAAACTCTACGCGCATACCTCTGTTAAATGTTGCATGAGAAATCATATCCAACATACTCGTACATATATCGACTCTAGATCAAATATTCACGCTTAGACAAATGTCAATTCTCTTAGTCGATATGCACCACATTTTCAAAAACTTATGTACTCTTAAAAACCCCCATTTCTTGCAACTTTTTTTTTTGTTGTTTGTAAACACTAGGTGCATGTTTCAAAGTTGCAAGAAGTGGAGGCTAATAAGATATTTTTCCGAAAAAAATCACTTGATCTTCTGTAACTTCTTTTGACACATTCATTTTAGGGCAACATTTACTAAGTTATTTACATTAAAGTACTCATAATTACTAGTTCAACGATATCGCATTTGTTACCATACACGCATAAATTTAAATGGTGTTATTTCCAATAGGGCGGCGCAAGGCTTTACTTAAAACTTGTGAATCTCGGAGGGGAGATTATCCGGAACGCCCTGTATAGGCAATAACCAAAACGGAGTAAATGTTGGGTTCATTAAAAAATAAAAAATACATTTCCACATACCAGATTCCGCGAGGAGGGCGAATGGAAAAGAAGGTACAACCGCAATTTTATGAGTTACAGATGTCTCGTGTGTTTTAAGTAAACTCTTGACAAATATAAGCTGTAATTCCACTGAATGCCCAAACATTCATAGGACCAAGGATACGCATTGTCATCGCTCGCCGTCCATTCATTGATACCAAAGCAGAGCTTGTACAACTTGTCTTGGAAGCACAAGTTCCACCCTTGGTATGAGTCGAGCCTGATTTAAAACCTCTTGCTAATGTTAAGATCACGGCACTAAGTACTTATTGCAACTCTACATCGCGTCGAAACCAACTGGAAAACACCTGGGTGGTGTCTTATGATCCTAAATTCGTCTGGTGAGAACCTCTGAATGGTGCTATTGAATCTCCTGCAAAGTTAAGTGAAAGTTTTGGATTCCATAGTTTGAACTGATATGCGAGCCTTTCTTTGACAGGCTGACGAAATAAGAAGTCTTCTAGCTTGTGCGAAATAATGTTATCCTACTCTTGTACTATGAATGGATTACAAATAACATTTTGCTAGATTAGACAATAAGCTGCTAACCACGAATAAAAATAGTTCTGCAAACTTACCTTGCAACTAACTGTACAGCATCACTCTTAAACGCTTCTGAGCCACTTAATCTCGCAATAACAATCTCTTGCAGTTGTTTGTGTGTATACGGTTGAAATGTTAGCCTAGTCAATCCTAATCTAGAGGTCACTTTGCCTAGAATGTAATCAAAAATAGACCAATCACTATTTTATAATCTCAAGATATTTTACACTCTTACCCATCAAAAGCCTTTCGGGCAAATCCATTGTATTCGCAATGGTAATAACCACTAGCCTCGCTGCAGATTTTGTTGGCCAATCCAATAAATTATAAACAACATCTTGTCGCCGATTACACAGTATATCCAACTCATCCACCAGCAGTACAGTTGTCGTCCGCCTCGGTGCCGGCGTAGTGAATCTTTTTTCCAACAATGAGTGTGCATGCTCCCAGGATACAGTCTTTCCAGTTAATTGCCGGTAAATTTGTACATAAGCCTGCCTAGGTTCTGTCAATCTCATTCCATTGATTTCTATGAATTCGAACTCTGGTAGTTTATCATCTGCACAAGCACGTTGCAGCTCTTTTATAACTCCAGTAACAGTAGCAGTTTTACCAGTGCCCGGTACTCCCGAAACATACATACACCCACCGCATTGATCTTGAAGTTTACCTTCAAGAAATTGAAGTATATTCAAAAACTCAGATTCCCTGCACGGTAAACTTTTTGGGACCAGTGACACATGAAGACGTTCGCGCGCAACTTGCAAATCAGACTTACGACGATCTGACTTGGATGCCTGACGACTATCGATGGTTGGTTTCAATCCACCTGAACGTATCAGTTTAAGTTTCTGTAATGGAGTCATGTGGCTTGCCTCTGGTGAGGTCTGTTTACTTATTGAACTCCTACGAGAGCGTGGCATTTTCGGTGGAGAGTACGTTTCATCCGAATCGCTTTCATTCGATTTCGATGGGCCATGGGATCTTTTAGGTGTTGATACGCCATCATCCTTTTTGTATATTCTCCTCTCAACAATATTTGACAATTGAATGTTACGTTTTGGCGTTCCTTCGTCTAAAATTTTAATAAAAAATATGTCAAACCAATTCAATGATTAGAGGAGAGTTACTTACTGACTCTACTGCTTGCAGACTTAAGTATGCTTTTCCTGCGTGTTGTGGGTGTCATTTCGGCTCCATTCTCTTTGGATTTCTTAGATGGAGTGTGGTAGATGTCTATGTAGGCGACTTCCTCTGCAGCCAAACGTTTTCGTTGGAAATTCTTTGGCTTAGCACTTCCAGTTTCGATGTCAGCCAGGGGATCTTCTGTTGAAATACGCATCGAAGAACGTCGAGTGCCGATCAATGGACTAGATATAAATTAATCACTGTTGAACATATGTAAGTCAAATTTGATGAAGATACTTACCGTTTTTGTGATTCAGAAAGGCGCAGCTTGATTTTGATGTCCTTTGATATGTTGTCTGGAGTGTTTTGGATGATTGAGTAATTCATAACATCCGAGTCCATCGTGGAATTCGCTTCACTTTCCAAACTGATGTTTAGATTTCTTCTAGCACCAAGCGCCTTAGCATGAGTCGGCGTTATTGGACAACGATTCTTCTCAGTGAGCGGTGAACTCAAACAATTCGCATTTAGTTCTTTTTTTGCTGATGAACCCATTTTCTTTGATGGTAGCCGTACAACACTGTTACCTCCAATGATTTTGATGGGCGAAACTTTATTCTCGTCTATACGACTAACATCAATGAACTCTACTTGCTTTAATTTCTTCTTTCCACTTGATTTTTGGTTAGATGGTGTCGATATACTCTTCCTGGTGGAACTTCTTCCGCCACTTGGGGTATGTTTAACACTTTCCACAGCAGTTTCCTCCTTAAAATATTGCAGTGGAACTAGTGTATAGGAGTTTCTCACTTTGACAAATTTATATCGACACACAAACATCGGACAGTGTTTGGTTTTTTTCGATTTCTCTAGTAATCCAGATGCAGAATCTTCTGTACTTCCTGTGAAGACGTAACATTTGCGAAAAATTGTCTCAATTGAAATGTCCGGATCGTAAGGGCGGTGTTCTTCTATGATTTCTAAGTTAAAGTCAATACATATATCGTCTCTATCGAAGTTCTTCGGTGGAACACATTCAGGTCTACAAGATAAGGTGAGCTGATAAACTTGATTCAAATTTTAAAGATAGAATTTACCTGGAATACCACTGTACAATTGCACGCCAGGGATCTTTATTCGATGTTTCACACAATTCGTACAAATACAGAATCTTTGCAATGTCGCAGCCAGCGTCAGTATCAGGTTCAGCAGCATCAGCATTAGATACAAGAACAAAGTCACCAACAGCAATAGTCATTGGACCAAACACACATTTTCTGCACAATGAAATTAAATATAAAAATTTTAATTCTATATTTACCAGAGTGTAACCTACCTGTAGAAATAGACTTCCTTGTGCTCCAAATGGGGAATGAGAATGCCGGTGTCTTGTTTACCGACCCATTCCACAATGGGTGTACTTTCGATTTCTTTAACTCCCATTTCAACAGATTGCAATATATTTTTTTGCTTTTCCAATTGTCAGCAATTTAAAATTAATAACCCGGTTTCAACAACAAACCAGGTGAGTAGTACGAAGTAAAATGTAACAGAAGCAGACGTAAAAAAAAAGAAAAGGCGCCATGCCACTGACATATAAATTGGCGCGAAATTTTTTAGTAGCTAGGTTCTGTTTGTGTTTTAAATCTAAACTGCGGAAAATATAGACTTTCTTAATTAAGGGCCAACCATAATAGACTTTGATGCGCCTAAGCCATGTGCACCTAATGAAATGTCTCATTACATATAAATAATAGTGCACGCATGACTATAATGAGATTTTACTTGGTTTCGTCAATTTTCTTTAACTTTAGTTGGTATAAGCAAAAGCTCAACAATATGGGACATTACGAAAGTTTGACAGCTGACACAAAGGAAATTCTTTTTTTTTCTATTTCTTTGTTTTTGTCAGGATACTTATCCCTCCCATTGCAAAATGCAATAATTTTGCAATTTTTAATTTTCTGAACTTATTTTCCACTTTATTATTTTTCCTTTAATTTATCAAAGGACATAAACTTCCATCCCAACTTCATTAGCAGAAAAAATATTTCATTAGCCACCTCCATAAACTGTTTTCCCATATCGCTCATTCTTTGTATGTCTAAAGTACTTGAAAAGATAGTTGCAAGGCTATTTCTCTGGTTTAATGAATCAAAAAATCGCATAAGTCATAAGCAGGTGACTTTCAAATCAGGCAAAAGGTGCGCAGATGCCCTACTCCACCTATTATATTACTAATGCCTTGTCTACCGTTACGATTCTTGCATTGGATTGACCGTATAGGTATCCACCTTGTTTTAGATAAACTGAAATCATGGGGAGTCGGTCCTAAAATATATAATTATGTGACTTCGTTTCTAACTAATGGAACAATCAATGTTAAAGCCAATAACGTGTTTTTCTTTTCCTTCCCACTTATTAATGGTATTCTTCAAGGATCTCCATTGTCGGTTGTACTCTTCATTATTGCTTTTGTGCAAAGACAAAGACCTGACTAAACCAAATAACTTACTGTTAACTGTTTTAGAAGATATAGCCATATGGTCAAACCATTCGGGTGCTAAACTCTCCGTCGACAAATACAAAAAAAAATAATAATATTGATATTGAAAATGTTACTAATTTAACTATTTTAGGCATATTATTTAATAACAAGTACGAGGGGCGTTCAATATATTCTCGGTATCGATATGAAGGAAAATGCGAATTCAATTTAAATTGTTTTTATTTTTCAATATAATCTCCCCTAACATCAATGCATTTGTTACATCTTGAGATAAGCTTTTTTAAACCCTCAAAAAAATAAATTTCCTCTTTCTCTGCAAAATACCCATTTATTGCCGACTTGAGTTCTTCATCATCCGAAAATCTTTTTCCACGAAGACATTTTTTCAAATCCGGAAACAGGAAATAATCACTAGGGGCAATGTCTGGACTATAGGGTGGGTGTTGGATTTCTTCGAAACCACAATCTCGCGCAGCAGCCTTGGAAACTCGCGCCGTGTGAACAGGAACGTTGTCATGAAGAAGCAACACACCCGCTGCGAGTTTACCCTGTCTTTTCTTTTTAATTTCCTCCCACAAATTATGCAAAGTGGAAGCGTAGGATGTGGCGTTGATGGTTTCACCTTTTTTTTGTACTCAATGAGCAAGATTCCCTTTGAGTCCCAAAAAACTGTGGCCATGAGCTTCCCGGCAGACGGAGTGACTTTGAACTTCTTCGGGGGGTCTGTTCCTTTTTTATGCCTCTGCATGGACTCTTGTTTGCTTTCAGGGTCATAGTGGTGGACCCATGTTTCGTCCCCAGTAACAATTCGACCCATAACACCGTACGCGTTCTCACTATACATCTCCAAAAGCTCTCTACAGCATGTGATTCTAACTTTTTTCTGAGGAGCTGTGAGCATTCGTGGCACCCACCTTGCACTGACCTTTGAAAGGTTAAGATGGTCATGAAGAATGGTGTGAATGGTACCAATTGAAAGCTTGGTGATCTCTGCCATCATTTTCACCTTTATTCGGGCATCCTCAAGAACAAGTTTTTCGACTTGTTTGATGCTTTCTCCCGTACAAGCAGTAGCCGGGGCGCCGGAGCGGGGGTCGTCTTCAATGCTCTCTCTGCCTCTCTTGAACTCACTTGACCACTTTTGCACAGTTGATAATGAAGGTGCGGAACCCTGGTAAACAGCCACCATCTCTTCATGAATAGTTTTTTGACTTTTTCCTAGCTTAGTGAGAAATTTAATTACACCGCGATGCTCAATTTTCAGCATCATCGTCCCAGTTGCCATTATGATTCTGTTTAACTAGAGATAAAACGCGAATTAATAATCACATTTATATGAAATTTTACATGAATGCACTAAAATAATAGTATTAATAAATAATAATAGTATTAATAGTAGTAATAAATAAGTCAATTTATATATACAACCACAGCTTCACCCTGATACCGAGAATATGTTGAACGCCCCTCGTATAACTGAAAGTATCATTGTCTAAAATTAAGTAACTGACTAGCTGCGAGGAATAATATTATTATTTTCTTAGCTAGTAAGAAGTGTAATGCTCATATTAACACCTTGTGTACAATTTTAAAATCGTTGATACTTAGCAAAATGGATTATGGTTTATTCCTTTTTGATAATAGTTCGAAATCGACAATTAACATTTTAAAAGCACCCTACCATGACTCCGCCCGGAGAAAAACTTTTCTTTTCAAACGGCTCTATCATTGACAAGAATGTTAACTCCTGCATGAAAGAGGAAACCTCAAAACGCATCCAATCAGTTATTTCGTATGTTTTAAATTCCACAAGAGAAATAAAATTACCAATCGAACTCTTTGGCTAATATGTTCCTGCGTTTCTTCCATGGAAGATAAAATTAACATCCTTCGTCATGGACACACACCAATAGAAATATATCACTCATCACTCATAATTCATCACTCAACACTCAACACTCATCACTCATATCCCCACTGATCTAAAATACAGAGGCTGGATTTTCGTTTTCACCGACGGATCCAAAACCAACATCAGCGCACCTTTTGCCGCCACACATGAAAATGGTGACCTGATCACCACAGAGATATTATCTAGAGTAGGTAAGAGTGGCTGTTGGAAATACGGACCCACTTAGGCCCATTGTGATGTCACGTGGATCTATGATCCTCCTACTAATGGAACCAGTTTGAGCTTATGATGAAGCGTAGGAGACTGTTTACGTCTAGGATGCGGATATCCTTTGCAGATATCACGTTTTTCTTCAGCCAGGATAGAGCTTCTTTAATCGAGAAAAATTTCCGCCTGGAACACGCTACAGTGATTTGGAAGACGAAGGGATATTATCTAACGTCACTTCAATCTTCATTGCTGAGGCTTTAGCAGCTTAGAAACCACTGAATTGTCCTTAAAAGAACGTTGTAAATTTGTTACATGCACGGAAAGCCTATTAGTATAAAACGTTATAAAAAAAACCCTAATCATAATGCTGAAATCATAAATAAAATGAGTGGATTGATTATAAAGTCGCCCAGTAAGATAAAACTTATGTGGCAAAAGGCAACGCCTTTTATACTTATACACACGCTAACGCCAGTGCTAATCTTGCTCACTGCGCTCCAGTGTATAAATCTAAAATTTCCAAATCCGACCTGATACGACTAATCAACAATAAACTTAAGTCAAACCTATCGTATATATCAGTCAATGTTCCTATGTATATCCTCGGACCTAACTTCTAAAGGATGGGCATTTTTTTACACGGATGGTTCCAAGACAATAAACAATACTGCATTCGCCGTCACCCTAGAAAATGGTACACTCCTCAAACAAGGTATTATGACGGAGACTGCCTCTATCTTTACTACAGAAGCACAGGCCATTTTAGAGGCGCTGGTGTTAGCAGATAATACGCATGGCAAGTACGTCATCTGCTCAGACAGCCTTTCAGTACTACAGGCAATTGCAAACCCAAAGAATGATTCTCAAATGATCTGCCGTATCCGAGACATCCTCTTGAAAAGACCGGACAAGATCAAATTAATGTGGGTACCAGGACATGCAGGTATACGGGGCAATGAAGTCGCCGACCACGCTGCCAATTTAGCTGGTGTTAGTCCAACCTATCTATTTGACACATACAGCAAACACGACCTACAACGCACAATAAAAAGCAAAATAAAACAGGCACAAATGAACGATTGGAAACTATATCTTCACTTTTATTCGAGCAAAATCAATCCCTACAAAACACCGCCAGCTTATCCACCATCCGTCCTTAAGTCAACCACCACTAACTTCCTTCGTCTTCGCCTTGGACACTCTGTAGCCACTCACCAATACCTACTAAGAAAGGAGTCGCCCCCAATCTGCTCCTCATGTAATATCCACATCCTAAACATGGAACACATCCTTGGTTCCTGCTTCTTCTCTTCAAACACGGCCAGTAGTCACCTCAAGGACAACATTTTTAAAATATTAGACAATCCATCCCTAGAAAACTTAAATATAATAAATAAACTTGTAACATTATTCAATATCATATTATAGTATATAAATGTACATTAAATCGAGCTGAAAGCCTTTGCAGCTAGTGCTCAAACTCTTGTATTTACATGTAATTTATTTCATGTCAATAAATATTAATAATAATAATAATACTTTTGGATTGGAGTCGATCTAAATCGATCTCGACCTTCGTCAGATTAAGGTTAGGTCATAGATAAACTAAACTAGATGTCAAACTCTACTAATACTTTTGCAAACCCTTAACTTTCGCACAGACACACTGTAAGTGAATTCCAACACTTTTGCATCTCTATAACTTTGTCAAAATTTGCTAGAATGAGAGCAATTTACAAGTAAAATTGCTAGAATGAGAGCGATTTGCACGAGTGTGTGTAATGTGGATGACGTTTTTTTGGTTCAAATGGGCGTGGTTTGTATAAAAAAGAAGATAAATTGCCATTGATCACAATTCACACGTATTCACAGACAGAGTTTCACGGATAGTGACGATCAGTAGAAAACCGGTTTTGATTTTCCAATATCTGGAAAGTTTGATATCTAGGTATAATTAGTCTATGGGTTAGGTCACACAAGTCTTACGACGTTGGTTTGGAAATTCCGTTCGGGGGATTTCGGCCTCAAAAATTAACCACATGGGAAGCCGGAAACTTTAGTTGACGACAATGTTTTAAGAGCAACGGTGGATGCGGACCCAACGAAATCGGTGAAGGGGATTTCACAAAGCATGAAAGTATTCTCAATAACAAAAAGCCGAAACCCTTCTCTCATAGGAAAGGTAAAGAAACTCGAGAAGTGGGTACCCCATGAACTGAGCGAAATCCAAAAACTACAAACTGAACCGTTTTTGTACCGGATAGCCACCTGTGATGAAAAGTGGATACTGTATGATAATCGTAAAAGATCTGGGCAGTGGTTGGATGCAGATGAGAAACCAAAACACACCCCCAATCCCCTAACGCCAAGGTGGACATTGAAAGGACCAATCCACTTTTCATTTCTTTAACCAGGAGAAACGATAAACGCTTTCAAATATTGTGAGTAAATCGACATATTGCATACAAAATTGGTTGAAAAGCAACCTGCGTTGGTCAATAGGCACGATCCGTTCCTTTTGCGTGACAATGCTAGACCCCATAGCTCAGAAGTAACGGTGTAAAAACTGTTGCAGTTGGGATTTGAAATTCTTCCGCATCCACCATACTCTCCCGATATTTCCCTAAATGGATTACCATCATAAAAGGCTTTGTTGAAGATTTCATCGCCTCAAGAAGTCCGCACTTCTATGAAAAGGAATATTTGACCTTGTATCACGTTGGAAGAATGTCATAGATGCCAACGGATGCTATTTTGATTGAAAAAAAATTTACGGAAAATTTGGCTTTTAAATTTTTACTATAGAATCGGACATTTCATGTGGTACAACCCGAATGTAAACAATTTGACAGATTATTAATTTGCTCATGTAGATTATGGCTAGTTTGAAATTTTGACAGAAATTTTGTTCGGTTTTCACATAAGGTTAATCCCACTGAAGTCTATTATGGTTAGGTCTTTAGGAATAATCATACATATTTGAGGAAAAGGAATTGATAACTTTTATTCAAAGAAAAGTTAAACAGAAACAGTAAACGCCTAATCTCTGATAGTCTCTCATTTTCATAGTTCGGAGCTGACAATTAAATGTTGGTCCCACTCAGTTGTGTATACACTTTTTAGACAATGAATGTTGAAAAACTAAGCTCTTTGATGATAACACTATATTACAATGCAAACAGGCTAACTTTCTTTTGTATGTGAATAATTATCGAAGAATGAATCAATTGGTTTAAAGAGCTAGCTTGGCGATTCATGTTAATTCTTGGATTAACTCTACGATATTTTTAATAAACGGTGGTTTAAAGACTGATAAATTTAGCTTAAATATTAGCATTAAGTTCAACCTTTCTTACCATAGTCATTCCATGGTAATAAAAATTGATCCAATTAGTATTAGGTAAAGAAAAGCCAATCACATGCAACTACAGACCTTTTTGAAATCTTCACAGCAAATGTTACTTTAAAGGCCAATAGTTGCACGACTGTATTACTGTCGTGGAGCAGAGGTTAGGTTTGTCGACTACTATGCCTTAAAGTCTGAATCAAATACCATACACCAAAAAAAAATTATTTCTGATGTTTAAATTTTTTCGGTAGGCATTTGCAAACCATTAAAAGAATCTCTCTCTCTCCGAAGAGGAAATATGTGTTCTTATTAATAGGGAAACATTACGCTGGACAAATTAGTCCTTTAAGCCGTACACATCTCAAGGTCCGGATGGTCTTCTACCGATTATGCTACTGAAAGATCGGACGTAGCAATCCAAAAAATTATGGAAATTCTTAGACACAGTCTAAAAATAGGGTACATACCAATAGCTTGGAGGGAAGTGAAGTTGGCTTTTATACCTAAAGCTAGCAAACTGGGGCATATAACAGCACAAGATTTCAGACCAATAAGTCTATCATTATTTATGCTTTTAAACCCTCGAGCGATTATTGGAGATTCATACTAGGAACAGATGCAATAGTGTCTTTTTTATTCAGTTGCAGCATGAATGTATGAAAGGCAAATCTGTAGAAACCGCGCTGCACGAGGTGGTGGGGAAAATAGAGAAGACTCTACATATCGGTGGGTTTCCGATGGCGGCCTTCCTCGATATAGAAGAAGCCTTCAATAACGTTGAGTGCAGTGCCATGAAAACCGCTAATATTGAACAGGGCATTACAAATTGGGTTTGTAACATGGGTATAAGTGCCACGGCATACGCAGATGACGTGATCATAATAGCGCAGGGAAAATACTTAAATATTTTAAGCGACACTATGGAGGCTGCTCTGAAGGCGATCAGCACTTGGGCAAAAAGCTGTGGTCTCAATGTAAACCCTTCCAAAACGAAACTTGTTCTTTTTACCATAAATTACAAGATACCGCAATTCAGTCTCTCAAAACGTCCCTCCCGGACAGCGAGAAAGATTCTGGGTGTAATTCTGTCCAAAAAACTGAATTGGAATCTTAACGTAGCGGAAAGAATCAAAAAGGCATATAATGCTCTTTTTATCTGCAAAAGAACCGTAGGAAAAATTTGAGGCTTGAAACCTGCTATGGTGCACTGGATATATACGGTGGTGGTAAGACCCATACATACATATGACGCACTACTATGGTGGAAAGCAACAAACAAGAAAACGATTTACGGAAAATTAGCGGCGGTTCAAAGAACGGCTTCCATAGCCTGCTACTCGATAATAGTGAGGTTGCTAACACCAAACCACCGCTTTGCATGGTAAAGGGCACAAAGGTGGTTAAGTCTTGAAGGACACAGGGTATCCAAAGCTCTCTAGCCACTTTTTGAATTTAAAAGATCTAGGGAGTTAATAATATTAAACGGGGATAAGCTTGGGACTATAATAGGAATCCTAACAGGAAACACGCAAAAAGACGCAGATTTTGCGGTGATCTGCAATTGTTGCGGACATAACACACATAATGTATGAATGCGAGGCAATATCGCGCAGTCGAAGAAAATTTTTAGGGAAATACTTTTTCGAAAACCAAGAGGAAATAGACAGCACGAACTTCTTCTTGGCTTTTGCAAAGAAATTGGATGTTTCACCAGGGAGATTGTTTAAGTGTTTGCCCTTCGAATACAAATTCAACTGGTTCCACAGGGATCGCGATGTTCGCGTTTTGGTGCATAGTGTTTGTGTGATGGCATGTCTATCACACCCCTGTTTTAACCTAACTTAACCTATGTCCCTCGTTGCCTCGTTGTTCAAAGCATCTTGAAGTCGGGGCATTGATTCGCTTTTTCCTCCACTGGCGCTGAGGTTTCTCAGTGTAATAGTTTCCGATCCATGACAGCTTTGCCACAATCACAAAATAAGTTTGTGTGGGTTCAAATGATAGAACTTATTCCTCTCAATATAATTGCTCTATTTAATGCAATTACAATTCACAATTCAATAATTTTTCTTAACCACTTTTACTTTACTTTATCTTTCGCTTAAAAAAATTTATCACTGCTCGTAATTCACCTTTCAAATTCTTCTTTTTAGAACCTTCTGTATACCATTTCGAACGTCGTGTTGTCTCCGGTAGGTATACCAATGTCTTGAAAATTCTTTCATAAGGTGTTGCGCACGCCGACTGTACAGTCTACTCCACTGGTCACGAGCGGAGAACATTCCAGGCGCTGTGACATCTCGTTCAGCATCGCCGAAGAGAATCGAATTCAGAGTGAGTGGCTTTGGATCCTCTGGGTCTACGGGAATGTGTGTCAGCGGACGTCTGTTTATTTGCCCCTGGGCCTCGACTAACGAATTCAGAAGAACATCTTCCCGCGGTGTCACACCCTTTAGAATGAAATCTAAGCTGACATGCTCCTCCCGTCCAAATCGAATACGCTGGAATAAAACACCAAAGAATGCCCTCGTATTTTGCACAGTACTCTCCAAGAGCGGCCTCCATTTCCTTGAAGTCCTTCTCCAGTCGATTTTTGGTTCCGACAAAGTTGAGACCATTGTCACTATAGATGAATCGGTAAAACAGGTAAATATCATTCTATAACGTTTAGCAGAGCTTCTTCCGTATTTGGCACACATCGGCCCGAAAGAATCGACTCCAATATTGGTAAATAACCTCAAGTTGAAAGCCAACCGCACTTCAGTAAGCTGGCCCATAACTGGCATGACTGGATTGGCCTTAAGTCGTCTACACATAAAACATCTTGCTTTGATCCGGGCTACAGCACCACGGATATTTATAATCCAAGCTTTCTCCCTGATATCTGATATTGTTGTAGCTGTCCCAACGTGTAGATTGGCTTCGTGGTGATGTTGTACAAGAAGGTCAAGAAACGGATGGGTTTTGGATAGAATCGCTGGGTTGCGTGCTGAGTGCGATAGATTTGCTTTCTGGGCTCTCGAGCTTAAGCGCATCGTACTCTCTTCATCTAAAAATGGCGATAAACTTAGCAAGTGACTCGTAGATTTCAAACATCGCTGCGCCTGCAAACTAACAATCTCAGCATGAAAGGCATCTTGTTGGATCTTTCTAAACGTCCAGTTCTCAGCTTGCACACTCTCAGACGTTGTTGCGAAAACTTCTTTCTCAGTTGCATTTCTCCGTAAAATCTTACCGCCGGAACCTTTGTCTCAACTCATCAAAAACCCCATAGGAAATCTCCCTCTGATGCACATTTACCGAGAAAGTGGGATTTAAGTCGACGTCGATTACCTGGTGAACAGCTTTTACCGGAGATATGGGCCAACTAGTTTTGGAGTGTATTAAGAAACACCACATCAAATCACCATTGATTTGGATCAGTAGTTTCCAAAATCTCACCACGTACGGCTACAAAGGATGGAAACTTGAACGCAGAGGAACCAATCGACGATAGCACCGTCTTCGAATCGGAGAGGAAAATCCGCTCAGCAGGTGGATGGTGTGTGATTTCATTACCGTTTCCGCCACTCGCACTCGTAGCACAGCAGCTTGCAACTCTAAGCGAGGCACTGACAATTTCTTAAATGGAGCCCCCTTGGCCTTAGCCATAGCAATCGCTATCTCCACGTTTCCACTTTGCCCAAACGCCAATAAGACACGGCAGCAAAAGCCTTCTCTGACGCGTCGACAAAGGTGATCACGATTATCCGAGAACATTCGGGTATCCAAGATACATACGCTCGGGGAATCCTTATTACTTCTAATTATCTTAGATACTTCAAAAAGTCCAGTCACTGACACCTCAATGGCCCCGATATCCCAATCGTAGCCCTCCCTCCAAATCTCTTGCAAGATACTCGACCGCGAATTATGAAACAGGAAATAAGGCCAAGTGGGCCAAACACTCTCATTATGGTCCTAAGAATTTCTCGCTTAGAAATATCCGCTTCTGGATCCAACATCTTGTTCAAGTATTCGTCACTCGATAGCTTATAGAGCAAATAGTCCAAAGAAGGATGCCAAAACATTTCCAAAATCTTGGTCACATAACCCTCGAATTCATTTGGATCGATTCTGACCAGGACTGACTTGATAATGGTTTCGGGCATTTGCTCCAAGAAAGGTCGACTGTTAAAATCCACTAGGTCGAAATTCATTGTTTTGCATATTCGAATAGCATCTCGACTCACACTCACAGCCTCTTCCACTGTATTGTGGCTATTGAAATAGTCGTCCGCATACGTTCGGTTGACCAAACCATCGACTGCTTCTGGGCTCTCTTCTCGGAATTTACCAGCATGATAGTTCTTAACGAACTGCGCAGAGGCGGGGGAGCAACGAGGACCAAACATCATCACCTCCATGATGTAGACCAAAGGCTTTCGAGATGTATCACCATCTCTCCAGAGAATCCGCCGGCACTGTTGATCTGTCTCGCTGATCCTTATGCGATGAAACATTTCTCTTACATCGGCATTCACAGCAACTCGCCGTTCCCGGAACTTGAACAATCCAGAGTGAAGTGGAACAAGATTATCTGGCCCTTTTAACAAGTGCAAATTCAACGAGATTAAATTAACTGTCGCAGCAACATCCGCAACATCTCTGGGTTTTGGAGGGTTCTTATTCCTGTTTAGCACGATAAACGTTAGCGCGTACCAATCTCTGGCCCATTTTTGTTTCAACTCGCCTTCAGATGCGATCCTAGCATAACCCTAGCCTACCAATTCACGCATATGTTCGTTTTTCCACTCTAGCAACTCGGGATTTCTTGAGAACGATTTCTCCAAACTAATAAGTCGCCTTTAAGTCATGCGGTAACTGTCTGAAAGCTAAACCTCATCTGAGTCCCACAGTAAACCGATTTCGTAGTGATCATCAACTTGACGCAGAGTTCGCTCCATCAATTCTAAGGCACGAACATCTGCCTCCATTGGGAGGTCGCACTCCAAATTCTTCCGTGGTGAAATGTCATTTTACAAGATCGTGAAGTTTTTCATCCTGCTTGATGCTGTCGTGGAAAAATATTTGCGATGACCTTTTTGGTGGATTAACATATGATACGTTGGACACACATCCTGACCTTCCAAAAACAGTCCAACCCAGCACTGTCTTGAGAGCATTTGGCTCTTCATCATTTTTTTCAGATCGATTGCTACGACCCACAAGGAACTTGGCTTGGTCTAAACTCAACAAAATCTTTGGCTTTGCATTACAGAGATCCGGTAACGGTAAGTTATTTAGGTGTGGATACATCGTCTTCAAAACTGTTGCGTCGATATCTTGAGATGGCAATTCCAGACACTTCATAGTGTATATCTGCTTCAGCATATGCCGCTTGCGCTTCTTCACGGCTGAAACACATAAATTGGTGCGCACGGAATCCTCAACCCTCGAAACTTCTTTCGTCCACTGGAGTGTTAGTTGCTCTGGATCATCTGTCAACTCAAGCTCATCGAAAATCTCCTTCTCAAGCATCGTCATCGAGGAACCATCATCCAAGAAGGCGAAAGTGTTCACAAACTTATCGTTATTCCCGTGTAAGCGAATGGGAACAACATTAAACAGAACTGGTAACTTAGAGCCAACATGCGATGACTGAAACTGCGGTTGTGGGACATACGGACGAATAGATGAACTTAAGGTTTGTTTTGGGAACTGATGGATGAAGTAAAGGGTGATGACGTTTCGAACAACCTACAACACCGCATGCATTCTCTTGCGAACATCCTGTGAGAAAGGCTGCGAAACCCCCTAAGTTTCCAAAGGCGTCGTGCTCCTTCTCCAAATCCAATGTCACAGCCCACTGACGAAGATTAACGTAGCTACCTGAACCCAACGCAGGCAGCTTAAGCAGATCTGATGTGACACTATGCACCAAAATATCGAGCCTACCATAGATTGCTCGCAAAGAATCCATAATTCCATTTGCATCTGTCGAATATCTCAGACGATCGCTTACGAAGTTACAAGCTTTACCTTTTAGTGCCTTCCTAAAACGGGCAACATTCTCCTTGCCATTATACCTCCACTCTGTTGTGGTTGATCTGAATACAGCTTCGAAATATGGCCAATCTCGTTTGTCGTGTCCAGAGAATAACGGCAGCTCCTGTACCTGGTTACGATTTAGTATCGTCAAGAAGTTTGCCATGTCGGGTTGATAACACAATTCGTCTTATGTCTATATGTCCCTCTTCGCCTTCCCTGATTTGATCTCCTTGACCAAAATGTTTGCACTCTTTAGAGCGACAAAACCAAGGAGTAGCAGTGTCCAAAAAGGCAGGATTGAAATCAACACATGCGTAGTGCCACCAGCGTCTGTAGGAATCACAGAAACCATACAGAGCAGAACACAGTTATGTTCGGCGTCTACCGGCATTTTTCTTCTCAAATGTAGAAACAACACAGACACCTCTCAATGGAAACAAAATGACACTTCAATGAAATAAAATGATGCGGCTAACTGAAAATTTCCCTTTCCAAAAGTAAATATCCAATTTAACTGATTGATTGTTGATTTTATTTCCTATTAAATCAAAACGTTATAAAAGATACAAAACAAAAGAGGAAAATTATCCTTTCTTACATTGGTTAGAACCTTAAAAATTTTGCAGCAGTCAACCTGTTAGCGTGGACATCGAAAACAAAATGATGCAAAAAACGATATGCACAAGAAACTGACATTTCGAATTCATTCACAACGTTACCAGCTCAAAAAAACCCTAGTTAGAAATTCATTAACATTTTAAATTTCGAAATCAAAAAAGGTTTATCCGCTCGATGACACAAATGTGTCAGAAGAAGTTTCTTTTAAAAACGGAGTTCAAAAGCGTTTTTGGATTTAGAAACTTAAGACCTTTTAAGCGGTGCATCTGTTCAAATGGAAATCTACATTTAATTTGCTTCACACTTTCTATATAAAATTTAAAAATTTAAGACATTTTTGATTTACGAGTAGTGATAAAGTGTTTGAAGTAAAAGATAAAGTAAAGGAAAAATGGTTAAGAAAATCGATTGAATTCTAAATATTGAATAAAGCGATTGTATTGAAAGGAATAAGCTCACACGCAATAAGTACACACACAAACATTTTACAATATTACAAATATTTTATCGTACAGCAAAAAGAGTTTTGGCTACTCTGATTGCATCTCTTTATTTAGGTCATCACAATAAACGAATGGCATATGTATACACTTTAATTTAAATAAATGAGGAATATCTTTTGCGAACAAAGAAAATTTTGAAAATTTCGTTTAATTTCTGTATTTTTGCAGGCAAAGCAATTCCGTAGATGTACAGACAATTCTGTACAGTTGACATCAGTTTATACAACAGTCCGGTGTGGGGCAAGGCGTAGTCTCTCCACTTAGTGAGTTTTTCGTCATGGCAGCTTGGGTACAGAGAAAAACGGTTTATGAGATAATGAGAAACATCTTTATTGTCGAAAGTTTTAATGTTCTCAGTGTGCCGTAGCATACCAGTCAGTGTCATCTGATAATGTTTATCCAAGAAAGTCGGTTTCGACCGATATTACCACAACCTCTTGGCTACTTTCAGCCCAGGTTCCGTCATTTTTCCTAAGGTAGCTAGGTACGTTCGCTTCTTTTGAAAGCATTTTGCGTAACCTCGAAGTCTTGCCTGTTACCGCGATAGATTCCCAGTACTTCTGTCGTGAAGCACTTTTTGACTTTCTAACTGTGTACTTGAATTATTTTTTAAATTTGTAGTATTCATTTCATGTACTCTCACTTCTGAAAAGCTTAGCCTTATTGTAGAGTTTCCTAACCTCTTTCCTTTTTAAAACTTTTTCCCTATTCCATCATTTTGATTAAGCCCTTTTAGGTCTTCTGTTTGATGGACAAGCTTTCTCGAATGCCATTGTTAGAGCCTTACTAATATTTTCTACCGCCCTATCTAAGTTAACAATATTATCACAGGTGATTGATTGGGTATCCAGGTGTATATTTACTACTTCTGTAATTATTTAAAAGAAATGCCTCTATTTGGTTTTTGATTAGGATGCGAGTCCTGATTTGACCTTCTGCCTTATAGAACAACGTGTAATTCTCCAGCTTGAGTCCCTGGCTCTTGTATGAGTACAGCTATGACGTCCTGTCTGGTGATGTACTCCACTAGACAGGCCGTGCGTCATTGTCTTATTGTGGTGCAGGTTTACCTGCAACACTTCCATCATCTTTGGGAGGTTCCTCCTCGTTCTAGCTCTTGGTCGGTGGCTTGACCATCAACCTTCCCATGCTATACCTTACCATACCTTTCGATTTTTCGAGGTATGGTAAGCAATAGAAAATGATGCCCGTACTGCCGTCTAGGCCCCGTCTTAAGGACTCTACATGTATCGGCTTTTAGTTATCGTTTCTGCACATGGAGTAGTCCCAGGAGCTTCTCAGGGTGCGTGTAGGGACACGGAACTCATACCTATGCCGTCGGCAGAGTATACTTTGCCAACACTGCCACCGTAACCCCTATCTTGGGTTACCCAACACCCGGAAAAATGTTCATCGTAGACGCTGACGCTAGCAATATTGAAGTCGGAGCTGGGATCTCTCAAGGTCATAACACTCAAGAGAAAGTGGTCACATATTACAGCAAGGTATTGTCCAGGCCCCAACGGAACTGCTGCGTAACTCGACGTGGGCTTCCTTTGCTGACTACAGCACAATCTGCTTTTAATATTCGTTCCCTGACTTACGTATGCTACGTAGAGAGTGGAATTTAATGTTTCCAAAACACAATGCTGTCTGCTGTCGTTAAAGTGAAATTTATATACCCAGCTATTATCCATGAATGGCATTTGCATCGTCAAAACAGAAAAAATTTCCATTCTCGGTATGTATGTCAGTGATAACTTACGTTGGAATGACCACATAATCGATGTCTTCATGCGATGTAAGAAATGTTAGACTTCCTCTCATCAATTGGAGTACAATACCCACATCTGATCAGGTTCCTAAAACATCTCTGCACCTGATAGATAGGATTCAAAACCATGCGGTATAACTCATAGGTGATACAAATATCAGTCAGTTAATTGACACTCTCAAACACCGACGTAATGTCGCCTGTTTCCCTCTGTTTTATCGCTATTTCTACTACCAGTGATCCATTGAAATCGGCAGTAAAATTCCGCTCGTTCAAACCTTCAACCGTAACACCCGTCTCGCTATAAATGCTCATCAGTATACCCGCAGGCCCACTTTCGGACGTACTCTAAAATATCGTGATTCGTCTCTAAGCCGTACGACTCGCTTATGGAATGTCCTGCCGAGCTCTTTATTTCCTAGTTTTTGTAGTATTCAGACATTTTAATGGTACTAATAACCCCTTGAGAGCGCGATAATTAAAAAAAAAAAAAACAAAAACAAACAAACAAATAATATAAACGTAACTCTTAATAACCTTAAAGCGTGCTGCTATTTTTAACAGCTCTTGTTAGAAAAATCATCACAAATACACTTGTGATGAGATCGCTTTCGTTTAATTCATTATTTTAGAAATCTCTCATCAGCTTGCGAGATGTATAGAAGATTGCGTGATTTTTTTTTTTAGGAATGGACTGTTGGGCAACTTGAAGTATGGAGGAAATGGAAATTGGATAGGGGTTGCTAATTTTATTTTCCGCTTTCCATCCCACATTGGTTGTCGTTTCCTTCCTGAGCGGGTCTAAGTCTTCTAGTTGTATACGCGAATTTTAAAAAAGATGTGTGTGAAACAGCAGATATCTGATAACACAAATTACTGAGGTTGTGACAGTGGCACAGAAAGTGGAGCGTATTCTGCCGTCAGCCCACGTCCCAACAAACTCAGCAGAGGTCGACGTCGGTAAGGTGCGCGCCGCCAGGAGATTATGGCTTGCGAGTAATCCAACAAGTTTAGATAATTCAGCGCTGCCTTTCAAGAGAATCATATTTGTTCTGGATTTGCTGAGTTCCGACCATAATTCGATTGAGGTTTTACAGGTTGGAAGGTTTTTCGACCTTCATTAGCTTTGATTTTTATCGTTCGCTCCACTTACATTCTAAAAGTGCAGAGTGGAGGTTTGATACTTTGATCAGCCAGTTAGCTTTCTAGGGATCCTCTTCGATGTAACTCGTCTATATGTTCGTTGACTGCCACTTCTTTATGGCAGGGACCCAGAAGAGCTTAACCGTATGCTGCATGCAAAGAGCCTTAAGCTCTTCACGACAGCACTTCACAACCTTTGATATAATATTGGCTGCAGCGATGGCCTTAAGGGCAGCCTGGCTGTCAAAGAATATGGTAATATGCTCGTGGGATATTGTCTTTATTGACACAAGTCTGTCTGCTTTCCAGCCTTGAAGACACTGATGTAGTCCAACAGACGACATGAGCATCTTAAGTTCAATTGATCGGGGAAGATCCCGGGGCGTGAAGATAGATATCGAGTCTTCTCTGTTTTTGAAAACACAGATAAATAGTATTTTAAAGTCATGACAGGGTATTGTAAAGTTTATATTGGAGCATAAACCCAGTTCACTTGTAAGGATTGAGTTGTGGCCCTTCGGGTTTGGTTTCCATCCACTAATCTAACTCAATCTGGGTCACTTTTCTCTGCCGATTCTTGCGTGTATAGATCTATGTACAAGAGAACAGGTATATTCTTTAATTCCGCCGTTGGCATCGTTCTCATGGTATAAGTTGTGCCAATACATGCAATCTTCTGTACTTTTGTCATTAACATTTAGGGGTGGCCGTGGTGTAGTGGTAGTAGCAAACGCTTCTCACTCGGAGGGTCCAGGTTCGAATCCTGCCCATGGCAAAATCAGTTTTTCATTGTATAATTGGAACTCAGACAAAAAAATTCTGCGTGTGAAGGCATAACACTGACACGTAGATTTGGCTGTTATAAGAGTTTCAAGCAATGAAAAAAATACTGGGAATTATATATCGAATCACTCTGAGTGAAGAAAAAGTCTCCGTCCTATTCGGACGCCCACCCCTGGAGAGCAAACATAGAAACCAAACACACCTGAGTTTCAAACCACTACAAAAACAATTTTCCTTTCTCCTCCTTCTAACTTTCCGCCCGCGCCCTGGCAACAGTAAAAGGGTATCAACCCCTTAGGCGCGCGTAAATTATAAAAAAAAAAAAAAACTTAGGTTGCTAGTTTTATGCACTAAGCTACCGTAGGTTAAGATGGGTCTGACGACAGGCGTCTACATCCATAGGATAGTCTTGGGGTTAGGGTCCAATTTTCACACAAATATTCGACAGACGCAGATGTAGAAAGTGATCGTTGGTTTCCTTACACGTTCTTCGATACTGGGCTTCTAACTCAGATTACTATCTAGTATAATACAGAAGATAATAACCCGGTAGAACTTCACATTATGTGTTGTATGCCTCTTTCAATATTTATGTATATACGAGTATGTAATCGAAAGTACCTGCCGTTTTATTTCTTCATATACTAAGATATTCCCCTTGTTGGTGACCTTAACATCAATATCTTCGATATATCACTTTGAAATGAATTTAGCGGTCACATACGTCAGACACATTTTTTATTTCTCTCATCTACCTATTCATAAACGTTGTCCATGTAATAACACCTACGGTCGTGTATTCGTTCAGCCCCCTATTTTTTTTAAATCGTTTTAACGGTTTTATAAAAAAAAAAAGTTACAACTTTTCAAATCGAACAGAACTTTACCTCTCCCAAAGCAACAACATACCTCTCAGAACCCTAAAAGGTTGGCGCTCTCTGAACCTTTTCTCTACTTTTTTTTATTTCTTTCTTACGTAAAGTTCACCCACCAAATACCAACACAAAAGGAAACGCCAAACATCCAATTCACCTGTCAGAATCAAAAAAGCTGCCTACTAGAAGTAAATCAGAGAAGGGAATTGGAAGAGGTTTTTGCTTTTTCGTCTACGTTGGTTGAAGTCAGAAAATTTGCTGTGAACGTTTTTTGTCTTCCTTTTTTTTTTGTTGTGAAAATCATTACAATTTTGTTTAAACTTAATTCTGAAACGTTAAATAATATGAGCAGCTCGGTGAATTTCGTAAAGCAATTCAAATACGGGAAATAGAATCGAAGTTTTCGGGCAACACTAGAAACGTATTCAAAATTGATTTAAGAAAATCGACATTCAGTTGAGACTACCACCCAGCAGCAGCAGCAGTAGTAGCAGCAACAACTAAAACTATGTCAAGTGATGAGATGCTCTATGTGAAGGTATTTTTATGGATTCCTTTTGGAATTTGTGATTTGCACAGATTTTATGTTTAGAATTGCATTTGTATTTGAATGGGCCTGAAACCCAATCGGACTACCCTTATCCACATTTTTCTATCTTGGAATTGTAATTTTGATTAAAAATTTGATTAGAAAATAAATGACGAAAAAAAAATGTTCGGTTTTAAGACTCGGACAGTAGTTCAGCTGAGTTGAGACAAGTCATGTCGACTATCGAATTTTCAGAGGGAAATGCAACACAACTAACGGATAGTAGATTCCCACGGTACTCGTAATAGTACAATTGCCAGTTTTGCTGCATAAAATATCATAGTATTGCTGATTGGCAGAGGACTGAGGATGAAGAGACGTGTGCTTTTTTGGCTGCATTGTAGATTGTAGAATGTCAGTGTTTTACCTGACATTTAGCGCTGATAAGTGGTTTCATTTGAGTCAGCGCGTTTGGGGTGATAAACTGCCAGCGACGTAGTTTTTATTTCTACTCTTTCGGTTGGTGATTCAGTTTCTTGTTTAGATAAACAAACTTTATTTGCCACGAAGAACGGATATCTGGGGGACAAGGACAAGTTTTGTTGTTTTTTTTTATTTCATTTTTGCGTTTGCATTCTTTTGGTGGTAAATATTGTCTCCGTTAGTGATATGTGAGGTGTTTGTGGAGCTTTGAAAATTCAAAGACGGTTAGGTTGGATTAACTTAAAATTAATCATTGCTCTTAAATGTGACTAATAGCGCGAAAGCTGTGGGCTTATGTGCACTTAAAATGATCCGAAATAAATTCGATTGCTTATGATATTTTATCAGGCATGAATATTATTTTATCTGTTCCTATAATCAACAGAAGAAAACGCAGTTAACCTACCTACATGTGGGGAAGTTTAACTAACACGTAGGTACAAACAATGACGTACTCGTAATTATTTATTATCTTTTTCCGATAATTGTGGGTCAATCAAGCCTGACTGTCGGAAAATAAATTATTCGGCTGTTTAAATCGGATCAGAAACCTTCTCTTGCTTTAAGTTTGTCATTTTTGTTTCGTTTTCCTTCTTTACGCTTTCGAATTCTGAGCAGGTCGATCGTAAAACCAATGGCTTTTTCTTCTCTAATGTAGGTATTTAAATATTGTACATACGGTTAATGTTGAACATCACCCGAGAGTTCACGATGTGCACAGTTATTCTCACACATATTAATGGATGTCCATCTCTATATATCTGGGACGAATCTGTAGAGTAATTCAACCAATAAATTTGATACCCCACTAGGACTTATAATCGACCGACGTGAAGAAAATTAATTCAATTAAAGCAGTAGGCAATGGAACTTCTGAAATAGCGGGATCAACGAGTAATAACAATAGCTTGTAAATATAAATTTATAGTAGGTACAACAAATGCTTCTCTACCTTCTGGTATGTGTATCTTCACTTTAGTTGTTTTTATTCTTCGTAAATATTTATTTCCAATTCGTAAGTATGGTTTATACCATCAAATCTTTTATCATATCATAAATAAATCTATGCACTAGTGTTGCCCTACAGGGAAGCTTTGTATTATTTGCTGAAGAATAGCTACAGTCACTAGTGAATTTGGCTAAGTTTGCGGACCTTACCATTCCCTTGCCCACTCTCTTTTGCAGTACTTCGTTAGTGAAGCCAAGAATTTGCTCTTGTTTTAAATTAAATTATTTTTTCTTTTGGGTCGTTGCTTTTTGGATTTCAATTGAAACTTGAACCATCTGATGTACATACGAGTACATATATACATGTTTGTAATAAAGTCGCATTTTCCTAGCGTCCATAACATTTTTATCTCCAATATATATTTCCATTGGCGTCTATACATCGGTTCGCACCGGTTCGGCTGCACGTCTCCGGTAGATTCTTATTATTTCTTCGCTGACTTGCTTTCTGTAAAATCTACTGTTTTCTCTTCAAGCGGAACAGCCACAGGAATGTTTTAATGTAAAAATTCTTCGTTAGGTAAAGCGATTAAATATCCCTTCCATCTATTGCATATTTCGTTGTTCCCCGTAAGCTAGCATCCTACTTGTTTTCTGTTTTCATAGTCTAACTCAAGACCCCTTATCTTTTTTTATTAATTTTTTTGTAAGGGATCTAATCTGCCAATAGCGGAGGCACTGCCAGCTAAAAGATATTTTTTACCACAAAATCAGTATTAGGAAGCCAAGAAGAGAGGCTCAACTCTTTAGATCTATCTGGTGGAGATTCTGAAAATTTCCCCAGGGATTAACATTTTTTGCTGATATATCCCTTGATTTACTGCACGACCATAAAAGATTTATTGGCGGCTACATATTGCAATAATTCTTCGATGAGGGGTTATACGCAAATGCACACGGTTACTGTGCCAAAAAAAAAAGACGCTAAGCTAAACAAAAATCATAAAACAAAGATGTGTGCTGTGTAGATCGGATAAAACCCATCTATCTGTCTGCCAGTACAAAGGCAGCAAAGGCTACCTTACTAACCGTACTTCTTCAATGTGTTGAGTATACACGGTAGTGGTCCGAGTAACTCTTTTCAGAAAAATGCAGTTGTTTGCGGCGATCGTATGATCAGTTACACATTTAAACTGCATGTGCAGAACATAGCCATGCTAATTATAAATTAAGGTACCTGTCGATTTGAGTACCTCTTATGTCAGGGTCGAGACGACTTTCGTATCAGGAATCAATTTTCAGTCATCATTATTTTATTGTTGCTTACTCCAAAGTCTTTGTTTTGAATTTGATCAAACGAACAAAGGTATTCAATTTTTCTGTATATGTGTATGTTCTTCAAAAAGAATCGTAATTCCTAGTGTGAGCTGTTTTTCTTTTTCAATAAATCCGAAAAGCGAAAGTGTGGGAATTTTTTCATAGACAAGAAGTAGGTTACGCGCATAGTTACGGAGCAAAACTGTTATGTGCGATAAATGTTTGTTTGCGATGAAACTATTTCCATTTATAATATTACTTATTGATTAGCTTATAGCATCACTATGGTATGAACGTGGCCTTATACTTTTGAAAACTACATCGTTGACGTATCTTCATTTCTCATAGAAAAATTAAAAATACCATACGTACAACTATATGTGTATGTGATACCTTAAACATGAAGTCATGCTCATTTTGAACGAAAAAAAAGTAGATTGTGTTTGTTAAAATCAGTGCGTTGTTTTGCAGATACTACGCTATTCTGCCTGAAATAAATTCTAAAATGTTAATCGTCCTCCGATATTTGCATAAATCAAACGATTGCACAAACCAATCAAAAAAACTTTACCACAATTTGCATAATGCGCGGAAAGGTTACAGTTGCTTCTTAACAATAATGTCTTAACAAAAAATTTGCATTTAAATATCAAAGCAAAACATCTAACTTATGACCTTGAGTGATTTGTATTTAATTTTTTCTTTTGTTTGTTTCCTTCTATTGCAGGGTGCCAGAATATGGATACCGCACACAGAAGACGTCTGGGAGGGGGCCGTTCTAGAACAAGATTACACAAAAGGTGTTACAGAGTTAAATATCATAAAAGATAGCGGTCGGCAATTATCAATCAAAATAAAATCTAAAAATGAGCTGCCTCCACTACGTAACCCAACTATTCTAATTGGACAAAAGGATCTTACCGCGCTATCGTATCTACACGAACCTGCCGTACTACACAACTTAAAAGTACGCTTTCGGGAACGGCAATCGATTTACACATACTGTGGCATTATTTTGGTTGCAATTAATCCGTATGCCGAACTACCTCTATATGGACCGGATATTATACGGGCGTATCGTGGCCATTCCATGGGTGAACTGGAGCCGCATATCTTTGCCGTTGCTGAAGAAGCATACACAAAGTTGGAGCGTGAAAAATGCGATTTAAGTATTATTGTAAGTGGAGAATCAGGTGCTGGTAAAACAGTATCCGCTAAATATGCCATGAGATACTTTGCCGCCGTTGGTGGTAGTGAATCAGAGACTCAAGTTGAACGAAAGGTGCTTGAATCGAGTCCGATTATGGAAGCATTTGGTAATGCAAAGACCACGCGAAATGATAACAGTTCAAGATTTGGAAAATTTACAAAACTTTTGTTCAAAAACAATATGGGCGTGATGAATTTGACGGGCGCCACAATGCAGACATACTTGTTGGAGAAGTCTCGAGTTGTATTTCAATCGAATGGCGAACGGAATTATCATATATTTTATCAATTGTGCTCGGCTAGGGATCAACATCCAGAGTTGATACTAGGTAATATACATCTTCTCTTTGTTTTTTTTTTATCATAGGAAACATTTGAGTTTTTTAACTGCTGACAGTAGTTTGCTCTACAACGATTTTTTATAATTTGATAGAGCTTAGACTGTGGTTTATTGTTCATTGATACCAGTGTTCGAACGCTTGTTGAATGAAGAGTAATGAGTACTAGGTAATAAAGGATTAGTTGGATTGATGTTTGGAAAAATAGGGGAGGAAAGAAAGCTACTCGTAGATACCAATGTACGTTGGCTTTAAATGTCTGAATTTAATAATGACTAGGAAATAGAGAGCTCGGCAGGGCATTCCACGAGCGAGTTGTTCGGCTTAGGAACTCATCACGATATTTAAGGTAAACTGATGAGCATTCATAGCGACACGGGTGTTATGGTTAAAGGTTTGAAGGAGCGGAATGCTACAGAAAATTTCGATGGAGAACTGGTGGTGCAAATAGCGATAGAAGAAGGTGAGACTGGAGACATTACGATGGAGTTTGGTCAATTGACTGAGTAATAATATTTTTTTTTTAAATTTAAATATTAGCATCACCTATCACCTATCATCACACTGTTTTGAAGGTGCAAAGATGTTTTAGGAGCGCCTGACCATTATATATTCATTATATTCCAATTTCAACGGCTGAATCCTAGATCAGAGGCAGTGAACAATTTCTTACATCGCTTGAGGCAACCTGGATACTTTTTTTGGGGGCATAAATATGTGACCAATCCAACGTAGGTTGTCATTGACACACAGTGCAATTCATGGATAATGGATGTGTATTTAAATTTCGATTTGAATATTTATTTAGTAATGCTGTTAATATCGGAATTTAATTGGATTAGCAAACGCTACGGTTTCCGTTCTATAGCCAAAGAGCAGGCACGTGAGTCCGGGAACGAATATGAAAACCAAATCGTACTGTCGTCAGCAAAGGAATATATTGGATTGGAAGTAGCAGACAAACCATTTTCAACAAAAGAGCATAATGCCAAAATCTGTTGTCAAATGCCTTTGAAATATCAAGTTTTCGGTGAGACATGCTTTCAAATCACCAGTGGACCTGTTGCTACTAAAACCGTACTGCCGGTTATTGAGAAATTTTTGTGTTTCGAGATATTTCAGGTGCTGACGGCTTATCAGCATTTCCATGACCTTGGAAAGAAAGCACGTAAGTGCAATGGCTCTATAGGAGGAGAGAGAAGAAGATTCGCCTTATTTAGGGACGGGCTGGACTTATCTACTTACGTCCTAAAAAAATAGAATTGATGACCAAGTTTACGCAGTGATTTTGCCGACTTGAAAGAACACATATTCAGAAGAAGGGCTGATATACCATCTGGACCAGCGGATTTGTGTTTCTTAAGATCTTTAAGTACTCTTGCTACTACATGAGTGTGAAAGTGGATTCATCCTATTAAAGCTTTGTCGCATTCGTGTGCACAAAGTGCAGAGCAAGCAGATTAGTCTTGTCTAAAAAGCTGGAATGTCATTATAATGATGATGTTTTTGATGAACGAACAACAATGTTTAATACTTTTGGGACATTGTATGATAGTATTTTATTTTTTATTATCGTGGCACTATACATTTATACTTAGCTAGGTGGTTTTTAAATCTGTGTTAAGCCTTGGAATCAAGCAACAACTCCCTTCTGTTAAACTCTACCTTTATCTAGCTATTTTTAGTTACACCCTCCAGTTTTGTTGAGTTCTTTTGGTAATTTTGCGAACCTAGTCTTCCCTAGGTTGGAATTGAAAGCTGTTCAGACAAAAGCATAATCTTCATCCTCTTTGCCCACGCTTGATATTTTAGACGTCCATTGTCTAAACTTTGTAGATGCCGTTATACAGTTGGAATAGTTTGTCGGTAACTCTCATCCTATTTCATGATTTCTTCTAAAGCGACCGATAGAATACGTTTCGATAGAGCCCATGCTTCAGCGCCATAGAACATGTATGGGGTGGGGTGTAAAGACTGATAGAGTTTTGTTAAAGAGTTTTCATCCGAGTCCGAGAAAATCGGTTGATAAGTGAGATACAAATGAATATGCAATGATATCAGTATGGTTCATTGCTCTTAAAAGTTCATGTCTATACATTCTATCATAGACAGCTTCAAAATTGATAAAAAAGTGACTAAACTCTCACTCAATATATGTAGTACCTAGAAACCATTTTGTATGCGATGCTGAGTATACCAACATTTATGTGATTCATTGCGATGATTGCGGTCTCCTGTTTCCTTAAATAGTTTTGCTGATAAATATTCAAAAACTACCGTCTTCTTCGAATTGCGTCTGCACTTTGTATTAATTGTGGTAAGCCTCATTGAGAAATTGAAAGATGCTTTATTGTCGAATAATAATAAACCATCTCTTTCACATTATCCCAAGAATCAGCCAAGTAACATTTCCCACAAAAGTTTAATTTTTTTCGCCACTTGTGTAACGTGTGACTTCATTTTATAAGAAATAAGGCCGAATGAAGACTCGTGCCTAAAAACTACACAAAACAGTATCACGTTGTGGATAGAAGGCTTTCTTAAGTACAATTAATGAAATTGAAATGGAATCGACACGTCTGAGCTTCGATCATATTTCGAGCTATAGAAGCAATATTCCCAATAGTTCTTTCGTGACGGGACAATTTCAGCTTTTCACATTACTTCTCCTAATATCTCAAACTTAAGAACCAATTTGACAATTGTACGACTGCAATTGTTTCAGCGAATTTTTCACGTATTTTGAAGCGACTTTTAACAAATTTAATGCATTGTTGATGCGATTATGTTTCTTATTATATTTATGGTGTAGTTTCTACTTGTCATCTGAGGACTATTCAAAACTCAACATTTTATAGAAAAAATCTGTAGTAGTTCCAGTCGATGTTGGTTGCTCAGAAGCCTCGGTCATAGACAATATTGGAGGCTCATAAGATTCGGTCATACACATTATAGAAAGTAGGCCTCCTCCACCTTGTTTGATTGTTGGTTAATTCTGAGACCGTTTTTGTCTTTTGCAAATATTTAGATAAGGAAACCCCGACTTTTACTTTCAGTGTTCAAAAAAATATTCCACTTTCATTTTTCAGCACAAACATT
This sequence comes from Volucella bombylans, assembly GCA_949129095.1. Taxonomy (NCBI): domain Eukaryota; kingdom Metazoa; phylum Arthropoda; class Insecta; order Diptera; family Syrphidae; genus Volucella; species Volucella bombylans. Next base: position 174,938,429 of record OX422141.1, read on the forward strand.
TCCAAAAACTATATCGCTTGTGAATTTCATCAATGTTATATGATGAATCTTTTCCCGGCGTCTGAATACTGTAATAAGTTGTCTACCTGGAAGCAATCATTTCTGGTTCTAGTTTACTATTCCACATCAACTATGCGAGGCATAAAGCAGAACTAGGTCTTATTATAGCATTTTGGGAATCCTCATTGCCTCGACAGTGAGGAGGTTGCAGATGTTAATATTTCTACTTAATTATTTATATACTTAGATTGGCCTGCAGACCGGGGAGGACCTTGATCTCAACCAGTAAACTTATCTAATAAGCGAAGTCTTCGGATAGTTGCCAGCAGCTCCACACTGATGATTAAGATCCCCTTCCAGTTGTGCGCGTCACCGAAGCTGACATCTTTCTCGACTCCATTGTCGCAATAAAAAGCAATCGAACACTCTGCGGGCCTAATACTCATACATACATAGCACTTGCATAAGATAGCTTCAGGGATGTGCGGCTTTGCTAAGAAACAGAAATTGGCAAATGTAGCTCTTCGTTTAATTTCTAATGATAGACAAAATTCCTATCTATCTCAATGTCTCTACTTAGAACTCGTGAGTCAAATTTCTGAAACGACTTTATCTTTCCGAACCTTGCGATGTTTTTATTTATTTCAAATATTGCCAAATGCATATACGAGTATCGGTATCTCAGTCATTTACTATTTATTTTTTATTTAATTACTATCCAGACCATCAAGATAAATTCCAATACCTGAACAAAGGTAATTCTCCTCATATTGAACGGGTTTCTGATGTTGACCAGTTCAGAGATACAATGTCAGCGATGACCATATTGGGATTCAGCACCACACAGGTAACTTACGAGTATTTAAATTTTCTTTAAGTTGCATTCCTAATAGTCTTCTTGTGTTTTTATTTACAGATCTCAGAGATTTTGAAAATTCTTGCCGGTATTTTGCATTTGGGTAATATACAATTCATACAAAAATTTAAAAAAGACTCACAAGAAATCGATCCAGATACCTGCGATATATTGGTATAGAAGCGAATCATTTTTATTATTAGCACAACTTCCTAAAATCTTTATTTTCTTCCAGCCAAATGATTTACACTTGCAACTAACTGGTGAAATGTTAAAGATTAAGTCTGATGATTTGCGAAAATGGTTGATTACCCGGCAAATAGAATCGGTTACCGAAAACGTGCTTATCCCGAATAATATCACAGCTGCTGAATCAGCTCAAGATGCATTAGCCAAACACATATATGCAAAACTCTTCCAGTATATTGTCGGTGTGATAAATAAGAGTTTGAATACAGGGCGAAAACAAAGCTGTTTCATTGGTGTTCTTGATATTTACGGCTTTGAAACGTTCGATACGAATTCGTTTGAACAGTTTTGCATAAACTATGCCAACGAAAAGCTACAGCAGCAATTCAATCAGCATGTCTTTAAATTAGAACAGGAAGAGTATCTTAAAGAGGGCATTCTCTGGACTATGATTGATTTTTATGACAATCAGCCTTGTATTGATTTAATTGAATCGAAATTGGGTGTACTAGATCTACTTGATGAGGAATGTAGGGTGAGTAGTATTCAATCAACAAGAAAGTTAAATTTGCTAATGTAAAATATTTGGTAGATGCCTAAAGGATCAGATGAATCGTGGGCTGGAAAGCTTAGGGAGAAATGTGTAAGGTTCCCGCATTTTGAAAAACCTAGGTTTGGAACTACAAGTGAGACGTTAATAAAATAATAGTAGGTAACCATCTCACTAACTCATTTGTTAACAGGCTTCTTGGTGAAACATTTTTCGGACACAGTGCAATATGATGTTCATGGATTCTTAGAAAAAAATCGTGATACCGTTTCTAAAGAATTAGTTAGTGTGGTCGCCCAATCTGGAATGGCATTATGCAAACAATTAATGGAACTCGAAGAAACTGATGCGCTGAGTGATGGTAAAACTACATCACTTGGTGGGCGAGTTGTTGTAAGCGCATCGAAGCAACAGGTACGTTATTGGATGACTAGATTCGTAATGCTAGCTACAATGTATGTACTGTGATTGTTTATTTTTTTCCCTCACCATATATAGCTGCCAGCGGACAGACGTAAACGAGTTAGTTTCACATTTTTATTATATGTATACGTATATAGTATTTTTGACTAACAATAGGATAAAAATGCACAAACAAAAATATTCTGGCTGTACTAACTATTAAATTTAATCCAACAAGATATATTTTTTTGCTGCACGAAAAGCTTTCATAGTCAAACTGACAAATTTATATTTTATTTCAGTCAGGATTGATTATATTTGCAGGTGTGCTTTCTTTGGTAGTACTGACAAAAATTTCCTCTTTATTCGTCTTTTATATAGTCACTTGTTCTCAGTTTGGATTCCCATCTTGATTTGAAAGTCTTCAAATGCTTGCCTTTATTGTAAGCGTTATGCGAAACAAGTTCACTGCTTGTTTAGCAACTTTAGCCTTCTATATTTTGCGAACATGGTATCTTTGTAGATGGTATCGATATAAGATTTTCATACTTTCGAAGTGGATGCTAAGAACGCTCAGGGCTTTCCTTTTGAGATATTGTTGTACACTGTTAAAATGACTTTAACGTCAGAGAATTCTAAAAGTAGGTCTTACTTTTTATTAATTTTTATTATTGAGTTGTTATTTGAACTGAATTTAGACAGTCTCGCTATTTAAGAGATGGTGGCGAAGAGATTCTCAACGTAGCGAGGTCCTGGTATTACAATCGTACGGTTGGAGGTATCATATGTTTTCTTACAGCATTGATGATTCTACAGTTAACGACTCTGGGAATCAAGGCACGAATAACAACATCTGGTAATGCATGTTTATTATTCGAAATCTATACGGGCAATATGCATTCGAATTACGAGAGGCCATACATTGCTACAAAATGTACATATACTCGTATCACTACAATCCAAGTGCTGTAGTCCGGAGTGGGGCGATCAATTCGTATGATAATCATTCACCATGGTCTAAGCTATAGAAAAGTGAAACAGCGAAGGAAATAAAAAAAATAGGAAGAAGACAGTTTTCTGTTTAAGTTAACAATTTTGCAAAAAAACATGCTTCTTTGAGCTCCTCGAAACATATGACGATGAAAAGTTCCTTCTAATTAATGGTTTTAAAGCCAAGTTAGGAAGGGAGGCCAGTCTCTCCCGACAAGCCATAAACGTACTAAGCTTTTCACCGATGCGAAATGTAATCATTTCATGTTTTCGAAACCTCAACATGTCTAATCCAGACATAAAATTCACTGCGAATAAACCACTAGTTTTATGACAAAAAACAAATTTCTTATAGCGGGTACAAGTGTTGGACGAGTTTTATTATATATGTATACTAGCCTACCCGGCAACACCTTGCTGTTGCAAGATTTGACTGTGCATAAGCTATTATATGCATAAAGGTATGGTATATTATTTCGATGGAGACACATTATTTCAAATAAGCAACTTTGCAGCTATGGAAAATGTAAACTAAGAAAATTTTTCTTTCTTTCTTTTTTAATTTTACATTTTATTCATATCATATTCAAGTACAGTTTGTTATAAATGAGTAATTTACAAAGTTCTTAATTGATAACATACAAAAATTAAATTTTCTTTATAAATGAGGTAGATATATTGGTAAACATGGATTTTCCAAATCCAATCCGCAAATGGACATTGTTAGGCCTTGAGACTTGTTTATAGTCATCGCGAATAGGGAATTGAATAGGAATCGAATAGGGAATTGAAGCCTTTTGTATGATATTGTAGATTCTGACGGTATCATTGGAATACATGGCAACAGGACGGTTTCTCCTTTAAACTTTCCAGCCAAAATGGATGCTTCAATGACATTTCCTGTGATCCTTTTGATGACCAAACGTGGACACTTGCATAATCTAGGTGGATTCAAATTACGCAGAAGAATAATCGATGAACCAATCTTCAACCGATGATTGTGTGGTGGCATTCCTGGTATATACAGAGAATTTAAAAATTCAGTTGGATAATTTACGGCCTCGTTTTCATCAACAATGGCGTCAATTGATTTAAAAGACATCAGACCACCTGGCAGCAACATATCCGGAATCCGGAAGTTAATTTCGTCAACATCGATATTTTTTGCTGCCAAGATAGCACGATTACTGAGCCAATTATGATCCAAGTAATTATTGAGTATATCCGGGAAGACACTCTCAATTAGTTAAATTTTTGTCTGAATCGTCTGTCAATTTGATGCATTGCGTATTTGGATGCAGGTCTAAAGTGCTGTTCACGCAAAATCTGTACGTCATTTGATGATTATTGCAGCGCCCCTAGTGATATGTAACGGATTTTTTTGACACAAATTTTTTCAGTAAAGCTTCACTATTGATCCGTTCATTTTTTGTTTTGATTGAAGACATATCGGTAGTTCTGTACGCAATGGAAGTTAAAAATCGTAAAATATTAGTGAACAAATTTCTTGAAAATCCTTCGTGGTCGGGATCAAAAATCGCAAAGGTGCTAAAATTTCCGAAAACTACTGTGTGCAGTATTATAAAAAGGTATAATTAAACACTCAATATCGAAAGAGCTAAAAAAAATTGCGAAAACGGGATGTAAAAATTCAGAACTGGTCTCAAAGGTAATAACATCTGTGAAACGTAATCTTGGGTTATCGGACAATGATCGAGCAAAAAAATTTAACACAAGCAAAAGCACAGCAAAACGTATACGTTTGAAAGCAGGTTATAAATCCTATCGTGCAATAAAATACCCCAACAGACTAGGATTCTTTATGACAAACGTTTAACCAAATTTAGAGGCTGCTTGGTAATGGACGATGAAATGTATGTTACATTTGATCTTAAGCAGCTACCAGATCAAAAATTGTATGTTTCGACGAAACGTGGTAATGTCCTTACAAAATTCAAATATATAAAAGTCGATAAATTTGTTAAGAAAGCAATGACTTAAGAGCAGGGCTTTTATGATAACAACCACAATGATGACATCGGATGTTTACTTCAAGGAGTGCCTAACAAAACGACTTCTGCCCTTCATACGTAAGCACCATACGGCAGTAACGTTTTGGCCTGATTTGGCCAGTTGTCACTACTCCAGGGTTGCCATGGAGTAGTATAAAAGAAATAATGTGGAAGTTGTACCCAAAAGCATGAATCCACCTAACTGCCCTCAACTTCGACCAATTCGACAATATTGGGCAATTGTTAAATTTAAATTGCGGAGGAATGCAGGAGTTGTCAAAAATGTCAAGTCAATGTTGATAAAATGGAACCATGCTGCAGCAAAAGTCCAAAGGAAGGATGTCCATCAGGAAAAACACCCGAAATTTTATTCACACGAAAGAAATATAAGATTTATTTTAATATTACTTTTAAGCTCAACAAATAACTTTTAATTTGAGGTATAATTTGTTTTCCTCACAGTATTATTTAAAAAGTTATAATAGCATATATGCGTACAGATTTTGCGTGAACCGTACTTTATTTCACCGTTTCCAACAGCCAGTAATTGTTCAGAAAATATTTGTGCCGATAAATCATTTTGCAATTGCATTCGCATGTTTATGGTTAATCGAAATGTTTCGACATTTCGCCATATAAAAGATTGTTTTAAGCATGCGTTAATCTCATCGGCAAAAGTAGAGCGAGGAATGACTGGCAATGTCCGTCGGAAATCACCAGACAGTAGTAGGACAGTACAACAAAAACGTTTATCGTTGCCCTTCAAATCTTGCATAGTTCTATGTAATGCTTCGAGTGAATTTTATGAGCCATAGTGCACTCTTCCCAAATTATGATGAAACTCCTTTGCAACATTGCAACCATTCCGCTTTTTTTTTAATGTTATATATTGTGTTTGGTTTGTTATGAATGTGTAATGGTAGCTTGAATGCTGAATGGGCCGTTCGCCCACCATCTAACAAAGTGGCAGCAATGCCTTACGATGCAATTGCCAATGCAATTTTTTGTTGCGACCGGATCAATGATATTAAAAATTATTGGGAACTTAGGAACGAACAAAATAAAAAATCGAGCGCGCTTACAATGCGTATACTTGGCTGTTGCCACTTTATTACTGAAGACTGTACTTAAGTCTGTTTTGCTTTATATAGCTTTATACAGTTTTGCATATGAACATAATACAGTTTAACTTAAAGCCGTACATTGCGAATAGTGTAAAGTTAGTGAATTCAAATACTTATACATACAATGTGATAGTTTAATGTGTACATACTATGTACATATGTGTACAAATGAATTCCAACAAAAATGTCTTACCAGTTCCACCTGGTGCGTCCAAGAAAAAAAAGCCGCCTTGTTCAGCACCAACAGTCAGCATAATCCGATTATAAATATTTTTTTGTTCAGCTGCCAGTAATGGCTCATTATTCGTAATAACGGTAGCTAAGTCAACGTCGTTATGCTGTTTTTCTCGTTGCAAATCACTGTTAACTAAGTCGGTGGCCGGGCAATCACGTGATAGCATACCATAATGAGTAAGTGATAAACTTGAAATTAAAATGCATAAATCCTCGACCAGCACTAAAGCTTCATTATACATCTCTGGCATGTAATCTATATTTGGACATTGGTCTATTTGTCTAACTCGGTGCAATATGTCTTCATTTATATGATTCTTGTATTTTTCCCACAAAGTGGACGATTGTGTTAGATAACATGTCGTCAAAATAATTGCAAATAGTTGACGAATGTTATTCGGCGTGGATGTCAACGCCGCATCAGCAAGTGTCAGGCCCCACTGATTGTCGTCTTCCAGCAATTGCAACTCGCGACATGCACCTTGATATGTATTGAACACTCGGCAATCGCAAAATGTTCGAAAGACGTTGGTTCGCGTACATACGAGTATCCACAACGTATTGACAGTACAGCTGATATCGAAAGATATAGTCGTCCTGATTATGTCTAATCATCAATCGGTACGCGTAGTAGTTCATTAAACTAACTTTCTGTTTGTTTTGTGCTCGTAAGGGTTTTTTTTTCAAATGTACTTTCGGTTTACAAACGAATATTCAAACACATTACGGCGCCGTCTATTGGATGATAGCCCAACCTAGATAACAGAAGATAATGCAGTGTTATGTCAAATAACTAATTTACACCGCCATGTTTAACAGTAGTGTAACTTACCACATAATTAATTTAATTTGCAATATCAATAATAAATCCTATCTGGTAAGTTTGACCAACTAGACACATTATGCAAAATATTATTAAGATCGGTTAAGTAGTTTCGGAGTTCATTCCCAATGGACAGTGTGACACGGGATTTTTATATATCTAGATATTGAGAGATTTTTATATATCTAGATATTGAGAGACTCCTCAATACCGATGCTCTATCATTCAAATTACATATGTTGCTTTCACCGGAGACAAAATTGGATGTACACGACGACTGACGTTCGGTCAACTGTCTCGAAACCGAGGTGTTTTCCCGTGATCAGAAACTAGAAGCTGACTAAACTCATTCAAACAGTAATAGAAGGTTTCAAATTATGTATCTCTGGAATAAAACTTAATTACGAAGAGCTATACTGAAGAGCTGATGTAAACACTTATTTTTTCTTCTTAACTGTTGAAATATGTAGCGCGTACAAGTACATATAATGCTATATATTTCTCCCAGTTATCTATATTACTTATGTTCCGCTTGTAGATTCGGCTAAGTTGGCGAAATTTATCAGTGAGGCCGAGAGTTCGCTGATGCTTTTGTATTTGAATGATCCAATTATTTTTGTTTTGTCCTCTTAGAACCTCAATTGGTACTTTGGCTTCTATTGCTTTCCGGATCGGGTTTATCAATGAGCGTCTTTGTACAGTTGATATGCTCAGCCTTAATTTTTTATTTTTTAAGATTTCTATAAGTACGCGTAGTACTTCTAATAAGGCCACGTTTTGATATACCTGCTGACATCCGTAAACTTTTCATCTTCTGGCAAAGAGGTCTTGTGGGCACCTGACCAGATGTGGGTACTGTCCTATTTTGCCGGATGAATGCTTTATATATGGGGGCCAGATCAGAGGGAGTGAAATATTTGTTACATCCCTTGAGGAAACCTAAACATTTCGCAGCAGGAGGAGATCAGAAGAAGAAGATTCGTCTTTTTTAGGGACAAGCTGGTCAAATGCTATTTTTCATCTGCTCGGATAGAGTCGTAGAGAGTAGGATTGCTGAAAAAGTTTACGCAATGGTTTTGACAGCGTAGAAGAACACCTCTTCAGAAGAAGGGGAGGAGTATACCATCTGGACCAGCGAATTTATTTACGTTAATATCTTTAAGTAATCTTGCAACTACATAAGTGGATTCACCCAACTGAAAATTCGACACACTCAAGTGTAGGCGGAGACAGGACACAATCTAGGAGTCTTGAACTTTGCTGCGAAGTGCGCGGCGAGCAGATTGGCCTCGTCCAAAGAGCCGATAGCTGGAATGCCATTATAATTCAGCGTTGGGATGGAAGATGAAGAACTTCTAGTGTTGTTGAGGAACGACCAAAAGTTTTTACTACCTTTGGGACATTGTAGTATTTTTGCCTTAATTTCTGATCGTATATGAATTTTACACGCTTTAGAAAAGCGTAGCAGTCATTCCTGACTCCTTTGAACTTTTTTCGGTCTACCTTGGTCGGATTGGCCTTGTGACCGAAAAAACAATTTTCTAACCCTCATAGCCTCTCTACAGCTTGAGTCGTACCAGGCTCTTTCTTCAGGTTTGACATTATTTACCCAGGGGGAGATAAAGGATCTCATTCCCAGTTGAATAATGTTTTTAGTCATATCGGAAATGGCATCCATGTCGTTATTGAGGAAATATAACGACCAGTTAATATTCCTAAAGAAGCTGTTAAGTCCGCTGCAATTGGCTTTCTCGTATTACCATACAATTTTTTTAACTGTGGTCAGTATACGAGAAATTATCTGATGTTAGACAGTGGTCCGACGAGCCTAGAGGGGATAGCATATCTACTTTGTACTTATCAGGATGAGAAGTTATAATAAAAACAGATCCAGGGTGTTTGCGGTATGACTATCAACGTCAGATATTGGCGTGGGCTCATTTACAAGTTGGGTTAAGTTGTTTTCCGCAGCCAAGTCCTCACCATGAAATATTAAAATATTGGTCGGAAAAGGTTTATTAGAGATTTCCACATGCATGTTGTTCTCTTAAAGAGAAAATAACTTTGAAGCATCAATGTCGAACACAATGGGCCAATAGGCTTAAGTGGGTTGGTCTTTCAACAGCCACTTTTACCTTACCTATCGATGTCGAAAGTAACATAGAATAAGCTACAGCAAGAGATATTACTTCATACACAACTGGAGCACGTCAATTGACTGTAAAATATTAGTGTCATCAATAAGTTTTGGATTCCATCCAGGAGGCAAAAATTGGTATTTTATTAGCACATATGGTGGCCTGCCACAGTGCGCATGCCAGCAGAAGTAATTTTTTAACGTAACCAACAGGCAGTGGGAAAAGTTTGAAAGTGAAATTCTCTGCTTATGAAAAGTCTAACACTCTTATTCACAACACAGTGGGTCTTGGTTTTCACTGGGCTGTTGGCAGATATGACAAGATATATAAGGTACTATATATATTTGTTGTTGCTTGCGGAATCCTATTTATTCCACAAGTTGTTGGCATATATATCGAGCAGTAAAAGGTTTTCAGTTTCATCAATCAAATGGCAGTGTTTGTACGAGTAAGTTGTAGATCTGCACAGATGTGTTCTTTTCTGTACAATGTGGCACACATTTTTTCATTCTGCTTAAGTGGTTGCAATGGGTATTTTAAGATTTAAGGTGGTTTTGCTTATCGGCAGGGGCTATGTACATTCTCCTTTTATTTACCAATGTGGTTTCTTAGTTTCAATGTCGGAGTGAGGAATTTATTCACGCGTAGTTGTACTCGTAGTTTAAGCGCTTTTTTATGTAGTTTACCACTTTTTTGGGCGGCTGCATTTTAAATTGGGATGCATTTAATCAAAATGCGACTATTTTGCGGTTGATCGCCTCGATCAACATTTCTGGTTTAAAATCAGACTATCAGAAAATGAAAGGCTAGGTGCGTATGATTCCAAAGCCTTTACAGGTTTTACTTTTTAACCGCAGTAAAATGTCAAATGGTTTCCGTTTCAGTTCAGCAATTTATATAGAAAGGCTTTGAGGCCAAAATACCCTACCTCAAAATTTATTTATTAATTGAAAGAGTTATTAATATTAATCCACTTTCTCGCTCATTTACTCACTATTTTTCATTTATATTTAAGTAGTAGTTGTAGCGTATAACTTAGATCTAACTTTTCTGTTAACACAGTTGTGCTTACTTTTGTGTTTCTGCTGTTTTATCTGCTCCTTTTGTTTTATTTTTCCGAAATAAGACATGTTGTAATTTTATTCTATTTTTTTAAATTAAGGTCATTCCGTCTAAACAGCATAAACGTTCAGTTGGCTCACAGTTTCGTGAAAGTTTATCACTTCTTATATCAACCCTACATTCTACAACACCACACTATGTTCGATGTATTAAGGTTTGTATAAGCATGACAAAATTCACCTTTCTATCGGTTTAAAAACATGTTTTGTGTATTTTAGCCAAACGATGACAAAATCTCTTTCAAATGGGAAGCATCAAAAATCGTTCAACAACTCCGTGCTTGTGGTGTTCTTGAAACAGTTCGGATATCTGCGGCTGGATTCCCATCTCGCTGGTCATATCATGAATTCTACACTCGCTACCAATTACTGTGCCATCGAAAGCAACTTAATAAAAATGACATGAAAAATTCATGTCAGAATATTGTAAAGAAATGGATCAACGACGAGGATAAGTATCGCTTTGGTAATACGCAGATATTCTTCAGAGCTGGACAAGTGGCTTATTTGGAACAAGTCCGTGCCAATGTTCGCAAGAAGTATATAATAATTGTACAGGCTGTGGTCCGAAAATTTGTGTATCGTAGACGATATCTTCGTCTTCGTAAAGTTGTACTTGGTCTACAAAAATATGCACGTGGCTATATGGCCAGAATGCGTGCAAGAGCATTACGTGAAGCTAGAGCAGCGATTATAATATCGAAATATGCTCGTGGATACATATATCGGCGACGCTTTAATAAGCTTCGGTTTTCAGTTTCTGGAATTCAACAATATGCCCGCGGTATGTTGGCACGACAAAGATTTAAAGTAGCAATGGATAACTTCAAGGCAACAGAAATCCAGCGTTTTTGTCGTGGTTATCTGGCACGAAGGGCATATAAAAAGCGGTTGCGTAATATTATCATTTGTCAATCAGCAATTCGTAGATTCCTTGCTCGACGTTTATTCAAACAAATGAAGAAAGAAGCAAAAACCATTTCACACATTCAGAACATGTACAAAGGTCTCGAGAACAAAATCATATCATTGCAACAGAGGATAGATGAATTGAATAAGGAAAATACCCAACTCAAGCTGAAGACAACAGCAATTCCTATGCTTAAGTGGGTAGCCTTGGGCAAATATTTTGATGGTTAGATAAATTTTTCTTTTTAGGAATCAACTGGAGCTTAAAAGGAATCTTGAAAACGAACTCAAACAATTGAAATTAACATTGGCAGAGAAAGAGTATGGAATTGTAACTCTAACTACGCAACTAGAAACGGAACGTGATGAGAAGATGCAACTTCTCGAAGAGAAAGACCATCAAAAAATAGAGTGGAATAAACAAAAACAAACGTGGCGCACTGAAAACGAAGAATTGCGAAAACAAGTTGACGAAATGATTGATCTTGCAAGGAGGGAGGAAAACATATCTCAACATCGTTCTCGTATTTTATCAGAAGCAGATACAAATGAAGTACATGAGGCATACCAACGCGCACTTAAGGACAAGAATTTTTTAGAAGAGGAGAACTACATGCTGAAGGAAGAGCTACATCGGTTACAAAAGGCCAATGGCACCGCCACCGAATTTACGAATCATTCACGATCTATGAGCAACGCTTCTAGTCAGAATGAGGAAGACTTTGGTTATTCTTCGGCTAAAAATACTCTCGAATCGAAACGAAGCATGCAGACTTTAGGTTTCGATCATAGTAATCAAACACCACCAGAATCGTTTACAAAGATTGGTTCGTTAAGCGAGTGATCATTTGTAAATCTGTGGATTGACTAAAATGTTCTCTTTTGCAGAAGTGACTTCAACTCCGAAGAGTGAACAGACCAGTTTAATTCTGAAGTTGCGAAACGTTCTAGAAGAAGAAAAGAGAAAAAACAAAGTGATGGTTGAACAAATGGAAAAATTAATGAATAAACACAAGTCCACCGAAGACTCTCTAAGGTACAAAGAATTGAATGGTTTAGTTCTTGTTGGTACGAGTTTTATAGAAGATGTTTTTTCTTTTCATTTTAGAGTTTCCGAGTTAGAAGTTGAAAATGAGAAATTGAATCATGATTATAATTTGTTACGTAGCAGTATACAGCGTGGCGTTGAAATGCAAGAACTCGAAGGTTTGCATAAAATTTCTATTGTCGTATTGATGGGATAATATCTTTTTTCTTGCAATTTTTGTAGCTCAACAAAGTGCTCTTCAAGAAGAACTACGAAGGCGACGTGATGAATGCATACAGTTGAAGGCGGTATTGCAGCAGCAGAGCCAATCATTAAAATCATTTGGTAACACTAGCATACCATTACGCGGCGATGGGCATCAAGAGAATTCAGATTTGATAGAGGCATTCCAAGCTCAGAAACTTGTCAATCGGTAAGTTACCTTTTAAATGTTTGTGCAATTCGTATCAGTTACACGAACAATTATATCAAAGCACATCGGAAGGAAGAGCACATATGCCTTCTATTCTTGGAAATATTTACTGTTTATGACTGAGTACGAGAAGTGGGTTTTGATTTTTTTTTTGTCAAAGAGCTGTCGTAAGATAAATGACTTGCCGATGGTGGTTTTAAAGAGACAGATTTCTCCGCAGGTTGGTATAGCTTTAAGGATCAAACGATGCGATGAGTTTCGATTCTCAAGGTACACTTTCATGCGACCATATTTTACAGATATTGGGGGTGGCCGTGGCTCAAGTTGTAGTGTATTGGCTTCCCAATCGGACGGTTCGCGGTTCAATACCAGCCGCGCACGAACGACATTCTTTTTTTTTATCAGGCAACTAAAATCTTTTGAGATTAATGGTTGCATAAAATAAAGGGTTTTCCAATTGACACCCGGTAAAGTGCTTTCAGCGCCCCTCGGTAGCATTTTTTGTACCTCCACGACTGGACAGATTTTGGCTGGGAGCAAAATCATATGTAAAGTTTAATTTCGGTGTGGAACAAAATAAATAAATTAGTTAAAGAATTTATTTTTGTCTGATCAGAATAAAGTTGAAATGTCGAGAAAAAATACGCGAGTTTCGAAATAAGTGCTTGTGAAGTGTGTAGATGGGTTAATTTGAATAGAATGGTGCTTTAAAAAATGTAAACAAAGCACTTGTAAAACACGAACAAATTGTTGTGTTGTTAGTTTTCTATTAAATATTTAGTGAATACTGTGTAATATAGTGTCTTTTTGTTAAATATATGGTTAAACAAATCAATAAAATAGTGAAATGCTGCTGAAAATTCGCATAGTTGGAATACTACACATGTGTATGTATATGCGTATACTCATAGCAGAATATTTTAAAATGACTATTTCGTTCGGTGAAAGTGAAAGAATACCGAAAGCTGGTTGCAATTACTCTCTTGCACTTGATCCTGCTTCAATTATAACTTAAGAACCAAGCCAACTTTTCAGTTTCACCAGCGGAAACATTCCCCTTGAAATAATATTGCTGTAACATTAATAGGATTCCATCTATGAAAACTTTAAGTTGCATTTCACTGTCTTTATTGACTTGTTTAACAATATATTAGATAAACACTTTATATTATTCACTACGAATTTAATATTGAATAAAGAAATAACAAGAAAAACAATTTCTTCGCGTTTAACAAATGCTTTGTTTATATTTTTTAAAGCACGATTCTATTTAAACTATCCCATCTAAACACTTCACAAGCACTTATTTCGAAACTCGTGTATCTTTTCTCAACATTTTAAGCCAACAAGTATTTGAAAACAAAAATTTCTTTAACAAAATTAATAATATTATTCCGTACCGAAACGATCCAAATCAGTCAATTGGGCATCGCTCAGACCACATTATGGCGTATTTTGCGTAAGGATCTTGGTTTACACCCATACAAGATCAAGCTGACTCAAGAATTGAAGCCGATGGACCATTTGAAGCAACGTACGTTTTCCGATTGGGTTCTGGAGAAGATGCGCTAAGATGATGAATTTCATCGCAAAATCATCTTCAGTGACGAAGCTCATTTTTGGCTGAATGGGTTCGTCAATAAGCAAAATATGAGTTATTGGTCGGGTGAAAATCCACATGTGCTTCATGAATCACCACTTCATCCACAAAAAATAACTGTTTGGTGCGGTTTGTATGCCGGCGGCGTTATTGGGCCATATTTTTTCGTCGGCGATAACGATCGCCACGTTACTGTGAATGGTCAGCGTTATCGCGCCATGATCACCGATTATTTTTGGCCCGAATTGGAAGATATGGACTTGGACGACATGTGGTTTCAACAGAATGATGCAACACAGCACACGCTACAATCGATTTATTGAAGAGTAAGTATGGTGAGTGTGTTATCTCAAGAAATGGGCCAGTCGATTGACCTCCTCGTTGGTGCGATTTAACGCCGCTTGACTATTTTCTGTGGGGCTACGTTAAGTCATTGGTTTATGCCAACACGCCGACGACGTTGGAAGAGCTCAGAGCCAACATTGAACATGAAATAGCGGCCATTTCGGCCGAAATGAGTGGCCGACTCGTTGAAAATTTGGTCTAACGAATCGACCGCTGCAAACGTGCCCGCGGTGGCCATATGAACGAAGTCGTTTTCATAAGTTTTTGAAATATCTCAAATGGTTTACGTTTTATTTAAAAAAAAATTGTCAAGTCCTTACTGGAAAACCCTATACAAAAACATGTCCTGTAACAGATCGGCAGAGAAGATGCTCCAACAAACAATCGTGCACATACATTCTGCCTCACTATCATTAGGTCGATTATCAGCCTGTTTTTATTTTCGTAAAAAACTTCATTTCGCCAGAAGTACCTTTTGATGTGCTCGGTTTCTCCAGTTCTTTTCTTTTGTTTTCTTGAAGCTTATATTACTCTTCTTTCCGCTTTTAGAATTTTGTAACAGCCGCATGTTCATAAAATGTGTTTTTTCACTGTGGTAATGGAATCTAGCACATGAAACTCAAGCAAGTTACTATGAAGATTCGGGCGCCAGAATTAGCCTGAGTGTGTCTTCGAAGACTCTCTTCTTTTCAAAGTTGGCGTTTAAATCAGAAAAGACGATCTTACCGTCGTAATTAGGATTAGTAGAGTGCTCATATGAGTTGTAAAGGGGACAGTAGAAACAATGTTAGCTATTATCGTCCTTCCTCTGTTGGGATATAAACGCATTAAAGTGTATATTGGCAGAGTTAACCTTGATGAGTATTGTATTCATTCGTCCGATCACATATTGGAAGCTCAAGACTTGTTGTCCACGCCCTTCATATTTTACCAAGTGAAGTAGTGGCTATGTATTCTTCTTTTGTATCATTTGATCTCAAATATTTTGGAAATTTTTACAAGTCTCTGGCTTATCCAATTATGGCAATTTCTCCTGGATTTTGCCTTTGTAGAACTCCATTAAACATTGTGTTACACAAAGCTGGGGCCATAACTAATCCCCTTGGAACACTAACTTTTGTTTTATAATGCGTGACATAGAAAAGGGTTTTGCCTCTAAAATTCATGAGGCGTAGCAGATAATTTTAAGACTAGAATATAGAGAAATAATCGTATTCTACGAGTATATCTCTAATTTGCCGATTAAACACATTCTTGTCTCGAAGTCTGAGGATGCTACAGCTTATTTTACTGCAGTAGTTTCGTGTACAACATGGCGTGCTGCTTAGATCATAGGTATTGAAGGTCGTTATTGAACTTTTTTTTGAAGCCGTCTGAATAGTTTGATGTCTTCTTTTGTGTACCAGCACGCAATTTTTCTCGTACAATTTCCTCGACAATTTTCTTAATGTTAGAGTTTTGATCGCTTCTTTTTCAATAGGATTTATTATACCGTACATTTCTGAATTATTGTTATTCTTTACTGTTTCCACTATCTCTAGGACTCCCTATTTTTAGATAGCGTTTAAAATAGTTTAATAGTTTTATATCCACCCCTTTTGTTGGTGCAGTTAATAGTGATTAGTTGAAAGTTGGAAAAAAGGATAACTATCGGGTTTATGATGCTCGGACTTGTTATTGGAGTGGAAGTGCCTTTTCTGAGCTTATTCTTTTCATGGGCTTTTCAAGAAGAGTTTTAGATTTTCTTAGATGCTCCTTTTTATTTCTTCGTTTGCTGGCACTGTGCTAACATTTTAAGACAGAACACTCTTTGTTTTATGATATCTGCGTTCCCCACGTTTACAGGCATTCGCCGTTTTTGTTGGTTTAACGTACAATGGGTTGATAAGACCCTCGAAATATGCGTGTACTTAGTTACTATTTTAACCTGCTTATCTCTGCTGTTTCGCAATCTTTGTTCATGTTATGTCGTCGGTACTGAAGCATCGCGATGAAAGCTTTGAGGAGTGTTTGTGGAACTGAGAGCGGTTTGTGGTAATGTTTTATCAGCACTTTTCTGTTTGATCGTCGCCATCCCTCTTGAGGCCACTCTCAGCTGTTTTTCTGGTCTTGTTAAAGTTTTCACAAAGCTTCTTGTATCCCTTTTTTCTTTACCTCTTCACTTTACGTTGACCTTTATTATTCTTAAGTATTTTCCTTCTCTCGTGTGCGTTGGATGATATTTACTCCTTATCCGCTTTCACATATCGGGTAATTCATGCAACTCTTTCTATCTTTTGGATCATGGGTACGCATAATGGCAATCTATTGGTTGGCTCGTAACAGTTTCCTCTCTCAGTTTCGTTGCTTCTACCATTCATGGGTATGTGTGTGTTCGCAGCTGCCATACTCCGTCTTCACCTTTCTTCCAAAGTTGCATTTTGCCAAGAATTTTCTGGTAGCGCTAACAATTCCATCTCAAAAAGATTCACTTAGATGCGGTCTCAAAACTCGTTTTCGTTTTGCTATCTTATGTAACATATATGCTATCTTAAATAACATATGTGCGCTGTCTGGTTTTAGTTAGGGAAATCCAATGGCATACTGGTCCCTTTATAAAGTGACTTTTGACTTTTTGACTTCAAAACGATTTTTTCTTTTCCAGACAACTTGAGTCGGAACTAAGTGCTTTAACTGAAGAAAACAATGCCCGTTTGGGCGAGCTTTCAGCTCAGCTCGATGAATTACGTAGTGAAAAATCTAAGCTGCAGACCATTCTGCTGAGTGGTGTCGAGGAATTTGATGAGCTAAACATTGAAGCTCTTTGTCAAAATGAACGTTATTTACGATATGAACTGGAGAAGTCATATTTGGACTATACACAGCTCCAGGTTTGTATTGAAAAAAAAAGAGAATTTCTTTAAATCTTTCTTAATAACGAACAATTTTAGGAGGAAATGAATGCTTTGAGCAAGAAATATGACGACGCAAAACGTAATATTAACAAATTGACTCTACGTCTTCAAGAGAATGGTATTTCTGCTGCAGCATCCAATGATGATGATTCCAAATGTGTGGCATCGGTAACTAAAAAGAAAGATCTACGCTATCAAGGTATTACATTTTGCCTATACTATATATTTATCATTGCAATCTACTATAATAATTCTTACTTTTAAAGGTATACTTCAATATAACAACGAAGATCTGGAAAAAATATTCCAGCGCCTCATAACAGGCTTGACGCCTCGTGTTGCCATTGGTTTACTGCCAGGTTTACCAGCTTACATTCTATTTATGTGTATACGGTAAGATGTCCTATTCTATAGCAAATTCAGCTTTATTAATAATATTGGTGTTTTTAGATATACTGACTTGGTTAACAGCGAAACCAACGTGAAACTGTTACTCACAAAGTATGTTCTTCAAATACGAAAAATACATAAAATGCCTAATATTACAGAAACACGTGTCCTTTGGCTAGTTAATTCTCTCACGTAAGTGTATTATAATTATAGATAAGCCTCTAGGAACTAATAATTTTGTACGTTTTTAGACTCCACAATCTTCTTAAGCAGTATGGTGGTATTGATGAGTATATTAGCTTAAATACTCCACAGCAGAATCAGCAGCTGTTGAAGAACTTTGATCTTTCTGAATACCGTCGCGTCATCTACGAGATTATTGTTAGTCTTTATCAAACGCTTGTGCAACAAGTGCAAAGCCTAATAAAGCATTTTGTGGTCCCTGCTGTCCTCGATCATGACGAAATTCAACATGGGCAAAACCACGGCAATCGTCGAACTATGTCATTGGATGGTTCCCCAGAGCATGCTCAGATACCAGCACCTAAATTGCTTGTCAATCAACTGGATCATTACTACAAGCAATTCCACTTTTTTGGTCTCCATCAAAGCTACACAGAGCAGATTTTCTATCAGCTTTTGTATTATATTTGCGCCATTGCAATGAATACTTTAATGTTGCGCGGTGATATATGCATGTGGGAAACTGGCATGAAAATCCGATATAATGTCACTTGTCTAGAGGATTGGGTGCGGGAAAAGAAAATGGTAAGTAATGTTACGAAACGCATTTCTAAATTAGTAGCTTGCAATTACAATATGAATTTTTTTTATGTTAATAAGTCGTCAGATGTAACAAAACCACTGGCACCACTGATCGATGTATCGCAACTCTTGCAGTCGAGAAAGACAGACAAGGATGTGAATAGCGTTTATGAGTTGTGTAATTCTCTAACAACTGCCCAAGTTCTTAAGGTGCGATTAAGGAAAAAGTTCTATCTATCAATATTAGTATTCATATCTGTTTAAACTTTCTTGCAGATGATTAAATCATATAACTCAGATGATTGTGAGCGGGAAATTAGCAGTACATTCGTTGAAAAACTAACTGAAATGTTAAACAAACGAAATAAGGTAAGCAATTCCTAGTGAAATTAATTTTTTTCCCACATAGCAAAAAAGGTCTTCCGATTTCCGACTTACGGTTGAACTCCACAGTGTTTCTACTCTCGCTCAGATGCTAACTTTGCTGTTTATATTGCCATTTAATCCAAACATCATTCGCGGATAAAGAAATCAGCCTCTCGCCCGTGTTTGAAACAACAGAGGGCAACGGCGAAAAATTACTTCCGCCTATTTCCCTCAACCTTCTCTGCTCAGAAAATCTTCGAATGTACCTGTAGTCTCCTTTCACGTCTTGTTCGTCTGCATTACGTCATCTCCTCCTCAGCATCCTGATCAACTGTTATTCACTTTTGACGGATCATAATAGACTTAGTCCATGAGTCATTTTATTTATCAAGCCGTAAAAAGTGCTACAAAAGTCATCAGTATTGAAAGATCTAGCAATCGTTGATTTGCGCCGAGTACTACTTGGAGTACATACATCCCACTTATTGTTCTCGTTAACTTACTGTCGAGGACGGAGACATAACATTTTATTGATACGGAAATGATTAGAGAGCGTACGTCGACGATCTCATAAAATTTTGTCAAAATAGACATGAACTCTTCCATAGCATTACGATTTTTGAGAAGATTGTTGTTTGTTAATAAACTATATGAGTTAATATTCGCTTATCCAGAAATCTTCTTCCCTCTACCAAATTCATAAGTTTGCTGCAGATTGAGTTCTGTGAATCGTATCTGACTCAAAAGGATTTGGTACGGTGAACTTTATGTTAAATTCCACCTCCCGCATGAAATAGTAGCATCTACTGCTTTAAAATCTATGTTTAAGAAATAGAGGATTCTATTTCTAGTTTGCGCTTTAGATCAGGCACTCGATGGGTACAAGTATGATCAAACAGACAATACAGTTACATCATCTACATATGCCTGAGCATAGGCGTTAGAAACATTGAGAACGTTAAACAGTGAGCCGAAGAAAATGCACTAAAGCATTGGAAACTGGACGTCGTTCCCATCACATATGGGCCGCAATCAGGGTTCTTTTCATCAGCATTGCACTTATCCAATATATCTATAATTCGTCCACTGCTTGTCATCTGCCGAAGTTACACATGCCAATGGCCAATTCTGTCCACTTGATTTTGATGAGACGCAAGATCTTCCGCGTTAGCAAACATTTTGGACAGAGGATGCATTCGCAAAGCATATTTACGCAGAAGAAACTCAGCCATTTTTTCCACGTTCATTCAGATGAAGGAAGTCAGACTAATTGATTTTAGCGATCGTGTAGTCATCCTTTTCAACTTTCGCTATAAATGCCACTCAATACCAGTGTCAGGCTAGCTGTGAAGATTCTTTTGAGAGTTTCCAGCACTGGACTGAATATTTTTGTAGCATAATTGGATATATACCATCGATGCCAGGCCACTTGAAGGCATATAAGGACGAAACAGCGTATTTGAAGGGTTGATTTGTCACCACAACCAATAATAGATAACAGATACGGCGGATTGTGCTCGCTTGTAGCTCCAGTGATAGGGTCTGATTGTAAGCCGATTGTGATTAGGATACTTTTGATGTAAGTAATAATTGTGACCGTAATGTCTTTTCTGTGTTTCCAGTTTGGCTGTTTTACTCATTACAAGGCCTTATTTTATGACTTCACGAAGTGTTCCAATTTTTCTCAAAAATCTTTTTCAGAGACACTCTTCTAAATCCTAATTAGCTTCTTTTATTCCTTTTGCTTCGTTCTGCAAAGGTTCCATCGTTCATCCAAATAAGTGATTTATGAAAAGGTTTTCTGGTTTCCTTAAGCATTCGCCGCAAATCTGCATTCCACCACGGGCGATCGGCAGGAGCTTTTCTTTGCTGAGCACATCAGCTCAACACATCTGTTGAGGGAAGCATTCAGGTTCTGAAAAGCTTCTTCTAACTTCTGTCTCATTCCGTCTTTAGGTGGAGTTATTGGTCCAGTTTGGTTAGCCATTCAAGAGTTTGCTGGGTGAACCATCTCTCCCTAATAGTTTCGTTTTTGGTATTGAAGTCCTTAGTTTGAATGGAGGAAGCATTCTTTGCTTTACAGTATATCAACTTCTGCAGTATATCAACACAAAGTTTGCACTTAGCGTCATTTAGACTTGTTATTGCAAGTCCTCCCAATTCGATGCGTCAGTTTAGAGATAGGATACCGGCACTTTTATAGGTAAGACGGTTTCGTTAGTGTTTAAAGATTTTCTTGGAGGTAGATTCTCCCATGATACTCGTATCTAATTTCTGCCTGAGTAGTGACGACTAGGTTGTCACTATTGCGAGATCATTTCGAATACATAAATCCATACTGTTTTTCAATTTAACGTCAATCCTTATCGTATTTTCTGCTTGGTTTGTTTTTTTTTTTCAGAAAGAGTCCTCACCATACATTAATTAATTATTATATTTTCAGGAACGTAATAATGAATTTACAATGAACGAAGAGCTTATTCATCCACTCAAGGTGGTATACATCTATAGTGACGTCAAACTCGAGGATATTGAGATTCCAAAGCAATTACATCTCGCGGATTTCCTCACCAAGATTTAAGACAACCCATCCTAATAAAGCCATCCATGATGGACAAACAGGAAAGACGAAATAAATCACATTCCAACCACATTTGTGTTTATCGGATATATCAGATACATTTGTATGTAAGCTTGTTGCCATTACTGCTATTAACTATTTTGTACATTAGTGATTGTTAAAGAAAAAGAAAGGAAAACCCTTACACATGCATATATAGCACTTAAATATATAGTTCTTGTTTTGCCGTAGTTTTATGATTATAGTGCAAATGAATGTACCTCTCTTTGACATCGTAGAAATTCCTATGTACCTACGTTTTGTATTATTTTTTTTGTTATATTAAATAGAGTTTATATATAAAATGTATCTTCTTCATTTGTATGTTAAGATTTTATTTAGAATTCGCAATAATTATCATACCACCAAATCGTTAAAAATTCAATTCAATTCATTTTGATTTTGAGAAAATAAATATTTGATAATAGTTATTAAAATGATAGAAATAAAATTAACGTATGACTATAAAAGAAAATTGTTTATACAACAAATTGAGTGAGAAAGAGGGGGAAAAAATAAAAATAAATAATAACTACAACTGTATACCTGCATTAAATACAAAAATATAAAAATTTCAAATTAAAAAGAAAAGAAAACGAAAAGCGGAACTCAATGAGATTGCTAATGAAATGCCTTATGAAAGTTAAACTTCTTCCTTTACAATTAAATAAAATAATCCACTATTCGTATGTATGAAACATGTACTTATATGTATATTTTTTAATGTTGAAAATATTTCCTGAATATTTATCTTGAACGAAGTGAAAGATGAACAATATGTGATATGAAATGCATTCCATTTAATTTTAAAATCAAAGCAATAATTTATTTTTTTTAGTGTATTCAAATGAGGAAAAAAGAATAAACCCGTATGCGAATATTGTAAATGGTGGTTGGTTTAACCTTACAGAAAGTGAATTTGTATTTTTTTTTTGTTTATAAGAAAAGCCACTATTGTATTTATCGCTTTAAAAACAAAAATGATAGTATCTTCCAATACTTTTTAATGATAAAATATTTTCCTAATCGAATGTTTCATAGAAATCGAAGTTAAATTTATCAACAAATGCCAGAAAATGGTTTGTGTTTCTTTTTACAATTATTATATAACTTTTTTTTGTAATATTGACGGCTCAGAATCCGCGAATTTCAGGTGCGCTGGTTCGATTTTTTTCACAACACATGCTCTATCTTCGGACATAAATTGGTCTTATTGATTTTTCTCGTCGTCGCTTCGAACATCCGATCGAAAATCCTCTGGCTCAGGCAATATTGTCTATTCAACTTACATAAGCTTTTTAGATTTCATCCACTTCTGTATTTAGGTTAAAGAGTTCGCTGTTATTTGTTCTCTTTTATTCCTCCATAGGATCAAAGTTTCAGCGAAGAATTGTTAGCTGAAAAGAGTTTCTTCCCTATTTACACCCATTAGATGTCTAGCTGCCGTTGAGTTGTTTTCAAATAGCGTAATTGGCTCACGTCTTTTTGCAGCGTAAGGCGGAACAGCTCAACTAGCAAATCCGGAAACACTATTCGGCCATAACTTTCTACGCCATCTGGCATCTCTTGATCCAACCATAATTAGTTGTCACCCTTATGCACCCTATTAAAACATCACCTTTTTGTTTTAATAGCAAGTCAACTGTTGTTCACTAGTTTTCAGATAGCTAAGACTGTACTGAGTTTTTTGTCTGTCCTAAAATTTTTTCTATATACATAATATCTTATCTATTACGCAGCAGCCAGTTGTCTGGTTTTCATGTTGAATATCTGGACTTTTGATTTTGGACTTGTCCTACCTTCTTTTGCCTTTGCGGGATTCTCTGTCAACTTGGGTACACCCATTTATGATGATACCACGGACAGTTTTTCAAAGTTGATTGTTATTATACGGCTACCATGCCCCTGCCTACTCCATTTGTATCGAAGCGTACCACGTAGAGTTTATTTTTTGGGCATATTGCACATTTTTTCGTTAACAAGTCGAACTGCAACCAAACAGTGGTCGTCAACGTCTACGTTTTCTTTCGAAATGTTTGTACCTTCATAACGTTGAATCCCTGTAAAACATCAATAAGGATGTTGTCAATTCGATTCGCCGTTGAATCATCAATGATCAATGATAATCTAGGAAATTTCGTGCTATTAAGTATCGTATTACGAGCCACTGCAAATTCAATCTGAATAAGTTATTGTGTGGTGTCGGGGCATGAGAGCTATGTTTTCCTTGGCGAGTTTGACATCGAAGTTTTCCAATACAATTTAAAACTTTCACTCTGGATAGGCTGCATGGACTGCTGATTAAATATTCGCCTAGTCATTCGGTCAGTCTTCTATGGTGTGTTCCTGGTAGGCAGCACCCAGCTAAAATTTCAATGCATTACTAATATTTTTCCTTTCTTTTGATTAGTAGTAGTTTTATGACCTCTTTCGATTTAGTCCTGGCCATAGCTGTGGATCTATGTGTGGGATCTTTTCTTGTAAATAGCACAAGTTTGACTTAAATTTAAAGCGCCCTGTCTTAAGCGGTAGTCTAAATTAAAGAATAAAAATTAAATTTTGTCAAATCCCATATTATACACATAACTACATCCTTATATTTTTCCTTGTTAAGCGCCTAAAGTATTCTATACCTAGGGCAATCCTGGAAGTGCCTCTTGTGCTTGGTGAGAGCACATCATCGAGGTCGAAATGATTTAAGATATCCAAGAAAAATCTTCTTATCCAATGAGCTTTATTAATCATGGCATAACACGGATGTAAACTTTGTATTCTATTTCAAGAGATCCCAGTGAAAAGTTTCGACTTTGTTTCACCAAATGTCACATCATCTTTCTTCAGCAACGCTCTGAGTTTGCAATTCTTGAGCTACAAAATGTAGAATAGACAGAAGGAAATGAATTTAGTTTCTTTTTTACACTCAGTTCATAACACGCTTATATTATACATACATATCTGAAAAACCTAATGAATTTTTAATTTAAGTTCATTTTAGAATGTATTGTATGAGTATTTCATTTTAAAAACAACATTGATTAGATGAATTGCGACATAAAATGTAAAATGCAAAATATTCTTAATTGCCTTATTATTATGCACTTATTTAAAGATCTCAGAAGTGAGTATATAATTGGAACCTATAGAATAAATTAAAATGTATCTTTGAAACTGAAAGAAAAAAATGAAAAGAAACGTAATATACGAATAAGAGAATGAATACGAAAGAGTTTAAAAAAAAGAATGGAATTTTATAGTTTCTTATGCCATTTTTACTTAATTTCAGAAATTATTCGTCAAAACAAATTAATAATTATATTTTATAGATTATTTTGTAGATCAAACTTGTAGAATTTATTGTGGAAAATAAAATATAATTATATTTACTATAAGAATAAAATACGTTTAGAAAATAAATAGTGATAAATATTTCTCAGAATTTTAATGAATAATAAAATAAAAAAGACCGAATTCTGAACAGAAAAGATGTATTATATATATATATGCATATATATATATATATATATGTACACATAAATAGATAAAACAATTATATTTATACAAATCAACTACATAATGTTGATTTCTCGTTGGATATATTATAGTTAAATAAATTTATTTCACCGCAATACAAATTTTGCTTTCTTTCCTTCTTAGAGTTAAATAGCCTATGATGAAATAGTTTTGAAAACCAAATTCGAACCGAATAAGCCGAATCTAAGACGAATAAAAACCTAAAACTCAAGATTAAGAACAATGGTGAAGGAGAAGGAGTTAAGAAGACAGGGTTGAAATCGAAATCATTTAAACCAGAAAGCATCGTACATGGTGGGGGTTGCTATTAAGGGAAATAGAGTTCCAAAGATATTCAATCAACAATCAATCAAACAACAACGTCCTTTCATTTTTTAAGGGGTTCCCCCGTGTGATGCGTTGAAAAAATAATTTTCTTTTTTGCATCAATTGATTCCTTAACATATGTAGAATATGCTGGTAAAGTGATTTTTTTTCAAATTTGAAGTCACTATAAAGATACAGCAGTTAGAAGAAGCAAATGTTCGGAGCGATGAGTTGAGTAGCAGGAGGCCGGGTCTGAGACCATTCTATACAAATGTGCGCTTATACAAGTATAGAAAAGTTTAGACAAATTTATACAAGTATAGAAGGAAATTTTTATGGTCACTTGTTTTGTCAAACTGCGCATCGCAAATTGATGTTAAGTTAAGATTTTCATAGTTTTAACCGTACTTGAAACTTTAAACGTGTTTCTCTCAAAACTGTGTTTTTCAAACTTTCCTCCATCATATCTCGAGAACGGATTGACCGATTCACTTGAAATTTATATAGAAAAAAAATCAAACAATTTGAAATTTTTTTTTTCAGAAATCTGCCAAAAACCCAATTTTCAATATTTTCAAATGATTCTAGGTTATTTAGGCGTACGTTTTTTTTTGTCCTTTTTTTCAAGGGTGTAACTTCGGAGTTGTACAAGTTACGTTCTAATGAAGATTTCTACTTGAAAATTGTTTTACTCGTACATACTCTTGAAAGAGTAATAAATAAATGATAAAAAAACTCAAAGTTCTATCTCTTCATTAGACGCCAAAACAAATTCCCACAAAAATGCTTAAAAAACACGAGGCAACCCCCTTAAGGGTATTCAAATTATTAATTAACTAAGACAACAGGATCGTTTCAATGGAGACCTCGATGAGCAAATTGTACTCAAGTAGGGTAGAAACAAGATAACGTAGAGGGATCTAGTCACACAAGAGTTGTAAATCCTTTGAACCATATGTCAAACTATAACAAACAAGCTATGAGATGAGTTGGTTTTAAGGATATCTTATCAATATGTGAATAAAAATTAAGCTCTTTGTCGTATAAATGTTTGTACACAGCACCATGAGAAAAAGAAAATTAAACTTCGGAGCTGGAGGATGTAAATCGACTGCATAATATTGATGCACTTTTTTGAATGTTATCTAGTAAGTGCAGAATAGTTTTAATAGTACTTCAATTTTGGGCATATGAATGCCATATAGTATTGTACAAATATTGAAACAGAAGGGCTAAAGGATTTTTTACATCGCTTAAGGAAACCTAAACATTCCGCAGCATTTTTGGCGACATTGAAAGTGTGTCATTCCAATTATGAGTAATTGAATGGTTTCATTCATTCATTTCACTCGCTTAATAGTTTCTTATTTAATTTAATATGGAATTTTAAGATGAACATACCCTTTCGTTACCGTTCCACAGTGTTGTCGCGTGCAAAAGAATATACTGGATTAGAAGCAGGAAAAAATAAATCATCAATAAAAATTAAAAAAATAATGTTTGAGACAGAATGGAGCTCTAATGCACACCAGCATTTATTTTTTTAATTTCAGACTTGAAACCATACAAAACAACTTATATTTAATGTTTAAAAAGCTACTTATTCAATAAGAGATTCATCGGTCCCAAACGTAAGCATTTTCGATGCCTCTGTTAAATGCTTTTGAAATATCAAGTGCAACTACCTTCCTTTTGCTAAATTGGTGTAAGTTTTGGTTCCGCTTCCCAGTGATACATGCCATCAAATCACTAATGGGCCTGGTGCTACGAAAACTGTACTGCTAGTTAATGAAAAGTTTTCATGCTTCGAAATATTTCATGAGCTGACTATTGAAAAGGATTTTTTTGATGATGGAGAATGAGGTAGAGATATTTCTTCTTTGGTCATATTGGAATTTCACACGGTTTGAAACGGTTAATAGCTAAAAGTAGAACTGTTTGTCTTGAGTTTCCTAACTATATCTCTGAGGATTTCCGCATTGGAAATGTGAGATAAGGCTAAAGAGTCCGACAGTAGGTAACTTTGGAATCCATTGCTTTTCATCAGTAAGAACAGTATCAATTGACATTTGACACAGTTTTATCTCAAGTCATTTTGGAATTTGAATTTCCATTTTGAATTTTTCTTTAATGATACAAGAGCTTTAATTTTTTCTATGATACCATTCCTGTATAAAGCAAGTTTTCGAAAGCCAATGAAAAGTAGGAGCAGTATCGATTGACATTCATCATCAGGATGTTGATGAAGTAAGCGCGGGCGAACTGTGGTGGACAACCGGAGTATGTCTTTAGTTAGCTTTTTACTCGAGAATGTTGTTTTTTTTGCAACAACAGAAAACACTTTTTCCGGGTTCTACTCTCCATAAGAATTGTCATTTACAAGTGAACTCATCTCTGTAGATGCAATTACTCCTGATTTTAACAACTCCGCCGAAATGGCATCAGGTTCCATCCTATTGGCTTTTTTAAGTGCCTTAATCGGGTCATTCATTTCATTTTGGCTTGACCATTATAACCTGTCAGTTCTTTGGTGGTTCTGTAAGCTGTTCTGTTATTGCATCTAATGTGCTACACTTATATCATCTTTATTTTAACCAATACTAATATAATTCCAGTTCCAGAGCTTAGCAGATTCATCGGCGATCTTATTGTCCGCAGTCCCATTGTGGCTAAAGCTTAACGACCCTGTTTATAGAAGTCTTATATTTTGAGCTAGTTTATGTTGCAAAAACCTGGCCGGAAAAATCGGACTATAGTTAAACAAAATCGAGAGGAACTTTAGAATTAAAGCACTGATTTCGTTGGCAGTAAAAATTCAACTAAATTTATTTTATTATACATTTAAATAATTTACAACGATTAATTTCAAGCGGATACCGTGTGACCAAAAATGAGGTATAGAATTTCCTTACGCGATCGTGGGAATCGAGAAAATTCATCGACTGCATGATCTCCACTTACATGTTACGCATACACAAAATTGCTTAATAAAAACATAAAGCGCAAGGTGGATTTTGGTCGCACGCCAGCTCTCGTTACAAATATAACTTAAACTAAGTTTGTACATATTCTTCCTTCTTGAGGCTTTCTAACACTCAACTTACAATGCGGCTTCGAATTGGTGATTGTATTGGCTTTTTAAGGCGATAGAAATAAAAAACATCAACCCAAATACAGCAGCCAACAGTAGATAAGCCGAAGCGTAGTGGCGATAGTCATGAAGATTCATTGTAGTAGATTCGCCTTTCACTTCTAACTGGGTCATAAGATCGCCAATTCTTTTCGTAAGCTTATCAAATGGATGTTGATCAATATCCCTTATCTCTGGTGGACCGGCAAAGTAGTTGGATACAGTGCGTGTTGTGATCCAGTTGTTAAACTTGACATTTGGAATGAATGTGCTCATTATGGTGGAGTTGTAAGCCGTACGACCATTAATGACGGTTTTCCCGATTTGAAGAATGTAGAATCCCTAAAATTCAAATTATTTCATTGTCAGACAAAGCAATGCTGCCTCGTAACTCCCTCATAAATAAGATGTCCTGTTTTATTGGACACTCTTATAAAGGGTGAATTCAATGTTGCCGAATTTTACAAAGACTCTATTTCGTCATCAATATTTAGGGATATCCAGGAAGATTACATACCTTTCCAAATTCAGGGACTCCGACCAAGACCAGGCCTGGGCATAGGAAAATATTTCATATTAGCAACAGCCGTACCTGTGAGATTTAAATTAGATGGTAGACTACTTAATAAACAAAAGGTGACTTTGAGGGTGCTGCACATTGTACAAATAATAAATGGTGGTCAAGCTTAAGTTTTATTCATAAGAAGTACTGTAATCTGCAAAACAAATTGCTCGTTTACGTTTTATTGTCTGGCTTATGTTTACATGCCGATAAAAGCTACTACATTTTGAAGCACAATCTTGCAACATTTTAATCAGACGAAATATTCGCAAATCAGTATTACGTATGATCTTCTGGAGAAGGTTAAAAGCTAAAAGAAAAGGGTAAATATTCATGGGTGATTGATCAGCTCGAAGTGAACTAATCAGGCATGTCATAGTCCACCGGTTGGGTCAATTGTGATTTGCAGCCCCAAATCTGAAGAGAAACCGCTTCTAAACCAAGTAGGTAGGGTATGCATTTCAGAAGGTTCATATTTCAACTCAAACTCCGAAAGTTCCTTATGCTTTCAGCATGCTAGGAAGAAAATAATAGTGAAGGTACATATGTACATGATGTTTTCTGTGAATAAAATCACAGCTTTACTTAGGTCCATTGTTCCCAATTTTTGGGTTTTTTTAATCTAGCATCTATAGAGAGTATCTAGCATCTATACGAGTATCAGAAACAACTAGATAAGGTTTAAATAGCGGAAGGTTATTATAGTTTAAACTCCACAAGTTCCTAGTATCAACACACGGGACAATACACGGTTCCAATGTAGACCTATTAATCGACAAAAGATCGGATAGTAAGATGTGAAATTCTTAAAAGTCACTTTCTTTATACTCTGAATATCGGTAAAGATTTATGTAAATCTTTTGTAACTGGATTAATAAGTTACCTTTTGGAACGTTCCAATTAAGTTCTTGTGGAAGGTTTCAAGTTTGGTCTCTGTACGGCCTATGAATGACCACAAAATTCGATTTCGCCAAAAGTGCTGCGAAATGTCAAGGTTTCCTTAACCGATGTAAGAAGTACTTTTCAAACGAAATTACCAGTCCGTTCCTCTAAACCTTCAACTGTAGTCGTTGTTAGCCATTTCGTCATGAATGCACATCAGTTTACCCTCAAACCCAGCTTTGGACGTTTATGGAATGACCTGCCCAACTATATTTCCTAGTCACTATAACCTGCAAACATTAAAAACCAGCGTACATTAGGTGCGCTTTTTTGGCATTGGTATCAGCGCTTGATTTTCATAGCCCAAAAAACGGTTATGGGCGTTAATTTTTAACATTGGGATCATTTAGCAGCATTGCCATTTTATTTGTTCAAAATGTGACACATCTTTTGGCATTCCCATACAAGTTATCACTATCATGGAAAAATAGGTATGGACGTATTGTTGTTATCCGCGTTAACTCAGTTAAATATTTTGCATTGAGTTAGTGCGCATAGGTTAAGTTGTTAGTGTAATTTGCACGTGGATTGGAAATAAGCGCTTAGGTGTGTTTTTTTTATGGCATCGGTATCAACGCTTAATTTTCAGAGTCCAAAAACGGCTATCGGCGTTAACTATTAATATTCGGGGAAATGGACAGCACTAGCATTTGGTTTGTTCAAAAAGTAGGCGTTCCCAAAATGTTACCGCTATCGTAGAGAAGTAGGTCTGGAAGCTTCGATAAATATCTTGCATTAAGTTAGCTCGTATAGGGTAATTTGTTACTGTAATTTACACGTGGATGGGAAATAAGCGCTGATACTGATGCCAAAAAATACACCTAATGTATCACAGCAAGCGCTGTGTGCAGACATTTTAAAGATGTGTAAAATCGCTTGAAGGCGAACTTGTAAAAGAAAATACTGCATTGATTGTCCTTCCAAGTGCAATACAGTCATTCAGTTTATAACTTATTGCATCAACTGAATTTGAACCACGAAATTGTCAAGCCCACATGTTCATTACTTTGCATGGGATATTATAAAAAAAAAATTCATCATGTTATATATGAGAATAAAAGCAGTCGTGGAGTGTTGAAATTCACCTGGATAATCACCATTCGTATTTAAGCGTCAGAAAATTGCCCACAAAAACTCAACCAAACAGAAGCCACATTACGTCCATGCTATAGATCCGTTTCAGTTAAATTGACTTCTATCGCTCTATTAACGTTTATCATCTGCTGGCGCTAAGTTAGTATACTAAATCTCTTTCCATTTCTTCAGTTTTGTAAGTCATACCGTCAGCAGCAGTTCTATAATCAGGATTCTGAGTAAAACGCTGTGACCATGCACCAATCCGATTAATAATACATTCATTCATCGTTGGCTGGTACCAATGCTATCACCACTCCGAAAGCGTGGTGGAAAACTATCTTTCGTAAATAATGAAGAACTGAACCATGATTTTAGCTTCGTCATTTATTTCTACCATCATTCGACTACGCAGCATTTTCTTGCAGAACGACATTGGATAACTTATTCTTAGGCAAATTTATGGAGGGCTTTCGTTCCGTAATAATACCAGTCGCAACTGTCATAGCATTTTCACGAATCGTAAATGCCTGACCTGGAGTCATCACCATTTTACGAAACAAAGTGATAAGAACTTTCCCATGTTCCCCCGGCATAATCATTCCGCTTTGAGGATCTAAAATAGAAATGAAAAAAAAAAATAATAATAAAAATGTTACCAAAATGTCATACAGGATATGCATTTTTCTTTACCTAAATCTAATCTTGCCGGAATATTCCATGTGGTGCTGAACAATTGCTGGATATAACCTGACATAAGTGGTCTCGACCGACCGCCTTCTGCACGCGATAGTAAGTACATGGATCCTTCAAAATGATTGGAAATATCTTCCGTGCCAGAGGCACAAAGTAACATGCCTCGTTCAACACGAGAAATTTTAACGCCCCGCAGTAGAACTCCAACATTTTCACCAGCTACTCCCTGAATGGGTTACAATATTTAAATTCCCTGTAAAATTCTTTTTTTACCACTTTACCTGGGGAACGCTTTTCTTAAAAATTTGTATATCACCAATAGTGGTTTTGATGTTCTGGTTGAATCCAAGAAGATCTGCTTCGTCGTTCTTTAAGATCGCTCCTCTTTTTATTGTCCCAACCACGACTGTACCCCTGCCCGGAACAGTGAATGCATTGTCAATGGGCAGAATAAATGGAGAAGTAACGTCTCTTGTAGGTGTTGGGACAAAACTGTCTACTTCAGCGAGTAGTTTCTCAACCGAAGGCAGTCCATACTCCGACTGGTCCTCACGCAATGCAAGCAAAGCCGACCCGTATATAACGGGACTATTGATGCCATCGAAACCAAAGTCGGTTAACATTTCACGCATTTCGATTTCAACCAGTTCAAGAACATCTTTGTCCACTAAATCGGCCTTGTTTACAAAGACGATGATTTTCTGAATGCATACTTGCTTGGCAAGCAATAGATGTTCTCTGGTCTGTGGCATTTGACCGTCAGTGGCAGCGACAACTAGAATTGCTCCGTCCATCTGAGTAGCGCCAGATATCATGTTCTAATGGGAACTTAATAGATTATTTACGCTTGCAGTAGATGAGAACTTACTTTGATGTAATCCGCATGACCCGGACAGTCGGTGTGCGCATATGTTCGTGATTCAGTTGCATAACCAATATGACAGGCGTTAATGGTGATTCCTTCGAAGAAGCACCATGAATTACTTTTTTCTTAAATGCTATTTCATTCCATATCACTGGACTTACCTCGAGCTTTCTCCTCAGGAGCTCTATCGATCTGATCATAGGGGACGTAGTTGGCTAGGCCCTTTTTTGATAGAACCTTTGTTATAGCTGCTGTTAGAGTTGTTTTACCATGATCGACGTGACCAATGGTGCCAATGTTACAGTGAGGCTTTTCATTATCAGCTTTAGCAGAGAAGTGTCTTGCTACAAAGTGGCTTTGGTAAAGTCTGGGAGTTGAAAGCCTGAGACAGGTTGCCCCACCTATACAGAAGGTTTGACCAGCATGATATGTTGCTGCAAGTGCTCTTAACTTTTGTTTGAACCGTAAGTAAGACTGGAGATTTCGACAAAGTTTTGTTAGCGTATTCATTTCTGGGAGCAAGTGTAAGGACTGCACCCTGATTAACCCGAATTCTTCCACAAGGCGAATTATTTTTCAGTAACAGCTGATTATTAAATGTCAAGATTTTGTTTACAGGGACTAGTTTTGTTTGATTAAAGGAACAGAACTACACTGGGGGCAGAAAAAGTTGTAAGAGGTGAGAATATTAGTAAACTAAAGGTTTTTTTCATTAGATGCATCCCATTTTTCCAGATTGTCTACCATTTAATCATTGAAAGATATGCGCTTCAATAACGTTTAAAAATCATCCAAAGTTTTTTTTTTTTATCAAAATTCGCAGTCACTTATAACTATGCTACGTGGAGGGAAACACCGAGAGTGAGGAGAATACTGCAGCTTTACGATAGTCGGTAATTTAAGATAGCAATTAATCGATTCCGCCCCGTTCTCAAAACCTGGGTATGTCACAATTTTCACCAAAAAATCGTCCTTAGTGATGATGTACATTTTTGATTAAATATCAAGGAATTGGTCAAGCCAACAGCTGGAGTTGTATCAACACCAGGTATTTTATACAAACAAATTGTGTCTGTTTAGCCACGGCGGGGTTGTCATTGGGTCGTTCTTCTTCCGTGATGGTGCATGCACGTTGGTTACAGTTATTATTATTACTATTTTTTTGTTGATAAATTGGCAGTGGAAAGATTGAAAGATGTGTGGTTTCAACAGGATGGTTCCTTTACCACGTAGAGGAAGTTACAGTCGACTTATTGAAAACGAAGTTCGCTGATTGTCATATCGCCTGAAATGGCTCTGTCAATTGGCCGTACTGTTTGTGCGGTTTTCTTTGGGGGTGCACTGAGTCTCTGCTTTATGACAAAAGGCAAGCGAGTTTAGACAGTGAAATTGTTGGAATATTAAGTCTAGGGAGTCATCATTATGCATGCGGTTTCATAGAGAACATTTGAATGATGGCATAGATTATTTGTCAACCTAAATCAAAAATTTCATCGATAAGTTAAACACACTTCATAGAAAAACATAAAAATAGTATGCAAACAATAAATTTTATTGCATACTATTATTCTATATCCTTTATTCTTTCTTTCTATAAAAAGTGACAGATAGCATTCTATGAAATATTGCTCGTGGAGATACGGTGTTAGGAAATCCAAAATGCTGAACTCATAGCTTAATCGCTTGTAATGTGGTAACTTGGATCGATTGTGCAGGCAAATGTTTCATATCGCGTTCAGAAAATTCAATCAGCCCAATTGGGTTTTCAAACGCTGTGTGTATGTTTCTCTTATTACTATGCCCCCAAAGCTGCCCAAAAATATCTTACAGTCGGGTTTAGTACCATTAACCTACTGCTTAACGGTTTCGTGACGTTGTATTTTTCCTCTTAAATATCATTTATGAGTGCAATAAATTCTCATTTTCTGAAGACTTTGAGGAATATTTTTTTGAAGTATTAAAGCGTTCTATACATACACTGGCTTAAACTTTGGTCGGGACCTAATTGACCGGAAACTTCGATCTTAAAACGAGTATACTGGAAAATATATGTAAGGGGTTCACCAAGTATATCACCCTAGCTAGAACTATGTTAAATTTTTTGGCTCCCACCAGAGTACCAGAAGAGTACTCCGTGGCAAAACTCTTTCATTACAGAGTTACTCATTGAAGCACACTACTCTGCCAGTGGTAGGTATGTTTGCTTCAACGACAAGGAAAGTCTTTCACAATGAACAGCAAAGGAACGAAAACACCCAATCACTCCCAGGACGCCGAACTATGTATGTGTATATTCATAAATTTCTAAGAGTCTATTGGGCTTAATGGCTTGATCAGCAAATTTCTGAGCACGAACCAAAGTTTAGTTCTTTTTCCGAATGTAAACTAGCCTCGGAGATGTTAAATATTTTGCTATGTTCACTTATAAGTAAAAAATGTTCGGCAAATTTAGCATCGAGACTGAAGGTTCGGTAAATCTTTTGTTCTTGAACCCCACTGGTTGTAACATTTTATCTAGAGTTACGTCATTCTTACGTTTGATGAGATGGAGCTAATTTGGATAAACGTTGTCCAAGCTTGCGTTTTTCATTCGATGGTAGGAGGCTAGACTTAAGAAATTCAAAGAATAAAAATTCGTTGCATCGACTCGTTAATATTTACATATCATATATAATATTTGTAAACACAAAATCATTCATAAGTGCAAACCTAGCGAAGTTAACTGTCAAATGGCGACACATTCGACAGGAAGATTTTAAAGTCTTCCCGCCACTTTTGTTGAACCATAGTGTGGTTGTTGTTTGCAGATTGTTGTTCATTTAAAAATTTCATTTGTTCCATTATTTGTTTAATTGTTTTAATTTGACTTCAACTGAATTAAAAAAAAAGTTATATACCAGAAACCGAATTAAAAATACAAAATGTCTAGTCCTGCAAGAACACCCGGAAGAAATGCCCCCAGAGGTCAGAGGACTCCAACAAGAGGTGGCAAAATTTACAATAAAATAAATTAAAAATCAAATTTAACCTATGTATACAGGAACTGCTGCACAAGAGCCAGATACTCCTATGCGAATGGGTGCCCGAGCAGCTGCCTCGGATAATGTTAGCTTGCCGCCAACATCGCCGGGCGGGGTTAGCGTGCCTCCGACAAGTCCAGCTCGTGGCATAGCCGTCAATATGAGTGAAATTGATTTGAGCTCACCTCTTAATTATGGTACCCCAAGGTGAATTTAATTGAATCTAATCCCAAATGACACTAACAAAATAAGCACATTTTTATATGCAGCTCAATGGGGTCGATTCGAACGCCTCGTTCTGGAATTCGCGGAACACCGTTGCGTGCCCGACCGGACATCCGTACTGATAAACGCATGAGACAAGTAGCAATAGGAGGTGAATCGGTAAGTTTTCTTTTCAACTTTATTATATAAACAAATCTAGATTAAATAGACGAATTCCTCACAGTTGTTGAAAGAATATGATTATTAATCCAATTCCAACGGCGAAGCAAACAAATTCTACCCAGTCCAACCATTTTCTTGACTAGAAATGAACGTTACTTAAAAGTGCAATTATGTAGTGCAGATTAAAAAAAAAATACTTTTTTTCTTATGAGCTTCCTGCGACAAATGGGACATTTGCTACAGATTTTGCGATATGTGATGTAGGTTTCTAGGCATTCTGTGCAGAAAGAATGCCCACAGCTTAGAATTGTGGGATGTTTCTTTTGCTCCAAGCATATGACACATTTTTCTTCGGATTTATTTGAATCGAACATTTTAAGAAAAATAAAAAAAATCACATCAATTTGCTTTGACTCCTCAATGCTATCGACGATTATGATCAGTAAATTGAAATTTTATACTTAGTCTTGATAGGACGTTGTGAATTAATCATCTAGGGTTGATTTTTGAAGGTGATTATCCTCTTGTACCAGATCTTTACTCTCAAACTCAACTCGGACCGCGTATGGTGAAATGTAATAATTAAATATCGGTGTCAGTCCTAACAAACTGTAAAGCTGTTGCCATCATCATAATTTTCCTGGTTAGATATTGTCCATTGTTTCTTGTGATCTTTATACATATTTCTTTTGTCTTATTTTCCAACAATGTTATGGTGACCAAAATTTCTTTAAACGGTTGTAGCAACTACCAACATATATGTATTTATCAGCAGGAAATGTATGCAGAAGTAAGCTCATTTTCACTTACACGTTAAAACCACTCACTTCAATATTTTCGGGTAATTCTTACAACTTTTCAGTGCAGTCATATTAATTTGTGATTGCTAGCGATTCCTGTACTTGCGTACCTGCGACTGTGTACCATTTCTTGAAATGTGCCGCAACTCCTTTTAGGTTTGCTATGGAAATCCAATTGTCTCACTCAACCCGATTTTCCCTCGACTAGCAATGGAGGTTTCACCTTTTTGAATGATTAGGCCAGACAATTTGCAATATGTTGTGTAAATGACGATTTAAACAAGTATCCTCGTGTTGGTTCAGATAAATCATGATAGCTTTATCTGAAATGGAAAAAAAAACCGAATACTTTCTGTTAGTAGGTGAGTATAGCTCGTGATTGAACGAAGGATTTAAAAAAAACAAAAATTGAAATGCGATTTTTGCAGAATTGTATGCAAAAAAAGGACACTTTTCGGTCCAATATACACCACATATTGCCTTGTAAAATAAGTTGTAATCAAAGAAGAAAAAATCGTCCAATCACTAGACAATCCTATCTAGAAGTTGTCTGCAAAATTTAAGAAAGATCGGTGGATTAGTTTATGAAAAATCTTGTCCACCGACTTCAAAAATAGAGTTTTTATGAAACTTTCATATTACCAGATGGTCCTTGGTGACCGCATTCATTTTTTCTAAATCCTTATGCCGCCCTTCAAACTCTGTCGTATCTAGTTGTTTCTTCAAAGTCTCATATATAAAGGTAACTCTTAGGAATCGAGAAAAACCGACAAACAATAGCTAAGCAGCTGCTTCGATATACCAGCGACTCTGCCGCCCCCCACTGAAAGGAATTTGCAAATGCTTTCCTAGAGTTTTACTGCAATTGATTTGAAACTTTGGGAAAATTATATGTTGTACTATTAGATAAAAAAAATGATTTTTTTGAAATTTCCAAACCCATGTAACCCCTTAATAAAGCAATGTGCAATGGCTAGCATTCTTAATTCACACTGTTATTGTACAGTGAGTAAGTAGGAATCGACTTTTAACGCATGGGATTTGCTCGAAAATGATTTTTGCTTAAACACCACTCTTTTTTCGGATATTCCTATTTCTGAGTTTTTGAAAAAAAATCTGATTCCAACTCTTCAAGAGGATGTGGGAAATTTGTAGATTTTCTTGGGTCTGATTTTAACAGCTCCAAGATCTCACCGCATTTTTGTTACTCACGGCAATGATCTAGTCTTTGGTGAGAATTAAACTGAGAATCGAATAACTCATTTTGACTTGGGTTCATATCGTTGTAATTGCTGTAGTTACTCGTACGCCTACCACGGTGTACTCTTTCGATATTACTTTTTCAGATATTCGATGGCAATATCTGAATCCACCCCACTGCTGAGGTTAGTCGTTAGAATGCCATTCAGCTTGGCCATCTATGGCATTGACCATCGGCTAAGAAGCTACTTGATTTAGGGTAATTAATTTTTTGGATTCTGTATATCAGAGAGGGCACGTCTGTAACCGTCAATTTTATTAATTATTTTTTTACGTTTTGGGTGGCGATGGTCGTGGCTGTTTTCCAGTATTGTGGTATTATACTTGTGTCAACAATTTTATTATAAAGTTTGATAAGAGTAGTTTTTGTTTCCGTTGGCAGATTTTTAAACATAGGTTAAGAAAATCTGTCTCTACCTGGAGTCTTCCCTTTTAGTTTGCTGAGAGAAGATTCTAATTCGGAGAGTAAAATGGTAGACGGAAGAAATACAATGTTTAGACTTTCGTCTTTTTTAGATCTAAAATTCATATGGAAGTTGGTGCCTTCAGAATATTTGCACCAAGTAGCTGCGAAGTCGTTGCTTATTTCTATAGGGTTGACGAGAGATCATAAGTAAGTTTCAATACACGCAATAAAATGAGACATAGCTGAGCCACAGATTCGTTTTATTTTGTTCCAAATATTGCTTGTAGAAGAAGTGTTTTCTAAAGATTCCGTTGGCTTTCTTAAAAGCGGATCTATTGATATCATTGCTAGCTACAAAGCACACTGAAATGTCTATAGTAAATCTCACATATTCTGGCCTTGAATTTCTTGAATTTTAATGTGGGTGAAGTAGGGTTATCTTTGTTGTCTTTTTTATCCAGTTTTAGGGCAGCATTGCATTTTTGGATATATATCAGGGGAGCAGCAAGTGATGTCTGCATTTGTGAGATTTCCGTGTGTAGAAAAATGTGTGGGAGAGCCGTCGTTCAATAAAAGAAGGTTGCTCCTTTTTTATGATCGAGATGAGCCCTAAAAAAAACTTCAAGCATTCATATCTCCTCCTGTTACAAATACAATTGGACCATGGACATGCGTTAGAATCTTTTCCAAATCAAAACTCTTGATGGTTTGATCTGGTGAAAGATACAGATTTATGTATTTGATTTTTAGTTTAAGTTGGTCCTCTAGTGCTAATATTAGGAGATTTGAATTCGAATGTTGACCGGTCTATGTGGAATGTTTTTATTTATCATTATGCCAATAAACAATGTCTAGAGAATGTGTTAATGGGAAAATTTAAAAAGTAACCCTTGAAGGTATTTGGAATAATGTGAGTAGAATTGTAGGGACAATGAGTTTCTGGACATTCACAATACATGGATTTATGTTTGGAAAGAGCCCGAGGTTCGTTGATCACAAATTCGGAAAGCGTACTGAACCTATTTCCCGTGTTTGTTTTCAGCCCTGAGGCCATGGTGTAAGAAGCAACTAATAGTCGCGTGGGTAAATGAGATGAACTTTAAGGAGGAGTGAAAGAGCAGGAAATAAACTTTTTTAACGGGGTACGGTTAGAATAGAGAGGTCTATGTATTTGCACACAATAGAACAATAGAAAACCATCGGTTGGAACGATGCGCACAGTAAGAAAGCCAGTTGGTGACTGCCGACAAGATGGTCTGTTGACTTCACTTGTTTTGTTGGCTGAATAACTTTTAAAATAATAAGTTGTTCTTCAACTTCTCCGTGACTTTTTCGCATAATTTGGCCGATATTCCAATAATTTCATGTCGAGTGCCGTTCCAAGTCGTCTAAAGTTTCTGACTTTTTGGGAGGGACCAGAGACTAGAGCTCTTAATCGCACAACCTGTGTGAAAAATATAGAATTTTTTCTCTATGACAGCCATTTAATCAAAAGTGTGCTGCGGATCATTTTTCAGCGAAAATACGTATCAATAGAGCCCATTCAACGAATGTTCGCTGTGCACCATGGTCTGCGACAGGGACGTTCAAGAAATGCCCAACTCTTGAGGACGTCGCGGAATCGATTGACTGTGGTCTTGATTTATCGACTTGCCTCAATATTTTCTTCACTTCTGCCCTTGTCTCTTCGAATTTTAAGTAGTCTGATTTGTAAGCGTTGTTGATGCGTATAATTTTCTATGATTACATGTTCGGAAATCTGGAACACAAATAAGAGAATACCTATTGGAAACGAGGCACATCTAATGAAAAACCCTTCAGATACAGAAAAGAAAGCAAAAATCATATTAGCCGATTTCATCGACTATTGACATTACTATTTCTCAAATGCTGACATAAACCAATTCTTTAATTCTATCTGTTTACCATGTTTGTGTCAGCCTTTACGAATTCATTGATGGAATCCCTTCTCTTGGGTTCTATTGCCGAAGAAAGTCAGTCCGCAATTCGATACGACAGTTAACCCGAACATAGACCAAAAGTTAATCGCCAAAGATGTTAAAAACCTAAACGATGTGTTTAATTCAATTCTTTGGTCCAAAGTTAACAAAAAGCTGGGTTTTGCATATTACTCTCATATCATTATAATTTATTCAATAAAAAAGCCAATCATAGCACACAAACAACTTATCTATCCTAGTTATAATTAGTTCACAATTAAGCCCAAGTTGCTGCAACAAACATTTGTTCATCAACATGATCTGTCCCATATGGGTGCATTATATGAAGCTGCTGCATGCACGTGTACAATCCAAAAATCAAATAAAGGGCAATCGAAAAAATCCCAATACTTTTTCGCAAGTGAAAATTCGTAGTAAGGACGGCAAAACAAAACATAATATGGTGAATAATGGCGATGAATTGAGCAGTTGTCCCTTCGGCTCCAGGACGTATCTATAAATAAAATTTTCTAAAAGTTGTTAATTATCAAGTAAATTAATTTGAATTTTGGTTACAGC
The DNA here is from genome assembly GCA_949129095.1 of Volucella bombylans. NCBI lineage: Eukaryota > Metazoa > Arthropoda > Insecta > Diptera > Syrphidae > Volucella > Volucella bombylans. Next base: position 174,979,715 of record OX422141.1, read on the forward strand.
GACTGTGAGGGACCTTTCTTTGGCAGCCTTAAGACACATCGTCAGCCCCATTGAAAACACGCAATCTAGAAATAGGGAGACATTTAAAGCCACAGTTAAAATCAAATGATTTAATACTTAAAAGTGGGGCCATAAGAAATGATACGATTGGTATCCTTTTATGATGCCATCGAACTAATGAACAGTAAATTATTATCTCTAAAAGAGTTGAAAGAAATAAATAAATGAACATGAATTTTATTGTTCGATAAAAGTGATTTTAATTTAATTTTAAGATTTTTATAAAATTTTTATAAAATTGTATTACGAACTAGACCAATCCGAAACTCATGGATATTGCAACCAGCTTGTTGCAATTTTTGATTCATAAACTTACCATTGAAATACAAAAATGTATTTTCTAGCATGTACATATGACAAATCATGAAAAACATTTGTATGAGAGTACAGGTCGAGTAGAATTGTAGCGAAAGTCATAAATGAATTCAACACACGTCGATCCTTTATTACTAGCCGAAAAAAAATTTTACGATCCATATTTATACAGATTAACCTACAGCGCGGAAAAGTGGGTACAGCCATGTAAAATGAATTCTTGCAGTTAGAATCGACGGAGCTGTGGGGTATTCATTCGCTCAACATGTCCCAGGTCAATGTCGCTGATAGCATATACCGTTCGATGTTATATATTCTTCTCTAAATCATTTGTATGCAGACGGGACTGAAAATAACTCGAAGAGCTTTTATCTCACGCAATTTAGTAGAACTTCGTGTGCTTCTTATCATGTCCATCCACATTGCTTTAAATAATTCGGCATGTAGTCCGACTGCTTCTGCAGCCTTATTCCACTTTGGTTTTATTATTGCTATCTAGATCTTGTTTTGGTAGGCTGGATGAAGTTGTACGTCATCGTTCCTGTTCAATGGTTCATTTTGCCTGACAGCAGTTGGTGGTCTTCGCCGTTTAACGGTCTGCTTGTCGGCACTTTTTGTCAAACGAAAGTTTCGTGGTGATGGTCGGGTAAAACTTAGCTTATCAGATGGGGCGTCTCTTGTGGCCTTTTGACAAAGTAGATACTGGTCTTCTGCGCTTGGATAGGATTCATTAAGCTTGTTCGAAGAAGTTCAGATCGATACACATCACACGTCCAAAAGTCTGTGCAAGTACTTACATATGCTGATGGCATTAACATCATTGGTAAAACGCGACGAGATGTCAGTGGTGCATTTGAAGGTATTGAAACAGAATGGGTTGAGCAAAACCAAGGTCACAATAATGCACTTTGTCTGGAGTTACCAATAGTTGTTTATCTGGCCTAGAAGGCCTTGTTAAAGGTATATCAATAAGTACACGTTATTAAAGACTGCAGGCGTTGGTAAGAAAAGTTGGGGGCGCCCTTCCAGCGGAAGGCGAAAGTGTCACCATTGATGAAACCTGGATCTATTACAATACACCAGAGACCAAGTGACCAGGCGAATATTTCCCTTCTTCTTTGGGGAAATATTTCGGTCCCATCGACTTGAAAGATTATGGCTACAATTTTTTAGCATTCGAAGGGAATAATCTTTGTGGACTTTCTGAAAAAAGACAGCACGATTACAGAGCAATACCACAGTGAATTATTGGACCAATTTCATAAGAAATTGACAAAAGCACAGCCCCATTTTTTAAAGAAAAAATTATGTTCCACCACCACATCGAACCAGAGCTAACTCATCCGGAATCACCGTGGCCAACTTCCAAGTATTGCGGTACGAATTGCTGCCGCATCCACCGTACTCGCCCAAACTAACTCACTGCCTTTTTTAGATGGAAAAAATGTTCATTTTTGTATGATAAGAGAATCTGTACGCTTGGTGCTTACCTGGAATTGTATTACCCCAGGCTAAAAATGTTGATCCGATCAGTGGTCGCTCGATACCCAAGACATTGCCGATGTCCACTAACAGTGATATGATTTCATTAGAAAGCACATTAACTATCAACATGTTGCATACCATTCCATACATGGCTAAAGGCTTGGCAAAAAGGAAATCAAACGGTTAATACATCTATTTGAATATTTATATGCACAGTAACTTTACAAACTGAAGTTTAGGAGAATGTGTGCTTGTACACAGAAAGACCACGATCGCCATAAATACACCAACATATATCAATATTCTCCAATTTTCTGGATTAAACGACGGATGCAAAGTTAATAGAAGAGGCGATAGTAAAAAGTTAAAGAAAAGTAAGAGTCTAGACCAGCCATCACCAGGAATCATCAAATTTACTATTGGTACCACTAGCTTGTAAGGAATGACAAAGATTATCTATAAAAAAAAAGAGAACATTTAATTGGAGAGTTTCTTCGAGCCGTCTCATATGCCTTACGCCAAACCGCACAAGATTTTTCTGCCATTTACTGAAATTCTGGTACATTTCATTTTCAAATGGATTCATGACTATGATGAACTGTTTCCAAATGCCCACATCGAGAGGATGTTCGTGTGAGGTGAGCGTATACCGAATGATTTCCATTGGTTTGGTTAGTTCAAGATACCTTTGCATATCCTCTGTGAATTCCTTATGATTTGCTGCTTTTCTGGCTACAAGTAAACACAATGATACTCGCATCTACAATAGATGGGCTATAATAAAATGTATTCACTCACCTTTAAGCGCCTTGCGATGATCAAAATATACTGCAATGCAGAGCGCTGGATAGAATATCATTGCGACTAGACCTGAATATAAACTTGTCTCTTTTCGTTCTAAGAGGATAATAAAAAGAGCTGCAAGTCCCATTGTATATAAAATTTGATCCCTTGAAAAGTCGCTTCCCAATAAGGTTGTAGGATTTAGCCAAATTAAAATGCCAACATGAAAAGCCCTTAAGTATGTTCCAGTGCCGATCATTTCATTAACTAGCATCTCTGTGTCGCCTTCATAGAAGAAAAATGTTGATATAATGTCTGGTATACCATCGATCATAACCAGCAAGGTTGCTCCAGCATTATGTTCACTCAAAGTGAAGTACTTCATGAGGCTAATCATGTTTGGAATTCTGAAGTGGAAAACATAAGAAGCAGCTAGATGGAGAAAACAAATCTTAAATTCTTACGCGGTTAGGGTCAAGCAAGCCAACATGAATCCATACATTGCTCCGATGCAGAGTAGAGTTATTGTGGCTGAAGTAAAGTTCATATTTATATACTTAGCCATTGTACAAAGAGATAGACTTAGATAATCAAAGTAGTTGTCAGATTCATGGCAGGATGGGGTAAACCTTATATACGTACAAACGTCCTCATCAACGCTCAAGCTTGACATAAACCGGCATGTGTCCTTCAAAAAATAGAATAATGAGTATTTAAATTAATTGCTTTGAATTTAAAATAAACCTCGTCTATGCCGCGGATAAAGTTCTTGTGAGCCTCGAAATGGGGACAAGAAAGATTCATTTTCAAAAGGGAGCAGTAAACTTAAACTCAATGTCAGCGTCACTTTACTTCAAATAGAGGTCTGTTGCTGCGATTGATTTTGAAAAAAATCCCTACTAGGATTTGAAAAGCATAGCAGCTATTAAGTTTATTTAAATAAAGTGTGAAGTCAAGTGCTTAAACAGATTAATCTACGGCAGATCTATTTGAGTAAAAAAATTGTTAAAGTTATTGTCTTTTCATTTTGTCATACTTACTTCCTTATATATCGCTGCAACCAGAGGTGGACTTGGGTTTCAACCAGTAAATCTACCGCGGTCTTTGGACCACTGCCTCTAGTTACGGACTCCATGGTGTGCCCTGCATCCCTCCATGTAGGAATACACACCGGATCGTTAATATTCATTCGTTCTATTTATTCTAACCACTTGAGGCGGCTGATGCACACTTGTTTGGCTAGGTTGATCTCGCGTAGAGTTCGCTGTTATATCTTCTCCTCCAAATCCTGTCAGCGCAAATAACGCCAAAAATCCTGGGCTCAAAACGGCCAAGGATATTTTCATCCGAATTTTCTAACGTCCATGTTTTTGGTCTATGGCCCAGGACTTTCAGGACTGTGACAAGACCTTGTTACTCAATTGCCTTCTTAGGCCAAAAGAACGTCGATTGCCAAATGTTGCTCTCCGTTTGATTTCTGATGGGGTGTCATCGTCGAAATTAATAGGGGAACCGAGGTAGACAAAACCCATAACTACCTCAAAGTTTTAGCCGACTCGTCGATTTTGAGCGCCCTTTCATACTGACAGCATATACTTCATTTTCCCTTAATTCGCAACTAGATCCATTTTTGCCGCTTCTGTTGCAATATTTGCAAGAGCACCAGTGACAAATCGTTGTGTTCGGAAAATGATATTAATGCCAACACCATCTGCAAGTAGTTTCACACACTTTTAGAAAACTGTACCTCTAGGCTTGGGAGTTTTGCAAGTACGATATTAAAGAAGGACCTGGACTTCTGGATTTTCTCTAGGATCTGCGGAAGTGTGAATATTTGCTTAACGGTAGAATTATCCAGCTTAAAACCATGCTGATAGGGGCCAATCAGATCGTTGACAGGGACTCACAAGATCTTGTACGTGGTATTGAGGATACTGGTGCATCCAAGGTTCGCGCGTTTTGGATAATTTTCTTACTTGTGGATCATGCAAATGATGCTAGGTTCATGGTTCATAGATGCATGGATCATACTTTACTCCGATCAAATCGTGGAAATGAGTTGGTGTATGGTTTCTACCAAGTCATCTCCTGCTGCCTTACCTGGCATTGCTATGTTTGAGTTAAGATATAGCTAGCTTACTTCACTTTGGCCGGTTGAGCGGAAATCTTTGCCAATGGCCAAGATTGACTGGTTCGTTCCGCTTGATAGCGGAATTTGGGACCTCTCTACGGTTTTCTATTCGGGTCTTGTTGACTTGGCACGTTCTTTCATTTTGGTAAAAATTTCGATCGTTTTCCATGGAGAAGCGGCATTAGATATTCTGCTTCACTTGACACCCCTCGACATTTTTAGCAGACAAGTAGCTGCGACTGCAGCTATTCGCCTTAAAGCGACTAAACAGTGAATAAATAATTCATTTGGCTACGCCAACATTCTCAATACATTAGGAATCCTCACAGAGAACATCGATTACACCATACCTGAGCTTTGGTTTGACAAAAACTTCCATGTAAGCTTCCCCTCTAGATCATTCTGGGAGGAAGATGCTTTCATGGAGGACAAGTCAATCCATCTCTACACAGATGGATCTAAAACCGATAACGGAGTTGGTGGCGGTGTTTTCTCAGATAAGCTAAATCTAAGCCTCTCTTTCCGTCTTCCAAATCACTGTAGCGTGTTCCAGGCGGAAATTTTGGCGATTAAAGAAGTTCTGTCCTGGCTGAAGAAAAACGTGATATCTGCAAAGGATATCCGCATATTTTCGGATAGTCAGGCCGCCATCAAGTCCTTGGACTCGGTCTCATTATATTCTAAAACCGCCCTTGAATGCCAATCACCTCTCATGGAGATGGCAGAGCAGTTCAACATTCACCTTTGTTGGGTGCCGAGCCACAGAGACATTCCAGGGAACTGCAGAACCGATGAACTCGCCAAAATTGGAACCACTCTACCTATCCTACCGGACAAAGGTAGTATAGGTATACCAGCCACTTCGTGCAAACTAACACTAAAGCTGGATGCCAATAAAAGAACAGACCTTAGGTGGACTGCTGGGCAAACATGTCTAGCGACCAAACAGATCTGGCCAAGGCTGGATCTGAGTCGCTCTAAGTGTCTGATCCTTTTAGATAGGAAACATCTCAGCGCCATAATAGGTGTCATTACTGGACACTGCCTCATAGGCAAGCACGCAAGAAGGCTTGGCGCTTTTACTAATGATTTCTGTAGAAGCTGAATGGACGAGGAAGAGGAGGAGACAATCCTCCACCTACTCTGTAAAGCTCTCTCCCAGCGAAGAAAGCTTCATTTAGCAGCTTTCTTCTACAACGACCTAAACGATCTAGAAAACTTAGACGTTAACAGTCTCTTACGCTTTATTATAAGCTCAAACTGGTTCCAGTAGTAAGAGGATCATAGATCCACGTGTCATCACAATGGGCCAATAGGCCTAAGTGGGTTGGTATTTCCAACAGCTACTCTTACCTAACCTAACCTAACCTCCATGGAGAAGCACCTTTCCATTTCTTCGATCGCTAGCTTCTAAGATTCTTTCTTTTTTCTCTGAAGAAGCCTTTTCCTCTTAGAGCACACGAGCTGCTCTTGTTCCTTTACGCACCGTCGCTTCATAGGCGAGTTGTGCTATATCTGCTTCCTACACTCCTCATCAAAATAGGCGTTTCGTGTGGTTGGTCGGGTGAAACGGTTTGTATGTCATGTTTTGCATCTGTGGACGCGAGAGCGTGAATTAAGCTTTGATATAGATCACTATATGGACTTCGCTCACGTGTCTCAATTAGTCTGCCGCTCAAAACAAATCCGTACTACTGCTTTTGTTCCCTGTCGCGGTCACCGTAGTACATGTCATAGTTTTTCCTCCTATATTTGTTCCACCGAACTGCCTGTATAGCGCTGATATCTGTTTTATAGCAATCTATAGCCTCGGGGATGCCCGTGGGATGTTTAACATCCGAACCATCGATGTATAGATCTGAAAGACTGTCATCCTTTGGTGGTGACCTTGCAATTCGCAATTGCAAATACATTAACGCCCTCAGCAGTCCTGAAGTCCTTAAAAAATCCCTATTGATCTCAGGTTCAAGTAGTTCATAAAGGAATCCTATCAAACTAAGTCTTGTTTGCTTGATTCAGTCAAGCGAATTTATTTGCAATACGTTCTACTTCTAATGTTGACTCATTTCTAAAATAAGCAAGTAGCTCACCTCAGCATTGTTATGGGTCTAAGTCGAGCTATCTGTATCCCAACAAGCGTATTGCAAAAGCAGGTCGGTCGAGGCAGCTTTGGTCTTGCTGATATGCATGATATGCATGATTGGAAAATCAGTAATCATTAAGTAATACATAGCCGTGATTTTTCTTGATAATAAGGAAGAGTGTTCTTTACTCAGGGTGTTTGTTGACAGGCTAGACTATTGACATAGCTGGGTGCTGCATCGGCTAGAATGTGGATTCTTGTTATATGTAACATGAACTTCGAACTTAGTCCTTAAATGCGATGATGGTGTGATAGTTAAATCTGTGCATAACCAGCCATGCGTGGGACATATGTGTACATGTGTATATGTTGTCAGCGACGTAATCAAACATTCTGTCCTTGTTAGAATACCACCTTTTAGGGTCTTCTATCCAAGGGTTTGGTTAGACTATAGTTTTAGATTTGATGTTGGTGAGTCGATCGATCTCCATTGCATAGTGTACTCGTATTCTAAAAGTTATTTCGAATTCGTTAAAAGGTCAGGAATACGTTTCCGCAGGTATTCGCTTTATGTAGGTAAACTAGCTGTTCTCCCGGGTCTACAAAAATGTAATAACGATTGGGGAGTGAATGGGGAGAAAAAAATGAAAACTCACCGGCACCATCCGGATAATTGCGAGTCCTTACCAAGTATTACATACGCAATGTTCTTCGAAGTCTTATCTCATCTAAACATCTATACATAGATAAATAATTAGCAGTATTATCTGTATTTCCTCAGCTCGAGCCCATTCCTGAACGTCAATCGGAAACATCAGAGTCATCCACTGGTCCCCAGTTAGTGATTTGGGGCACAAATGTTGTTGTCAGTCAGTGTAAAACTAAATTTAAGAATTTTCTCATGCGCTACATCGATCCAGACGCAGAGCAGGATGAAATATCTGAGAATATTGATGTCAACGAACCGCTGTACTTGCAAAAGTTGGAGGAAATTCATACTCTTGAAGAGCCCTATCTGAATGTTAATTGCTCTCATTTGAAAACATTTGATGAGAATTTATATCGGCAGTTGATCTGTTATCCACAAGAAGTAATTCCCACCTTTGATATGGCCGTAAATGAGATGTTCTTTGAAAAGTATCCAGCAGCAGTTTTGGAACACCAAATTCAGGTTAGACCTTTTAATGCAGAGAAAACTCGTAATATGCGTGCCCTAAATCCGGAGGACATCGATCAGCTAATCAGTATAAGCGGTATGGTGATCCGTACGTCCAATGTCATACCAGAGATGCGTGAGGCTTTTTTTAAATGCATTATTTGCTCGTTCTATACAACTGTTGAGATTGATCGTGGCCGTATAGCTGAACCGACTCTATGTACAAACTGTAACACAAACCATTGCTTCCAATTGGTTCATAATCGATCGCAATTTACTGACAAACAGCTTATTAAATTGCAAGAGGCACCAGATGATATGGCTGCTGGTCAGACGCCTCATAATGTTCTATTATTTGCTCACAATGATTTGGTGGATAAGGTCCAACCCGGTGATCGTGTTACTGTGACAGGTATCTATCGAGCCGTGCCAATACAGGAGAGCAACAGGGCAAGAAATGTTAAGAGCGTATATAAGACTCATGTGGATGTGGTGCATTTTAGGAAGGTCGACAATAAGCGATTGTATGAGGAGGAAGATGGGTAAGAGTTGAGTTATTTTTTGTGTAGGTGAATCGGGTTAATAAGTGTTGAATATTTTAGAAAAGATCACATCTTCCCTCCAGAGCGAATTGAATTGTTAAGGACACTGTCTCAAAAGCCAGATGTTTATGATCGCTTAGCAAGAGCATTGGCACCGTCAATTTACGAGAATGCAGACATCAAGAAAGGAATATTGTTGCAGTTATTTGGTGGGACCAAGAAAAAACATGTTACCGCTGGAAGGCAAAATTTCAGGTAGGACATTGCCATTGTGTGTACTTGTCAAATTGAACTAATTATGTAACATAATTATTTTTACTGTAGATCAGAGATTCATATCCTCCTCTGTGGTGATCCTGGTACCTCAAAGTCCCAACTGTTGCAGTATGTTTTTAATTTAGTGCCCAGGTCCCAATACACCTCAGGTCGTGGCTCTTCGGCTGTGGGTTTGACGGCTTATGTGACTAAAGATCCTGAAACACGTCAATTAGTTTTGCAAACGTAAGTTAATAAAGCTTGAGAAAGGTCTTTATTTTATTTGAACGGTTGATTTGTTTTAGTGGAGCCTTAGTTCTAGCCGACAATGGCGTATGCTGCATTGATGAATTTGACAAGATGAACGATTCTACCCGCAGTGTTCTGCATGAAGTAATGGAACAACAAACTCTAAGTATTGCTAAAGCTGGTATTATTTGTCAATTAAACGCCCGCACATCGATTCTGGCTGCTGCTAATCCAGCTGAATCTCAGTGGAACAAACATAAGAACATCATTGATAATGTTCAACTACCACACACACTACTATCGCGTTTTGATTTGATTTTCTTGGTTTTAGATCCTCAAGATGAAGTGTTTGATCGTCGTTTAGCTTCACATCTTGTTTCGTTATACTATGTCTCAAGACAGGAAGAGGAGGATACAATGTTTGTAAGTGATTTGAGTTTTAAAATGGAATTTGTTTATTTTAAGTCCTTTTGTTAGGATATGAGTGTTTTACGTGACTATATTGCATATGCCCGTGAACATGTTTCACCTACACTCTCCGATGAGGCACAACAGCGTTTAATCCAAGCGTACGTTGATATGCGTAAAGTTGGTGCTGGACGAGGACAAATTTCTGCATACCCACGTCAGTTAGAGAGTTTGATTCGTTTGTCAGAGGCTCACGCTAAAGTTCGTTTGAGCTCGGAAGTCACTGTTCAGGATGTTGAAGAGGCTTGGAGGTTTCTTATTTTTCATCAATTCACTTTCCAATTTATGTAGAAAATAAAATTTTTCTTTTTTTAGACTTCATCGGGAAGCGCTAAAACAATCAGCAACAGATCCGCTTTCAGGCAAAATTGATGTGGGCATTCTCACCACGGGATTGTCCACGGCGGCCCGTAAAAAGCGCGCTGAATTAGTTGGCAGTATTAAGGATAATCTCAAGAAGAGAGTAAAGGTACCTACAATCCCGTACCAGAAATTGTTTAACGAGATTAGAGAGACGTCACAAATTGTAAGTGGTTTTTGTTTATTTTTTATATTTCATGGTTATTGGAGCTTGGCAGCGAAATCGGTGTGCAAAGATACTTTTCATGTGTATTTGCAAGTGTAAATTATAACATTAAAAAAATATTAAATTAAGGTAATATAAGGCTTACATCGTACACCAGCACTATTCGACTATAATCTATCATCTTTGAGTCACTAATGCAATACAACGATGAAGTCTTATTGCGGCAGCTTTTATTCACATATTCTTTCTTATTCCAACTTTTGGAGAGTTGGAGCAATTACTCAGATAAATACTGGAACCTTTTGGAATAAAAAGCAATCAAGCTTTCTCAATATTGAAATGAAATTGTGACCATCACTATCCAAGTTTATCGTAGTTGCAGCTACTAATCTTTGTCTTGCGCGCCAAAGTTAGGATCATGATGAATTATACTTAAGTCTTCCAATGAGAGCATTTTTCACACAGTCAGCACCCTCTGTAACAAACATATGCAATCTGTAGTCCATATTTTTACATGATAAAGAGAAAAAAACGGACTTCAATATAAAAATCGAATGATTTTTCAATTTCATATTCTTGCAGCCTTAAGCAATTCAATTTTATGACTCCTCGACAATTAGCTGTCTGGCGCACGGATAAAAACCCTGCTGCCTCAACCTCGACTCCATCACAGCTCTGAAACTGAATTTCATCATAAACAGCGACTGATTGCCGAAGTGATTTCTTTCCGCACTATTCATCTGTCATTCACTTTGTTCACGATGGAGCAACTTAGAGAAATGTTTGCTGCAACTCCGGATTTAATATTCAGCTTTCTCATTTTGAACCAGTCTTCCAAAAAAACAGCACAGCAAATTAGAGACTTCTTTATTTGCATCTTTATTATTTTTAACAACTGCAACTAAGATACCCACAAAAATTTAAATATCATAATAGTCCACTCAGAAAAGCCGCTCTTTGGTCAACTCTTCAGAAATCTCCAGGTCCCATTACGATTTGTTTCGAATTAACACGTCTTACACAGTGGTATTTTGAAACATTTAGAACACTAACAAACAAACTAACATCACAAACGATTAAACGACGCAATAACTTTTCATACACGTGAGAGATGTGAAGAAGACCGATTTGAGACCGAATTTACTCTTACATATCAACAAGAGTAGTTTTATGAATATAATCTCATTATATGAATAGCCTTATAAAATTACATCCCACCACTTGGGCATAGGTATTTATATCTCTGGCCATATACATATAATCCCTTGGTTCGTCGTTTCCTTTAAAATTGATGTCGTCTAGGTCGCAAAATGCGGTAAAGCTCAAAGATTCGGATGTGTATTTAAACCGTTTCCCTTGCCCTTTCGCTTTTGGGATATTTTCGATGGAAATCATATTACTAAATTCGTCCACTAGTTGATTCTTATGTAGTATAATTGCTGTGCCATTTTTTTCTTTTGTTTGAATTAGATCTCACTGGTAAACAGACCTTTAAAACTGTCGGGCTGTCTAGCTTTATATGGTTTCGCTTTATTAACTATACATTACCCCATTTGCGTTGAATCAAACTCAGCGATAAAAACATTAAAATTATTTTATTTTTACTAGAATACTATTATAATTTATTGGAAAAAAAAGATTCTTTAACGGAGAGTGGGCTCAAGCAGTGTGAAACATTTCGGCGGCATTTCTACGAACATTGTTTTCAGACAGTTTTTAAAATGCCGACGTGTTTTTTTTTTGTCACACTGCTCATTACAACTCTTGAGGCAGCTTTTGAGGGTAGTGACCAAAGCTACTGTATGGCAGGCCCGATGGAAGGGATCCCCCAACGAAGCTGAAGAACTTGAACTTTGACTATTCGTGTGTCGCAAATATTCAGGAGCAATGTATTGGCAAAATTGAAGCTGATGCAGTTTCATCTCCATCATACACATAAACAAAACCGCCACTACTTTTCGCCTAGAATGGCGGTGTGATACAGAAATATTGATTGATCAGCTCGATCTATGTACACCGTAAATCCCTCGTTATAGTTTTGAAACATACGCAGAATATCATCATCAACTTTCTGTTTGTCCATCTCTTCACTTTTTCCAGTGGAGAACACTGTCGTAGTTATATTGTTCAGACGCTATTTCCGAGTAACGGAATATTAGATAGCAAAAATCTGTTTTTTTTTTCTTCACGTCTTTGATCGATACCAGAGGATACTTCTTAGTTCTTTCTTTGCGAACAATCCCGGTTGCATTCGGACCAATGGGTAGTTCGTGAATATTGGCCAATATTTTGTCTTACCTTGGTCTATCGCTTTTTCCACAACAGTGCTCCAGCGAAGTCGCCTATAGCATTGCGATTTTCATACCTCAAACCGTAACACTTCTTTCGCTATAAGTACTAATCAGTTCACCTTCAAGCCCACCTTCCCATGTAGTTTGAAATATCGTGATTGCTTCCTACGCCATTATAATCTGCAAGCATTTAAAACAACGTATCTCTGTATCTCGTCTGCTCTTTGTGCAAATGTTTTAAGGCTGTCTATTATTCCTAGAAACAAAAACCATTTCAAGATTAGTAAAAGAACCATGGAAAAAGTTTAAACGATAAAGTTGACATAGCTCTAGACAGTGACTATAAACCTCAAGAAAATCATGGCACAAAATCTTTAGGGAGAGATCTAAACTAAAGAAAAATGTCGGTAACCAAACATTGAGGATTACATACGTTTTTTCAGTTAAAAAATTTCAAGTGAAAGAGATATTATTGGACAAGTATGTTTAGCAGATCCAACAGTCATCATAAGTCAGTTGTCGGTAGTGCACCGCACGTTCATAATCGCTCAATATTTGAAGAGCGATGACTCTTGAATCGTGCATGTCTTGCTTTTTGCACTCATTTAAATATTTCACGACAGAGTGATCGAGCACGAGACTGATCTGTTTGTGGGTGCAATATTTCACACAAAAAAGGATATTTGTCAACTGAACGGTCCGCGTACATCGATAAAGAAGATTGCGGCCTCTACAAAAAGATGCTGTAAAAGATGCAAATCGTACAGAATCTTAACTAAAGTGACTATCTTTTGCAAGAAACCTAAGTAAAAACAATGCTGAAACTTTTTCGACCAGCAGGAACGCTTGAAAACATACTATGTATGTTTTCAAGCGGGCTATGTATTGGCAAAAGATTCTCCTAATTCTTTAAAAAATAATGGGCTTAGTTGGATTGTGTGTAGGACTTCATATCTGTTTGACCTGTTATTCTATAGCAGCCCCTCAGGTAGAGTTTAGCAGGAAGATGTTTCTGTACAAGATACATAAATAGATTTTCTTTTGAAGAATTTTCCTGCTGATTTTAATCCCAAGCTACCTGCCAGTCATCTGTCTTTATAATTTTCAAATTCCTTTGCATTATTTAATTTACCAATTTTCATTTATTTTCTTTCTTTATGCTTCAGCTTATTACAAGAGAACAATTCGAAGATGCTCTTAAGGAAATCCAAGATGAAGGAATAATCGTAGTTATGGGGAAGAACACAATCAGGATGTGTTAAAACGGAACATTCGTTTTTCTTTTTCTCTTTCTAATCCGTAATTCATAAGTTTTACTTCGAAATTTGTTTTTGTTATACTTTTTTGCGTTTTGAAAATAAATAATTATAATAAAATAGTTTGTGCATGATTTTGGGAAAATAGAAGAAAAATAAGTAGAGATACCTATCTGACAGTGATAAATCTAGCAACGCTAGTGGGTGTTCTTTAACAGAGATTTACCCTCATCATGGTTTGTGAAAATTCTTTGGAACTGCAATAAATCTTGAAAAAGGGGACAATACTTTTTGATGATTAACAAACATTTCTATTGATTGCTTTGTAGGCGTGCAACAGCTGGCTAGTTTTGCAAATGCACATCTGGTTTTGCGAATAGATAATTGCATTCGGAATGATTAATGTGTGTGCCGTCGCTCGTTTGTGTTTAAAGCTTTTATTGTAGGAATACAAGCACCTGCCTTTTTCAGATACTTTTTTGTTTCTTTTGTACTTTAATCCTTTGTGATTTGATTATGATGGGTAGTAGGGTCACTCACAGAATTTCAGCTCAAATTACCGAAGACATTTTAATTGTATAAAAAGCAGATATACCTAGTGTAATTAGAAAAAAATGCTATGTAACGGGCTCTTGTGGCATTGTTCTATGTAGTTTTTGCAAGAGAATATGGTCCGGAGCTCTGCTTGTTCAACATTGGAATCTAAATTTAAGTGTGGAACCATTTTTGGTTTTTATGGAAGAATATTGTGCCAAATTAGTAATTGGCCGCAGGGTAATTCAAGCCAGAGGCGCAACTTAATCCGGGAAAAGAGATAAAGGTAACGCATAAATCTATTAGTAGGTGTATATCATGAAGAACTTATGGAGGTGTTCCCCTTAATTTTAATCGGCTCTCCAAAGAAAAGAAAAATATATTGAGAAAAGACCACAGCAACAAAATCACAACTTGGTTGGTATCGCCATCGTCTTCAAAGGCATACCATTAAAGAAGAGAGTCGTCGATAGCGATTGCTTGCTGCTATCAGACGAGCTTAGTAACTAGTCAAGCATGGATAACAAATGCTAAGAAAATAGCTAATCGTTCCCGTACCAATATCATTTTGGAGAAAGGAAAGTTGTCTTCTGGTAATTGTGGAATCTTTCGTTAAATAAAGGGTCACAGAAAGTATTTGTCTCAGCCTTCACTGCGAATATCACAATTCGGGGGATTTTATCATCACTTAATTAAAACACGGCCAGACCTATTGGTCGTAGCTCACGCGCCGAAGGTCAACTCGACCCATCCAGCGTATCTCCTATGGATTAAGGCGCATTATTCTTAGAGACAAAGACATCTGGAGATTATCAGGTCGTCTCGTCTTCCATATGACGACCCAAAACCTGTGTTGTGATCACGCTTAAAGGATGTAGTGTGCGAAGTTGCATGAAATAGAGAGGCCATCGTGCTAGGGTGGGATCATTTCTAAACCAGAACCATCAGAAGCATCTTTGCTGCTCAAAAATTAAACCCTGCGATCTTCTATTGGATTCTATTATTCACTAGCCACACGTTCTGATGTCAATCATAGCTAGACTAACTTAGCGTTTCCGGCACATGTGCTTGCCGACACTCTTAATATTGGCAGAATATAACATTCCAAAAGGTTTTGGGAAATTCAATCAGAAAAGGCTCCACCAGTCTCTTGCCATTGTAGTCATTCGACGTCAAATTTCTTTACTGTATTTCTTCGGTATTTTGTCGCCCGGGATATTCGTATTCGCACCGCCTACAACAGAGTAGTGGCCTGAGACTATATTGATTCGCGTCAATCTTAACGCCCAGGCCCATAGAATCCGTTATGTACGTTGCGTCGACATATTCGGCTGACAGCTGGATAGAATATTCACTTTGTTATGGAAGCAGGTTCATAAGTAACGGATATGACGGAAAGAACGGACAAAGTAGGTTTACTTTCTACTTATTCATTTCGTCGATCCGTTGACAGCTTTCACATTCACACATTGATGACCATACATTCACACATTTGGGTTCACGCATTCACAAATTGAGAGTAAGCTCTTTCATTGGTGGAGAAATTGAGAGAATGAAGAGAAATTGTCGTAGCTTGAGAAGAAAACATTGATATTAATTGACATTTCAATTATTTTTTTTCGTTTCGTTCGTTATTCTGCCAATGTAGGTATGCCACGGATTCATTTCAGTCAAATACTTCAACGTCAACCATATCCGGCATCGTACCGGACGCAACGGATTCTATGGGTCGGGCCCTTTATTGACGATTTATGATCATGTGAATGCCAGGTGCCTTTGTGGATGCTGAAGTGTGGGAAACAGGTGCTTGCTATTATGACATTTCGTCTCGTCGCGAATTCTATTTTCAGAGCTGATGTTGTATAGCGTACATTTTCCAATGGTGGGGCCAAAGATTCTACATTTCATAACTTGGTTTTAAAATCATCAATGACGGTTTTAACGTCGTGCTTAGGATATTTCTGAGAATGGGCCAGATACCTACGTCATAATCCAATGATCACGTGTCAGTGAATAAGCCACATCTTGGCGGAGAACAGTCGAGCAGAAAACACTGCAACTAAGAACAAAGAGTTGGCATAATAGAGGACCAATGAGCTGCAAAGGAAAACAAACCAAAAGTAAGTAAGTAGCATGATGTCTCAGACTATTAGCTGAATGGGTCTTAAGCCTTAACATCCACTTCTCTTATAGCCTTCTGAACCACTAAACGTTTTTTTTTTTTAAGCTAAAGCTTCTGATCAGCTATATCCACAACCAGGCAGGTGGCAACGTCCTTAGGGTAAGCACTTGAAAGTATATCGTAACAAGAGTACAGACACTCTTTGCTACTTTGTGATTGCGATAGCGCATGGAATTGTGAGGCTGAATGATGCACCGGAGAAAGCAAACTTTAAATTAAATCAGCTGAATCATTGCAACATCGGTAAGCTTATATAGCCAAACGTGAACCAAAAAAGATCCAATGGACTTATAAGGTATAAAAATGAAGCTTCTTTACATTAACAAAAGTATTAACCGGATACGGGCGATGGGCATGCCCAAAGGTTAATGATTTCTATTTACAGTGACTCCTGAGAGGAGAAATAATGAAGAAAAGAAGAATAGTGATAATGGACATGCTATTGGCTTTATTGGAAATATAATTGTATGCTTTTAATGCTTAAATATGATTTTGGGCAAATAGACATTGCAACTGGCTCGAATAAAGCCCTATCTTCTTCGAGCATCTGGGACCGTATATCGGCAGTAACGCAACGAAACTTGGCTTTTAAGTAGTCTTTCGTTTTTGTTTTATTCACTCATTCAAGGAATGTTTCAATCAGTAGAATATTATAACTGCGGTGCACACTGTGTGGCATCTTGAGCCGGTAAGTTTTGTTAATTGAGCTACGAGTTTCGAATTAAATTTGCACAATTTGCAAGCCTTGCTGATAAATGCCCTCCTCGGTTTTGCTGCCTTATTTGGGTTTTTTTTGACAATATTTTTAATCACGGTTCAGCATAAATGTGTCTGGATCTCAGGGGTACTGTGTATGATCTGCTATTTCAAAGTTTGGGGGGCTTTGTTGGCATCATTTTTCAACTTGGAAAAACCCCAGAGAAGGAGATTGCATAACTTTAAAATGTCTTATGCAATAGTTTCACGAGGTATGCATAAAGTGGCACCGACCTGTTGGAACAAAATGTGTTCGAGATCCACGCCATCCATGTGAGGCACAAAATACTGAGATATTACTCAGTATGACTGCTTAGACATTAATTAGCAAAGGACTTTTTAAAATGTTCAATTCTTGACCAAGATGGCGAATTGACGCTGCCGCACTGCTACCCAGATTTTTGCGAATAGATGTGATGATTTCAGCGGAAAAACTTGAACGAAAACGTGTCATTGTCTGACATCGGTAGTGGACTCAGTTACATCGCATTTTTTGATTATTCCTTTAACAGTTGATATACTTGGAACATTTTGATTCCAATCGTATCGTATCGATTAATCATATCAGTCAAAATTTTATTATTTTTGAAATAATATTTATTAAAAAGGAATCGTTGTTGAGACTTCTGACTGCTAAGGCACAACAGCAAAAATAGCACCGAATTTAAATTGTCCGGTCTTTACAATACGCTTAACACAGTTGTATTTAATATGTCTTGTCGTACAGCTACAATTTTTAAAATACAGTTTGGCATTCTGTCCAAAACTTGAAATTTTTTGACATCAACAAGCTACATTTCAAAAATAATGCACACATTTTGTAAAAACAAAGACTGCCTTCTCTCGCATGTGATACTTTCCGGTAAATTGTTGAACAAACAAGATGCAATGATGGTAAAAAAACTGAGAAAAAAGTTCTTTATTGACTCTTGGTAAAGTTACGAAATTCCTAGAATAAACCCGCAAGTTAAGATTACTATACAGTCTATCGTTGTTATACCTAGAATTTTGAAAGAACATTCTTTAAAATAGTAGATGTGTATTAAGGGTAGTATTTTAAGGTCTTTGAATAGTCTAAAACTGGGGGTCGTACGACTTACTTTGCAGATTATTCGTATAGAGTGTTTTTGCTTAATTAGCAAGGGTTGTATTTTATTGCAATGTTTACTGCAGTTTGGATTTAAAAAGACCATTGTATACCAGTTTTAAAATACCAAGTCTGAAATAACTACTAAGTTAAAGTACTGCTTAAAGTGCAAGGTACATGTTCTCTCCAACTAAGCTTCGAGTCTAATATAACCCGCAAATATTTGGAACATTCAACACGTTCAATAACGAAACAATCCGTAGCACACGTAACCTGGAGATCATGACACTGAAGTTGTCGATCAAAAACCTCCAAACATTAATAAAAGAAAATTACAGAAATTCTGTAAATTTGTATTGGAACAACAAAATTCGGCCGGTAAACAGCAGCAAGCCGAATATGTTCCCGCAAATAAATAAAATACTTCGGAGGAAAGATCAAAATGACCTTTCATGACAACGAGCTCATATTTTTAGCAGCAGGCATCGATCCAAATCAGGCCATTGATGATGACAACTTCTTTGTGATCGAAGATCCGCAGGAGAAGGTAGAGGCTATAGGAGCGACTTTCCAGGAAGTATACAAGGCGAATGATATCATTGGCCCCAACCCCGATCTGGAAAATCTAGTCCTTGTGCACAATTTCTACATTCAAAATGAAATAGTGAACTGGCGATTCGAGAGCTCGGGTTTCACCCAGTTCAGCGATGAGAATATGGTAAATAATGTCATCGCCGACGATAGGGTACTACCCCCGTTCATTTCGAAGGAAGAGCCCCAAACGAATCTCCGAATCACATAAAGGTAAGAAATCAGTAGGAACCGATGAAATACCGAACATTGTGCGTCGACATCTACCACTAGAAGCGGTGAACATTTATGTTTAATAACGCAATGAATAATGCACATTATCAAGCGCGTTGGAAAACTGCGGTGGTACATCCCATCCCCAAAAGGGATAAAGATACTTCCAAGCCGGCGAATCCCCGCTCGATAAGTCTTCTTCTAAATATCAGTAAGGTTTTCGAGAAGGTGATCAATGGAGTCCTGACTAAGTGGGTTGAGGACAAACATATAGCTCCGGGTAATCAATTCGGTTTCAAGGCGCGGCATGATATCGTTCATGCTGCGTCTAAATTGGTTTCTGATATCCAATGGAACAAAGGAAACAAACCAGAGTACTGGTGCCTGCCTGATTGACTTGGAAAAGGCCTTCAATACCGTATGGTTAGAGGGACTCTTCTACAAGCTGAACAGGCTGGGCTTAAATAAACCACAGCTGTATATTCTTTTTTGATATGCTCTACAGTTCATCGTGAAGAATGGCGATGCGACTTCTGCTGGAGTATTTGACATTAAAAATAGTCTGCAACACGGTGCGGTTAATTCGCCGATCCTATTCAATATCTACATAAGCGATCTTGTGAGCTGTCTTCGTTATGCCATATCGATCAGATAAAACGATATTGCGATGGCTTTCAGAAATTGGAAACCCATCTTTTTAGGACGCCTTTGTCTGGAGCCTCTACGGGTACCTGAAAGAATTGGCGTAAGTTTTCGATCGTAGGATAACACGGGCAGCCACTTGCTTGTCGAAATATACGTCAGATACCTTGGGATCTGTCTAGATCAATATCTATATTTTAACAAACATATAAATGCTGCCCTGGCCAGAGCCAAAGGTGCTTTTGCCCTTACAAAGAGAATGTTTTACAACAGCCAACTCGATGCAAGGGTAAAAGTGATCTGCTACATGGCCCGTATCCGGCCTATGCTTGTATGTATTTGGATATCCCGTGTGGTTCAGCGTGAGAGCAGGTTTAATGGAAAATGTGTTTACGACAGCTTGTCTTAGGGCTTATCTTCGCTTGTACAGAACCCAGAGTCGGAGTACATAAAATTCTATCTCAATGAGGTCTTCTACAATATGGCGAAACTAATAAGAGCGGACAATTTCATCATTAAGTTGACTCGAGGGCACATTGCAAGAGCTATGACCTCATCGAACAACCTGATCTCCGGGGGCCTTATTACCCTCATCACATATATATCATGAGAATGTGCGCTTTAACTGGTTTGTTCGCCCAGAAGTATTCCGCTATCTGGATAAAAAGGACTGATCCAGTATAGACTAATGCGCTAATCTTTAACGTCGCTCGAACAGCTGCGGACAGGCGACTCAAATGCGACAGGGACATCGTACACGGCAGTGCAGAGCGTCTCCGGTTTAGTAGGACGGTAGGAAATCGTGATTTGAGGGATGTTGCTCAGCAGCAATATGAATTTTGGTGGCTCAGTGAAGGAGAGGAAACTTTTACGTCGTGTCACCCTTATGGGGCAGGGCCGGCAATGGTTTGCTTTTAAGCCATGCCCGGCTTACATAGTTTAAGTAGATTAAAGTATATAGTATTTAAGTTTAAAAAATAAAAATAGAAAATTAAAAAAAAGACTACATATGTAATTATGTAACATATGTACATATGTAAGATATTTTAATTAGGTTAAGATGTATCTTAGGTAGTTTGTAGATTGTATTTATACTGTAATATACTGTCATGGACAAAAGTTTTCACACAAAGTGGTATTAAATATATATTTAAATATTTAAGTAAAAAAACTAAGAGATTTTGGATTCATTCTGTTTTTCCTCCTTCAAAAAAGTAACGGGATTTTCCCATTGCGTAAATTAAAAGAGTGATGCCAATGCGCAACATTTTTCACAGAAAAAGCAAAAAAAATACTTTAATTCAGTAGAACGATTCTCTTGTGTGAAAACTTTTGTCCACACTAAAATGGTAGTTATTTTTTACAATCCGTTATTTTTGTCAAACAATTGTATTTCTAGTTTTCTTTTTTGTTCTATTGAAAAGCCAATTATTCAGAGGTACTGATATAATCAATTAAATATAAAATTTCCCTTAATTTTTTTTGTTTAAGCTTGTTGAATTTCCAAAAAGACGTTGTGTGAAAACTTTTGTCCATGACAGTATGAGGGGGTCAGAGCACAAGGGGGCTAACTAACAGTAGCACAGTTTTGAAAAATCCTTGTTTAACCTCAAACGGAAACTACTAAATGATGGGTAGTTATCCTTTTTCCCGTTAGATCTCACTACCAACACTTGTTTACCTTGTGCACCAAAGAAATAATGTCATTCATGTGGTCATTTGAGCTTATATCCATTTTTATAAAATTTGCACTTACACCCCATGTGCTCTGACCCTCCATATAAGAACAAAATTGTCCATTTACTAAGTTTCTTTCAAAATTAAAAACTATTTTCTTAAAATAAATTGTATTGCACATTCTAAGGTTCGTCGAAAGACATAGATTAAGTATTAGAATGCCAGTAAGTTTTAGCAATTGCACAGTTAATTAAGCTAGTTTTTAAGCGTAATAATGAATTTAATAAATAAAAATGCATTAAAGAAAAGAAAAAAGCAATTGAAACATCTTTCTATCGAACGATTTGTATTGTATTGTACCCTTAAAACTAAACATGTTTGTTGTTTTTTTATTTGGTCTTAGTTTTGAATTCTCGTTTTTGTTTTCCTTCAGGTTCCCAAAGCAGGTATCTTAACAACTGCATAAAGAAAAAGGTTAATCCATGCAATCTATTGCAAACAAAGACTGGCACTTTTTAGAGCCTAAGCACCCAAAATACGAAGCAGGTTTAAAAATTGCTGCAATCCCAAAAACGCTCACCATATGTCTCTAATTATAAATACTCAGCAAGATACGAAAGCATTGGAACCATGTACGAGTACATATTCAAACGGTGATCGGAAACAAAATAAATTGTAGCTCAGGGTCGTTTTCGAAAGGAAAAAAAAAATCATTCCGAATCTTAAAAGTAACTGCTTATGGATACCTGTATGTATGCCATGGGTCGACATGGATAGAAAGATTATATTGTTGCACACCTCAATTTTTCTGGAACAATAAAGAGGAACTGTGCATCGGTTTACAACCCGAATTGTTGTATTAACCCAAAATCACACGAAAAAGAGAAAGATGTAGAATAGAAAATGGGAAATAGAAGAACAAAAGGTCGACCTACCAGTATCGGCACCGGGTTTTTATCTGTGAACGTTTCAAGGACATCCAGATTGAGTACAAGTACTTGGGCACAGCAGCTCTTATGTGTTCTAGAGCACACATCACTGGGTTATTATCATTCTTACCATGGCTCTGGCACTTTGAAAATTTAAGTGTGCATTCAGCACACACACACTGGCATTTGAGGTGCAGATGCACTTCATGCTTTGTGTTTTCTGTGTTTTGCACCATCCGGTTTAAGGACAAATTTCGGTGGTCACTGAGATAAAGGAAACAGCTATCAGACAAACATGAAATTGGAAATTGGAGGACTTGAATTTCTAGTTTTTCTTGATTTTTACTTTATTGGGTTTGCTCGTAGTTGGAGAACACCGATTGTTATGGGATAACAAGGGGATTATGAAATAGTGCAAGTACAGAATTTTTTCCTTCGGTACATACTCGTACATACATATGTGTGTACATATTTCCAATCTGGGATAAGGCTCGCAGATTGTATGTAGTTGAAACTTCGAAAGATAGTTTAGAGATACCAGATTTAAAGTTAAATAATTAAAAAAATTGTTCTAAGCCTACGGATCTGCACTTGTATTTGGTTTCAAAAGTTTTGCTTTGAAACCTTAACAGCGCAACATGCTTGGTTTGAGCTACGCGAAATTAAAATGACAGTCTAAGCACTATGAGATTAAAACTAGTAGGATATTAAACATTCTCGTATACAACAATGTACATACTCGTACATACATACGAGTACATATGTATGGTGTTTCAGCAAGAGCTGTAGGAATTTTTTTGTTGTTTTTTAATAAAACCAACAATTGTTGAGATATCTCTGAAAGTTTTATTACTTTGTAAAGTAGACATATGTATGTATGGGAATTATTCATGGAACACAAATATGTATGTACATATCTTTCTACGCGTTATTTGAGTAGCTCTAGGGTGGAGTTGGGCACTGCAAATTTATTGTGCTGGCTATTTAAGAAGAGGTCTATCGCTATTGCGTTGTTCCTCTAGGTAAAAATCGAAGACTCCGTCAGGTCGAAGTATTGCTCTACATGTCGTAACCATCTAATTGTCTAATCTGGTTGACGAGATTGTCGCGGTATAGCTGGTAGCGTTCGGTTTTGGTTTCGTTCTCCAAAATCTGTAAACGGAAATGGAACGAATCTTGCTTTTAAAACCACCAGTGGTACCCTTCTCCACCTTCGTTAACGTCCATGCCTCAGTGTCTGACAACATGACCGGGATGAAACGGTTTAGTGTCTCCGTAGTGTTTATTGAGGCCTTTGAGTAATAAACTGTCAGAGTCGAAGAAAGCTGCGTATTGTGACTGTTCTGTTTGATTCATCGATATCATGCGTCACTTCTTTTGACCCTTTTGGCTTTGCCCTCATTCACATGTAAACCCAATGGTGCCGCTGTTGTTCTGGTACTTGAAAGCGCACTTGTGACAGTTCGTTGTGTGCTACCAATCATCATCAGAGTATGCAAGAAGTTCCACAGATTTTTAAAGAAATCATGCCTCTGGTAACACCTGGCTGGGAATTTCGGTACAATTTTCTTAGAATCGCGTTGAAGAGTCACGTGATAGTGCATCACCGATATCACTCAATCATCGATTTCCAAGGTCTGTTTCCAGGATCAGCTGTTGTGTTCGTTCGGTTGACAGTTGTGACGTATTGCCGGAGAGAACCGTCCTATACAATCCATAGCATTTCTGAGAGTGTTGAAGAGAAAAAGCGATAAGAGTTTCTCTTTCTCTATATTCTCTCAATGCTTCCATTTAAGTTCATACATTCGTTGTCGTGTATTCTATCTAGCTGTCAGTTAAAAACGTCAATGAAAATGCGGAACGACGGAGCAACGGATTGACTCAATGCATGGGTCGGGGCGTTGAAGCCTAATCAGGTAGTTGACAATAGATTGTTGTCTCTTCCGGAGAAGGTACACGGCGTTGATGTTTCATTTAACAGAGTATGCTTTCCTCCGACTAAATATTGGGCCTGGGCCTGGAACATGCTCCCTACCAAACCATTTCTCACCTTAAACAACTCGGTAGGTAGACTGTCCGACACGGTGGCTTTCCCATACTCAAATTTAAATATTGCTGTTTTTACTTCATTTTGGTCAGGTGGACGGTGCTTTTCAGGGTTCACTCGGGTTCTCTTGCCTTGACACCTTCGTTTTACTTTTTGGTAAAACCTTGCTCCTGGTGAAGCACATTTTCCCTGTTTTTTTATTTTATAGATCGTACTGAGTCTTTCTTGAAGTTTTGATGTATACTCGTTAGGGTAGTCGGTTGAAACAGAGCGTATTAGCACGTTTTCGGTGGTTTGTGGTCTGTTTAAAATCTGATACATTCCATGGGAGCGTCCAAATCCTAACCTCTTTATTGCTTCGAAACACTGAGATTTTTACGTGGTCATGTTCTTAATGCAAATTTTTTTCTTGGAACGGTTAGGTGAAAATTGAATTGCAAAAAAATCAGGGCAATGCTGCGGTGATGGAAAAAGTGGAAACAGTTGGCTTAGACGCTGTGCCTACCGCTTCCATCGCCGCTTCTAAGAGTACGAAGAACGCACACCAAAGGTCAAGGTATTCGCTACGTAACGCTATTCGTAAGGTAGCAAAATATGAGCGTTGTTATCCCAGCAACCTAAACGAGTGGGAAAAAGGTGCGTTTGAGAGAGCGAATTCCATCGTGACCAACCAATCGCTTATTCAACAGATGGCAGGCAAGTGAGATGCAAATGCGGGAATGGAAGCCGAAGTAAGGAAGCCCTCTACCTCCTACGCGTCAAAATTAAAGGAAGGGCTAGCGTCTCTGGAAGGAAGGGCAGTTTTAGCAGCAAAAGAAGCAAAGCGACCCGAAAAACGAGTTTCTCGTTGCTGTTATAAACGAGTTGGAACCTTGCGGTTGTCTGACAATCGACAGATGGAAAAATGTTGAGAAGAAGTTCCAAGACGTCCCATGGAAGGAATTATCCACCACAGGAAAAAGGGAGTTTCAATTCGATGGCGCCTTCCGTGGACGGTTGGGAGGGCATCAAACTAAAATGCACGACGGTGGAACAGGTAAACCTGCACCATAGTAGGACAGCGACGGCCTGTCCAGTGGAGTACATCACTTGCATCCTAATCAAAAGCTAAATAGAGGCATTTCTTTTGAATAATTAGTAAATATACACCTGGATACCCAGCCACCTGACATTTCAGTCCTTTAAGCCCTACAAATCTCCCGGTTCGGATGGTCTTCTACCGATTATGCTGCAGAAAGCATCGGAAGTAGCAATCAAAAAAATTATGGAAATTCTTAGACATAGTCTAAAAATAGCTTGGAGGAAGTTAATGTGGTTTTTGTAGCTGAAGCTGGCAAACAGGGGCATATAACAGCAAAAGATTTCAGACCAATAAGTCTGTCATTATTTATGCTTTTAAACCTCGAACGATTATTGGAGATTCATATTAGGAACAGATGCAGTAGTGGCTTTTCGAATGAGTCGCAGCATGCATATATGAAAGGCAAATCTGTAGAAACCGCGCTGCACGAGGTGGTGGGGAAAATAGAAAGGAGTCTACACTTCGGTGAGTTTGCGATGGCGGCCTTCCTCGATATGGAAGGAGCCTTCAATAACGTGGAGTGCAGCGCCATTAAAAGCGCTCTAGTAGACACTAATATTGAACAGGGCATTACAAATTGGGTTTGCAACATGCTTGGAAGTAGTAAAAAAACTGTTCCATTGGACAAAGCTCGGTAAGAATGTCTGTAACCAGGGGAACCCCTTAAGGGAGAGTCATATCGCCACTCCAGTGGGTGCTGGTTATCAATAACATCCTTAAATGTGTATAAGTGCCACGGCATACGCAGATGACGTTGTCATAATAGTGCAGGGAAAATACTTAAATATTTTAAGCGAGATTATGGAGGCTGCACTTGCTCAAAAAGCTGTGGTCTCAATGCCAACACTTCCAAAGATTTAAACTCCCAAAACTCAACGGAGTGGAATTGTCACAGTGCGGAGTATCTGCGTGTAATTCTGAACAAACAACTGAATTGGAATCTTAACGTACGAGTAACGGAAAGAATCAAAAAGGCATATAATGCGGTTTCCGGAAAATTGGGTGCCAGGACACTGTCGTATAGAAATGAACAAGCGGATGAGCTTGCAAGAAGAGGAGGGCTATTCGATAATAGTGTCTGCCCACTAAGGTGGTCAAGTTTTGAAGGACACAGGGTATCAGAGACTGTTAAAGATTTAGGGAGTTAATACAATTAAATGGGGATCAGCTTAGGACAATAATAGGAATCCTAACAGGACACTGTCTCCTGCGGAAACACGC
This sequence comes from Volucella bombylans, assembly GCA_949129095.1. Taxonomy (NCBI): domain Eukaryota; kingdom Metazoa; phylum Arthropoda; class Insecta; order Diptera; family Syrphidae; genus Volucella; species Volucella bombylans. Next base: position 175,006,275 of record OX422141.1, read on the forward strand.
AAAGAGACTCAAATTGTTAGATACGGACATTTGCAGATTCTGCGGTCATCTGTAAGCTGTTGAGGACATAACACACATACTGTGTGAAAGCGAGATGTGCTCAGGTTAAAATCAAAAACAGGGAGGTTTGAGTTGACCTTACGGTGAATGCGGGAAATTAGTTCGTTAGAACCATAGCAGGCGCGATGAGTTACGAGAGTTAATGTTGAAGAAAATAGAATTGTAGAGGGAGGGGCAATTCATAGAACAAGAGAAGAGTCGATGAATGCAGAAAATATTCAAAGGTCGTGAAGGGATTAAACCTGGGGTATAGGTTGGCCATGGAGAAAATAAAATCGAGGAGGAATTGATGATATATTTTATATTTTATCGAATGCCTTAGCTAAATTTGCAGTAACAAATCGATTTCGTTGCCATTTTCTAGGGCTGAAAGCGCAAGGATACGAATTCAGCTAAGTTTGTAGTAGTTGATCTACCTTTCAAAAATCCATGCTAACTGGGGGGATGTAAGAGACTTCCATTGATAGCATATCGCTTTATATAAAAAAAACTTTCGTACATTTTACGTATGTGAGGACCGCAGTTAGTTACTTCATTCTTCATTTCATTTTTGGACCGGGGTTATGAAAAAAACCAAACTTGGGGGAATTCTTCTTGTGTGATGAAAAGCTGAAATAGGGAGGAAAGTGGGTGAGAAAGATAGTTGATGCACATTTTGAGAAGTATTGCGGGGAGTCTGTCTGGCCCTGCATCTTGACGTATGTTTTGAATTAAAGCCACCGGCAATTATAAAACTCGGTTTAAGGGAATTAAATGTATTACATATTGAAGACATTTTTTTCAAGCGCACATCGCGGTGGACAGTAAATATGATATGTATATGAAATGGAAAAGAAATGATGCCTATTTCTTACATGTACCGTGATTACTTGCACGGTTTCGTGCTCTATTTTTAAATATTCGATTCAACAGATTCATCTCTCGCCTTTCCGATAGATGGCAGGCGTGATCATCGCTAAAGCCTTATTTTGGAACACATTTCCTTCTTTACGCGGGTTTCGGAAACGACGATATCCTTTTCTCGTATGAATATTAGTAGCTCGTCAAATTTTTGCAAAATTCCGTTAAAATTCCATGTTAGTATTTTGAGCATTCGTTTCATAATCACGCTTTCGACTTAGTACACATATTGCCGCTGTTATTGTATTTTCGATCCAAACTTAGCTGGTTGTTTCCTTTGCAATTAATTACAGAAGTTTGCTTACTCAGTCTACAGTCTGTCAATAACTTTGCGTTTGATTGAAACCTTAGCAAAGTTTGCATTGAAGGATTAATCGTATGTTTTTATGCAGAGTCTAAATTTTGATTACCATATTGAGAATCATTTTTATGTTTTTTGTTTTTTTCAAGATTTTCTGTCTTATCGAAGGTAAGCATGAGAAGAAGAAGGCCGCGTTTGACTATAGTTTCCTTCCGTTTCGATTGTTGCTTCTTTCGCTTTATGTTGACGGCATCAACAATTTTAAAATTCCTATTTTTTAGTCCACTACTACATCTTCTTTTGAACATGACGCGTGTAATCCTCTAGCTCCGATACGATACGATTTGTTCTCATAAGTGAAGTTTCTTAGGAGACACTAAACGATAGCTGTCATCGTCTTTGACATTGACTACTTTCCCAGTGTTGTTGTTGCGCGATGTGACGGTAAGATCGGATTGCAACACTGTCTTTACAATGTTTGGAAGTTTGGTTTAATTCACAATCACGGCCACGTTGATTAGCGCTGGTTGCCGTTGTTTGGTGAATAAGGATATAGAAATGCCACTCGCTACAGACTATTATTCAAACTGGGTGGGATATATGAGGCGAATATCAAATGATCAGAAGACGAATCCTGCAATCTAACCAGACAGATTTGGTCTAAGAGACGAACAAAGATTCTTTTACATGTAAAACAGTCATCATAAAGGCCATTACTTAATTGGCAGGTATGCCTATAGACTTGACCTAACTTAATGTAAACTATGAAATCTAGTAGACATTGACATAGACTTATCACATATTCCTCAATCAAGGCACAAGGTTGTGCCAACGACAGGCTTTTGAAAACGTTGTTCGTTTGGTAACTTTCAACTAAGCAGTAAATACAGCACAAGACAAATGTTTGGCCTTTCTCATGTAAAACTTCGCAAACATCCAAACATCCATGATTCAGCAATGGGTCTTACATATTCTATACTCATACCCATATCCCATAGATGAATGCAAATATTTTTATACTGCATGAATCATCACAAGTAAACACTGACAAAATAATTGATTAAACTTCTCATCATTCTGTCCCTGGAATAGCGATTTTACAATGTCAGACATCACGTTCCTCGACTTGGTGTAGGTACAAAGACATTTTTTATAATTATGCAAGGGCACAAAAAAGATGATGAAACCACGAGAAGTTGAAAAAACTCAATCTCCTGTTTTACTAAAAAAAAAGAAGGAACAACGCCGTGAAATCAGATCAGGAACGGTGCCCGTCGTCGGTAATGGAACACCAAAGAAATCTCAACCCTCCTTCCTTTCGAAAATATGGAAAAACTAAATTTGGTACATAAACGCAGTGCACGTAGCCAGGATAATATAATAACAAGGAGGAGGAGGAGGATTGCACTTCGTTAATGGTCCACCATCAGCAGCTTTATAAAATTCTACCTAGTATGTACACAATATGTACATACGCATACATGTTAAAGTAAGAATAGCATCCTTAAGCGAGCCCACCATGCACTATATAAAAGCAATAAACATCAAGAGCAGAATTCCTTCCTGGAAAAGGATGCGAAACCTACGAGCAGAGAAAATGACGAATAAAAGAAATGAAAATGTGATTAAGTAGTTGTCCTCCCTCTGTCCTCTTCATCAGTGCAACGATATCATTGAAATAATTTCCATTCTATCGGTGTCGGTCTGTTTGTCGTTGGGTCGATTTTACATTTCAAAGCCCTACAGACCATACAGTGTATGTCGAAAGAGTGACGACACTTTTGTTGAAATTTATTTTGCTAGTAAAAAATCAGCATGGGTAAGCAAAATGGAACAGGCTTAGAAATTGGATATCTAAAGACTCAAACAAGACATCAACGTTATTTAAACCCCGTTACAAAGGTTAGTATTTTTGCTAAAAATAAAGTCCTACACGAAGTTTTCACCATGAATACTAACAGAGTAATTTCCGTTAACATGGATCAAGGTGCACCAAAATAAGCCTTTTCTTAAATACTCGATAAATGATGTCAACATTGGAGATATACCCTTACTGTAGAACGATTCTTAGCGTTCGAATTAGGAGACACCCTGTATAAGACATTTTGCAATTTTTGCTTCCAGTTTCTATACTCTATTAAACACAAATTTTGCGGTACTCTGTTTTTAGCCAAATGCCAAAGCATTTCGCTCTTGAAAGCCATCATAGGGATACCATGATATGCATATTTGTCGACATGTATTTCTGAAGATAATCACCTCAAAACCTTTTTTGATGATGTTATGTATTTGAGAAAAAAAATTGCATATAATATGTTTTATTTGTTTTTATCTATTGCACCAAACAGTATACAACGTTACATAATAACATAATAAAAACAAACTAATCCGAAAAAAAACACTCCTCCTGTCGTTCTCATCCTTTATGCCCAAAACACAATGTCGCGTTCGAGCGCACACACGCTTTCTATCGAACTTACGATAACTTGCGCCAAAAGCACAAACTTGAAAATTGCAATCCGGAATGTCGCTTCGGCGTTGTGCTGACGGATAAAGTATTGTTTCCTCAAATTTCTAATATATATAACCTACCCTGTAACTACAAATCGAACAAATCAACGTATCGTGTAATGTCAAAGTGAGCAATTCCATTTTTTTTTTTACAAAAATGACAGCCGGTAGTTGTCAAACGCGCAACGAAGTAGAAAATAGCTTTACTAGGGCTTTGATGTCGAGCTTACGATATTTACGATCAAAAGTGTCAGAAACGCCTGAGGTTACATTGCGGATTGCTCCATAAGAGCCCATTGTTTCTACTTAATATATCAAAGCGCGACCGAGCGAACGCAGAATTTTGGTTTGGCCATTAAGGTTATAATAATCTCCTCTGTTGCTGTTTTGGTGAAAACATCTACATCTCACATCTTAGGCTCAACTTTTAGTTCAACATATTTGACGCAATTAAGCCATAATCCACTGTCCACTTTCTCAAGCGCTTCTGTTAACAGTAGCTTAACGTCTTTCATTTTGATAGTTTTGTTTTTTTTTGCTACGAATCCCTTTACTTGGGCCCATATCAAACTATGGGATTAAGCTCGCAGTGGTAATACTTTGTGTCCTGCCACTTGAGCCAGTTCACCTACCACGTGTACTTCAAGTTTGTCTTTGTGGTGTTTGACCACATCCAACAACTCAGCTTTCAACATGTTTCCTTTGAAAGCTATGCTATTTTCTCTAAGCCGTTTTGATTTGTTCTTTCCGGTGGAGGATAAAGGCGCGAAAAATACAATATCGCTTTGTTAAAATTAATACTGGTAACTCTGGCCCTGTTAGAAAATCCATATGTAATTGATTTGACTTCGAGGCAGACTAGTCACACTGGGGTTGTATCGGATTGTGAGAGGATATGCACCCGTCTCGAATAAAGCTCTTCCATAAGGCCTGTACTGCAGATTTTTGTTGAACAGGGTGCAGTTTTGAATAGTCAATATGTGCACATGATAACATTTTAACTAATTTTCAACGGAGCTGAAGATTTTGAGTATTCCACTAATGGAAATGTTCATATGTTCACTATGTATACGGAGTTGAACATCGGCATAACTTAATATTAATTGTGATGTTAATTATCTGGTTAAATGCTTATTACGATAAGGATTTATTGTTCGAAGAAGGCTCGGGTAAGAAGTCTTAAGTTTATTAAACATGTAAGATATCCACTTGATGATCCGCATCAAGACTAATTTCGCTAACATTAAATTGATATTGGGAAAAGGATGATAACTCCAAAGATAATTTTACAAGCCCTTAAAAGAGACATACGATCAATGCTGTGGACATGAAGTAAGTATCCTCCTAGGCGAAAGGAAAAGATTTTTGAAAGCTCTCATTAGACATAGCCTGCACGACAACACCTCCGATAAGGGGTTAAGGCTAATCGACTTTGTCATAATCATAGACAGCACGCGGTTTCTGCACATCAACATTTACAAAGGCGCTTGGTCTTATCCTTATGATTAAACTGCCAACCAGATTATCCACTTTGCTAGCTTTTTGGATGCCCGAATTTTCCAAGGCGCCCCCGATCACTAACTTGTTGTAGCCAGAGTATAGGCCTAGCCTATATTGCAGAGGATTGCCGCAAACCAATCCCATGAATTATGTACTTTTTCAACTGTCCACAAGTCCTTTATCGCCAGCAAAGAGTTGCCTGCGATGTCTTATTACCTGGTTTGATGATGAATGTAGCCAGGCTTATGCATCTAAACATGAGGCATGTAGCAAAGAAGGACAAGATCTGCTCCTTGACTTTACGAGCTAAACTGAAAGGTAGAGCACTACCTTCTCAGAAAAAAAATAAAGAGCTAGAAAAGCGATCAATTGAGGCGATAGAGAGATTTACTTTATTACAGAAACAGAATACTCAAACAAAGAATGAATCCATTCTTCTTCTTACATGTTTCTTTTACTAAAATTGCTCAGCCTTTCATAGAAAGATGAATACATTCTTCAATGATAGAGTGTCTGCAGTATCAACACCCATCACATTAGCGCCAAGTACCTGGAGCCTGCTGCGAGGAAATACGCTGCACTATCACCGTCAATCTCACAATAAGCATCGTGGGATGCTGTGCCCCTTATACCTAGCACACTTAGGTGATTAACAAAACCATAGTGTCCAAGCGATGCCAACAAGGGGTCTTTTCTACGCTAATCATTTATATACGTTGGAAAGTATTCGTTTAGTCTGTAAGGATCCTGGAGGGTTACACCATCTTTTCACAAAAAAACTAACTGTCAAGATGAGCTCCAACTGAAGGTGCGGATTCTGAGAAAGCCTAGAAAGTTCTCATTTCCGCGATCCAATTGTTACCTGTGACGTAAATTACACTCTATGAATTCATTCTTCCGACTGCGTGCGAAGAAGCCTTTGATTCTCAAAGACTCAGGTACTTCGCCCCTTCCAGTGATTCCTCACTACACATATATCATTAAATCACACGGCAAAAAATAAAAGCAGAGTCAAAAGAGCACAAAGATCACTTTCTGAAACGGAAGAAGGTTTTAAGGATGCAGCCTCTGATATGAAAAACGGAGAGGGTAATGCAATAATATAAAAATGCTACTGGAGAAATGAGGTTTAAGAATTGTACCAACGGGTAAACAGATAAAGCCAAGGCTATTAAGTTCGACCCAAAGCGAGCAAAGACGATCGATAACAATTTGTAACAAAAACACGGTCGGAGCCGAGGATATGGAAAGTTTACCTCGGGTGACTGTTATACGGCCGTCTGGCAGAATTCAACATAGATAATGACGGACGAAACTACCATCTATTGATCTTGACGAACTTAAGCTGGCGATATCTAGACTTAAGCAAATAAGGCAGTATGCGTTGGCGGACAGTGATGAGTTGGATGCATCAACTTGTTTCCAAGATTTAGCCGGAAGTTAATAACTCTGTTAACTGCACCAACTACAGAAGAATCTGTCTTCCAAGCCATGGTTTTTCCAATTGCGTATAAGATCCTATCTTGCATTTTTTGCGAGCGCCAACAACTTGATGGATCCATGTCAATTTTGGTTTTATGTCAAAAAAGTTCACTACTGATCAGATTTTGTCATTACCCAAGACTTTGGAAAAAATCCAGGATACACACAAACATTTTATCTACTTTAAACCTGTGTGTGACAACATTTATAGAGTAGAGACAGACGCACAGTCAGGGCTGCTTTTATCAACCCTGTTAAACTCGTTAAGCAGTACGGGATGACGATGAAGAGCTGGTCCCTCAAGTTCGGAAAATACAGAAAGCACGATCCTTCAGAAATCTGTACAACTACGTGCTTTCACGGATGATATTGCCATTATCGGGATGATATCGGCGTATTGTCACAGGTGTGTTCGTCAACGGAGAAGGACGCGCAGTAATGACATATTGAAAAAAACGACGCAAATCGAAAATATCACTCTGAGGTAGTTTGAGACTTGAAGACGTTAAACACCAGTAATGGTATCGCCGCAGAACTCTGTGTCTTTGAGTTAAGAAGACATTTTTGTTGGGAACGCCTCTCTTGTATATCCAAGGTGAACCTATCATACATAAGACCTTGATCATTCCTATTCTACCCTATGGTGCAGAATAATTGGCTTTATAAAGGGCGGATTAGGAAACCCCTGATTGCTTCAAGCACAAAAAACTGTGCTACTTTTGTTCCGTGGGTGTGTCCCAAGTACCTGTAAGTACTTGTATAACATTGTAGATAGATACCATATCTTGGGTGGTGTACACAACCAATTTGGCATGCATCCTTGGACGGGTGTCCATCTGGAGACGTCTGTAGCTCCATCTAAGAAAGTAAGTAATCGATCACCTTGCCATAATTGGGCTAAGAGCTAAACATTTTAACGTATGACTTAATGTGTATACAAGGTCCGATAACTTTTATTCTCACGAAATGTTGGGCGGAGGCTGTCCGAATTTAAATCGTTTACCTACGATATTTTAGTGGACCAAATGATAAGCATATCTTTCACCAAACGATAACATGTACTGGCTTTCAAGTAACAGAATTCAAAATAATGTGACATAACTTGAAAAGTAGATTAAATTTCGTCTAAAAAGGGATCTGCTTAATGATCTTATATACACTGACCAGAACTGTCAGCAAAATCAACAAAATCAGTGAAAGATAACATCTTTCAATATACTAGTACTTGATACATGAACGGTGAACTGAAATCAATTTTGTTATTTTTCGTTTGCTGTTCAAATCAAAGTCCGACTGTCGGACGAAAACCAATAGCGAAATAGACAATATGTAGCCAGAACCTCTTTGAGAAAAAAACCAATGAAATGCACGTAAAGTAGACGGATGACAGAAGAAGCACCATTGAAGGTTAGGAAGCAAAAAATCAAAGCTGTGATGGAAGTGTAACAAGCCCAGCTTAAGGGACTACAAGTAAACCCCAATAGAAATAACATAAGAAGCCTCACAGCTCAGCTCATACACTAGTTTGAAGGCTGAAGGCGTTTTTACAGTCCCGAAAGAAGTTGACATTCAACAAAGAGACTGTAAACTGGATTGTGATATAATTTTGATCAGAGTGCAATTTTGTGGGTTATACATATGTGATGATAATGAAAATCTTACAGTCGTTGGAGATATCGTAAGGAAAGGTATCTCAACTATGGGTTTTAATAAGAAGCACTTTGACAGAGCAACACGCCTTAAGAAGACAAGATAGAATACTCAGATTGTGAGCTCACTGAATAAAAAACTTAAAGAACATGGCAAAGCAACTTGTGCGAAATGAACGAGTAGAGAAATACTCGTAATACTCAATACTCTACGTCTAAATATCTATGCAACAATAATTTTAAACTTCTAACACGTCTTCACTTCGCCTTTGACTTACATTAACTGAAGCACTTTCCACGAAACATTTTTACTTTCAAAGCAATAAACAATGTCAAAATCAGCTTTCCGCTAAACAATGCCAATTGCACACAGAACTGTATATGTACATATGTACACGTATGTGCTGAATTGAAAATGTGTTCAGCTTCCAATATTTGAGTCAATCAACTAAAATGTACTCGTATTAGTCGGAGCCAGTGATTGTGTCAAGAGTTTGAACCTTTAAGATGAAGTTTTACTTTAAGAAAAAATCTTTGGTTTAAAAAAAATGTATATATAAGTATATGTTAGGCTGTGTCACACACACAATGACATGCACTCACTGTGTAATGAAGACTATATATAGTATATTTTAAACACTATAAAAGGTGCATTAAATACCATTTAAAAAGGCACCTTACGATTCGGATAAGATCCTCCAAGCCGTTTTCCATAAATAGCCAGCAAATCAGAGAAATCAGAAGTACCCCACTCGAGAATCAATTTATTTACTTACTTAGGTAGGAGTACTGTCCGGATAAACCTGAGTCACAACCAACAAGTTTTTCCAGCTAGCACTATCTCTCGCCAGCTGCATTCAGTGCCACATTCCAAGTTGTTTAAGGACCCATTCAACTTGCGTGCGCCGCCTTAGATGCGGTCGTCCTCCGCTTAGCCGTCATTCGGTGTTAGGCTCGAAGACTCTTTGGAGCCGGAGCTGTGGTATCCATTCGTTTAACATGACCGATACATCACCCCCAAAAAGGGGAAGGATATATCCAATCCGGCGAATCTCCGGTCGATAAGTCTCCTTCCGAATATCAGTAAGTTTTTTGAAAAGGTAATCAATAGAGCTCAACCTATGGGTTGAGGACAAACATATAGTTCTGGATAATCAATTCGGTTTTAAGGCGGGACATGATATCTCACATAAACTGGTGTCCGATATCCAATGGAATAAGGGCAAAAACCAATGTACTAGTGCCTGCCTTGTTGACTTGGAGAAGGCCTTCGACACCGTATGGCTAGAGGGTCTTTTCTATAAGCTGACTGGGTTGGGGATCAGTAAACCACTCTTGTACTTTCTTTATAGTATGCTAACCAACAGACAGTTCATCGTGAAAAATGGTGATGTGACTTCTGTTAGAATATTTCAAATTAAAAATGGTCTTCAGCAAGGTGCGGTCAATTCGCCGATCCTATTCAACATTTATACAAGCGACTTGATAGGTTCACTTCCCCATACTATTGCGTACACAGACGAGTTGGTAGCGTACAGAACAGGTCCAAAAATCGAGGTCATTAATACTCTCTTGCAGCGTGACTTCGATAAGATAAGACGATTTTGCGATGACTGGAAGTTGAAAATCAACTTTCAGAAGTCGGAAACCATTCTCTTTAGGACGCCGTTGTCTGGAGCCGCTAGGGATACCAGAAAAAATTGGCGTAAGTTCTCGATCATTGGACAATACGGGCGGCCTCTTGCCTGTCGAAATGTAGTCAGATACCTTGGAATCTGGCTAGATCAGTTTCTGTATTTTGGAAAAAATGTAGATGCTGCTCTGGCCAGAGCTAAAGGTGTTTTTGCCCTTACAAAGAGACTGTTTTATAGCAGCCAACTCGATGCGGGAGTAAAGGTAATCTGCTACATGGCCCTTATCAGGCTCATGCTGGTATTTGGTTGTCCCGTGTGGTTCAATGTACGAGCAAGCTTAATGGAAAAGATTCGGGTGTTTGAGAGGGCTTGCCTTCGCTTGTACAGAACACCAGAGTCGGAGTACAAGAAATTTTATCCTAATGAGGTCCTTTACAACAGGGCGAACCTAATACGAGTGGACAACTTCGTAATTAAGCTGACTCGAAGGCACGTTGCAAGAGCAATGACCTCGACGAATAACCTGATATCTGGGGCTTACTACCCCAATTACCTTTACCACGAGAGTGTGCGCTGTGACGGCTTCGTTCCACCGGAGGCATTCCTCTACCTTGACCAGATAGGGTTGATCCAGGATAGATCAGCGGTCCCGTTAATCTTCCATGTCGCTCGGACAGCTGGGGACAGGCGACTCAACTACAACAGAGACGTCGCACACGGTAGTGTGGATCTTTTCAGGTTCAGTAGGGCGGTGGGGAATCGCGATAAGAGGGATGTCGTTGGGCAGCACCAGCATTTCTGGTGGTTGATTGATGGAGAAGCTGTTTCATCGTCGTTTCCGTCAATTACGGACCAGCCTCACTAATGAGGCAAAGCTGACCAATCTATTTGCTCTGTAAATGGCGATGGCCAGCTTACATAGGTTTAGGTTAGCATTTAAGTAATATATACATATGTTAGTATATACTCGTACAAAGGTATATACTAATATATGTATATTATTGTGTATAATGTCTATGTGTGTGTATGTGTGTTTTGTGTATGTAGGTTAAGTAGACTAAGGTTTATTTTAAGTTAGATATTAAGTTTTTATAAGAAAACAAAAAAAAGTCCATATGCTAATTTTTTTTTTAACGAATATTTTTTTTTAGCCTTAAGTATAGAAAACAAATATTAGTAAAACAAATGTAAATAAAGACGAAAGACATAGCTATAAGAATTTAGAGTAGCTTAGAGTGCCTGTGTGGGGCCAGTAAGTTAGTATAAGATTGTTAAGTAATTTTAAGCTAGCATTTAAGCATTTTTTGTTAGTATGTAAGAGTTAGTGATTAAGGAAATAAAATGCTTTAAAACTGAAAAACTGAAAAACCGATACATCATAGGCGTTGGACTTGTAGACGCCTGTCTTATACAGTCCGTGGTTCAACCCCCTCTGCGTCATAGACCACGACCAGGATGATTAGAACCTTGGAATGGGTGATTTTTTTAGCGTTTTTTTTTAATTGTCAAAGAAAAAAACTCATTAAAATGGCAAAAGTGTATAAAACTTGTATTTGAGTTGATAAATAAATGCATGCCATTTACATTTTAAAGACAATTTCATGTAAAGTTTAACTACGATCCATACGGAGAGTGCAATTTTGAATCACTTTTTCGAACATATTGGTTGGTATCTCGCTAATAACACGTGTAATGTTATCTTCCAAGGCTGCAATTGATGCTGGTTTATCGGCATAGACGAGTGATTTGACGTATCCTGATAAAAAAAATAGTCTAAAAGCGTCAAATCGCATGATCAATGACTGGTCAATTCACCGGTCCAAGACGAGAGATAAATTGCTCGCCGAACTCATTTCTCAATTAGTCCATCGATTCGCGGGCTGTGTGGCATTCAGCTCTGTATTGCTGGAACGATATGTCGACGATAGCGGGCGCCATTAACGGTACGTTGTTCTCATGGTCATCTTTGAAAAAATACGGCCCAATTATTCCGCCGGACAATAAACCGCACCAAACAGTGCATTTTTCCTGGTGTATTAGCAGCTCTTGTATTGCCTGAAGTTGCTCATCGGACTAAATATGACAGTTTTGTTTATTAACATATGTCACATACATGTTTATCAACCAGAAATGAGCTTCATCGCTGAAGACAATTTTCCGATAAAAAAGCGGATCTTCCTTCAGATTTTCTAAGGCCCACTCACCGAAAATTCGACGGCTTCAGTTCATGCCCGAGCTGTATTTTGTTAGATTTTGACCAAGATCCTTGCGTAAAATCTTCCACGTAGTCGAGTAACACAATCCCAATTGCTGCGAACGGCGACGAATGGAGAAATCACGGTCTTCATTAAGTCTGGCGGATACAGCAGCAAAATTTTCCGCTCTCCACAGAAGGGTAGGTGGCTTGATGTCCAATAGCGTGAAATTGGTGCGAAGTTTGGTCACTATGGCTTGAATTGCTTGCTCAGTAGGTCGATTATGACGAACGTAAAATGGTCAAGTGCGCAAAAAACATTTTTCACAGAGCACGCATTTTGATAGTAAAATTCAATAATTTTTCATTGTTCGGGTGTACGAGTAAGTCTTTCCACAATAAAATGACAATGCTAACTAAGCATGTTTGACTTTGATACATGTCACGAATCACACCTGAGCTGTTAAAAATAGAACACTGAAAAACCAAACAGTAAACAAATCACGCTTTATAAAGCTAAGTAGTTTGGTGTAACGAGACAGGGTTCTGTTACTCAATGGCCTTCTGAGCCCATAGAAACAGCGATTGCCAATAGTAATTTTGTATCTGGTTTCTCCGCTGATCTCGTTGCAGCTTGTACCAGTAATATAACTGTTGGCTTCGCAGTAGACGAATTCCTCGGAATAATAATAGCAATAATTAGGTTTTGTCCAATCCGTTGGTGATGTGCGTTTTTGTAAATATATACTTTGTTGCGACACATTTTGGCAGTTTTCGCGCCAATACTTACATCTTCGTTGACGTTTCGTTAAATCATATCAAGCAAGCAAGATTTAAAAAAGATCGTGCATCTTTTGTTGACCAACGAGTTTTGTAAGATGCTTTTTAAGGCGATGTTTAAAAATTCGGGCCTTGTCTAAAAACTTTTTCGACAAAGCCTTGGTTGATTCTCTATAGTCATTCTGCACAACCTCTCGAATTTGGCAGGGACTTCAAAACTAGACGTGGAGTTGTACCTATAGCTCGTCGTATGCATGATGGTCAACAAATTGATGGTGAGCGTCCATTTGAAGTTCCCGCGTCTTTTCCAAGATCTGGTATAGTATGAATATTTAATCGATGGTGGACTTTTCTGGCCTGTTGGCTCCATGAGCTCACATAATACGGCAGAAAAAAATCTAATGGGCAAAGCTCATTTTGTGAAAATAGGATAAACAATGCTTAGGTAATTTCTCATCTTACAAATGAGCTGGTGCAGGTTTTCAACCAGTGATGAACTCCTTTAAATAGTTTAGCGGGTAGGGCGCTGGCAGCATTATTCAAATTTAGCTTCGATATTGCTTCTCTGCAGAAGTGTCTTTCCATATTCTCAACACCGACTGTGACTCGACTACTAGTTGATATATTCACATGTATCATACTCCTTATATTGCCAAATTTAAAAAAGTCGAAATAAAACATAAAAAAACATAAAACATAAAAAAACAAAAAAAATAAAACACGCGTAACATCATATCTTGCCTCATATTTTCCGATTTTATCGATCTTAACGGTAAATCGAAAGTCCAAGTTATTAGTATTAGTTGACTAATGATTTGATATCTAATATAAATTACAATATACTACATGTATGGTATTTTGGCCGGAAAAGTCCAATTTCATTCGGGCCATTTTAGAAATGGAAATTCACGTCAGTTTCATTCTATAATTTTCGACTTCTGCATAGTTTTATTGGGCCAGTCTTCTACCGACTATCTACAATAGAACTCGCTCGTAAATTTATATTGTATCATGTGACTTTGAACTTCGTGACAGTCAATGCCGTTGTATAGAGCCAACATATTGACTTACTGGATAATGATGAAGAATGTTTTGGATAGAGAGTATACAAGAAAACAATAACCGTTCCAGATAATCTATAATTTCATATAGTGCTACATATTCATACCATGTATCTGCTTACCATGACTGCTTCTGCGAGTTCCTCGACAAAACCTACGAGCAATGACCTAAGTTTGACGTGCAAATCATCCTTGGCGATTTTATTGCTAAGATAGGCAGGGAGGGCACTTTGATAATACAGTGTAGTAGTACAGTAGTACAGTGTCCTCCCCGTCTTCTGCAGAAATAGTTTCCACACCTTGATAACCATAAAGGAGCCTGATTGACTCCTGATCAACAAACAGTCATCAAGTTGATTATATTGCGATCGACGCATGGCGCACCTTAAGTAATTTGGATGGCCGAAAGTTTCGAGCAGTTGACATCGACTTGGACCATCATATTTTTATAGCTAATATATGGATGTGAATATCTGTAATAGCCCAGAGCCAGTGAACCATTGTGTGGAAGTTCAATGTCGAAAGGCGACCGTCAAATCCTTTTCCAATCGAGTTTCTCTTCCAAAGAGCAACGGGTATACACAGCGGCCCTGCAGAAAAGAATGAGATATGCTGGCGAGCTTTACTAGTAGAAGAGAAGGGAAGAAGAAAAAAGAAAGAGCACGAGAAGAGCTCGATCAAGGGCTTAGAGAGGTGCTACGGGAAGAATGAAGTTCGGAAGTTTTACCGAAAAATAAAATACACATGTTATAGCTATAGCCTGAACAGAAAACTGTTATCTAAGAATCTGGAAAGATTATTTCTGTAGGCTGCTAAACAGTGATGATGAACAACAACCCATTATCAGGCAGATTGAATCATGAAACCCGGTTGAAGACAGACAATATTTTTATACATCCGACCAAGATAAAGTAAAGACAGCAATTTCCAAACATAGGTGCAACAAAATTGCTGGACCCGATAGCTTAACTGCCGAGCTGTTTAAAGCAGAAGGTGATAATTAGATATGAGGTGATGATTGGAGAAACTATACCGACGAATGGAACCTCGGCATTGTTTGTCCAACCCTAAAGAAGGGATATCCTTTGAACGTGTGTTAGAAAAAACCTAGAGTTCCAAATCGATAAACACCACCTCTTCATCGATTCCAAATGAACTTTACAGAGCCGCGTCTAGTTTTGGCATCCCTGCAAATCTCATTCGACGGCTGGTCCGTCAAGGTCGGTAATGACAAAACCTAGACCTTCAATGCCAGAAATGGACTTAAATAAGGAGATGCGCTGCAGTATGATTTTTTGAACATCGGTCTGGAAAGAGTTGTGCGACACTCACAGGTCAACTCCAGAGATAGCATCTTTCAAAAGTCTGTTCAGTTACTCGCATATGCAGACGACATTGACATAATGGAAATAACACGGCGAGCTGTCAATGAAGCGTTTGCGATTATTGAAGTAGAAGCGGCAAAAAATGGGATTAGCAGTCAATAAAGGAGAAACTAGTCGAAATGGGTGCGATCGATGAGTCACGCCAAGAACTCCCTGACAGAGGGAATTTGTAGTCTTCTCCCATGGTTTTTGGTATTTCATATCCTCTTAGAATTTAGGAAACTTATCACCCATAAAAGTTTGACCGATTAGATGTGAGGCTCCCTGAGCTATGTTAATAAAACATAGCACGACAAATGTGTGCTATGTTAATAGATTTCGATTAGTATTGCAAAAATTTCCAAATTGTATTTTGTGTAATTGTGTCAAAATCTAATGGCCGCGATTCTGCATGAAGACGCATCTTCTAACAAAAACTCAAATCGATGGCACCATTCATTCGTGAGTTATCGTGGGCTAAAAATGGACACATACTTATACACACACATACACATAATTCCATATTAGGAAGTTAAAAAAGTATACAACAAAGTGGGATACACAACTTCAACGCCTAGAACAAAACGACACTATAGGCAACTACAACTTTGAGGTAATAAGAGACTCTATTTACCTCGGCTCCGCTATCAACCCCGACAACGACACCAGCGCGGAAATCATGCGAAGAATTACTCTTGGAAATCGCTGCTTCTTTGGGCTTAGAAAGCAATTGAGTAGCAAGGCAATCTCTGAAGCAACTATAGAGACATTATACGAGGCACTTTATTTTACTTTGCGGCACAGAAGCTTGGACGCTAACGAAATTGGATGAAAATGCTCTCGGGCGCTGCAAAGTAAAACGCTTTGAGGAATTTTTCCATTTGCAGCAATAGAGAAAGAAGGAGATGTTTCAAGCTCGGACCACCCGACTTCGATAGCTAGAGGACGGCGAAATATCGCTCTAGCTGGAGAGGCATGTTACCTGAGGCCCTGGTCCACCCCAGACTGTAGCGCCATATAAGTACGTAAAAAAGTAATCTGCGTTGTAAGTGCGACGCTCGTGAGGTTGTCTAAATTTGCGGACTTTCATCTTTTTCTGATTATATCTTTATCTGATTATTTTTCGTTCAGCCCCTTCGAACCTCCGATGGAACTTGAACATGGCACACCAGCGGATTTTCTCAGCTTGACGTTGGTGTACGTTTCTTATTAAATTACGTTTTGACACATCCGTCTACAATTCCGTCGTAGTCATTTGTCCATTAAAACTCTGATACATCTGCGTATATACATCCGACGAACGACTTTCGTGTGTAAGAAACATTTAGGTTTAGTGGATTTTGTACATTGAACTGAATTGCATCTATAATATTTGTCACTTACCCAGTTTATCCGACAGCTCAATGTGCGTTGTAGCAATCCGCATTGGTTCAATACACTCTCGCTCAACTCTCGCTTACTCAACTCTATGATATTAGTTGTGTATTTAAAATTTGGAAATATTTGGAAAGACAAATAATTAAGAACAATGTATCAGCGTTAAGGCCAAGGCCCATAGAATCCGTTGCTTCCGTTGCGTGAATTGCGTCGACTGACAGCTCGATAGAATATACACGTTGTTATGGAAGCAGGCCCATAAACAAAGGATATGACGGAACGGACGGATAAAGTAGATTTAATTTCTACTTTTCAATCCGTTGGCAGTTCACACATTCACACATTGAGCAACATACTTTCACATATTGAGGTTCACGCATTCACAAATTGAGAGTAAGCACTTTCATTGGTGGAGACATTGAGAGAATGAAGAGAAATTGTCATAGCTTGAAAGAAAATATTGAGATTAAATGACATTTAAATTTTTTTGTTTCGTTTCGTTCGTTATTCTGCCAACGTATGCCACGGATTCTATGGGATTGCCATTTCCGTCAAATACATTAATGTCAACCTATACGGCATCGTAACGGACGCAACGGATTCTATGGGCCGGAGCTTTTAGTGTCAAGTGTCAATTCAATCAGCTGTTTGTTAAACTTCTCTCAATTTTCTCTCGCTCATTTTGGATAATTTCATATAAACACCAGCATTTCTACGGGTATTGAACCAATGAGGATTGCTTCAACGCAAATTGAGCTGTCGGATAAACTGGGTATATCACTTGTATCTGATATCCATATTATACATATCGATCGATTTTTGTTGCAATTCCTTGTGTTGCCTTTGGTTTTGTAAAGTGGAAAAATAAAGCTCGCCTTCCACTGATGACAAATTTATCAAAATCATGAGCAATTTCAATCCAATATTTTCGATTCGCATCCATACTTCGCAGAGTATGTGGTTTGGTGTGACTGCTCATTTTTGGCTTGGGATCCTCCATTTCATCTTCATCCTCAACAGCAGAGGGAGTAATAGAATACTCGTTCTAGCCTTTTCTCTGCACTCCTTCTTTTACTTGTTTATTGATTGCCAGTGTACACCTTCTGTTTTCCTGATACAATGCATTTGCTGCTATCAAACGAGCTCTAGCAACCGCTCACATCCCCTCTTTTCACCGCATCGATCGAAGTTTATTTCGAGACTCCTTTTCTAGTTTCTCTTTACGTGAAATTGGAAATCCACATAAATTGATTGCTTAGTTCTATCTGTTTTCTTTTGAGATTTTGAATCCATTTTCGAAAATTTAGCGCCCAGAGTTGTCATCCTTTCTTGTTTAAGCTGTGCCACTTTATTTTCTCGACTAATGCCAGATTTCGTTTTCTCTGGTTCCCTCACGAGAAAATTCTGTCAGAAAAGCTCAGCATCTCACCTCAGCTAGTGTTTCGCCCGAGATTACTCTGCAATCTTTAAGTCATCGTTTTGTATTTCATGTAATAAGTCCGCGTCCAAAAGGTTATTGATGCCTCTAAAACATTTTCACACAGCGTGGTCGAAAAGAAATTAGGGACGAAAGAATGAGCAATACCGGTGCATTTTGGTTTTACCTTTTTTTTATATGCATTTTTATTTGATGTAACTTCATTGACTTAATTTTTTTAATTCATTATTTATACTTAAAACTAAGAAAATATAACCTGTTTTAATAAAAACTTAGGGAAAGAATATTTTTGTGTTACTTGCTTAACTTACAAAAAATAAATACATACTTTTTCTTGTTGTGTGTACGAATCTTTTTTTTATTTTGATTTATTTTTCTTAACACTACTTAAACTATGTAAGCCGGCCATGGCTTAATCATTAAGCATACCGACTTTGCGTCCTAATGGCGCTACCCCGAATTAGAAGGAAATGGCGAAGGAGTTTCCTCTCTTTCAGCAAGCCGCCAAAATTGTTCATGCTGCTGAGCTACATCCCGCAAATCGCGACTCATTACCGCCCTACTGAATCGAAGATGCTCAGCACCATGTGCGACGTCTCTGTAGTAATTGGCGTAGAAGACAAGCTGCATCGCTAATTTCTCCTGGATCAATCTTTTCTTATCAAATCAGAGAAAGGCCTCACTGGAATGATAATTCGTCAAGGCCATTGCTCTAGTACGAGTAAAGTGCCTTCGAGTCAGTTTAATAATCGCATTATCCATTCTTATTAAGTTCGCCCTGTTGCACAAGACCTCATTAGGATAACATTTTATGTACTGGGAGTACATGTTTTATACAAAGCGAAGATAAGTCTTAAGACAAGCTCTTTCAAACACCCGAAACTTTTCCATTAAACGTTGAACCATACAGGGCATCAAAATACAGGGCTATGTAGCAGGTAACATTCAACATCGCATCGAGGTGGTTGCTATAAAACCGTCTCTTTGTAACTACAGCGCACCTTTTGCTCCGGTCAGAGGAACGAACATCCATATTGTTATTAAAATATAGATATTTATCTAGCCAGATACCCTGGGACTACTCGACAAGCAAGTGGCATGACAACACTGGCATGTTCCAGGACGGAGGCGTCCTAAAAAGAACGGTTTCCGACTTCTGAATGTTGACCTTCAACTTCCAGTCACCGCAATATCGTTTAATTTTACCGAAGTCACTTTACAAGAGCATATTGATGACTTCAATTTTAGGACCATATCTGTACGCGATCAAGTCGTCTGTGTATGGTATGGCATGGTGAAGTGCACTCACAAGGTCACTTGTGTATTAGAGGCCATCTAACCGTACGGTGTTAAAAGCCTTAGATGTAGAAGGCTTTCTATAAGCCAATCAAGCAGGCACCCATACATTGTTTCTTTCTGTGGTTTCAATGGATATCAAATATACATGATACATGTCCCACATTGAAACCGAATTGAATCGGTACTCTATTGAGCACCTTTTTGAATACCTAGCTGATATTCGGAAGGAGACTTATCGACCGCAGATTTTCCGGATTGAACGTGTCTTTTACCATTTTGGGAATGGGATGCACCACCGTTGTCTTCCAATGCGTTGGATAATGGACATTATACAAAGTACCACAATATTAAACAGAATGGTGTTCGGTATTATATCGGCTCCCATTGATTTCTTACTTCTTAATGATTCGAAGATAAGTTCTCGAGTCACCAACACCCTATATCGTTTCGAAGCCAGGAATTGTGCAAAAGGACCTAATTTTCCAGGTCGTAGTTTGGGCCAACGACATCATTTTCGTTTTACTCATATACTTCCTGTAAAATCTCTCCAATGGTCTCCATATTCTTTTGCAGATCTTTGATCACAAAGAAATTGTCATCATTGTCATGGGTGTTACGGTTGAAGGTTTGAATGGGCGGAATGCTACTGGCGATTTCAGTGGAGCACTGGTGGTGGAAATAGCGATAAAACAAAGTGAGACAGGAGACATTACGTCGGTGTTCGAGCGTGTCAATTGTTTGACTGGTATTAGTATCATCAATAAGTTTTATCGCACGATTTTGAATCCTATCTAGCAGGTGCAGAGATGTTTTAGGAGCACCTGACCAGATGTGGGAGTTGTACTCCAATTTTGGGCGGATGAATGCCTTATATATTGATTCCAGATCAGAGGGGGTAAAATATTTCTTACATCGCTTGAAGAAACCTAGACATTTCGCAGCATTTTTGGCGATATCAAATATGTGTCATTGACACACATACCGAGAATGGAAAGTTTTTCGTTTTCGACGATGCAAGTGCTATTCATGGATAATGGCTGGGTTTTTAAAGTTCGTTTTAACGACAGCAGACAGCATTGTGTTTTGGAAGCATTAAATTCCACTCTGTTGATAGTTCCCCAATTGGTTATGCTGTTGATATCGGAATTTAATGAGCTTAGCATACGCTGCCGTTCTCGTTCTACAGCCGAAGAGCAGGGCCGTGAGTCCGGAAACGAATATGAAAAGCAGAGAGTACTGTCATCAGCAAAGGAATATATTGGATTAGAAGTAGCAGACAAGAGGGCACACCAGCATTTATTTTGTGAATATCAGACTTGAAACCGTCCAAGACAACTTGAATTGTTCGATCCGAAAGGTAATTTCTAATCCATTGAAGAAGAGAGTCGTCGATCCCAAAAGAGCCTGATGCCAAACTCTGTTAAATGCCTTAGAAATATCAAGTGATATCAAGAAATATCAATATCAACCATATTGCCGGTCATTGCAAAGTTTTCGTGTTTCGAGATATTTCATGAGCTGACGATTTATCAGCGTTTCCATGACCTTGGAAAGAAGGGACGTAAGTGCAATGGGTCTGTAGGAGGATTGAGAAGATGATTCGGCTTTTTTAGGGACGGTCTGGACAAATGCTGTTTTCCATCTGCTCGGGAAGAGTCCTGAAGATTAGGATTGATGGAAAACCTGTAGGCGGAGACAAAGCACAAACTGGGAGTGTTGATCTGGCCGCAAAGTGTGCAGCAAGCAGATTGGCCTTATCCAAAGAGCTGACAGCTGGAATGTCATTGTAAATGAGTGTTGGGATGGAGGATGAGGCGGAATTTCTAATGTTTTTGACGAACGACCAAAAATGTTTACTGCCTTTGGGACATTGCAGTATTTTTTGCCTCAGTTTTTGGTCGTATAGGAATTTCACAAAGGCGTTGCAGTCATTTCTGGCTCGTTCGAACCTTTGTCGCTTTTCCTCTGTCGGGTTAGCAGTATTTGTTCGTTGTCCGGCTGGAAAGTATTCGGGTTGCTGATGTTTATTTTATTTGCTAATATTTGGAGGTTTTTGATCGACAACTTCAGTACAGATTTCCGGTCTGTACAAGGTTTTTAGTCTTGACAGTCTCGTTGTCGGAGTGTTTATACTGAGGTATCGTAGTGGGTTTTATATGTTTGCACGTCGTAATGAGCAGAAAATAAGGAGCTGCGTCTATAAGGATACACTAATAGATATTCATTGCGAGGCTATTACAGTTGAAGATTAAAAGGGCCAGGAACGCTACTGACTGAGGCGTCTTACAAATGTAATTATGTTATAAATCAAATTCGAGTCGGGCACCGAGTCGGCTAGAATATTGAAACTTTCCTATTGTATGAACATATCTGCTATGCAGTCTTTATTTTTGCGTTTTGAAAATGAAGAAGAAAACAATTAAATAACAATTTACGATAAGTACAAAAATTAAATACACCGTTTATGACAGTATTTGCAAAATAGATTGTCATAATTGTATTTGTTTTGAAAGATTAATATGTTGCTTTACTCGTTCTCATACTTTCGTGACCCACTGTAAGGTTATAATTTTGTGTAGACAAAAAAAAGAAAAAAAGAAATTAATAAATAAATAAAGAAAGAAAAACAACTCCGTGTAGTACGCGAAATATTCGTTCGCCTGCCTGCCTGAGTCAGTAGAAAACACCGCTTTTGCTTTAAAGATTTCCACCAACAACAATGATCAGGGGTAAGGTTTTTCCCAATTCCCCTTAAATGCCGCACAAAAGGGCAGGAAAACCAAATGCCTAGGCCTGTATCTATGCCTATGGTTGTTAATATTCAGGCTTGTCTGCCTGGCTGGCTATGCTCTTGTCCTTCTTGCATTGATTAAACTGGCTGTATGTCACACAGATATAAGATATGTATACACTTTCATCTATTGCTTTTTCTAACTCGATTGCCGCTTATATTGCGGGCGGTTGGTAGTACATTTATGTGTATTTGTATCCGTCTACGAGGGATGGATGGATGTTTGGTGTTGTTTTGGTATGTTTTCAATTTTTGAGAATTTGGGGAAATTTTCTAATTCTCTCTAGCCTACAATCGACGGGTAAACCTAAGGGAAACAAATGAAAATCGATTCAGTGTCATGGCCAAAGTTCAGAGAAGAGGTGCTATTTGTGATGTGGTCTGGTTTTCCATGCAGTGTGTGTGTGTAGATAGTAGTTCAGAGAGTGCATTTAATGTAACTCCCTCTCGCTCTAAAATATACATAAGATTTATATAATATATCTTATGTACTTTTTTGCATCTAAAAGATTGTGAAATGTGAAATGTGAAATCAAGATCAACATCTCAGAACAGTTGCAATCTTTCGGTCAAACTGAGCAGTTCAAAAAAAAAAAAAAAATAAGAAAGCAGAAAACTCTTCCAAAATAAACTACCTCCCTTGACCGAGAAATTTAAATCGAAATCCGTATCGAAACTGCTAAGGACCTGAGTTAGATAAAAATAAATACTTATAGATATCTACTCGTAGTCATAGAAGTTGTGTTTAAATATAAACAGAAGATAAGATACTTTCACTACCTTGTTTGGAGTTTGGTGTTATGCTGTGTATATACGAGTATATTTATTTTTCCTCTATTTTGTTTTCTCGAAAATAAACTCGCGCCCCAAATTTGTGCGCTGTTTTGTTGATGGTTTCGCTTTCGTTCGACTTGATTCGCTTTCGTACGCCACTGTACGCATGTTAAAAAAGCACTTTGAAGGAGAGGAGAAGGCGTTTTTTGCATTTTAACTGGGTCACTGGATGAATATTATACATCTACCGAACAACCGGTGACGAAAAAATGCGTAGTAGTAAGTTCTACTCCACATAACTTCGTAACATCGCAGGAGAAACAAGAAGTGGAGGTGTCGTATCGTAATCGTACATAATCGTAAAACAAAATCAGTTCGATGTTGGACTAAAGGAAGTTCGAGTGAACTGACAGTGTTTGACAGTGTTTTGCGGTGCTCGGTGATTCGTGATGTTTTTCAATTTCCTGCAAGCAGTCCAAGTAAACAATTTTAAAGCACAAGAACTCGATTAACTCACCATGAAATAACATAAAACCGATGGTCCCGTTTTTTTTTGTTTGTGTTTGAACGAGTTTAATAGTTCCGTTTAATCAAAAGAACATTTCGGTCGGTGTTTTCGAATCCGTTTTGAGTCCGTTTTAGTTTTTGTTGTTGAAGATTCATTTTGCTTTAGTTTTTTTTATTTGTTGTTTTGGTGTTTCATTCGTTTGAAGAATTGAAGACAGAGATAAGGATTTCACTGATATGAGAGAATAGTCAAACAAAGAAAGACACTTCAACGAGGTCTATAAATTGAATTTAAAAGGTTAAGCCTTGAAGAGCACGATCTTAAAGCCGGTAAGTACTATGAGTCATTGACCATCCATATAACAGACTATTCATAGATGAATAAGTACTCCAACTTCAGCAGTAAATCATAGAATTAAAGGATACTAAAAGGATCATAAATTCAATTAAAAATTACGCTCGTAATATGGATGGCAGTTTCCATTTTTTTTTTTTCAAGAACACCACGGTGTTTTATTCTTCCCGGTGTTGTTGTTGTTGTTGTTGTTGTTGTTGTTGTTATTATTATTGTATTTTCATCTTTTTTTTTTCTTGTTCTCCTTTTGAAGGGTGTTGATGGGAAATGGGATGAAAAGAAAAGATGGGAAACATATACGCAGTTTTTACACTCTCCCAGGGTGCGTTTACGCAGGACGCATTTTCCCCCTAATTCTTGTCGTGTGTTTTGTGTATGGTTTGGGGAGGGTGTTTTAGTGCGTTTTCTTCTTAAAATTCTTGTTCTCTGTGGTTGTTGTTGTTTTGGTAACTCCTGTTACAGGCAGTAAATACATACATACATATATTACAACATTTTGTCCCATTAAAGGTATTCATAAAGGGAGGATAAATTGAAGGGACTGGAAAAGAAGTTGGCCTTTGGGGCGGCAGGCATTTGAAAGGGAGCTGCGTCACTCCTGATGGTTTGGGTTTCTTCCTCCTGATCACTTGGATTTTGTTAGCTTTTAGAAAGAAGGGAGATTCTTCTGAAGAGGTGATTGACCTTTACAGGATAAGATTTCGTATAGATTCTTATGCAAACTTAGAGAAGAAGAAGGATATTACAACGACAAGTAAGTTGTAAGGTGCGAGAGTTTAGTAGTCCTTCTGCATGGGGGAGTTAGTTTATCGATTGGTGTTTGTGGGCTGTTATATAAATTGAGCGTTCCAGATTGTATGGATAAAAGAATTCGTAAACGAGTTTTCGGTTTACAACCCCTGTGTAAACCACCCCTGTCATTTGTATTATATTACGTAAAGTATTAAACGCGCAAATTGTATTTCTCGAGGAGAGAGCCACTTGCCATGTAGAGACCCAGCTGGACCTTTACAGTCGAAAGAGGTCACAATTCATCTTATGTGGGAAACCGTATACTTATGCAGAGCCTAATAACATCTTTCACGCCGTATGCCTTCGATGGCTTGATCTAATAAAATGTGAGAAATTCACAGATTTTAAAGTTTCTTGAAGTCATCTACGCTTAGTCTCGACAGTTTTATGGGGTTTTTCACTCCACCTGATTGTGGAGTCGTCATAACGACGATGGCTGCGTAGCAGCTGAGCTTCTCCTCCTCATTCAATATTGTCATAAAAATGGTTTTCAGTTGGTAGTCGCGATAGATTGTTGTACGTTGTACTATGTGTTGTTACTATAGCTTGCTGCTCTGTTCTGCATTTTGTTTCTTTCAAAGAAGGGATCTGTTCGGTTGCCTTAATCAGCAATTAGCAATCTCCTTCATGTTACCGAAAGATCAATTCGTGGTCCTTGTTTAGGCTTCTACTCTAAACAAATGGGAGTGGCAAATTTGCATAAGATTTCTCATCTACATGTATTTGGGTGCTGATTATGGAGTTCACAATAGCTCTATTTCTTTTCCTAACTCTTGCCTTACTCTAGTTGATATTCAAAACTTACATACCTAGTCAGTTCTGTAATAACCATAAATACTTATCAGGAAGCATTGCAGTCTTGGGTAGGCCTGCGCCTTAGGGAATAGGCAATTTTTTCGTTCTATTACTAACCAATCTTCTCCAGTTGAATTGGTTGAGGTCCGCTATCACAGGAGCATGAGAGTTCTTCTACTATGTCATCTTTGTGTCTAACCCTAGTGAAATGAAACTGAGTTGATTGAGGACTTGTAAAGTGGTTTTGTTGTAAGGTTTTCTAGTTAAGGTCTTACTGCTCAATTGCCTTCATAGTTCAAAGAAACAGCAGTTAGCAATAGCAAAATGTACTCAAAGGTCAAAGTAAGTCCCTAATAGTCTTGTCACAATGCTTGTTGTATATTACAGTTTCTATTTTATCAAGGTCAGTTGGGCAAGAACATTTATGGTTGTTCTATTCATTTCGGCCATAGTACATTCTGGCTGACAGAGATATTTTTCTTATGCCCATGTCCCTTAGCAGTCCGACAAAGTTTTTCTTCCATATCCCCAGTAGCGGCTGCTATCAATTTATGTCTGGGTAGGATTTTCGAACTTTATTTTTGATGCTTAATTTCTTTGTTTGCCACACCGAACATTGCTGTTTTCGAGTACCTGGTGTTCTTCCTCCCGTTTATGCCTGCTCGAGTAGTCATTAGCGCCAGCTGGAATGTTTCTGAATTGGTGCATGTACGCGCCACATTCATCATCAAACCCAGAACCTTATCCTGATGGTTGTGTTAGCCGTAGCGAATCTGATGAGGTATATTTCATGTCTTACTGGCGTCGCATTTGTAGAGTTCTATTTTTGATGCTGACGGAATGTGAGATTGTGAGAGTTTAATGGATGTGAGGAAAAGATATGGGTTACTCTGTGACTAATCAGCCACTGTTTTATATAGACTTACTTCTGTACGGTAATGACCTGAGCTGATGTTTACTTGCATCGATAGCGACGTGATCAATCTGGATGACAAAGTATTGATCTGAAGATTTTCAAATGCCTTTGTGCTTAGGAAAGTGATCGCGAGAGGAATACGATAATATCTGTGCTCGCCGCAAAGGCTACTAATCCAAAGTCGAAAGTGTGTAATGCGCATGTTCTGGTTATTTTCTTTTGAACTGTCATTCAGTGATGCGCGCAATTTTACACGAAAGCCTTTCCCCCTTCTTTGGGTTTTCATGTTATTTGACAGTTCTCTTTTATTTCATCTTTGGCGCTCAGTCTTTCATAATTGAAAATGAGCCCCCTTGTTAATTCTTTGGTCCATTTCAGTTCATCCGCCATACTGAAATGTTGTGCTCGTAACACAGCGAAAGAAGTAATGAAGCAAATGCGAAAAAGAAAGAAGAAGGAGAAAAAGAAATGTCAAAAAGATGCAATGAAAATCCAACACACATGCAGTGGGAATTTGGTTAATTGGGTATTTTTTGTTTCATTATCCCTCTCTTTTGAATCTTTCGAAACTTGCAATGTGTAAAAGCGGACATACTTTTTTGCCTGTGCTGTTAAGAAAAAAAACATCTCTGCCTAGTATTAAATGTTACATTAAAGATGCATTGTTCGTAAGCTCTGTTCAGGACAGGTAAGAAGCTACCCTGCATCGGTGGCTATATCAGGCTTATGTTGACGGCATAGACTTAAAACTAAGTATCATGAGGCATTCGTTTCCATGCAGGAAATTCAAGATTGTTAGGGACAAGTGTCTAGTTCTAATGATAAATTCATATAAAATAAATGTTCTTTTTTTGGTTGCAGCCGCTGAAACAAATATCGCAATTTTTCCAACCTCTTCCTGGATGTTAGTCAGTCAGATTTGTTTTAATGCAGTATAGGAACTCTGCTAATTGTGGAGCCGCTTATGGTCTTGTAAGGGATCTAACATTCTTGTTTAGATCGGAACACCGTTGTCGAAGCCTATTATCAGCAATGCTATCGCTTTTTACGTATTAAACGGCCAGGCAATTTTCAAAACTCCTTGGGTGGAGGAAACCGTATATACGAGTAACTCATGTCCTTCTATTTTATTAGCTTAAGTGCTAATTCTCTTTTTTTCATTTTAGAACTCCAACCACTCATTTCTTCGGTTTGGTCGGAGGAAAATACGGCTAAGTTACTCCGTAAAAGTCGGAAACAATCTCGCCGAGACAATTGATGTCAAAAAAGACTTTAGGCAAGATGATTTGCTGCCATTTGAATTTTAAACCTTATACGAGTACTTGACTGCACCGAGCTATTACTGGTTACTGGTGCGCTTGTAAGTTCCAAAATAGAACCGGAAAAAATAGTTTTGGGTGTGAATTCACAATAGATACGAGTAGCTACAACTTTTGAGGTTGAGATTTTGTCTACCTCGGCTAAGCTACTAACTCTGATAATAATATAATACCTCTTCACAAATCAAACGAGGAGTTGCACTTGCCAATCTCTATTTTTCTTTGCTTTAAAAATGCAATTGAGTAATAAGGCATTGTCAAGAAAGACTAAAGAGATTATCAGCCCTATGGCGCAAAGACTGGACGGTAAGGAAGACAAATAGGGATATCTTTGGCAACATCGAACGCAAAATTCAACCGATTTTTAGTCTTGTTTCCGTTGACAGCGAATCCTACGAACTGTACACTAGAATCGACCTGGTCAGAGTGTGTAACAGTCACGTGGGATGACAAGGACTTGTGCTGCGAATTAATTACAGCTCTGGGCCAAAGAGCTTTGAACTTCTGCCCGAAGGCAGTAGAGAGGAGCTTGTCTTAGGTGGCGCGCACAAGTGAAAGGCGTTTTCAAATATCTTGGAGTCGGTATATGGAAGCAGTTAGACAAAAATACGCTAAAAGGAGAGTTTGACTAATTAAAACTCACTTCCATCACGGAATGAATGTCTCCCGAATTTTAAATTATATCCATGATTCTGTGCTGTGGTGACTGGTGAGCCTTAGAAATTGAACAGAAAAATTTCATAACTACGAGTAGTAAAGGTGAAGCCATTTTTCATTGCGACCGGAATCAATGATCAATTGTAATGTATAGCGTTAAAGCTCACCCTGGTGCTCGCATTATTTGGGTTTATTTTGGTGCAAGGTGAAATATTATATATGAACATACTCGTACCAACCGATGTTGAGCCAAAATATCCCAAGATGATTGAAAACGTTTCAATAGCTAAGTTTAAAGAATATCGATGCGGATCCAGCTCGGCATGCTGGCATGGGTACAATATTTATAGCAAAATTAGCAGCTCATAATTCAGTGGATTCGAAAAGAAATGGAAGGTCTCCATACACATACATACACTTCTTCTAAAACACACTATTTTTAAAAACTGAATTTTTTTCATTTAGTATTTTTCTACCTTGGTAAAAATGAATAATAAAAGACCCTGAAAGTTAGCAAGATGTTCAAGGGAAGTGTACTCGTATTATGGCATAGAAATCCATTTTGTATTTATTTCCAATATATTAAAAGATTTTCTTAACGCATTGGGTTTTCCCCCATTTACCAAGGGATTTAGAAACAGAGAAGAGGTGGGGAAATCCGTACATATGAACGTACCGTATACAGGGACAATAAAATAAGATACTCGTAATTGGAAATCTCCCTTCTAGTCTAGGGGTGTACACTGTATGCGAAAGGTATACATATGAAAGTATATATTGGCAAAAGGGCTGGTATGGAACGCGAAAACAACTTGTCTCCCTTCTTCAGTCTCTTCTGTATTTATGACCGGCATAGGGACCTAGAAATACGGAAGATACATACGTATGCATGGATGTATATTCCTAACTATCGTAAACTAATTGTGTGCAATTTTCAATGGTCTATCCAAAATGGTGGACTATTACAAGCAACTGTATTGGGTGTAGTGCTATTCAAAACAGTTCACCAACGGGTACGTGCGCAGAGAGAGTAAGAGTAGCGCACGTCCTCTTCCATTTTTTCTCTCTTCCAGCGATCATTTTCGTATATTTGTTGTTGTAAATTTGCCTTTTTTTTCAAAATTAGAATTTTTGTGCGAGTAAATTTAAGAGACCAGCGCAGTAGACTGGCCAACTATTTTGAATAGAACTATACATCGGGAGCTCAACAATATTGGCTGTTATAAATGAGAGGAGAAGATTCAACGACAAACTATACGAGCTGCACACCAGTCGCCTAAGGTGGCTAGGACATGTAGAGCGAATAGACACAAATGCTCTGGCCAGCAGAGTCGTTGAATCAAACCCGCAGGGACAACGCAGTAGAGGAAGATCTCAGCTTACTTAGCGCTCAAGTAGAAGGGGACCTTAACCGGCTATAAGTGCGCAACTGGAGGCAGTTAGCTAAAGACGGGGCTAACTGGAGATGTTGGTTAGTTGCAGCCCAGGCATACCACGACCTGTAGCGCCACCTAAGCGGTCCACAGATTTAAAAAAACTACAAAATATGCCAACAATGTCCTAAGTATGACAAAGTAAGAAAGGAAGAGACCTCTAATAGTACAGTTGAAAATTGTAGACAAGTCTGAATCGCACTGCATGTGCATTGTCCGTTCAGAGTTTCGTTGGCCTATCATTCGATAAATTTATGCTGATTTGTAATTTCTTATAACTTGTAAGTAGACAAAAACAAAAGCCCACAAACAAACGTAGACAAACAATAAATAAAACTGCAAAAGACGGCGATATGAAAGAAAATTGCACAAATGTTTTCGGCACCAGGCTTATCCACTTTATTCAGTATTCAAAAAATAATATTTTTCCGGTCGTGTATCCCTCAGCCAATCTACAAGTCATATGCAACTTAAATCAAGTGCTGGAGATAATTTGTTTATTTTTCTTAAATCTAACTTAAACGTACCTAAAACTCTGTAAGCCGGCCATACCTAAAAAAATTAGGCTGGCCCACTTTGCTTCACATGAAGCTACCTATCACTGGAGGAGTTCGATGACGAATCATCCTTCCCTTTAACAAGCCACCAAAATTACTGGTGCTGCTGAGCAACATCCCTCTTGTCGCGACTCCCTACCGCCTTAATGAGCCGGAGACGGTCCCCACTGCCATGTGCGACGTCTCTGTCGCCTACCCGCAGCTGTTCGAGCAACGTGGAAGAGTAGCAGCACCGCCATCCTGGATCAGGCCTTTACTATCTAGGTAGAGGAACGCTTCTGGAGGAATAAAGTCGTCAAAGCGAACTATCTCATGATACATATATACGAGTAATTAGTGTAGTAAGCCCCGGAGATCAGGTTGTTCGATGAGGTAATAGCTCTTACAATGTGCCTTCGAGTCAGCTTAATGACGAAATTGTTCGCTCTTATTAGTTTCGCCATATTGTACAAGACCTCATTGGGATAGAATTTTATGTACTCAGACTATGGTGTTCTGTATAAGCGAAGATAAGTCCGAAGTCTGGCCAGGGATCATCTATATCAGTCCAAGGTATCTGACTACATTTCCTCAAGCAAGTGGCAGTTCGTGTTGTCCGACGATAGAAAACTTTTGCCAATTCTTTCTGGTATCCCTAGAGGCCCCAGACAAAGGCGTCCTAAACAAAATTGATTTTCAACTTCTAGTCATCGCAATATCGTTTAATTTTATCGAAGTCACGTTGCAAAAGTATATTAATGACCCCAATTTTTGGACCTAATCTGTACGCGATTAAGTCGTCTGCGTTGCGCTATGGCATGGTGAAGTGAACGTATCAGATCACTTGTGTAAATGTTGAATATGATTGGCGAATTTACCGCACCAGTGGTTTACTAATGCTCAACCTATTCAGATTGAAAAAGAGTCCCTCTAATCATACTTTATCGAAGACTTTTTGTAAATGAATCAGGCAGGCACTGGTTTTTTCCTTTGTTCCATTGGATATCAGAAACCAGTTTAGACGCAGCATGAATGAAATCATGCCCCGCCTTGAAACCGACTTGATTATCCGGAACTATATGTTTGTCCTCAACCCACTTAGTCAGGACTCTATTGATTACCTTCTCGAAAACCTTACTGATGTTTGGAAGAAGACTAATCGAGAGGAGATTCGCCATATTGGAAGTATCTTAATTCCGTTTGGGGATGGGATGCACCACCGCAGTTTTCCAACGCGCTGGATAATGTGCATTATTCATTGCATTATTAAACAGGGTGGTATAAATGTTCACCGCTTCTAGAGGGAGATGTCGAAGCACAATATTCGGTATTTCATCGGTTCCTACTTATTTCTAATTGATTCGAAGTTCGTTTGGAGGTCTTCCTTCGAAATGAACGGTGGTAGTACCCTTTCGTTGGTGATGACATTATTGTGCACAAGGACTCGATTCTCCAGATCTTGTTTTGGGCCAATGATATCAATGGCCTTGTATACTTCCTGGAAAGTCGCTCTTGTAGCCTCTACTTTCTCCTGCGGATCCTCGATCACAAAGAAGTTGCCACCATCAACAGAATCATTTGCCTGCTGTTACCAGTATTTGTTCGCTGATCGTCGTTCGGGTGATTTTAAGACATGGAAGGTCGTTTTGATTATTTCTCCGAAATATTTTATTTATTTGCGGGAACATATTCGGGTTGCTGGTGTTTACAGATTGAATTTTATTGTTCCAATACAAACCTACAGAATTTTTGTAATTTCCTTTATTAATGTTTGGAGGTTTTTAATAGACGACTTCAGTGTCATAATCTCCGGGTTATGTCTGTCAGTAAACTGTCTGTACAAGGTTTTTAGTCTAGTCTAAAAGTCTACTTTTATGTCGGTGCAGTGCGTCAATAGTTGCGTTGCGGAATAAGACTTCGTTGTCAGTTGTGTTGGTACAGAGGTATCGTTTTGTCCATTATTCGTTTGAATGTCTCGTCCATTAATCTTAGATACCTGTCAATCTCATCGTTTGACAGATCTCTTTTGGACGGTGGGTAGAGCGAATTCGAGGAGAGTGCTCTCGTCAGTGTTCTGATGAAGTGTGTTCAACGCACCCTACTATAATTGTACAAACTCATCCAATTCCGCAATTTCGTTGGGAACAGTTATTTCGCAATGGTCACTGTCATACACGAAAGTGCGTAGACAGTTTGTAGTTTGTTGATTAGTGCACGTCAGTTGTATTCGGGAGTCGAACAACAGAAGATTCAAATAGAACCAGTGTCTGGGAAACGATATCTGTCGCCTTAGGCCCGAGTCGATACACTACACTGTGCTGACCCCACCAATTGAATAGTAGTATTTGGTGTATTATTTCCCCAGTCACTATGTTTGGCGTTGAAATCTCCGCCGATGATAAAATAGTTGTCTTCCAATTCCAGCTTCAGGAATCGAAAAAGAGTCTCGAACTCTGAAATGAATACGGTGGACTGAGTAGCCTTAGGTGCATGGAAAGACACCATATACAACCGCTTTCCACTACGGAGAGGGATATACTTGATGCATGCTTCCAGCACCTGGAACCTACGTACTACGCGACTGTATACTCTTTTAAAACGTATTCCTTTTCCTACAAAGATCGCAACACCTCCTCTCTGAATGGAGTTGTGTCGGTTTCTTTGTACTATTTTGTATCTTCTGTGCTTCATTTTGTGTCTTTTGTTAAGCTTAGTTTCGCTAACCAAAAGCACATCAGGGGCTTGGTCTTTAAGCAATTTAAATAGTGCGGCTCATTGTTGGCTCCTAATCAGTGAATTCACATTCACTGCAAGGACCTTCAGGGTTTGCTCCGCCGCGTACGTACCCAATACGACAAAAGGTGCGTTAGGACAGGCAGCAGCGCGTATACTTGATCCACCCCTGCGGTATGTTCAGTTAGTACAAGAACTATTCTGCCGCATTATGTGAACACCCGAGATTATTTTTAGGCGATCTGATATTTGTTTTTGGACATTTGTAGTTGACCAGATATACATACGTCAGATTTTAGAAAAAATCCAAGTATTCCAGCTCTATACTAATAATCTCGTTACTGAATTAAAAGGCACATATGATTGCATCTAGACAGATGAGCTATACAAAGCCATGTCTAGTTTTCGCTTCACTGCCAAATTCTTTAGATTTTACAGAATAACGATGGATAACGAAAACTTTGATGTTAAAAGTATTTATTGTACGAGTAGATAGGTTATGCCGTTGTCTTGTGTTGGTTAGTACAACTTCTTACTGATGACATTTACATCATTGACAAAACACATTAAGATGGTGGTGCACATGGTGCAGGACGACGAGGAAAACGATTACGAAATTGACGCTGCGTTAAAGCAACATACGCAAATTGGTCAAATAAGCAGTAATAATAATTCCGCGATCTTCAGGTGCCTATCGCTCCATTGATTGTTTTCAACTAATTCTCTATCTGTCTACAACATAAATGTCAAAGTGCAATGACACATTTGAAAATTATGATACATTCACATTATGTGTCATTATTTTTGCCCCATCTTGTATCTTCTGTCAATCGGGATGTGATTGCTTCTTCTAGATTTGTTGTTTAAAATTTGAATAAGATTTTAAGCGCATGTACTGTCTGCATTTCTACAGTTTTGCTATGACTCAAAAATTCAAAATAATAAACTGAAAGGCAATAAGATATTTTTAAATTTCATTACCTGCTCATTTCTCACATGTTTACCCATAACATACGTCTAGGGACCGCAACAAATCTAAACGCAAACATTACTTGCCAGCTATCATGGTTTTTTTATTTTTTAAATGTGTCATTGAGCCATTTAGTGCTAACACATATCTTCCTAAAAGTGTTTCCAAACACGTTGTGATAGATAAGCAGTTTCATGTCCGCTATTAAGAACAAATAACGTACTAGAAACGACAATCACTATTTCGCATGAAATTTGTTTTGTTTGTCTATTTGAAAATCTTGAATACCTACTAGTTGGTAAAAATCGGAGATTCTGAAGTAAAATTTTATCAATTTTTATCAGTTTTTAATAAAATATTTATGTATTAGGCCGTTGTATATGTATTGCCGATTTCCATGTTGAAAATAAAACTAACAAAATTTATTCCTTAAAATAATCACTATTTACATCCATGGCCTTTTTACAACGATCCACTACAGCAAATATGTATGCCTCTTTTGAAAAAGTCTGGATCTTTTTCGGTCATGGAGTATTATTCAAAGACCTTATAAATAGCACATGGGTTTGAAAACTGCCTATTTATATACATGACACGGCCCTAACCTCTAAAAAGGTGGTAGCCGGTAGGGGACAAGTCTGGTGAGAACGGCGGATAAGGTAGAACTTCATATCCCAACTGTGCCGTTGATCATGCTTATTTAACAGTGAAAGCTGTTTTTGGCACGATTTGCTGTGCATTTTTTTTATTTCTCTACAGTATGATTCTGTTGTGATTGTTTCACTGCGTTTGAGAAACGACTAATGTACAACTCCTTCACTAGCTCACCATACAGTCACAATTACCTTTCTGAGGTATAGTGCAGCCTTGGCGAATCGCATGGGAGGCTCGCTTTTATCCAAGCATTACCCTGACCTTTTCCTATTATCGTACGTGATTTACTTCTCATCGCAGGTGATAACACAATGCATGAAAGGATCCACGCGATGCCTATTCGTTAATGATATTGTAATCTCTAAACGTCGTGACATATTTCCTGGTGTTAAGGGGTGGGGTACCCATCTCTCCAGTTTTTTTACCTTTTCGATGGCTGAAATGTGACGACTAATGGTTGCAGTGGAGACTTTGAACTTTGCAGAAAAGCAAGTAACAGTCGTAGCAGGATTTTCTCCAACAGTTGTCCCAAGTTCTTCATTGTCAATAACCTCCTCTGGTCTTCCCTTTAGCTTAATTTCTAATGTAAAGTCTCCTTCCCCGTACTTAGTAAACCAGTTTCGAACTGTTCTCTCGCTACATGTACCTAAACCAAAAACATTATTAATATTTCGACTCGCTGCAGCTGGTTTTTTTTTATTCTTTTGAATTGGAAAAGGAAAATTGCCCTTAAATGGTAAATGGATTGGTAAAATCATTTTCTATGCAAGGAAAAAAGGTAACTTATTAAACTAATAGTTCATGTTTTTTACCGTTAAAAAGGTTAGACTTTCATTTTTTTTAAAAAGTTAACAACAACGATCACTTTACGAATAATCAGGAAATCGGCATTTTTTTGCTGTTTGGTTTTTCAGTGTTCTATTTTTTGACAGCTCACTTGTGATTCGTGACATGTGTCAAAGTCAAACATGCTCAGTTAGCATTGCCATTTTATCGTGGAAAGACTTACACCCGAACAATGCTTACAAATTATTGAATTTTATTATCAAAATTCGTGCTCTGTGAAAAATGTTTTTTGCGCACTTCGACCATTTTACGGTCGTCATAATCGACCTTACTGAGCAAGCAATTCAAGCCATAATGAGAAAATTTCACGCAATTGGACATCAAGCAACCTACCCGTATGTGTAGAGCGGAAATTTTGATTTGTCCATTCGTCGCCGTTCGCAGCAATTGGGATTGTGTTACTCGACTAGGTGGAAGATTTTACGCAGGGATCTTGGTCAAAACCTAACAAAATACAGCTCGTGCATGAACTAAAGCCGTCGAATTTTCGGTGAGTGGGCCTTAGAAAAGCTGTAGGAAGATCCGCTCTTTTATCGGAAAATTGTCTTCAGCGATGAAGCTCATTTCTGGTTGATAAACATGTATGTATGTGACATATGTTAATAAACAAAACTGCCATATTTAGTCCGATGAGCAACCTCAGTGCTAATACAACAGGAAATGCACTGTTTGGTGCGGTTTATTGCCCGGCGGAATAATTGACCTGTATTTTTTTCAAAGCTGACGGTGAGAACAACGTTACCATTAATGGCGCCCGCTATCCTTCTAATGATTTCGAACATTTTTTTTCCCCAAAATGTACCAGCTGAATCTAGTCGACATGTGGTTCCAGTAAGACGGCGCTACATGCCACCATGCACATGAATCGATGGACCAATTGAGAAATGAGTTCGGTGAGTAATTTATCTCTCTTTTTGGACCGGTGCGTGAATTGACTGGCTAGATCGTGCGATTTGACGACTTTAGACTATGTTTTATGGGGAAGCACAAATCACTCTTCTATGCTGATAAGCCAGCGTCAATTGCAGCCTTGCAAGACAACATTTCACGTGTTGTTAGCGAAAGAATCAAATATGCTCGAAAAATGATTCAAAATTGAACTCTCCGTATGGAGTACTGAAAATGTAGTCGTGGTCAACATTTATATGAATTAATATTTGAAAAAGTAAATGGCAAGCATTGATTTATCAACTCAAATATCAATTTAATACGCTTTTGCCATTTTAATGTGCATTTTTCTTAACAATTAAAAACCAAACGCTTAAAAAATCAGCCATTATAGTTCGAAAACTGAAAAACGAAAACGGTCCAAGCGAAAATGGGGAGAGTATGTATTTCGAAAATCTAAAATATCAACTGAGAATTGAGGGTCTGAGGTACATTCTTTAAATTTGATCACAGAAAGATAAATACGACTGTGTGTGTGCGTCCACCTGTCATTCAACTCTTAATGTATTATACTTACTCGTAAGCAGATGCCGGATGCATTTTTTTGAGGCTTACGACAGATGTTTGTACCGTGATGCTTACATTTTTATATTAATTTAAAAAAACAAAAATGGTTGATTTTTCTAAATGATTGCGCCAGTTCATTTACGTTTGCCGAAGTTAACGAATTACATATAGAGATTCTTCGTGGTAGAGAGAGACATCAAGGAAACAGAGTGGCAGATACCCGTATTCAGATTCTTTTAATTTAAATGCGTACATACATATGTTGTACATAGAATAGTTAGATTTGTGAACTTCTAAATTGGACACTTCATAGGTGCATTCGGGTATTGTGAAAATCTACGAAATTGTGTATCCATACATATGTACATATGCATGTTTGGATATAGCTTTGTACATACATGCTTACTACAAATGGATCAGTGAGTTTAGTCGCTGTTTTTGAGATAAGTTTTCGGTGAGCTCCAGTTCAAGGTCTGTCTTTTTTTCATAATCCATGTTCATTCTGTTTTTGTATTCATTGGAAAACGGCTGACCGTTATTTTATATAAATTCTGATCATTAATTAGTATTTGCATCTCATTAAATCGGTAAGCAGCAGATTATTTAATTTTTCTGAATTAACTGGAGTTAAGAGAGTAGTCCTTATCTTTTTTTGTAACTCTTTAACCTTTTTTCTCACACTATATATGTGACAGTGATAAAAGTGCATAGCCGTATTCATAATTCCTCCAGGCATGTACTAGCTAAATATTTCATCCATGATCCTGGCTGTTAAGTTACAGTCGAACCTGGTTAAGTGGAATCTCTTGGACCATTTATTTTAGTTCCACTTATAGAGGTATACCAGTTACTCAGTTTCCTGGTTACACTGGTTTGAATACGCAGGTTAAAAAATTGTAACTGAACGTTAGAATAAGAGTTTTATTTGAATAATCATAGGAATATATGTGTGTGAATGTAGAAAAAAAAAATGCTTTGGGTAGCAGAAAAATGAATCATAATTCGTACAATATTATAAATTTACGGGTAATCCACTTTAAGTAGATAAGTATGTAAACATAGTTTGCAGACAGTATGTAAATGGTACCTGCAATAGAAAGAAAACATTTAAACGAAATTGTTTATGTAATTCAAATTCTACGCAATCAACACAAAAAATAGGAAATTTTACGTACCTATATATTCATATAAAAAAATCGTTAATTGTACTCTGCCTTTGAGTGTTTATTTTCAAAACATGGTGTATACACTCTCGTCTCGAGTCTAGACCCTTTAAAAAATCGTCCACTGCATTCTTCAAATTCGTTTGCGCTAGAATTCCTATTTGCAAGCGCAACCTATATATTTGTTGCTGTTATATTCGCCCCTCTCAACCAATTCAAGGTTAGCAGCTAGCTGTTGATGCAATCGACTGCATTTTTAATGCTGCTGATCCCAATGACGTTGTTATTTTTTAGGTGATTTTAATCTACCTAAGCTTCTATGGACTCAGACTGATCAGTGCTACTATACTGCAACAAATCCTACCTCTGATAAAGAGAATCTTTTCATCGACTGCCTAACCAATAACATCGGCAGACAACTCGACCTAGTCTTCGCCACTGATACAGATAACTGCGTCGTTTTAGAAAGTAAACATCTGCTTTCTAAGTTGGATAGTTACCAACCTCCCCTTTCTCTTACGCTGACATATGACAATGGTTTTAATCCCGTTTTCTATGAATATTCTTACAGTTTTAATTTTCATAGGGCTAACTAACTTCATCCTTTTATACCGAAATTTTAAAATGTCTCTCCCAATCTGTGCCTTTTTTACCCAAAAGGAATCCCTCATCGTCACCACCCTGGTATAATAAAGAGCTGGGATCTCTTCGTAATAGGTGAAATAAGAGAAATAAGCTCGCGTTCCGACACCGATTTCTTCTACTACCAGTCTGCCCAAATAAATTTCTCTGTACTTTGCCAAACTCTCTATAACAACTATTTAAACCGAATGGACCGCACACTCATTTCCGACCCCAAAAGATTCTTTCAGTTCATCAAAACTAAAAGCAAATCGGATAACTATCCATTATCTCTAAATTTTCTTGATAGGTCCTCGGGCGATCCCCAAATTATTGCAAATCTCTTCGCAATTTTTTTTGGCCCAGCGTTCGCCATCCATTCCCAAGAGCCAGACCATTCTTACTTTTCCTACTTAAACAGCTGCCCACAAACAACTTTGGAATCGGTGTCTATAACTTTAGAGCAAGTTAGAGATAAAATAATAAAACTCAAAGATGATTATTCTGCTGGCCCTGATGATCTTCCCCCTATATTTTTAAAGAAATGTCAAATGCATCTAGCCCAACCTCTTACAGCTCTCTTTCAGCTTTCTATCACCCAGGGATTATTTCCCTCAACCTGGAAAAGATCGTTTATTATTCCCCTACAAAAAAAATGTAGAAAAGACGATATTTCCAACTATTCCAACTTTTTGAGAGCATTATCTATGACATAATGCTTTTCCATTGTAAATCTATTGTTTCCCTAAACCAGCACGGATTTTTCAAAGGCAGATCTACCACCACCAACTTAACGGAATTCGTATCAAGCACTTTATGTGCACTGGAATCTGGAAATGAAGTTGATGTGATTTCCACCGATTTCAGCAAAGCCTTTGATAGAATTGCTCATGATATAATCCTTCTAAAATTAAAGGCTCTTGTTTTCCAGATAAACTTTATAACTTGGGTATAATCTTATTTAAGTGAACGACTTTACTATGTTCTATTTAGGTCCATGGTTTCTGACCCAATTAAAGCCTCATCTGGTGTCCCCCAAGGCAGCCACCTTGGTCCCTTATTATTTATTCTGATAATTCATGATGTTGCTTGTATCATTAAAAATTCATACATATCTGTTTATGCAGATGTTATGAAAATATTTAGATATATATCATCTACCTCAGACAGCCTACTTCTGCAGCAAGATCTAGACAGGTTTTGTACTTGGTGTCGGAAGAATTTTCTTGAGCTTAACGTCAATAAGTGTCAGGCTATAACTTATACCCGTAAACGCCTCCCTCCTTCACCTCGTTGCTATCTAATCTTTAAT
Organism: Volucella bombylans; assembly: GCA_949129095.1. Classification (NCBI taxonomy): domain Eukaryota; kingdom Metazoa; phylum Arthropoda; class Insecta; order Diptera; family Syrphidae; genus Volucella; species Volucella bombylans. Next base: position 175,046,454 of record OX422141.1, read on the forward strand.
CTGCCTGTTCCCTTAGTGAATGAGTTGCGTAATTTAGGTGTTATCTGCGACAAGGAACCCAATTTCCGTTCTCACATTGATAGTATAATAAAAAAAATCCAACTCTGCCCTTGGCTTTATCAAGCGCTGGACTAAGGAGTTTTCCAATCCTTATGTTACCAAATCTCTTTACATAACCTTTGTTAGGCCTCTTCTTGAATATGCCAGCCAAGTTTGGTCACCCTACTACAGAACTCACATCCTCCGGATAGAAGCTGTTCAACGCAGGTTTTTACGGTTTGCCTTAAGTGGTCTTCCCTGGGATGATAGCCAAAACTTATCACCTTACACTGACCGGCTGAAACTTATAAATTTACAACCCCTTTCTATACGCCGAAAAGTTGCCGACATTCTCTTTATTCATCAAATTTTAGTAGGTAATATCGATTGTCCTTCCTTACTTCAAATTGTTTCTTTTAACACCAATCCCCGCAATCTTAGGTCTGTGCCACTTTTCCGGCTCAATCTTCACAGAACGAATTATGGACACCTTTAGCCAATTTCTAGGATGCTTCGCGAAGTTAATGATATTCTGCCTCTCTTCGACTACCATCTCAGCAAACTCTCCTTCAAGAACATACTTATTTCCACCTACGAGTATGACTCACGTCCTAACTTTCTTTAACCGCTCCCACCCTTTAGTTTTTAAGTGAAAATGTTAGTTTTAAGTATATGTTTGCTTGCAATAAGTTTAATAAATCTGTCCGGGATTGACCCGGGCCGCAAAATCAAAATCAAAAAAAATCAAACATTCTTTTCCAGTTCATAGATTTTACCAAACACATTTTGATTAGAAACAGCGGATAATTCGAAAAATCTGTGTAATGTATCTAAAGCACGTTTTGTTACAAACACCTGTTCCTGTTATTCAGCACACATTTCATCATTCTCATCCTCTTCACACTCATTTTGTGTGAAAGAAGAGGAGGACCCACAAGTTTCAAGAATGTCATCTTCGGTTTTCTCACCAGAAATAAAAGCTTCATCATCCACAGCGACGTAGTCGTCAAAAGTGGGTAAATCTTGTTTATCGTTGGAAATAAGTTTATTCCATTCCTAAGGCGTAACTTCTGGTTGTATATTTTCTTCCACATCCTGTTCTTGAGTCTCTGCGGATATTTCTTTTCTAAACCCAGATTTTGTAAAGCAGTTCTTTATTGTGGTGTCGCTAACGGAATACCAAGTTTTCCTTGCAAATCTCATAGCCTGGAGTAAATTGATTTCCGGGCATTCGTTGTGCTGCATGGAAATAAGAATGTGAAATATGACTTCTTTCCGATAATAGGTTTTAAAATTGTGTATAATACCTTAGTCCAAAGGCTGTAGTTTACTTGTGGTGTTAGCAGCAAAAAAGAAAACTTAATAAATTGCAGTTCTGGCGGGTTTATGTGAGCTGTAAAATTGTCGATAAATAGCAAAATCTTTCTCTTCTTCATCTTCATTTGTTTATTAATTTTCTTTAATCAATATGTGAAGATCTCTATTACACCTCTAAAACATTTTGGGCGATTGGATCACCAAATAAAAAGAAAAGGAGGCTTTTCAGTGCCGGACATATTGGCACACAAATGTATTGTAACACGTTCCTTGCTAAATTTTCCTCCATGACACGGGTTGCTTTTCGGAAGACACCTGAGAAATAAAGCCGTCTCATCTGCGTTAAAATTTTTTTCAGCCGTGTAAGTTTAAAACAGATGAAAGACTTTCAATCCAACTGTTACATATATTTAGATCTACAGCATTACTTTCCCCACCATTTTTTTTAAAACCTTCTAACCAACCGTTACTTACCGGAAATTGACTGCTGTTTAACTTAGTCGCAAAATATTGAGCTGTTTCTTTGATTAATGGCCCGTCTATTTGTAGGTTTTTTGTTTTATCGAAGCACTGCTTAATCTATGACACAACACATGCTTCAAGTTCAGGATGTTCTGGAGCTCGATTTATTTTCAATTTACCATGACCTTCAACACATCCAGCCTCAATTTTCGCCCTGTTTTTCAAAATTTTGAAAAAAAGTTGATTTAGGCACGTTAAACTCCTTACAAATTTGTTCTCTCGATTTTCCATTATCAAACTCGTTTAATAACTTTAATTTAACACTTATTGATAAACAGTTCAACTACGCTTCGACATTTTGAACAATGCACAACTTAACTCAACAACAAAGGAATTGGACTGAGCTATAAAATATGCGCATATCCTGAGAGACAAGAAGCCAAGACAGGAGTCGAAAAAAAGATGAAAAAATGCCAACATTTTTAAAGAAAAAAAATTCTTAAATTTTTCTACCAGTCTGACTCACTTACAGAGGTCCTACTACTTATCATCCCACTTATAGAGGTTCTTTTTTGTAAATATGAGTTCAGCTTACACAGGTCAGACATTTTCTTAAAGAGAGGTTTTCCACTTATCCAGGTTCGACTGTACTCGTATATGAAAGTCCATAGGTCCCTGAGCTCCACCATCGACCAAATATTCACTCTGCAGCAGATTTTGGAGAAGATGGAGCATATGTATGTATTAGTATTAGAATAAATTCCCATTATGGCGAGCCTTAGCTGGTCTTTTTCGAAAATTTTAATGAGTTCAATGCCACAAGACAACAGTTTGTTTTACCTGGAGAAGTATTATTTGATTGCGACTACTTCAAAATTGCCGATTTAATTCTAGCTTCTGTCTTCATATCAATTTATTCGCAGGTCAAATCTTAAATCTTCTCTCCACAAACAAATTCTGGCCTGGAAACACCTTTGGCTTTGACTTGGGAATGAAATAAAAAGCCGACTCTTCGCTTTCATAACTTTCTCAACTGATTAAGTCATTCATTATTAATTCAAACACAAACATTTTTGTTTTCAGATCACCGTGCGAGATTACAATGGAACTTGTTACCAACAAGAACGTTCCACAACCCGTTAATAATAATTCCGGTACAGAAACCCTATTATCTGGAATCTTAGATTCATTTCCTGCATGGGAGTTAAACAACGGCTTTATGCCTGTACCAGAAATGTAAGTATATTCTCTCTAATCCAAACTAAAGACATTTGTTGATTTGTGTCTTCTTTTCTTTTTTTTTAAAGATCTCCACCAGGGCCCAGCGATTATTTTAATAACGCCATGTACAGACCACATTCAACATCACAAATGATTAGTCGCAATTCGAGGCTTTCACCAGGATCGAGTAACTCAAGCAGCTCGAGCATCAATTGCGGTGGAGGATGTGATGTCAATGCATCGACTCGTTGCCTTGACTGTAACGAATTTATGTGCAGCAATTGCTTACGTGATCACCGCAATAGCCCACTGTCTTCGAATCATTCAGTAGTTTCGTTGCCGGCGCCAATTGGATCATCTCCAACTGGAAGTCTACCACCTACAGTCTCTGTTCCAAGTTTCATGTGTGATTTGCATAGTGAACTCTATCGCTATGTCTGCGAATACTGTAAGAAATTAGTCTGCCAATGTTGTACCTTCCGAGAACACAAAGATCATGATTATACATCGATTCAAAGTTTTATAGAGGATGCACGCGAAAAGATCGATCTGGCGTTGGAGAGCAGTCGTACTGGCACTAAGTGTGTTAAGGGCAGCATTGATAAAGCTTTAGCATTTATCCGTCTAATCGAACGCAACTGCTCTGAAGTATCTGACAACATCAGGAAGTCTTTTAGGCAATTTATGATCGCCATTGAAGATCGTGAAAGGTTTTTACTGGACTTCGTCGAGAAGCTTCGTCAAAGACGCTTAGCTATGTTACACGATCAAATGGCAGGTCTTAAATCAACACTCTCTGGACTATCGGAAACTTCTGAAATTTTGGTTAAGGTGTTTGAAAACCTCCATCAATTGGAGCAAATTGAAGTCGCCATGAAGATCACCAATGGCCAACGTCAGTTGGAACAATTTGCTGCTATATTCAAAGATCTCCAGCCACGTCAAGAAGTGTTTGCATTTGCCGCTCCTGATTTTACTCTTCTAGGTGACATTCGCAATCAGGGGGGTATAATTGTTGTAGATGATAAAAATATGCCCATTGAACCGGGAGCATTGATTCCAACTACTTCCCCGCAATCGATTGTAATGAGCCAAACTACAAGTGTTGCAGCTCGTCGTCCAATTCTACGTGATGCTGCTTATCGTATTCCAACACCTTTGGCACAACGTATGCCAAATCCAGGATTAGATTGGGAACTCGGCATGATGCGTTCATCACCAGCTCTACAATTTGGTGCTCCAAAAGTTACCCAATGCATTGCCGGCAGCTCCGATCACATCAAAGTTCGTAGCTCCAATATTTTGACTCTATCGTTCGCCACAGAGGGTCACGAAGATGGACAGGTCAGCCGTCCATGGGGTCTTTGCGTTGACAAGATGGGAAACATTCTAATTTCTGATCGTCGTAATAATCGTGTTCAAGTGTTCAACCCAGATGGGTCGTTCAAATTCAAGTTCGGTCGTAAGGGTGTTGGTAATGCTGAATTTGATTTGCCAGCTGGAATTTGCACTGATTGCGACAATCGTATCATCGTTGTTGACAAGGATAATCATCGCGTACAGATTTTTTCGGCTAATGGAGTTTTCCTATCAAAATTCGGAACATTCGGAAAGGAATACGGACAGTTCCAGTATCCGTGGGATGTGGCTGTTAATTCAAGGCGTCAGATTGCTGTTACTGATTCACGCAATCATCGTATTCAACAATTCGATTCTGAGGGACGTTTTATTCGTCAAATCGTATTCGACAATAATGGTCCGAGCAAGAGCATTGCCGCTCCAAGGGGTATTTGCTATACACCACAAGGAAATATCATTGTTTCAGACTTTGATAATCATTGCTTGTATTTGATTGATCCAGATGTGAATGAGGTAAGTTAACTTTAAATGATATGATCATTCGGTCGTTGGGTATTGGACATGTCAATTTTCTTTTATAATAGCCTGTAAAAAAATAAAGCATCCGTCTAAGCAACGTTATAGCGTTAGGCTATTCAAGGACCTGTCCATACCTTTCTAAATGTTAGTGGACAGAAGTATACGAGTAGTTCTTGGTCCGTCGAGTAAATAAATTAAACTTAGATAAATTCTATACGATGAGCTATGTATGTACGAGGGCTGTATGATAAGTACCCGTGTTTACCGACTGATGGCACAACTTATGCAAAGTGTTTATCATCTGTTGAAAGTCATCAAGTTCGTGTTTATTTGCAATCATGGAGAAAGAGCAATATCGATCAGTGATTCGATTTCATTTTTTGGATGGGAAGACGCGTGAGGAAATCAAAGTGAAGTTGCATTCCGTTTATAAGGACCATGCACCTTCGATGATTACCATCAGATATTGGTTTAATGAATTCAAGCGTGCCGAACATCCGCTTTTGATGAAGACCGCCCAGACCGTCCGGTTGAGGTGACTACGGAGGATATGGTCAGAGAGATTGCTGACATTGTGCACATCTAAATTGAACGCATAGAAAATATCCTACACGAAAAATTGGGCATGAGAAAGCTATCGGCAAGATGGGTGCCGCGTTTGCTAACAATGGAGCAAAAACGAAACGAAAAAGTGGAGCAACAGCAAAACTGGTCGAATTACGCTACGAATTGCTGCCTCACCCACCCTATTCTCCAGATTTGGCCCCATGTGATTTCTTTTGGTTTCCAAATATGGAAAAATGGCTTGGCAAAAAGCGATTCTCGTCAAACGAGGAAATCATCGCCGAAACAGAGGCCTATTTTGAGGAGTTCGACAAATCATACTTTTCGAATGGCTTGAACAAGTTAGAATATCGCTGGACTAAATGTGTCGAGCTGAAAGGAGAATATATTGAGAAATAAATAAAAAAAAAATTTTAATACGTTTTCTTGCCTAACACAGGTAGTTATCATACAGCTCTCGTATATCTGCATCTCTTCCGCCAACTTCAATCTTTGTGTTACTTCATTCATTGCTGTATCCATCTTTGCTGCTTCTGTTTCCAAGGCGGTAAAAGTTATCGTACTCTGATTAATTTTTTTGATGACAATGTCATCGGTATACTATATGTGACTAAATTATTTGCTATCTGATATCGAACTTATTTTGTAAAGTTAGTTTGTGGTTCTCGAAATCACATTACAATGTCTCATCTTCCTTTTTAAAGTCATGAGTTTCAGTGCTTGCATTACCGAAGGCTTTGACGTTAATTGCTTACGATCGTTGGTTACGTTAAATGGTTCATTACAGAGTTGATCCCAAATAATTGCATTCTTCTAAAAACCTGGTTCATTCTGCCTGAAAGCTATCGATGTTCAACAATCTGCAGAAGTAACCGTTTCAAATTATTCTTATCCTTTTTATTTTTATTTTTAGTTGGCTTTTGCGTCTTTGGTATATCCTTTTTAGTTTCTGTGGTGATTTTAGACCAATGCAGCACCCGCTTTCTTCGTAAAGTTTTGTCAGGTGCTTCGTAATGTGTAACTTCTGTTTCGTTGCATGTCCTTGTTTAAGCCGAAAATGTTTGTGGTGGCCGGGAGAATCAGACTCAATCAGAAGAGGTAGCAGCCGTTCGATGTTTTTCGTTTTATCATTCGAGATAAATTCGCATTTGTTATCATAGATGTAATAAGGTTGCTAAAATCCAAACTACTATAACTCTTACTTAACTTTAATTATCTTATTCTAACCTAGTGGTGCTATGCCGGCTCTAAATCCAAAATGTAAACTATGTCTTTCGTTACATGTGCCACCGGTTTATTCATCTTCTTGTCCTGCTTGTCTCGTCTATCGTATTTCTTGGATTTTAGTGATACTATCTTTTCTTCCATTGTTCGATAGGTTATGGTTTGTTGGGGGTCGGAATGTGTATATAGGGCCTTGCATTTTTTCTTGTGCTGGTCTCATCAATGATATATTCATCTATTTACGCAGCTGTTTGCTAATATATACATAGCAAATTCAAGTGTTCGGACGGTTAACCCAGGAACTCATACACCACCATCTCGTCGACTTTTCGTTAATCACATTTATCACATTTCCCGCTTTAATATCCCCGCCATTACTGCATATCTAATCGTATGCAGAGCTTTCGGGCATCTTTAATGTTTAGTTGTGTCTACAAATACTTGAGGATTGATGAGACACTCGCTATTCATATAGTTTGGGTTGGCTTTTGCTGCGGCAGTTCTAATCAGTTTTTTTTATTTTCGATGCTTCCTGGTTGGTGTTATTGGTTTTGGGTATTTTCGATGGGTTGCGAAAGTAACATCATTTGCAAAAAAGATATTTCTAGTACTGAAAAAAGTTGGGGATCCATCATTCAAAGTTATGAGACCGCGACCATTGTCGAAAGTTTTAAGCAAGGTTCCTGCAGCGTTGGTACTGGTTGAACCCCATAAAGTGTTATGGGCGTTCATATCATCCATTATTATGTGGTGATAATCCTTGTTACCTGTGGGAACACTATTTAGGATAGTCGAACTAATTTGTACATCATGTTGCCTCTACATATTTGTTATTTTGATAGTCTTTCTGCCAGTAATTTCGATAGTTTGATTTAGTAAATTTGTAGAAGAAGTGATATGGTATGATATGATATTGGGATATTATTTTTAACAAGAATAATACATAATTATACGTCTTATTAAAATAAAATGTTTCGTAATTTTTTATCTTAAAGAATGTTTTGTTTGTTGCAATGATGTGGGTTTCTTGCAAAGTAATAATGTCTGGTTTGTATTTAGCTATTAAAAGTTCGAGGGCTTGTTTATTGTTGAAGAAGCCTTGGATTTTCCATTGGAGGATTAGTAAATCCATAGCCCACAGAGTTATTATTGGGGTTGGGGGTCTTTTTCAATTTACCCATCAAATTTTAACCTCGTTTGGTCTGCGAATTCATCTCGAATGTAAATTTAGCCGCGCCTGTTGGAACTAAAACATCGTTATCATGATTCATGATTTTCTTGACGCCAACAACTTTGAATTTTTTAAGTTCTAACATCAATTCCTCTTCTGTTATTTCTATCATATGATTTGAGGAAATTTTCCCTTGAATTGAATTGAGACTTGTTGGTTGCTTTGACTGGTATTGAGTCAATTCGTTTTGCTTTGAAGAATTTGTCTGCTGTGCGAAATTTTTTGACTTTTTGACTTAAGGCCACGATTTATCTAAATGGTTATATGATGAAAGAGGGCGAAAATGTTCTCCGGTTTTTTCCATTCTAGCTATTACTATATATTGCGGGATATTATCATCATTTTTAATTGCAGGCAATTTTGGGTATAGGAAAAAGTAGAAAACAGAAAATAAAAGGTTTAGTTAAGAAAATAGACTGAACTTTCACGAATCACTAAGTAAATTCGTTGAAGCAACACGTGTGAGCACGGCGTTTGCCAGAACAGAACTGCTCTCTAAACTTGCAAGCTCTTCTTCGAGCTCATCCGTTTGTATTGCTGGATCGATGCCTTTTAATAGCACCGTCTGGAGGTTTTCACCTTTAGAGCTATATGTATAGTATTCAGTATCTGCTTTTCCTAGGGCGGTACGTACTTTCCGGTAATCCTCCGTATTACAACACATAATAATCTCTTAACATAAAAATTCTTAGTTACTAATTTACATAACCTAATACAATAATTAATTTCTAAATTACTTACATTAATTGGTGGCACTCTTTCCCTCCCCTTGTTATCAAGCCGCTGTTTTTTTTCTTGATGTTGTTCTTGTTTCCGTTGTTGTTGCAGCTGCTGTTGTTGCTGTTGCATTTTCTGTGGTATTTGCTGCTGTTGTTGTTTTTGTCGTTTTTGCGATTTCGTCTTCTGTTGCAGTCTTTGTTGTTGTTGTTGTTGGTGTTGTTGCTGCTGCTGCTTATTAGAAAGTAGAATAGCGGAGATCTGTACTCAACGCATTGCTCTATAATGATCCGTAAGGTGTTTATGTGGTCGATGCAGGAGGATCCAGCGCGAAAGCCTACCTGTCCGACGTCGAGAGTTGAATCTAAAGGTTTCATTATTTTGGCTACGGCTGGAAGAACGCATATACCTCTCTAGTTTCCACACTCCATCAGGTTTCCCTTTCTTGGTAGCTTGATGATCATCCCTTTATAAGGACAATGTCTAACAAAACAGCTTGATTTTTAATTCTTTGTTGCCTTTTGCATTTAAATCTTTAATACATATTTGATTTCTCAACTGGTTTTAGTCAAAACCTCCTACAGTGATTTATCACCAATAGGTTGCACGCATAAAGCTTACGACAAAATTGTTTCTATGGATTTTTACTGTATTGCATAGCTCATAGCATTACTATCGCCCCTATACGTGCGGATCGAACGTTCTCTTCACCTATTCGATTCACTTTCACTTCGAATCGGTATACGGCGGGTGAAATGCCTTACTTTTTTCTATTTGATAGTTTCGAAGATTTAAACGTCACCCGTTTGGAAATTTAAGTGTCATTTCAACTGTGTAATTTGAGTGGAAAGAAAAACAAATATGGATAGTGCAGCACTTTATTTAAATTTTTACTCGGAAACAAGAGATTCTAATCATTTTTATGAGAACATTCGATTCGTGCGTACAGTGGAATACCGACCTGCGTTACCGACGAGTGAGTGTATTACTTCGAACGGATAGCAGAATCGGAAAACTCGTATTTGACATAAACATTCCCCCCGGCGTATAGCAGAATATGGCTATATGTGCACAGATTTTGATTTGAATTCAGATAAAGTAGGAATATGTACATTGTACACATGCTGACTAGTAATATATGGATTAAGCCTAACTTGTTCAGCATACAAGAATTTGAAATAGTAATCAATATTTTTTTTCTTTATCTTCATAGATTATATCAGCCAAAGGTCAAGAGGGTTGTGGCTTCCAAGAATTCAATCGCCCATCAGGACTTTGCTGCGATGATGAGGGGCGCATTATTGTCGCTGATTCCAAGAATCAACGCGTCATTGTCTTCAGCGCTAACATGGATTATTTGTGGGATGTATGTATAGTAACTTATTTTAAAATAAGAAAAGACATTATTATAATATATAATGTTTACATTTATAGATTGAAATTCGCCCATCAGTCAATCCACAAATGCCATGCACTTTAGATGAGAAAGATCGTACTTGCGATGTTGCTCTCATGCCCGATGGAAGAGTTGTCTTCTTAATTGAGCTCTCGCCAGATTCCAAAGAAGGATCTAATCCTCACAAACGGTTTGTCCACGTCTATTAATTTTATAAAAAAAAAAAAAAAACAAAACAAAAACGAAAAGACAAAAAATATAATATATATTTTTTTTAATGAGAAAACAAGCTCGTGTTACAACGAAGCCCCAACGAAATTTTAAATGAAATGAGTTCTACAAAAATTCAGAAGAAAACAAAGCCTGAATGAAAAAGGGAAAAATTTAATTTTAATTATAAAAAATATATATAACACAAGACTAAGACTATTAATATTAGCCTAAGTTGTTTTCTAAAATTATTAAAAGTTGACTAAATATATTAAATATAAAAAAAAACATAATTTACTCTAGCGAAGAGTATCCAGAAGTAATACAAAAAAGAAAAATATATCTCTGATATATTTTAAATCTATCAGATATCAGATTCTGTTTGTTTTATGGAGCTCATTTTCGAAAAAAAGTAATAATAAATCGATCGATTGTTGTCGAATAAAATAAAAAAGATATAGACTTACATTTCAAGACTGATTGTGGAAGACAGTTTAAAAAAACAGAGAATAAAACAAAAACAAATAAGTTATGCAACAATCAAATATGATTTAAAAATAATAAATTTATATGAGAAAAAATCTATTATTAGCTCAAATATTGAGGTTCAGAAGAAGGAATTTAATAAGAAAAACTTATTAGGAAAAAAGATAAGAAAAAATTCAAATTAAATTGAGAGGCGAAAATTTTAGTACAATTTTACACTCAAGGAATTGTGAAACTAATGTGTTCATTTACACTAATATATATTATACAATACATAAACAATTTATTTACTAATTAACTCGTGTACCTATCACTGTTAGATGTGTTTTTTGTATCTTAAGAGTGAAAAGCAATTGACTATTTAATTTCAATTTTATGTAGCAAAATATTTTGTGTTCTGGTTTTTTTGTTTAATTTAATTGCAACGGTAGAATAGTTCCTGTAATTTAAGGAATTGCTAGGACTATTATCACAAGTTCTATAAAATTGCATTTATTCTAATGCACAACACCAACTTAAGCAATAGATGCATTTTTTTTTTATTTCTGTTTAGTGGTATTTATTACAAGTGCATCATCTGGACTAAAAAGTGTTCTAAATGAACATTTAATGATTAGCCATGATATAATCTCTGGTTCTTTGACATCGGTTTCGTGTATGACTTTCTCTGTTTAGTTTTGATCTCCAAATTAATGAATTTTATAACAAGTATTCACTTAAAAATTAGATTTCAAAAATATACATATAAGCTAAAAACAAATTGATGACTTACGATCACTAAAAAAAAAATTTTAATTATTAAGATTTCTAAGACTTACGATAACAAACTTCGTATTTACAAATAGGAGAATATTTTAGGCTTAAGACTTACATACATACATACGTGCATATATGACACATGACGAACCTATAGACGTAGACTTAGAATACAACTTCATTTAGATTTAAGACTTAAAAGACTTACGATCTTTAAATTTTAAATTAGATTTAAAATACCTACGACACATTTTGAAGGCTTACTTTATACTAGACCTCACTTGAAACTTTCTCCAGGAGTTTACGCGAGTACTTTAACTTAAACCTTCTATGACTTAGATTAGGATCTCTTTTATATATGGATATTTTATAAGCTGAACTTGTTTAAGATTTTAGGATTACGATGAAGATTTTATCGGATTTAAGAACCATTCGATGGCGACATCTTTTTCATTTATGTTTTGGTTGAAACTTTTTCGATTTCGTATGCCAAAAGAGGCGAGACGTTAAATTTTAAATACATCAAAATTTTTTTTATTTTAAGAAAATACCAACATTTTGATTTGAACAAAAAGGATCGGCGTTAATTTTGTATTGAACAACAAGCTGACACATTGTCAGTATACACTTTGGACTTCAAAATACCACGGAGAAAGAAGTTAAATATGTTAAATTGCGCGATCTAGGCAGCCAATTCTGGTTACTCAAACGGGAGATTTTACGACCAACAAATGTAATCGTGAAATAGTCCCATTCTTTCCATGTGATCCGTTCGTGATCACACAGGCGCACAACCTATGTTATTATTTCCTAATCCCATTTGCCATTATTTGTTTGTTCATTGCCGGTGGCGTCTACAACAAATGAAAACAGTGACATGTTTGGATGCCATCAACATGGGAATGGGTCTCATGGCTGAAGATAATTTTGTTGGGAAACGTATTGCTCACTTTTTGTTGTTAAATAAACCGATTGACGCATTCTCTGTGTTGTGTGCGGCATGACATCTCAAATCTTTCATGAGAATGTGCAGCATACTTCTTGAAATGTTTACTTCTTAACCATGATACCGAGATGGTCTTGGACTCTATTTGCACATTTCGGCGAACATGGTCCTGGACCTGGACAAAAACATACGTTGTCGTTTGATATCCATTGTGTTCACCCAACTCCTCGAATATAAACCCTTCGATGGTCAAAAATTGAACGTAATATTTGAATCGGTCTATTTTTAATAAAAAAAAATATTATTGTCGTGTGGTCCATTTTTAAAAACGACAGATTGTGTCTACCATCGACTGGCTTTGCTGCTAAATTGTTGACTTTGCGTTCTCTTTGGATCACTCTCTATATACATACTATACTTTTGAGGATAATTTTTGGAAAAAAGTTATCTGCCCATTTTTGGGTATACATAATATATGAGCACAATGGGTAAAACTAACAGTAGCACAGTTTTAAGAAATCCTTGTTTAACGTTAAACGAAAAATACTAAATGAAGAGTATATACGAGTAGTTATCCCTTTTCCCGATAGATCTCACTAGCAAACAAGCCTACACTTGTTTCCTTTGTGCATCATGTGGTCATCTCCATTTTTATAAAATTTGCAATTGTGCTCTGACCCCCTCATATGTACTCTTTTTCTTATAGTACACATAGTATGCTACATACTACAGCTTAGGTGCTGTTTTTTTTCAATGGACTCTTATGCTGTTCTAACCCTTTTAATTTTATATCCCTAAATTAGTGATTAGATCAATGCTGCCTAATGGTAAGAATCAAAGTCGGGCTTTTATAGGTCATTTGAATTTCGTGTTACGCATTTTTTATTTTCTAATACATGTTATACCACTTCAAATCTAACTAGGTCTGTCGCGAAATCGCGATAATGAGGATAAACCATTGCATGAGCTGTTGACTATTAAGTAGCACCTAAAGGCGAATAAACTTATTTAAGGACTTAAGATTATACCTTTAACAACTGACGACTTTTAGTTAAGATTCAACGATCTGCATTTATACAAATAATGATGACCGATCGTTAACTTTAAAATTTTTAGAAGATAATTCAGACTTTTTATTTTTAAATTGTCTAAAGGATGCTTTTTCCCGATGTTTGCACTTGTGATGCGTACTATCTGACGCGATTTGACAATTTTTTTTTAACTTAAGCATTCAGAATGCACAGTCCAATAAATGTTAGTGCATTTCTCCTAGAGAAAATAGAGCAATTTTGTTTGTTTAATTAACAGTAGCGCAGTAATACTAAACGGTTTTATAAAATTCAAAAGCGCATTGAGTAATAAAAATAAATGAAATAAAAAAACAGAAACAATAAATACTCATAGAAAATTATACAATCATTTTATACAAATTTATAGAATTTGTTATATAAAAGTTTTTTTTTTGTTATAATTTTGTGCAGAGGAATAAATGTTTTATATAAGTTAATTGAATATAGTTAATTACAGGCGATTAGTTAAATGCTGTGTATTTACCTAATACAAATTTATACATTTTATACATATTTATACATAAACATATTTTATGTATAGCGAAAAAAAAAAACACTTAAGTAAATTAAATGATTAATTTAAGTAATTTATGTATGTAATATTTATACAATTATTTTGTGACTGAAAATCGGAAAAAGTTAACAAAGATTCATTGTGTGTGCATCGTAAATTTATAACAAAAAAAATTAAGGAATACAAAAGCAAAGAGGTATATCTTAAAGTAGGTAAACAAATCCACTTTAGGTTTATTCATACGAATAATATTAATAATAAGTTTATAATCAAGTAATTAACAAAAAGCAAAACACCCCTAAAATAGGTTTTTTTTTTTAAGATAAAGACTTGAGTAGGACTCTATTTGAAAGTTTATAGATTTTACATGAATTTGAGAATTGAGTACAAACACTTTTACTATAAGATTATATCCTTAAGACACAAGCAGCTGTCTTTAGTATATAAAATATGCTAGTGTAAAGGTTTATTCTTTGGGTTAAGTTTTAAATTATAAATTCATTATAACAACATTGAATAAGTCTTACAAATCGTACGCTAAATGATCGCACTGAATGGCCGATTAAAGGTTAATCTACTAAATCGATTTTGGTTATATTTGGATATTCAGCCATGTCAAACTTAAGTATTGAACTTGCAGTTTATCAAGCACTGATGCTTCGATCCTGAAACCGAAGTCGGGCCACATAATAAAAGCTTTCACATGCGGCTTTAAAGTCTGTGAAAAGACTAAGGTGCATAAATTTGAAATTCATTGGTCTTTCCAGAATTTGCTTAAGCATGAACAATTTTGACTACAGTCGGTTTCCCCAGGTATAAGCAGCACTGGTACGAGTATTTGGCTATAATTGTCATGAAAAATGATTTTACTTAGACTTGCACATAGTTCTTTGGATAAGATTCGAACAATTTCTTCTATGCCCCAGCTATTTGTTTTTACGTCTGTTTGCATGTTTCTGATGCCAATAGTTGCTTTTTATTTTACGAATTCATCGGTTGTTTGGTTTTTTTCTCTGAATAACTTGATGACTAGGCCTATACTAGGTTTTCTGATTTTGTGAATATTGTGAACTCCCTTGTAAGTTAAAAAGGTGTAGCCAAGTACCAATTTAAAAAAATTCGTTTACTTGTGATTGTTCAAGATAATTCATTCGAAGCATTGTATTGTCTGCTGGTACGCTCTACAACATTACCAATATGGAGCGATACATCAAACTTTTGTTTTTAGAAGGAAAAGTCCCTTAGACGAAAAAGTCCATCCCTTAGATGATGCAAAATTTTTCTGTGTACACGACAAGATTGCTCAACATTAAAATAACAAAGCGGCACTCTATTTTGGCATGTAAATGTTTCTTATTAGTGTGTGATTTTAGAATTTAATGACCAAAGAGAAAATGAAGTTAATATGAAATTTCCCATCGCTGATCAAAATACTGGTCAATTGTCCAGCATGCTTTGGATTCTGATTAAAAATTAAAGAATCTTACAGTTGCATTAAACCTTGACTTTGTAACTTACTACTGACTTATTAATTTCGCTTGTTGAATGACCATCGTTGCTTCGCGCACTCGTTAAGATTTGCTTTGCTTGCAATTCTGAATTTTACTTTTGCTTCGATTTAGCTGTAAAAGTTTTTTTTATCCTGATAAGTCTGATCACCTGACCAATATCATAGGATTTGACATCGAAGACTAGAATCTGTTTAAGAGTTACACCTTTCTTTAGCTGCTCAATTCCCTTGTATTATTTGGCCAGAGGCACGGTACTGGTGTAAAATAACAGTCAAATTTGTTACGTTCTTAAAACTCTAAAAAAAGTTGTTGTTTTGAATTTTGTGGGTATTGAATTTCAAGGGCACCAACTGCAATCAGACAATTATTATTATCAGGGCCGGAAAGTGTAGTGCTCTTTAATCTATACATCGCTATAGCTATAATTTATAGAGCTTTATAAAATCTGTCAGCCACCCATCTCCGATTGCAACCTATCTAAATTTTTTCGAATTGGAAGCTATGGATATTATTTTTCTGTAGTGGTTCTAGTAACCGCCTACAAGAAACTCTCCCTAGCGCAAACCAATCGAAATTTGGCTAATTCTTGAAAACATCCAAAATCTCAGTTTTCAAAAGATTTTTCAGTGTCAGTGTCACGCGTTTTCGAAGAAATTAAGGTCCTTTTAGCGCAACTAATGCAGTTCTTTGTTAGTATTACCTCTACGACCTCTGCTGTTGCATATCTTGGTTCTTTGTTACTACAGTTTTGTGCATTTGAGGCCCTATTTCATCAATAACGTTGGATTTGTGCTTCAATTCAATGGGGAGCGTGGTCATACAACTTTTCTTTAGAAAGAAACTTGTTCAACGGTCTTAAATCCCATGATCTCGGCATCCAATTTTGATCTTCATGATCTTCTTAGAAAAAATATTGCACAGATCCATAGTTTCAGCCATATAAATTGATTGATCATGGGTTGGTAGCGCAATTTATTAACGGTAACAATTATGACTTCCTCATTTTTGAGGAAATAAGACCTAATGAGGAGTTCTGCCAATAACCACGTCCTAAAAAGTTGTGGGTAGAAAGGCCTGTTAACAATCTTTCTTGTACTCGTATTTTCTAAACCCCAAATGAGGAAATTCTGCTTATCAGCAAAGTCCTGAAGATGGAAATGAGCATCAAAATAATAATTTGATTAAATTTTTGATCAATTTTATGTATTTTCAACACCCAATTGGCAAAGTTACGACGTTTCTGACGGTCAGCAAAGTTGAGTTGTTGTGCCTATTTAAAACCATAGGTTTCATGACCTAAGTCTTTATACAAAATCGATGGAATGTTGTTTGTGATATGCCGAATTCTTGAAATTGACGTGGTATCGACTCACCAGGATTTTCAGTCACGCTTAAAACTCTGACAGGCACGATTTCAGAACTTCACAAAACTAACTTGCCCGAATCGCGCAAATATCTGGACCAATTAAACAATTGCTGGGCGGACGAGCATTTCAACAAATAAGGGTATATTATTCCATTTTCAATAAGGGCGTAGGTTTTGTTTATAGCGGACTATTGAACATAAAACAAATCCATAACACCCAAAACAAAAAAAAAATACCAAACATAATTTCGAATGGATTTTGCCGGTATCTTCCTGCTGTTGTACCACAAGGAAGTGGTAATTTTGTGTAAGAACAATTTTTACCATATGAGGCCGTACTCTATGTGGTATGGATCAAATACCCAAAACCCAGGTAATCTCACATTCTGGAAATTTTTGCTTCCAATGTCAAAAATACATACGAAATGTCAGATTCGTTTTGGCAGAACGTATACCAATGCTAATAACTGGCGAGCATTTTTCACTAGATCTCAAGTTTAGAATCAGGTTTTCTTGCTTAAACTCTTAGGCCCAGCAGATCATTGATTGCGTATCAAGAACTCAATAAAAGTACAAAAGCCTAAGACAGTTTGGTGAACAAAAAAAATCTAAATAGCTATAAGTAATCTTATGTAGATTCATAAAATTATTATAAAAAATAAATATACATACTCGTATATACGAGTAAACAAACAAACGGGTTTGGTGAAGGGAAAAGTAAATTTAAGAAACGTTTCTATAATTATTTAAAGATTGAATACTTGCTTATATCATACTCATACATCACAATTTTATCATCCATTCATTTTCTACCCAAAAATTTCATTTTATACCTTTTGTTCATTTATTTTTCACTCGCCCATTTTATCTGGTATATTTAGTTTGCCATAAAGGAAAAAAAAGAAACTCAAATTTGAATTAAAAAAAAAGCAAATTAAAAAGATTTTGTGATTACTGGTGCCAACCAGATACAAATTTCATTCAAAATGATATAAAATGCAAGATAGTACTTTGGCCAGCTGACTATCTTGCTTAATTTTAATTTTTTTTAAATAGATGCCATTTAATTGTGAATTTAATGAAAAAAGAAAAAAAATTATATTTTTTTAAATGCCAAAGGCTTTTGATCAAAAATTTCCAGCATAAATGCTCCTCTATGTTTTTTTTTTTTTATTATTTCAATTAATTTCTCCTTTTATCTCTGTTCGTCCTTTTATAGATCAGGAATCACAAGTTAGATTCTCAGGGTATTCTTTATATCTTTGTATCTTTTTTGATTTAGGTTTTTTTTTTTATTCATTTTGTATCTTATTTGTTATTTTATTTTTTACAATTTAGAGAAATATACATTTAATCGTAAAGTATATACGATTAGAGTGTTTTAAGAAAATATTTACTTACAAGTATTTGACTTCAATAAAATTCCTTACGTGTTCACGTAAATTAAAAATACAAAGTTAATATGTATCCATAACACACAATCATACATGCATGCATTGGATAAATAAATCTTATGTTTCGAAATAAAAATTATAAATTATATATATTTGTCTGTGAATGTTCGAAGAAAAAAACAAAAAAAAAATTGAAGACAAACTTGAAGAACATATGTACAAATTTGTCGAAAAAAAATTAATAAAACAAAGAAAATTTCTTGTAATAATTTTTACAAATCAAAAAAAATAAAATAAAAAATGGTGATCGTAAGTCTAGAGTTTTGGATGGTCTTTTGAAGATAACAGAAAAAATTAAAAAGAAGAATTGATCAAAATTTTGAAAATTTTGAAAATACACAAATATGAGTTTGTAGGACTTTTGTATTTGCAAATTAAAATAATTACTAATAAAAAACAAACATATTAATAATAATCAGAGAAAAAGAAACAAATAATAGAAATCTTCCTTTTTTGTAAAATACAATTACAGTTATATACAATATTACAATATACTCAAATTAGTTTTAAGTGATAGATTTTACATTGCAATGTTACATTGTACAAACAAATGTAATACAGAGTACAATCGTACAAGTACAAATTTTTTTTCATAGTATACAATATTATAGATATATACTTTTGTATCTTAAATTCTATATAATCTTCTAAGTACTCTTATATACATTTATCAAATTCTTTCATATAACTAAATATTTGATGCAAAAAAGGAGATGTAGTCTTTTCATTTATTTAATAAACTGAAGTTGATATTGCGGGTCTTGATCCTGATACGCAGTTCTGTTGATCAAACTCTAATTGGGTGAATATTTCCTTTCTTTTCAAATATGAGTGCATTTTCTTAGATGGCCAATGGGTTTGTGTGCATTCTGCAGGTTGAGCTTCGGGGATTCCGCGAAAGCTAAGGTTTTAAGTTGCAGGTTTAGGATGTTTTCAAAAAATCTTAGAAGATTTTAATGCGGACTAGTTTTGTATTTTTTGAAAAGGAAAGTTGTAAGAACTATTGAAATAATATGTAATAAAGATAAATAACATTTTTCTTTTGCAAAAAGTAAATTTAAGATTTAGCAGAATATCTTTTTTTTTTGTATCGAAAGTAAAAACAATTGATGATAGTACTAAGATATGTCTGCGCAGTGAATGCCTTCAAAACACACGAACACAGATCTCCGATTGTAGAATGCTGACGTTTCTGAACTCACCTATACTCTGTAACTCGTTTCGAAAGTTAAATTATTCGAAAATAGAAAATTTATAATATGTGTTTGTTCCTTTGTTTTGGGTTTACGTTGAAATGGGATGATACTCGTAGTACCGCTGAAATTATAAGTAAGCCGAAGGAACCACCGAAAAACAGAAGTAACAAATTACCACGACAAAGTTTTAATTCATATAAATTTATTTAATTTTGTATAAGCAGTTGGAAAAGTTGGTTTCGCCCTTGAGGAAGTAACAGCTAGGCCCTTTTCGAAAACGTCATTTGATCGTCATTTTGATTGTCGATTTTCATTGCAGCACATAAGGGTTGCAAATGTCAAATTGCAAAGGTTTTTTGGTACCATTGATTTGTGTCGCCTGCATGTTTTTTTTGCAATTGCATTTGGCATTTTCGAACAAAGCAGATGGAGTCATTAAGAATATTTATTGGGAAAATTGTGTTGGGAAATCTTAGTGCGAGTACAAGTAATAATAATAAATATAATTTACAGCACTTAATTTTCCTTCTCTTTGCGCCCTGTGCTTGCAAACCAACATGGAATCTCGCAGATTTGAATGGGGTGCATTTACGAAATGCTCTGTCCCGTATACTGCGTCGAATTTTTCGAAATATTCCCAATTGGATGCTCCTCTTCCGGACTCCTCTTCGAAAGAAGAAAACTCGTATGAGCTATTCGTCGCTATTAATTTTTTTTTTTTTACAGAAATCAAATTCTTCCTTACTGCCCGGCAAATTTGGTTTACCCATCTGACATTGCTGCCGTATTATGTATGTACGTTGATAATGAACGTCACTCACTGTGTTGCGAGTCAATGGACGAGAGGATGAACTGGCGCTAGCTGAGAACATGAATTAACCATGCACAATACGCGGCGAAGGAAAGCGCTCGTATGACAGTTGGTGGCTGATGCTAAGTACATGACTACTTGATATGTATGTATGTAGGTATGTCGGTCGATGGAGAGAAATACCCTTGAATGTCAGACATCCTGCCCGGTCGAACCTCAGGGTTCGAAATGCTTTGCCTCCAAGAGCCGACAAAGTTTCTGGACCGCCCGATTGAGCAAAGTCACGTTACGGGCCAGCCCATCGACACCCGGATGAACTGCCACCACACGCCCTAGGCGCCAATGCGTAGGTGGAAGGTTTTCTTGCCGGACGATAACAATGTCGCCCACCTGGATGTTAGGCTCTCGCTTGCCCCATTTGCTGCGGGTATGGAGGGTGGTGAGGTATTCTTCACTCCACCGGGTCCAAAGCTCTTAATGGATCTGACACAGCAACTGCCACTGCTTTATGCGGTTCCTGGGATGAGAGGCCGGGAATTGAGACATGCTTCAATGCGTGTCGTCAATGTATGGAGTTGGTGGTACCAAAGCGGTTGTGCACCCACCAACTGAGTCAAGTGATGCATGGCGGACTTCACTGCTGCTTCCCATAGGCCCCCTTGATGGGGAGCACTGGGAGTGATGAAGTGCCATCGAGTTCCAGTGTGAGCAATTGCCTGTTGTTTGTGCTCGCTGTGTCAACTCGCCAGGACTTGCTTGAACCTCGTGAATGCTTGGGATGAGAGGTCTTCGACCACCTCGAGGTGTACCGCCTTAGTCGCCATGCAGATGAAAATCGCCAAATATGTTTTCACGGTCATAGGCTGAGTACCGATCCGCATTATGAACGGACCGCAGTAAACCACTCCTGTTGAGATGAATGGTCGTGCCGCATTGACCCGCTGCCCGGTTAACGGCCCCATCTGTTGTCGTAGGACAGCGCCTCGATGTCGACATCAGATGACGCACTTGTAGAGGTACGTCTTCATTGTTTGCCGCCCATGCAAGATCCAGTAGAGATGCAACATCAATTGTATCCTGCCATGCATCGTCTGCTCATGTGCCTGCCGTATCAGCAGCCAAACCAAGGCCACGGCCTACGGTAAGATGATGGGAAACTTCTGGTCCAAAGGACCGGTAGCGTTGACTAGGCGGCTTCCCACTCGCAGAAGTCCGTCGTCGTCCAGTGTTGGTTTAAGAGAAAGAAGTCGACTCGAACTCGAGAGTTTCTCCGCTCCTTTGCGAATATTGTTCAACTCAACCATGAAGGCTGAGGCTTGTTCTATCCGTAAGAGCACGTCCAAAGCGTTGTTTATATCACCAGCTTCAACAATAGATCGTTGTCGGAGTATCTTGCGGCGGGGACACCTTCGAAGTAGGTATGCCACCGTTCGAAGTAAACGTGGCCAGGAACTGAAGCGCTCGGTCAATGGGATAATGTTCCCATCCAATCTGGTTATAGTCAGGCCAGTCTTCACAGAGGTCACCCCAGCCATGATAGTCGCCCGAGTTTCTCTCTCAAGATGTGCGACGTCCTCTTCCTTCAGTTGGATTTCATTGTGGTTTGGAAGGGTGATATCTGTAGTTAACCACCCTGGACCTTGCCACCATAGTGGATGCTCCATTAGTTCCAGAGCGCTGATACCATGGCTTGTACAATCAGCTGGATTCTCTGCCGAGCGAATGTGATGTCACCTCTCCGACGACATCAATTCCTGGATCTGTCGTACCCGGTTGGATACGAAAGGCTTCACAGTGGCCGGTTCCTTCTTCAACCAGCACAAAACAATACTCGAGTCGGACCATAGATGATAAGAAACCTCCCCGGCATCTAAGGTGCTGCAAACTCGATCGAGAGTGACAGCCAATAAGTGCGCTGCGCACAGCTCCAAACGTGGAATGGTAGAACCTTTGAGCGGAGCCACCTTCGTACGTGCCGTCAGTAGGGACACACGAATCTGATTGTTTACACCTACTGTCCGGATGCAGATGACAGCCGCATAGCCGCGGGAACTTGCATCGCAGAACCCATAAAGTGTAGTCAGCTCATCACCCCACCTCGCGATACAGCTACAAACGGCACTAGCCACATTATATGCTCAGTATTATGTATGTACGTTTATAACGCCGTTGGCATATCGTACCTAGTACCTAGAACTTGTACTTGAGAGAACTGAAGTCCTGAGATACTTAAGTATTTTACAGGTCTGCTTCAAATACGGCCAAATCACTGGCCGTTTTCGAAAACGTCATCTGCATCAAATTGCTTTTGCAAAATGTTCTTAAACGTAAGCTGCGAAAGTCATTTGTTCGAAAACAACATCATAAATTACACTACACTTGCAGCATGTTCGATAATGCAGTGTTTGCAGGGCAGATGTTCATAAACGTCAACTGCGCTGCACAAAAGCAGCCACAAATCTGCACTGTGCATAAAAAAAATTGGAAAAAAAATGAGTGAATCCGAATATTCAGGGGAATCTCAGTCTCGTGAACATTAAGTACATAAAATCGGCTAATTTTTTCAATTTCTCAATAAATTTTGTTAAAGGTTCCATTTTGCTCTGTTCGAAAACGTCAAATGCTCTTGCAAGAAAAAAATCATGCAGATGACACAGATCAACGACACCAAATGACGTTTGCAGTTTGATGTTCGCAACCCTTAAGTATTACAAATGACGATCAATTTGACGATCAAAATGACGATCAATGACGTTTTCGAAAACGTCCACTGCCTTTATTAACATATTTGCAAATGTACTTTATGGATTTTACGGAACTGCGTTATTCGTTTATGAAATCAATGGTGAGTATGGTACCACCCACAGATTGTCAATTTCAATTTGGTATAGAATTTCGTATTGACAATGTTTGGCCACCTTTTTCAGCGTTTCTGCGGCGATACAATGGATAAACGTCGATGTTCGTGATAGTGTCATTAACACACTGCTTTGAGAAACGTTTCTTGCATATTCTATTTTCCATTCCATGTCATGTTTAAAGTACCGCACGGTCTGTGGATCATGTGCCTGGAAACAATATTAAGCAATTGATGGATCCTTAATTTCTTCTGAAATTATCTGATTGATTTCTTCTGGATGGATTTTAACTTGAAGCCAAATTAAAATGTGAGCCTGAGGCAAGCCACGCTTTTGCCACTCAATCGAATACAGCCAACATCGTGTGTTGCCGAAAACCGAATGTTTTACAATTAAATCAATCAATGACTTTAATTTTGTTTAAACACACGTGCAGTGATGTAATGGCGATGTATTGATTGTTGGCCTGGTAATAGCAAAGTTTGTATTTCCTCGAAATTTGGATTACATGTAAATGTAATAAAAAAATCTGGACGACCGTAATGAAGCACGTAAGTCATCGCATCGTATATGCATTCCTGCATGTTCCGTGAACTCCCGATATAGCTGGAAGGTAAAATAAATGCATTACCGATGTCATTGGCGTTTAAATTTCCATCGATGTTTCCGACAATACAATCCCGTAATTGGATATACTCCTCCGATCGTAATTTAGCCTGGTTGTATCGAATAAAACTCAAACGTTCGCTTTCGATCTTAGTGTACATATCCACAACATATTGATGGTACAGCTGATGATATCGAAGGATATAGTTGTCCTGATTATGTCTGATCATCAATCGGTGAGCGTAGTAGTTCATTGAACTAACTTTCTTGTTTATTTTTTTGCTAACAGAAGATAATGTAGTGTTATGCCAAATAACTAATTTACACCGCCATGTTTAACAGTAGTGGAAATTACCACATAATTAATTTAATTCGCAATAACAAATTATTAAGGTCATAAATCGAGATAAAAACTATTCTATCTGGTAAGTTTGACCAATTAGACACAGAGTACAAAATAGTATTAAGATCGGTTAAGTAGTTTCGGAGTTCATTCCCAAAAGACAGTGTGACACGGGATTTTTATATATGTATACAGATTAAATATTGCGAATTTTCATGAATGTTCAATAAAAGGAACCTTTTCTGGCTTTCAAAGCGGCAAACTGTTCGATGATATTCTTATAATGAATTGAATCAGCAATTTCATGTTCAATCGATATTGTGGTTAAGCCATTCAGTGGCTCTTGTGACCTCGAATTGCGTATATAATTTTTAGTTATCTTTACCTTTAAAAATGTTCTTTCAACTGTTGCGACCCATACACGACTTGTTAAAAAAAAATTCTGTACGTGATGACGGCGTTCGGAACTAGATTTTCCATGGCGTTGCTCTTCATTCCGATTAGTTTGTCGATAACTCGAACAAAATTTAGATTTTTCACCAATTCTGCAACCACTGTCATCTCTGAAAACAGTTCATCGTCATAAATATCAGATTCGTTGCCCTTTGAAAGTGTAGTTTGGAGCTGTTTACACGACTTGAGCAAATTTCCAAATCGGTATAATTGTAGAGGACACACACAACACACCAATTCTCTTCTTGTTCATTATATTTTATTTGATTTTCGTAAAAAAATTATTGACAACTGACGGCATAAGCCTGGTGGCCAGTAGAACAAACGATTTATAGACATCAC
Source organism: Volucella bombylans (assembly GCA_949129095.1). NCBI lineage: Eukaryota > Metazoa > Arthropoda > Insecta > Diptera > Syrphidae > Volucella > Volucella bombylans. Next base: position 175,071,425 of record OX422141.1, read on the forward strand.
ATTTTGATAGCTATTTGTGGTTTCAATAAATTACAGAAGAAAGAAAATAAAAGCGAAGAAGTGTTAAATTGAAATAAAAAACAATCAAAACAAAGTAAAAAATAATCAGTTCTTATTACTGATAAGGTGAGCGTTTATTAATTGGCCGTTTTCGAAAACGTCATCTGCATCAAATTGCTTTTGCAAAATGTTCTTGAACGCAAGCTGCGAAAGTCATTTGTTCGAAAACAACATCATAAATCACACTACATTTGCAGCATGTTCGATAATGCAGTATTTGCAAGGCAGTTGTTCATAAACGTCAACTGCGCTGCAAAAAAGCAGCCACAAATCTGCGCTGTGCATTAGAAAAATTGGAAAAAAAATGAGTGAATCCGAATATTCAGGGGAATCTCAGTCTCGTGAACAGTAAGTACATAAAATCGGCTAATTTTTTCAATTTCTCAATAAATTTTGTTAAGGGTTCCATTTTGCTCTGTTCGAAAACGTCAAATGCTCTTGCAAGAAAAAAATCATGTAGATGACACAGATCAACGATACCAAACGACGTTTGCAGTTTGATGTTCGCAGCCCTTAAGTATTGCAAATGACGATCAATTTGACGATCAAAATGACGATCAAATGACGTTTTCGAAAACGGCCATTGATTGATTTGTTCCTTGTAGTGTTTTTATCTTCAGATAATGGAACCCAAAATCAGAAAAAGAGGGATCTCCCGCACTGTGGAGTGCCTCAGTGCAATTCCTACAAATGAAATGGAATCACCATGCACCACATACCAAAGAAAGTTCGGACAGAATAAAATTTGTTGAAGAAGTGGTCAATGGCGCTTCGAATGGGAGAACCCTTTCCAAAATATTTCTTTATCTGCAGTCGTGATTTTAAAGAAAACGAAATACTGATACCAGAGCAACGAGAAGATGTTAGATGCAAAACAATGATTGCGAAAGGTGCATTTCCCGCACAAATGAATGTGCGAACCTTACGGCCATATTATTCACTCACTTTAATCCGGTTTAAAACTTACACCTGGATTAACCCAAAAATTATACCCAAGTCCATAATATTCATTCGTTAAATCCGAACATAAAACCCCTTTTTTAAACTTGACTGCGTTTAATCCGATTGAATTTAAACTGCACTCCGTAGACAAGTTTAAGTGCTTTAACTCGGGTTAAAACTCAATTTCATAATATTCACTCTTTTTGTTTAGGTCAGTCACATTTTTGACATTTCCTCGCTTGCAGGAGGCAGGAAATAAGAATTTGAAATAAAATATAAAAGGGAGATAAAAAATATTGATTTTATTCGTGATATTGACGAAATATTGATGGCTTCGTCGCGTTGATTTTTGTCGGCCAGTAGTTTTGACTTGTTTTCCAAGCAAGTTTGTGCTGGGCTGCTGCAGTTGGTGGTTACGGAATTGGTGAGCGAAGTCAAACTGTTGTACCTAATTTGAATTTCGAATTTTATTTTCAGTGGCGTCAGTATTCCGTTTGCGATGACTCTGGCTTTGCGTAGCGAACATTTGCGATGAGCTGAACGGCAACGACAAAGCCGATGTTGTTGATGTCGACTGCATGGCTATTTCATCATGCGATGGAACTGTTGTTGCCAATGCATCCACTGTTAGGGCAGGGGTCGACTGTATAGCAGACGCCACCCCATTATCAAACAAATTCGATGTCCGACTTGTTTTTGGCGCTGATGTCGTCTCATCGCCCGGTGCGAGTCCTGCAAGCTTCACTTGCAGAGAAACTGCATATCTTTTTTACCACTTCCGAAAGATCAAACGAAACCGACGGCGATTTACGTGGTGGAAGGTGGTCGCCGCCAGTTGCTGGGTTGATTCTTTCTGGAATTTTGATAACTTGTAGAGGTCCTTGCTGATGTTGCTCGTCCGATCCCTAAGGTTTTTTTCTGTTCTTTGCTGTTTAAACGAAACTATATGACAGACGAAAATAATAAAAAGCCAATGAATGAAATACTCACCACGACACCGGGAGAGGCATTGAACGACATTGTTATTAGCTCCTATTCCATTGAGCGTCCTTTGATTGTCATTCGATTTGCCTTCATGCTGTTAACATTTGAGGATATCACAACGGACGACAGAAGGTCTGTTTCCATTTGTGAAAATCGCTTTCCGCTGTTTGCTGGCCTTAGCTTTGGCTCATTTTCGTGATCACTGCTACTGTAGTGGTCCTCATCTTTTACCTTTCTGCCACATTTGATTTTTCGTTCCATAACATTACATAGGTTTAAAACGGGCTAAAATCGGTTTAAACTGTTTTAAATCCGAGTTAAATGCATCTTAATCCAGCGGGTTTAATGCATGTTTTTGAGTGAATATTATGGATATACAGTAGAACCTCGATTATCGGGCGGGCAGCGGACCGCGGCTCAAGTTTATTCTATAAGTCTATATCCGGATAAGCAAAACGCCGGTTAATCAAGTTAGAATAAATTCTTGCATTTTATCATTTATTTTATGTTCAAAAGTCAGTTGAGACAGGTTTTGAACATACATTTGAGAAGAAGTTACATACTAATAATGCGTTTTTATTCAAAACATACTTACAATAATTTATTTGAATATGTTTGTACTTCTCTATGCATCTTTAGTTTTGCATGTAGCAATATTGATCGAGTGCCGGATAATCGAGGTTCTACTGTAGGTTTAAATTGTTGGGTTTAAAAAATGCGGATTAAATGGTCGGGTGTGTAAGTTTAATTTAAACATGATTTACACCCAAAGTGAATAATATGGCCGTTATTATTCGAATAAGACATGCGGCTATATGCTTGTATTTCTTGCCTTCCCCGGCTTTGCAAGTGCAAGTCCATATCCAAGCCTCTTGTTGCTTTCTAAGATTTTCCAACTTCACTTCATGGGGTCTTGACACTGTGACTACAGGCCCAGTCACTTCATCCACTGATGGGGATGGTGATATACCAATCGCATAGATCCATCCGGTTTTCTCACCTTCGCCTCATCACATCGAAATATTGCACGACGTCGTTCACTGATATTATTATTTCCTTCCTTTGGGGACTCATAAATTATATTCGTATCCATCATAAGGAATACAATCACTGTAATTTGGAATTAATAAAACAATATAAATAATTAATATAAAAACAAATTGCAATTACATCTCCGAAAATGTACGTATTTTTTTGTGAATGACAGATGACGATGTCAATGTTTCTTTTGTTCTATCTCCTTCCACAGGGCGTTTTCCAACTTTACCATTCGACAAATGATGCTCTTATCTATTTCGTTTGCCACTGCAAATACAATGTAAAAAACGGTATCCACTGTGTATGAGTATGTTTTAGTGCGCTTTTACTGCACTAGTCACGTGTCGGTTGGAAAGCGTTTTCCAATAGGGACTTGGCAACTTTGAATTTAATTTGTGAACGCACTCTTTCACTAAGCATCAAACTGTCACTGTCAATTTATTCAGTAAACTCAACATTTTCATCATGGTAAAGTACACTAACGAGCAACGTCTGCAAATTATAAAAATTTTCTACCGAAATTCGGAGTCGGTGACTGCAACTTTAAGAGCGTTAACTCCAATTTTCGGTCGTAATTCTCGTCCTAGTAGAAAGGCAATAACAAGTAGTTTAGTGCAAAAATTCGTTGTGTGATGTTGCCGTGTCGGTGAGACAACGGGGTGGTCGACGTGTTGAAAATATCGCTGCCGTTCAGGCGTCCGTAGCAAACGATCCAAATCAGTCAATTCCGCGGCGTTCTCAAGAATTGGGCATCGCTCAGACCACATTATGGCGTATTTTGCGTAAGGCTCTTAGTTTACACCCATACAAGATCAAGCTGACTCAAGAATTGAAGCCGATGGACCATTTGTTCTGGAGAATATGCGCCAAGATGATGAATTTCATCGCAAAATCATCTTCAGTGACGAAGTTCATTTTTGGCTCAATGGGTTCGTCAATAAGCAAAATATGCGTTATTGGTCGGGTGAAAATCCACATGTGCTTCATGAATCACCACTTCATCCACAAAAAAAAACTGTTTGGTGCGGTTTGCATGCCGGCGGCGTTATTGGGCCATATTTGTTCGTCGACGATAACGATCGTCACGTTACTGTGAATGGTCAGCGTTATCGCGCCATGATCACCGCTTATTTTTGGCCCGAATTGGAAGATATGGACTTGGACGACATGTGGTTTCAAGAGGATGATGCCACAAGCCACACAGCACACGCTACAATCGATTTATTGAAGAGTAAGTATGGTGAGCGTGTTATCTCAAGAAATGGGCCAGTCGATTGGCCGCCTCGTTCGTGCGATTTAACGCCGCTTGACTATTTTCTGTGGGGCTACGTTAAGTCATTGGTTTATGCCAACACACCGACGACGTTGGAAGAGCCCGAAATGTGTGGCCGAGTTGATGAAAATTGGGTCCAACGAATCAACCGCTGCAAACGTGCCCGCGGTGGCCATATGAATGAAGACGAGTTCCATTCATAAATGTTTTGATTGTACTTCAAGCCGATAATAAAGTTTTTGAAATATCTCAAATGGTTTGCGTTTTATTTAAAAAATAGTTGTCAAGTATTTATTGGAAACCCTATATTACGATTTTAGCGCTCATTCAAATGATTACAAAATATATTTAAACATTTGCAGCGCCCTTTTGATGTAATTTTTAGTAAAAATGTGTATTTACTCGTTTTTTTTGTGAGTAGACACAACATTTTGAGTTCGCGCGCCCCAGTGTAGCGCCGGCTGAACCGGTGGTTGGACAATCGCTGTTCACGTTAGATGATAGATTGGTAGATTTTTTTTTCGCAGCGGGCAGTATTTTAGGTACCATAACAACAGACGAACATAGTAAAGCGCCACCAAGAGGCTCCATTTATTTTGGTGATATTGAATACTTGCAGGAGGAGGGATTGCTATATCGTCTAAATATTCAAAAAGCTTCTGGAGGAGATGATATCAGAACCTTAAACGTTAAGCATAGATATTTTAGTTTTACCTTCGATCAATCAATAGTACCTAAAATTGTTCCAGGGCGGTAAAACCCAACTAAGTAATGTAAGTAATTGTCCAAAAGCGATTTACCCACCATCACATCATCGAGAGAATTATTTCGCCAAAAAACATGGTTTAGTATCCGAAAAGCTACTAAACGAAAAATAATTGGTTTCCAAAAAGGTAGACGCATAAACCAACTGCTTGGACACTTTGCGAACTTGGTCAATACTAACTTAATGAATCAGGTTCTGTAGGGTTAATACTTATTTATTTGTTATACAATGCATTCATGTTCTATCATTTGATGGACAACTTTGTATAATACGATATCGTATATCCACCTCCAACGAGCTGTTGCGAGATCACTTTGCGTTTGACTATCTAAATAAAAATAAAGTACACAGTCTCTCTCTTTATTATTTAATTTTGTTTTTAATTATATGCACTACTAAACATGGCGCAGCCGTAAAAGAAACAATCTTTTCACGTGATCCATAATATTGTGTAATGGTGAAAACACGCACGCAAATAAGAAAGAACAATACTAATACTGACTGTGACAGCATGCCTGAGATAGTGATATTGAATGCGAAGAAATTAAAAACGACATTAATAATACAGTTGTTTCTTTGTCAAAGTGTAATTTCATCAGTAACACATCTTTTGACCTTAGTGACAGTTAGCAACGCGTGAGGAAAATTGAATTCAAACCTACTGCTCCGTTAGTTATGTTCCAGTCTATAATCCATTATGAAAAGATTCAGACAAAGGTTCGAAATCTTCATGATTGCTTCCGAAAGTAGTACGAAAGTAGTAGTAGGCCGAGAAAGTAAAAATAGTAATTCTACTTAATATTGTGATAACCACTCAAATGTGAGCAGCGACATCTAGCAGAAAATGTCGAAGACCAGAAGGTTTCGATATTGGAATAACAAAGTCTGGAGACTGGAGAGTGGAATCGAATTTTCTAGCAAATTGGAAATTGTATGGGACGCTGGATGACGTGGATTGTTCTCGAAGTATGTCATTCGAGTATAAATACCAGCATCCCAAAGGTATGCAAATCAGTTCTAAAGTGTAATTTGAAGTGTTAATTAAGAGAAGTGATTAAGTGGTTTAAGTAAAAGATAAGAAAAGTATAAGTGGTTGAGAAATTGAATTGTACTGAGAGAAAGAATTAAATAGTGAATTGTAACTGTACTGAATAAAGGGATTTGTATTGAAAAGAATAAGTTCTACCATTTGTACCCACACAACATTTTACATTGGTGTCAGAAGTGGGATAGGACTTATTTGTGTGTAAAAAAAAAAAAAAAAAAAAAAAAAAAAAAAAAAAAAAGGGTTTTCTGACTATTTGAAAAAGCTAGAATGGGTCGAAAACTATTGCAGTTGACCCTCGTCCAACTCAAATCCGAGTTGAACAAGAGAAGCCTCAGCGCCAGTGGAGGAAAAAGTGACCTGGTGCTCCGACTTCAGGAGGCTTTGAACAACGAGGGACATGATCCTGATGCGTATTCCTTTGATGTTGACGAGGATGAACAGACAAGTACCGGCAATGACATGGCTGCGATGATGCAACTCCTCTTGTTAAAAATGGACGAACAGAAGAACAGTCTCGACCAACAAAAGAAAAATCTGGAAGAACAGAAGAACAGTCTGGAACAAAAGATGGACGAGCAGAAGAAAAATTTGGACGGTCTTCAACAGAAAATGGATGAACAAAAGAATAGTCTCGAGCAAAAGTTGGATGAACAAAAGAAAAATCTAAACGAGCAGAAGAGCAGCATTGAACAAAAATTCAACGAACAAAAGAATAGTATAGAACAAAAACTGGAAGAACAAAAGAACATTCTTCAGCAAAAATTCGAAGAAATCGATGACAAATTTGAAAGCATAGAGAAGAACGTTGATGACAAATTTGATAGAATTGAGAAGAACGTTGATGACAAATTTGATACAATAGAGAAGAATGTTGGCGAAAAATTCGAAGAAATGGACAGCAAAGTTCAGCAACTGGCAAAAGAGCTCGACACAGTGCGAAAACAGAAACTGCGAGAATGTTCTTTAAGCGGTCCAAGGAGAAAAGATTTGAAGCCTCCCTCATTCGATGGCCAGACCTCATGGTCTACTTATAAGAAGCAGTTTGAAATGGCTGCCTGTGCAAACGACTGGGACAATGAGGAAAAGTGCTTTGCCCTAACAATGGCCTTGCACGGTCCTGCAGCAGAATTGTTGCAAACAGTAGACATCGAAAAGCATAAAGATTATGTGACTTTAGTACAGGCTATCGAGAAACGGTTTGGGGATAGCCACATGCAGGAGGTCTACAAGGTCCAATTGCAAAGCCGAACGCAGCAACGAGGAGAAACACTTCAGCAGCTCCAAGCAGACGTGAGTAGACTGGCACATCTGTCATACCCCACCGCAGGCCAGGAAATTATCGACGAAATGGCAAAAGATGCATTTATCAGGGGAATTGCAGATTCGAAGCTACAGTCAGCAGTAAGGATGGCCGGGAAAAGAACCCTTGCTGAAGCACTTGCCTTCGCTCTGGCGATGGAAGCAGCCAATCAGGCTTCCAGGGGAACACATTTCGTCAGGGAAGTAGCATCTGTCGAATGCTCCTGCACAAGAATTAGTGCTGAGGAACGAGATACTCGACGGGATAGACGAATAATGCGCTGCTGGAATTGCAATAAAATAGGACACCTTCAAAGGCAGTGTAAAGAACCGGTGCGACGAAAAGACTGCCCTCACTGTGGTGACAAGCAAATAGAGGAAGAAACCCGCAGAAACAGCTATCAAGAAGCCGGTCAACTTTCCCGAAGTCATCAGTCGGGAAATGCTTAAGCACCAACTTCGCGGGGCAGAAGTTGGTAGCAGGAGTCGACGGCCCCAGGACCATCATCCAAGTCTCGCTGGCAAAACGATGCAGCGAAAGCCTTCTAGTAGAAGTAGTCAGTGGAAAAGAAAAATGGATGGCAACAATAGACACCGGTGCCACGGCCTCAATCATCAGGAGGAATCTTGTGCAGAAGTCTTGGCTGCATAACACTAGCAGTTGCAGCTTGCGAACAGCTACAGGAGCAACGATTAAGGTATATGGTGAAGTCCGCATAAAAATCCAACTGGCCGGAATAACATTCACTCACGCGTTTCTGGTAGCTGACATATGTGACGAGTGCATCATTGGTACAGACTTCATGAGAGAACATGGACTTGTAGTCGACTTGGGGGCACAAACCCTGAAATACGGAAACATGGAGATACCAATGATATACGGAAACGCCAATACCACAGTCTCAAACGTCGTTATCTGCAGCAATCAGAGTCTAGAGCCTTCGTCAGAAGCAATTTTGTGGGCAGAAGTGGAAGGTGGTCCTGGTAGCCACCGATTCTATTTGATGGAGCCAGAAAAGAAAAGAGACTTCATGGTGGGAAAGACCTTAGTGGAGCCAAAGAACAACATGGTCCCTGTAAGGATTCTAAATCCAAAGACATTCAGTGTAAAGGTGAAAAAGGGGGAGATAGTGGGAAAATGTGTACCTGTTGAGGCTATATCGACTACAACGGAAAAAAAGGGTGCAAAACCGGTCACAACAGTTCAGAGCATAAAAATCAAGAACAAAATTCTCAGCCTCTGTAATCTGGACGAAGATCAGCGAATCCTGGCAGAAAAACTAATCGGTGAGTACGCTGATATATTTGCTACACAAGACGGAGAATATGGACGTACGCATATTGTTCAACACCACATTGACACCGGAGACGCTCGACCAATCCGTCAACCTGCAAGGCGTCTTCCATTGGCAAAGCAAACAGAAGTTGCCGAAATGATGTCGAAAATGGAAACTGAGGGAGTGATTGAAGAATCGCAAAGTCCGTGGGCATCTCCAGTGGTCCTCGTGAAGAAGAAAGATGGCAGCACGAGATTTTGTGTAGACTACCGACGTCTCAATGATGTCACTAAAAAGGACAGCTACCCACTTCCGAGAATCGATGACACTTTGGATATGCTTTCTGGAGCGAAATGGTTTTCAACACTTGACTTGAAGAGCGGTTACTGGCAGGTAGAGATAAATCGTGAGGATCGTGAGAAAACTGCCTTCACTACAGGAAGCGGTCTTTGGCAGTTTGCAGTGCCGTTTGGACTGTGCAACGCTCCGGCCACCTTCGAGCGACTAATGGAACGAACATTGCAAGGACTCACCTGGAAAACCTGCCTAGTATATTTGGACGACGTTATCGTCATAGGTAAGACGTACGAGGAGCACCGCGCAAATCTAAAAGAAGTGTTTGAGAGGCTACGAAGTGCTCATTTAAAGCTCAACCCAGAAAAGTGTGCCTTGTTTCGTCCGGAAGTAAAATATCTGGGTCACATTATATCAGCCGAAGGAGTAAGAACGGATCCTGACAAAATCGAAGCCGTGAAAAGTTGGCCTTCTCCAAAAGATAAACACCAACTGAGAAGCTTCTTGGGACTCGCCACGTATTACAGAAGGTTCGTAAAGGATTTTGCTGGCATTGCGAAGAGCCTGCATCAACTTACAGAAAAAGGCCGACAGTTCAGGTGGTCTGGAGAATGCGAAAAAGCATTTCAAGAACTGAAGCGACAGCTGTGCAATGCCCCCATCTTGGGTTACCCGACGCCCGGAAAAATGTTCATCGTGGACGCAGACGCTAGCAATGTTGGGGTCGGAGCTGTGATTTCCCAGGTTCATGATGGTCAAGAGAAAGTGGTCGCATATTACAGTAAAGTACTCTCCAGACCTGAACGGAACTACTGTGTAACTCGGCGCGAGCTTCTGGCTTTAATTCTGGCTACGAAGCATTTCCATAAGTACCTCTACGGACAAAAGTTCATTCTCCGGACAGACCACGCAGCTCTGAAATGGCTACTCCAATTTAAGAACCCTGAAGGCCAAGTTGCAAGATGAATCGAGCAGTTGCAGGGCTACGACTTTGAAGTGCAACATCGCAAGGGAACACTCCACTCAAATGCTGATGCTCTCTCTCGTCGACCGTGCGGAGTAAAATGCGAACACTGCAATCGTAAAGAAGCAAAAGAACAGGCAACTATCCAAATGATCAGGACTGAGCCAATAGAGGGTTGGAGTATAGACGAAATCCGTTCCTCCCAACAGGCAGACAATGACATCGAACCAATATTGGCCTGGAAAGAACACGAGGAAAGACCAAGCTGGCAGCAGATATCAGATCGGAGCTAAACTCTGAAGGCATACTGGGCACAATGGGACTCGCTTTTTGTGCAAGATGGATTGCTGAAGAGAAAATGGGAAAGTGCAGATGGGACAACATCTCGTATGCAGCTAATTGTGCCACGGTCCAGAGTCAACCAAGTACTCCATAAAATACATGACGGAATCTCAGGAGGCCATTTGGGAATAAACAAGACGTTGGAAAAGGTAAGGGAACGTTTCTATTGGCTAAGCGCTAAACAAGATGTCGAGAATTGGTGCAAAAAGTGCATAAGATGTGCAGCTACCAAGGGTCCAAAAGTAAAGCCACATGGACAAATGCAACAATACAATGTCGGAGCACCTTTCGAACGAATAGCCATCGACATCGCTGGGCCGTTTCCCGAAACCTTTAATGGAAACCGATATACTCTCGTAGTCATGGATTACTTCAGTAAGTGGCCGGAAGTGTTTGCCATCCCAAATCAAGAGGCTAAGACCGTAGCCGAACAGATAGTCAACAACTGGGTGACCAGATTTGGGGTCCCAATGGAGCTGCACTCTGATCAAGGGCGAAACTTTGAATCAAAAGTCTTCCAGGAAATATGCCAATATTTGGGAATAAGAAAGACAAGGACAACGCCACTACACCCTCAATCTGATGGAATGGTCGAGCGATTCAATCGGACCTTGAATGAGCATCTATCTAAGGTTGTCAGCAACTGCCAGCGGGATTGGGATCGACACATACCCCTCTTCTTAATGGCCTACCGAAACGCGGTCCATAGCTCAACAGGGCACACACCATCCGAGATCTTATTTGGTCAAACAATTCGGTTGCCAAGTGAAGCAAAATTCGGATCCCCACCGACAGAGCCCAAAGAGGTGAACGACTACGTGAATGACTTACGCAGCAGGATTCGTAAATTGCATGAAGACACCAGAGAAAAGATGAAGCTAGCAAGCAGCCGCATGAAAACTAGGTTTCAACGAAGGAGATCTGGTTTGGCTGTATAATCCTCAGCGTAAGTCAGGCAAATCACCAAAATTGCAACAGGACTGGGAAGGTCCATACAAGGTGATAACCCGCATTAATGACGTTGTCTACCGGATCCAGCGTGGGGATCGAGGAAAATTTAAAGTGGTCCATTTGGATAGAATGTCTCATTTCAACGGGATGCTGAATGACGAAGTTGTTCGGGACGAACAACTGTAGGGAGGGAGCAATGTGATAACCACTCAAATGTGAGCAGCGACATCTAGCAGAAAATGTCGAAGACCAGAAGGTTTCGATATTGGAATAACAAAGTCTGGAGACTGGAAAGTGGAATCGAATTTTCTAGCAAATTGGAAATTGTATGGGACGCTGGATGACGTGGATTGTTCTCGAAGTATGTCATTCGAGTATAAATACCAGCATCCCAAAGGTATGCAAATCAGTTCTAAAGTGTAATTTGAAGTGTTAATTAAGAGAAGTGATTAAGTGGTTTAAGTAAAAGATAAGAAAAGTATAAGTGGTTGAGAAATTGAATTGTACTGAGAGAAAGAATTAAATAGTGAATTGTAACTGTACTGAATAAAGGGATTTGTATTGAAAAGAATAAGTTCTATCATTTGTACCCACACAACATTTTACAATATCATTGGTGAAGACGCGCTGGAACTGTACAATACGAGTACGTACATTAGCCATCAGCAAAAACTAAAAGGCATTTTAAATGAATTTGAGATATACTGCAACCCTAAAAAAGACGAGGTTTACGAAAGGTACACATTTTATAGCCGCACTCAAAGAGAAGATGAAAGCTTCGATCATTTTCTTACGGATATAAGACACCTAACAGCCGCATGGTAGTTTTCCTCGGACGAGATTTCAAAAGTCATACGTGACCGCATCATCTTCGGAATAAAATCAAACACCTGCCAAGAGAAACTGTTAGGAGTGGGAAACATCAGCTGTTCGAGTTGGACAAAACCAGACTGGAAGTCGTACAGAACGGAAAACCAGCAGAATCATTACAAAACGGCAATGTATCAGTTGATGCTCTAACAACAAAATTTGAACACTTTAATGCTAACCATAAATCTTTCAGAAATGATAACAATCCAGTGAATTTCAACAAAAGTTACCAAACGAAAATTATAAAAGACATTACCGAACTAAATTTACTAAATAACTTCTATTTTTTCTCACCCAATACAGATGTCTACAGGGTATCGGGGAGAGCGTTGTGAACGGTGTTATTCATTGCAAGGTAAATTTTGTAATAAGTCTGTGGTAATAAGATAGAGTAGCTTATGTTAAGAAAGGCGTTTTTGAGATATTGACGTTTTTTGTCTAAATTTGTTGTTCATGAACTTTTTAATTTTTTTTAATGCTCACATATAGAGTACAGAATACACGTTATATTTTCTCTTAATTTGTAAAAATATATGAAGAACAATGTTTTCAAAACGTGATTTTATTAATTAAGTTCTTTTTCTAAAATCAATTTGGTGATTATTAATGTCTTATGTAACATAAGTTCTTCTGTCATACCCTCCGAAATTATTATGATGTCCCTAGGGTGACTTAAGATTTTATGATGAATTGCAGATTACAAAAAAACAAAACATAAGTAAATTATTAGAAACTTTTATTAACTTATTTAATCATAAAAATGTAATTAAAGGAACTCAAACCGTACAGAATTCATTAGGTTTTTCAAAATAAACATAAGATTTGAAATAAAACCGTATTTTTTTTAAACGTTAAGTTTTGGATCTTCTTCATCGCCTTTGGTGAAATCGGGATGAAAGTCAGCCACTTTAATGCCATTTAAACTTTTATAAAAGGGATGATAAATATTGTGCCTCAATGGCAACATGTCCAATAAATCTTGCTTTTTTTCTTTTCATTGATTTCAAGTGGTGAAGAATAACATGATGTTTGTTTGTGATGTTTTGAAATATACTGTTCCAAACTCTTTTGTGAACCTCATGCACTTTGCCTTTTGCCAATAATTTTTTTCTGTGTGGAAACAGGTGAGAAATTAAAAATCTCATCTTTATTTATTTCCTTAAATTCAAATTTGTTTTTTACGCACACTGTTCTCACGAATTGATACCAATCACGGGGATGTGGTATTTTAACGGTTGTCATCCATGTGAGTATGCCCCGGAAGAAAAAATTTATGATCAATCGTTTCCAAAAAAGTCTCGTGCATTGAAGCAATAAAATGATTTCTATTCTGGCAACAATCACTGTACAAAACCACATGTCGAGTTTCAGCTGAAAGGTTTTGGTTAAATACACATGACGCGATCTCATTTCCTCCACGATTTGCTAATGTTTCGTGCCACATGTAGTATACTGGCTGTCCAGTATTACAGTCATGAACTATTAAATTATAGATCCACAATGGGCGTTTATAAAAATAGACTGACGATCTCAAAAATGGCGTCGGCAGACATTGTTGTAAGTCAAACGTTAGAACTTTTATAGATGAGTAGTTTTAGATTTGTTCCTTGCTTTCGATTTATACTCAGAATCTGCTTCAACATGGTGATCATTTTGCTCCTTTTTAAGGTTCTCTCGTTCTTCCTCAGTAGCAGAGTCAATTTTCATTTTTAAAACTTCACACTTATGGCAAGTATCTAATTTTGGCTTTTTAAATTTCAAGTTCAAAGTGTTGGAAATTTACGAAAACTTAGAAAGTGAAACTGAAACATACTTTCGAAAACGTCATCTGCATCAAATTGCTTTTGCAAAGTGTTCTTAAACGCAAGCTGCGAAAGTCATTTTTTCGAAAACAACATCATAAAGCCCAAAACACATGAGCAGAGTTCTGTGTGCAGTGAAATTAGAATATACATGTTTTAATTCGCGAAGCTACATATAAATGCTGCATGCAGCGCTGTTCTGCAACACATCTCTATTTCTAAATTCGCTGCAATCGACGGTGTAGGCACAATACAAAAAAAAAAGAAACAGAAATTTAGGACATTTGGTATCACTAATTTTTGAAGTTTCACCGTTTATTTATCTGTTGAAAATGGAAGAAGAGATTATTGAATAAATCAAAGAAAATGAATTTTTGTATAATAAGAGGAGTCGGCACTACAAAAATATAATGTTGCGAGACAATAAATTCGAGGAGCTCTACAGAAAAATGAAAATTCCAGGTAAATACTTAATGTGGTCAGCGATAAATATATGTTTTCCTATGTACATGTTTGGGTTTTGTTTTTGTTTCAGCCAAGAAATTAAAAGACAGATGGCGAACTCTGAGAGACAAATTCTACAGTGAATTGAAAAATAAAAAATATCCTTCAGGAGGTGGAGTGATCTCTCCAAGAAAAAAATGGAAGTGGATGGATCAATTGATGTTTCTAAAAGATGTGGAATTTGCCAATGAAAAGTAAGTACTTGAAATGGATTTTAACCAGACATATGTATTTACAATGAGATTAATTTGTATTTACACACTTCAGGTAATTTCCCAAAGGAAACAAGTAGTTCCCATCGTGCTCCGCTTTTGCAGGGTTGATATCAAAAACCCCATACTCGGAGAAACCAACATCTGCATCTACGGACACGTTTTGTCACGATGTCGGCTACGACGTTTTTGAAGAAAGTGTGGAAGCATCCACTCCCCAAAAGAAAAAGAAGGGGAATGGAATTGAAAGTCTTCTGAAGGAAGCAAAAGCAGAAATGTCTGAAATTGTTCTCCTAGCAAAAGGGGCTTTTGCGGAACCAGAGCCAAAAAAAACCATGGCTCAACATTTTTTTGAAGGCTTTGCAACGCAAGTGGCTGCAGTCAATCTTTCTTCGGCAGAATTTTCTGACCTGCAGATCAAAATGATGCAATGTTTTAACAATTTTATGTTTAAAAAACAATAATTTTTATTTTTATTTTTTTCTTTATTTTTTCTGTTTGTTATTATGAAGTGAGTATTATGTTTTCAAATTAAATAAAAATATATACACAATTTGTTAAAAAAGTAGTTTCAGTTAAACAAATGGTCTTTTAAAAAATCTCGCATAGCAAATGAGTTTCTTGAAGCGTTGAATCTAGTGAACAATCTGGTTTGCGGCATAGGACTCACTTCCTGACGCCAGGTCCCTTTGATTATTTCATCTCCTTCCAATATTTGATCTACGTAATTGGAAGGACAATAGTTTATAGAGTCATGGAATTTTATAAAGTTGTGTAAAATAATAGTGGCCTTGATAATTTTTTCAGCATTTTGTGGCAATACATTCAATGAGTTCGTTAGCACTCGCCACCTGCTCGTTAGGATGCCGAATGTATTTTCAATACGAACACGCGCCCTTGACAATCTCTTGTTGAAGTTTTCCTTGTCAGGTGTAATATATCTTCCGGGATATGGTCTCATTATATTTCGTTTGAGAGGAAAAGCTGCATCTCTAACAAAGTAGAACGGGAATCCCACATTGGTATTCGACAACGGTTCGGGTTTTGGAATGTTGATAATTTCTTTCAAAATCGCATTTCCAAAGCCACTTGCCTTCAATATACCTCCATCACTTTGACTTCCATATGCACCAATGTCGACGGCAGTAAATGTGTAATTGGAGGATACTTTATTTGCACATGTTTACCATCTATGGCCCCTACTACATGTGGCTTCCCAGTCTTCTTATAGAACTCCTTTGCAATTCTCTCCCATTCTGCTTCATTTGGAGGGGCCAAGTAAGTCTCTTCCAGTTCATACCAAATAGCTTCGCAGGTTTCCAAAATAATTTGCCGGATTGTCGACACTCCCACCATGCCCCAAATACCTGAAATTGAAATTGAATTACTTACTGAATTAATTGCTTTATTATTGTTCATAAACTTACACTAATGTTATTGCTAATCTGCATTCCGCACTGATAGATTGCCGAATAAAATCTTGTTTCGTTAATCTTCTTTCAAACAATTGTTTTAGCAGCATGAACTCATCTATTCCTATTCGAGGTAGCCTTCCTAAATTCGTCCGTATCTTCAGTTTTTATAACCAGAAATAATTTGTTGAAAAATCCATGTAATTGTCTTTCATCTTCTGTATAAATAAATCGAGTCCTTACGCGCCTTTTTTTATTCTTCAGCTCTAACTGGCACAAGCACAAAAATTTCCACTATGATTGATAAACACATAAAAGCAATATCACTTTTCGAACTTTATTGTATTTTGTAATATCCATTTTTTATCAGTTCACAAGAAAACAATTTTCAAAAAATAAATGAGATTTTAATTTAGTACACATATAGTAAGTGACAGTAGCTGTAAAATGACAGCAGCCGATGCGATTGACTTCAAAAAATATCTGCACATCTGTTTCTCGGGCAGAGCTGCCAGCAGTACTCCAAGCAGGTTTTCTGCACATGTTTTTTGGGCTTAAATCACACTACATTTGCAGCATGTTCGATAATGCAGTGTTTGCAGGGCAGTTGTTCATAAACGTCAACTGCTCTGCAAAAAAGCAGCCACAAATCTGCGCTGTGCATTAAAAAAATTGGAAAAAAAAAATTAGAGAATCCGAATATTCAGGGGAATCTCAGTCTCCTGAACAGTAAGTACATAAAATCGGCTTTTTCAATTTCTCATTTTGCTCTGTTCGAAAACGTCAAATGCTATTGCAAGAAAAAAATACATTTTGTCTTGTCGCGTCTTGTGTAATGCGATTCGTAGGATGGGAAACTTTTTATAAATTCAATAATTTCATTTTCTCTTTGAGGAGTGAGTTTCTTAGGACCACGCAAATCACTTGTGAACGACTCAAAATTTTTCAGTTTTTTTTTTAACGACTGTTTTGATGAATTGTTCCGATTCAGAAAGTGTGTATCTGAAACATTTCTGGCAAACAGAAATCATTTGTGTATTTCCTATTTCTCGGATTGGAAAGGCTCTTTTCTTTTCTTACAAATTTGGTATCGCCAACCAAAATCAAGCCGGAAACAAAAGCTTGTCTCAACACATAAGAAGCAAGTTCCCATTACGATTTAAAAATAAGCTGTTGATTGACAAACGTTATTTTTTCCCTGCATTTGTTCTGATGATGATGATCCAATCTTCGGTTCGTTCTCTTACAACTTTTACAGTAATAGATATATAGCTTTAGCCGGAGTTTCTTTTTTCTTTTTGCATCTTCTTTGTTTGTTTTTGGCTGTTTTTTCAGTATTTTCTTCATCGTTTTCAGTACATAATGAACCGCAATCTCCAAATAAAAGATTTTGTTCTGTTTGGCTCCCAGTATTTCTTGTATCGAAGGAAATTTCCGAAGGATTAGACGGGACAAAATCAGGATCGCCAAGTGAATCGTCGTTATCTTTTGAATTTTCTCCTTCTGCCCCCATATCTAAACTAGTATTTTGGGTTTCGCTAGCATTGCCTCCGTTTTCTTGTACGTTCTGGAAATCTTGATTATCCTAAATTAAATTCTAAAATTCTGTCAATAAAATTGTCTAAATTTTGATAGAACAACTTATGTTAACATAAGTGCCCATGAAATCAAATAAAGAATTTAACAAAACATCTTAAGTGAACATACGACTTTAAAAAAAAACAAAAGGAACCAAAGAAATTAGAAATTCAGCCTACTTAAAACGACATAAGTTTTTCTGTTAAAACTAAAAACTTTAAATAATGTAACGTAAGGAAATTGCTTAACGCTGCTTTGTTAAAACATAAGTGTTTAGGAAACTTACGATATTTCTTCAACGGAACACTGTTTTAAAATGGGGGTGAAATAGAATCGTTGTTCTCAAACTGTAGATTAATTCTAATTGAAAATCTGAAAAACCGCTTATGTCGACTTTAAGCTGCTCTGTCTTATTGCCACAGAAATGTAAAAAGACTAACCACTTTGCAATTGCATGCAAAACAAACAGCTAAAAATTATGTGTACCTGATGACTCAAGTTCGGGTGAGAAAAACTCCTTTCTATATTAATTAGTAGATAAAGGTAAATCGTGTTGGAGTGAAACCATTAGAATAGAAAATTTATATATTGCGTTCAATGTTATGCCATATAAATATTTCTCTTGCCTTAAAAAAAATAATAAACGTGTGCTGGCAGTGTATGGTGGTAAAAAATAGTACCCGCTTGGTTTTATGGTACTAAATTGAGTTGAATTCTATGTAGTTCAGGAAGATACAACACCTTTGCTTGGTTTGAAGAGCTGTGTTGAAATGAAATTGATTTAAAGAGTAGATTTATACCCCTGTTGCGAGTGTCAAAAAATAAATGATAAAAGATACTTATCAAAAATTTGACTCGTTGCTATTGCGATTGACAATTGTCAATGAACGATTGATCGTTGTCAATTTGTCCATTATGAATGGAGCTCAAGTGGTATTGTGAGTGTCAATTGAAATCAATTAATTTGATAAATGTCAAGTTTTTAGTCAATCGCATTTTCGAGGACGATAGAGCAAACTGCTGCGAAAAAAAATGTATTTCTAATATTTTAATGTATTTATAACAAAAAACATTTTTGGTTCTGGGGCAAAAGTAGTTAACAACAAAAAGCAATTAGAACGATTGGTTCAACTGATGGTGGAAAATGAAAACATCGCAAAAAGAGTTTGCCCAAAAAGCATGGCAGCAAAAGTGGGAAAGTTTTTTATTGGAGCTGAACAGTTTAGGTGCTCCACAGCACGATTGGCAGAGGGTATAAAATGTAAACAAAATATCCTTTCTCAATACTAATCCCAATTATCTAGGTATGGGCCGATTTGAAATGGGACATCAAAGTCTACACAAATACCTATTGTGTAAAGCTGCATAAACATTTGCAATTTGAGTAGCCTTTTTAGGCCTTTAATGCAACTCACGTGCTCTTAGCAGACACCTAAACCTGTTTTTGAGAACGCCTATTGTCCGTTCAACAATGTTTCTTAGGTTAGGTTAGGTAAGAGTGGCTGTTGGAAATACCAACCCACTTAGGCCTATTGGCCCATTGTGATGCCACGTGGATCTATGATCTTCTTACTACTGGAACCAGTTTGAGCTTTTAATAAAGCGTAGGAGACTGTTAACGTCTATTTTTTCTAGATCGTTTAGGTCGTTGTAGAAGAAAGCTCCTAGGTGAAGCTTCCTTCTCTGAGAGAGAGCTGGGCATGTGCAGAGTAAGTGGGGGATTGTCTCCTCCTCTTCCTCGTCCATGCAGCTTCTACAGAAATCGTTAGTAAAAGCGCCAAGCCTTCTTGCGTGCTTGCCTATGAGGCAGTGTCCGGTAATGACACCTATTATGGCGCTGAGATGTTTCCTATCTAAAAGGATCAGACACTTAGATCGACTCAGATCCAGCCTTGACCAGATCTGTTTGGTCGCTAGACATGTTTGTCCAGCAGTCCACCTAAGGTCCGTTCTTTTATTGGCATCTAGCTTTAGTGTTAGTTTGCACGTAGCGATTGGTATACCTATACTACCTTTGTCTGGTAGGATAGGTAGAGTGGTTCCAATTTTGGCGAGTTCATCGGCTCTGCAGTTCCCTGGAATCTCTCTGTGGCCCGGCACCCAACAGAGGTGAATGTTGAACTGCTCTGCCATCTCCATGAGAGATGATCGGCATTCAAGGGCAGTTTTAGAACACAATGAGACCGAGTCCAGGGACTTGATGGCGGCCTGACTATCCGAAAATATGCGGATATCCTTTGCAGATATCACGTTTTTCTTCAGCCAGGACAGAGCTTCTTTAATCGCCAAAATTTCCGCCTGGAACACGCTACAGTGATTTGGAAGGCGGAAAGAGAGGCTTAGATTTAGCTTATCTGAGAAAACACCGCCACCAACTCCGCTGTCGGTTTTAGATCCATCTGTGTAGAGATGGATTGACTTGTCCTCCATGAAAGCATCCTCCTCCCAGAATGATCTAGAGGGGAAGCTTACATGGAAGTTTTTGTCAAACCAAAGTTCAGGTATGGTGTAATCGGTGTTCTCTGTGAGGATTCCTAATGTATTAAGAATGTTGGCGTGGCCAAATGAATTATTTGTCCACTGTTTAGTCGCTTTAAGGCGAATAGCTGCAGTCGCAGCTACTTGCTTGCTAAAAATGTCGAGGGGTGTCAAGTGAAGCAGAATATCTAATGCCGCAGAGGGGGTAGACCGCAAGGCTCCGCTTGTGCATAGACATGCTGTTCTTTGGACTCTGCTTAATTTAATGCGGTTGACTGCATTTTCCAAGGCCGTCCACCAGACAACCACCCCGTAAGTAAGTATCGGTCTTATGACCGAGATGTATAGCCAGTGGGTTATGCGAGGTTGAAGGCCCCATTTGTTCCCAATGGCTTTCTTGCAAGAGAATAAAGCTATTGTAGCTTTATTGACTCTTTCTTGAATGTTAGGTTTCCAGTTTAGTTTCCTGTCAAAAATGAGACCCAGATATTTTGCTGTATCGGAGAAAACTAAACTGGTACCGTTTATTGAAGGAGGGTCTATGATTGGAATTTTATATTTCCTAGAAAAGAGGACAAGATCAGTTTTATGGGGGTTTATTCCCAATCCACAGCGATCTGCCGAGCAGGTTAATCTGTTAAGATTTACTTGGAGGAGTTCTTTAATGGTATTTAAATGTTTTCCTGAGACGGCTATAGCAACGTCATCCGCATAGGCAACCACTCTGCTACCACCCGCTTCCAGGTATATCAGTAGTTCGTTAACCACTAAGTTCCAGAGAAGGGGGGAGAGGACACCGCCTTGCGGCGTACCCCTACTGACATATCTTTTAGCAGAAGTCTCACCCAGTTTGGAGTTGATTATCCTGCTTGTTAGCATTAGATTAATCAGCTCCCCAAGTGAGCCGTCTACCTGCAGAGTTGACAGCGCAGTCGTGATTGCGGATGTGTTGACGTTGTTAAAGGCAACCATTGTGTACTCCTTATATTGTAGGGATCGTTCGATGTGGCTAGTCAGAGAGTGCAAAGCCGTTTCCACCGGCTTTCCTTTACAGTAGGCATGTTGAGCCGTAGACAGAAGTCTTGGATCAACTTTAGCTCGAATATGGATATCAATCAGTCGTTCTAAAGTTTTCAGAAGGAATGATGATAGACTTATAGGTCTGAGGTCCTTTGGGACCACATGAGAACATTTTCCAGCTTTGGGAATGAATACTACATTGACTTCTCTCCATAACAGTAAAATGTGGATAAGTTCTACACAGCTCCTCATAATATTTTCCAACACTGGTAGAATAATATCTGAGGATCTCTGTAGCTCGGCAGGTATGATACCGTCCGGACCAGCAGACTTGTATGGTTTGAAGCTATGCAGCGCCCAGAGCAGTTTGTCTCTCGTAATCAGACTATGAATTTTGGTCACGGTTGCAGTAGGCTTGTTTGGGCTGCTACTGGCCGCGAGTTGGGAGCTACCTGGAAAGTGGGTGTCCAGAAGCAGGTTGAGTGATTCATCACTTGAGGTTGTCCAAGAGCCATTGGTTTTTTTCAAACAGCTGGGCATCATAGGATTTGTGGAGAGGATTTTTCTTAGCCGCGAAGCCTCAGAGGTTTCTGTGATTTTGTCGCAGAATGACCTCCAGGATTGTCGCTTTGCCTTCCTCAGTTCTTTTTTGTATAATTTGAGGGATTCTTTATATGAGTCCCAGTCGGTCACTTTTCTTGTGCTTTTTGCTGCGTTGAAAAGTTTTCTGCAGGTGTTTCTGAGCAGTCCTAGTGCCGATGTCCACCAATGTGGCTTTTTCTTGCCTCTTGGTTGAATAAGAGGGCAGGAAGCGGCCATAGCCTTATTGAGAGTCAGAGTAAATTCCCTGACTTTCATGTCGAACTCATTGGTGTCACGCGGGGGACTTGATAGTTTAGAGGATATCGTTTCCGACAGTATTCCTCTATATTTTGTCCAATCAGTTTTCCGGTAGTTCCGGAAAGCTGGTTGGATGGGGGGAGCATCACTCAGACTGAATTGGATGTATCTATGATCTGAAAAGGAGTGTTCAGACGATACCATCCAGTTTGTTAGCCTTTGGGTGATGCTGTCGGAGACAAGAGTTATATCTAATACTTCTTGTCGGTTTTTTGTTATGAAAGTGGGCTCATTGCCAATATTGCAAATTAAGAGGTTAGTACTTACAATATAGTCTAAAAGTGACTCACCTCTATCATTGATGTCGGTACTGCCCCATACCGTATGATGTGCGTTAGCGTCGCATCCGATTATGAGGCCAGTTTTTTGCCTTCCCGCTTCCAGTACCACCCTTTCTAGGTTATCACCAGGGAGAGGGCCCACTTGGTCGTGGCCAAGGTAAGCCGATGCCAGCCAGTAAGAGCCTTTGGCAGTCTCTAATCTGGCAACGGTTAGGTCGGGGTCACTGAGGTTGGGAAGTAGAAATACATTAAGGCTACGTTTCACTAATATACAAGTTCTAATCTTACCTTTGTCTCTTGTATAGAGCGGAACGTATGAGGGTGTCCTAAGTCCAGGAACCACGCCTTCTGCAATCCATGGTTCCTGGATTAGGATTATGTCTTCTGCGTTTTTGGAAAGACGCAGAATAAGTGCGGCCGAAGCCTTTTTTGAGCGGTGGAGATTAATCTGGAGAAACCGTATCATTGCTACAGTCTTCCAGAGTCGCCTCCACCACGGTGTTGTTGAGGTCCTCCGATTCTGAAGATGTGCCCAAGAGCTCATCTTCTATCTCTGATCGTGTAGAACCTCTAATTGCTTCGTCATCGGTTTCCATTTCCGACAATGTGTCAGAAGAGAAGACCGACGGCTTGGTAGTCACCTCGGACAGATTGGAGTCGTCGCTATCCAATTCTGGAAAGGATATCGACGCTCCAAGATCCAAGGTTGTGATGTCAGGTATTAAAGGAGGAGGAGGTTGCTTATCAGCATCCAGCTCATCCTTTTTGTACACCCTTAAATGAATGGACTCGAATCCGAACCGAATCATGCCTTTCGTCTGCGCCAGAGGATTAAGGGATTCCTTATTGATCACAATTAACGCGCATCTATAAGAACCCCTTAGTTCCTCCAGTTTCGCGACTTTCCAGTCATGAGTCGGAAGAGTCGGGTTGCTGAGCCGGATGATTTCCAGGATACTTTCTGGAGAGGAGGGTTCGGCTGGAATCCAGGTACGAGTTCGAGGTCTACTAGGAATGTCTTCCTTAGATACGACCTCGAGTTTTGCACCTGGCCAAACCTCTCCTAAACCATCGATGGCCTTGGTGAAGAGATCGAGAGATCTCTGGTTGGAGCAAGCGATGAGCTTGACATGGCCTTGGTGCCAGCCAGCGTCGCTTGTGATAGGAGGTGGTCCTGGGTTTTCCCGCATGATGGCCAAGAAGTTGCTCGAGAGCTTCAACTTGACCAATTGCCACCGTTCCGGTGTAATGGAACCGTCGGTATCGCTTCTGTCGATCACCGCGATCACCAATGCGTCCTTTAGGACTTCATTATAAGACCTCAGAGATCTGCTGTTGGATGGCCCAGGGGTTGTGGAACTGTGTGTTTTGGGCCTCTTGGAAACCGGTACGGTTTCCTCCAACGATCTCTGACGCTTAGAGGAGTCTTTTGACGTTTTGTGAGCAGTGGAAGCAGTGGGAAATCCGTCTTTTAGGATGTTTTTAGCCCACTCAACCTTGCTCTTTATTTCCGCACTTCTCTCCACCTCCGGAATGGATCTGAAGGTTTTGATGATGCGTGAAGTATTTCGGCGTCTTATGTAGAGCGCTTTAGATGGAGCTTGCCGATGCGGCTGAGCTCCAGATTCCTCTTTGGAGGGAGGAGTTTTGGTAGCAGCAACAAGTCCGTGGCCTGCCACAAACAAGTCCGTGGCCTGCCACAAACTTGCTGCTGCTAGGGGCGGAGGAGGTGATAGGACCATGGCCTGCCACAGTCTTAACACTTCCTGAATTCTTGTTATTTGGCTTATTCCTTTTGCCTTTAGAGGATGGCGCACCATGGCCTGCCACAGTTTTGCCTCCTCTCGGCAATGCAGGAGCCTTGCCGGTAGTCGGTGTAGTCACCGTTCCACCGCCCGGTAATGAAGGAGTACCGGCCTCGGTTTTTGTTTTCTGGTTGTTTTCCATTGATAGTCCCACGAGTAGCGGAGAAAGGGATGTCCATCTGTACAAAGATCCGCCATATACAGATAAGGCTAGCTAATCCGGAGGTCGCCAGGTATCCGTATACTCCGTTTGCGACTGAGCTATTTTTGGAGATACTGGGCCCTCAGCCAGGTTGATCTTCGGCACGGGTCGTATAACACCTTGATCCAGCCCAGGGGAATGATGGAGTGCTTTGGGAGTTGGGGAGGGGGGGGAGCATCCTTTGGTTTCAGGACTCGTCTGGAGAATTTCTTCTCGAGATTCATTGACCCTACTCAGCCTCTACAACTCGACAAGTTCGATGCTCGCGGTAGAAGAACAATGTTTCTTGCTTTGGCGTGTTTTTTATTAAACGCACTTTCCTGTGAACCTGGGTCAGGGTTGCGGAATGGTTTCATCAAATATGGCTTCAAAGCATATCCGTCATCACCTAATAGATAGTGCATGAAAATAACTACATATGTATTAAGTTAATAACATGATTGTGTACCTAATAATTACAATATATAATAATTGTAATAACCAAGTATTCCTTTCTCCATTTTGGTACTCTTGTTCCAACTTTATTTTGAGGGAAGACATGTTGAAAACATTGGCATCATGTGCCGAACAGGGATATTTTGCGCTAAAAAAACGGATTTTCATCTCATCATCACATACCTGAGAACATAAGTTAATATTAAACAACTGAAAGTTTCTATTTTAAGAGATACTATCATAGCATTTATACTATAAAATCCCTTTCTATTGTTGTACGCTTGTTGCAGTTGTTTTTTAGGTGATGCAATTTTAATATGCGTCCCATCCACACAGCCTATTACGCCCGGTATTCCACTTCTTTCGAAAAAATATGTTTTTGCCCGTATTTTCTCAGTATTGAAGTAATTAAGCTTGATCCACTTCGGACAAATATGTTCTTCGAGTACATTAAAAACATCTTTTAAAACTAGAGACACAGTTGACTGGGCCAGACCTTTGGAACTCTCATTCCCGACGCTGATTTGATATGACCCATTGGCACATGAAAAGCATTACCTAAGAACGAATATCGATTGCGGAGATACATATCTACTTACATACTTTCCTCTAATTCTAGAGGATTGGAAACATCACTTAACTGCCTTCTTCTTCTAATAGTTTCCAAAAAACTGAAGACTGTTCATCATCGTCAAACCACAACTCATTTTTATTTTATTCTTTTAATTAAATATTAAAACACAAAGACCAAAAAACACAAAACAAATTGTCAGATATCATGTCTCATTCACACAGCAGACAATTTATTCACAATTGTCAGAAATTTTATCAAATGAGTTACACAATACCGATTTTTTTATTGATTGACAAATTTATCAATCGTCAATTAATTGATAATTGACACTCGCAATAGGGGTGTTAATCAAAAATAGTAAGCAAATATTAATTTCTGAAAATAAGGACATTTTTACAGGAATTGGAAGATTTCCTAACAGGTGTTATTTTCAAGTTGATCCTTTAATGTTACCGACGGTCAAACGACGGAACCTGTAAGGAATACCTTACATAAACTAGAAATTTAAGGCCTTATCAGAAGGGTACAAACCCCAGAAAGCTGGGTGAGTAATTTAATAAAAGGGAAAAACGAAACAAAGAAATAAGACTGTATTTAGATCCTAGAGATTTTAAGAAAGCCTTAAGGCCAGAACATTTTTTGATACCATAACTTTAAGACATAAAAGACAAGTTATGTGGAATGAAATACTTTTCCGTTTTGGACTTAAAAAATAGCAGGTTGAGTTAAACGGGAGTTCGAGCGATTTATGCACTTTTAGTAGCCCTTTTGGTTGTTTTAAATTTTGTAGGCTACCCTTTGGCATTACTGTCGCACCTGAAATTTTTCACCGTTACACTTATCAGTATTTTGGTCACCTACCATGAATTTGAGTTTATTTAGGTGAAAATTTGAAAATCGTTTTGAACAAGGCTCGAAGTATTGGTGTTAAATTTAATGCTCACAAATTTCAGCACAATCTAACTTCAGTTAGACACTTGGGTCATATTTTTTCTGAGGCGGGTATAAAGGTAAGAAAGGAATTGCAAAGGTTTCGACCTAATTTATCGATGATTTCTCAAAGTATACAAAATTTACTTAAAAAAGATAAAGACTTTCTTTGGCTAGAGACACATAATAACACTTTCAATCAAATTAAAAAAATAATAACCAATGTTCTAAACCTGTTCGATGAAAAGAACGCAATCGTTGTACACTGCGGTGCATTGAAAATTGGCCTCGGTTGTTGTCTTTTGCAAGCGGATGGTACAGTCGTTTATGTTTCTGGAGCCTTAACACCACGTCTCCACGAGACACAAATATGTCAGGCTAAATTTCAGACATTTCATCCGACATTTTTTCGTTTAACTTAGGTAGGCAAATTATTGCATGACATTTCATTCTGTGAGTGTAAGTTGGTTGGAAATCAACTATAATACATTATAATAGAAAAATGTCGGCGCAGATGTAGATTTCTTGTTCTTTGTTACGAACAGATAGAACTGTGTTGTATGAAGTTCGTCACACTTTGTTATTTTTTTTTTTCAAATTCCGCAGTCAAACAGACAAGCGCTGTCAAAAAAATTGCAGGGTTGATGTCTACAAAGATGTCTTGAATAAAACCCGGACATTTATTTCATGAAATATTTCTTGTTTGGATATTTTGATTTCATGAAAATTTTCTTAACAGACACTGAGCAGGGTTACGGCCAAATAGAAAAGGAACTTCCTGCGATAACGTTTGCATGCAAAAAATTCCATAACTATATCTATGGAAGACAGACCACAATTCAAACTGATCATAAACCTTTGGTTACGAAATGTGTCATCAATTTAGAAAAGATTTACTGAACGAGGTTACAGAGGATGAAACTTAGCTAGATGTAGTAAACGTACCTGGAGAATACTTGCATGTAGAATTTACTTTCTCGTTCCTTTCTTCAAGAAGATGACTTCGTTGAAGTGATCCATTCAATAAATATTATTGATGACAGAAAAGCTCAACTTCAAACTGAAACTCTAAGAGACCCTGAACTGAACAAGCTGAAGGCGTTAATTTTGTGTAGTTGGCTTACAGATATTAGCAAAGTCGAGAGCGATTTAAAGTTTTATTATCAAATATGGAATGACTTATTTATCGACATTAGATTTTACATGAACAGGATAGTAGTAGCAACATCTTTGCAGTAGGAATATTTAGCAATATTGCATAATGGTCATTTAGCCATAAATAAAACTAAGTTAAGAGCGAAAGACCTTTTATTTTGGAAGAATAATAATCGATCTCTGAAAGAAAGGAACCAATTATTTTGCATGAGATACCAAATACTACCTACTTTAGACTGAAGAGGGAGGAATCATCCGAAACTTCTTCATGGTATATTACTCGTATATTGTTGTTTAATATTAATATCTAATTTTGAATTATTCGTTTGACCATCTATTTTTTTTTTAAATGTATGCACTAGTTTCATTCCTTGACTTAAGCATAGCATTTGATATATGTACTGGACGATAACAGAAGAAAATTAGCGTACTCATCACCGTCCTAGTAATGAACAATAAACAGTATGATGTTTCGGAATGCTATTAACTTGTACCACTACTTTTCATATTGTTCACTTAGATGTTTCAAAAGGAACTCTCCGTTTGCCTATGCAAATGATACAGCGATCGTTGTTTACCATCAATCAGTGGAAGCAGCAACAAAGTTGATGCAAGACAAATTTTATGAAGTTGGCAAATGGTGCCATCGCAATCGGCTAGTAATCAACGCATCAATCATCAAAGTTCGCAGTACATAGCATCACCAATTGAACTAAAATAAAATGTTGGATATGTCACCACATCTGTTTGGGATGATGTTGAAGCAAATATCTTGGCATTAATATCGGCAATCATTTCTTTAGGGATACTCCAATAAATGCTCTGTGTAATACTCGTAAGCTGAGTGGGTCCCTGTTCGTATTGACCTGCCTTCAGCAAAAATCTACGGGTTATGTAATAAAACAAGTGCAGCGGGCTTTTGTACAGTCCAGGCTATAGTATGCTGTATTGGCTTGGTGAATAGCAAGAAACGGCGATTAGGTTAATATCTAGAAAAGACAATATTGAATGTTAATAGAGAGATAGAAATGATAGTGGAACTAAATACCACCATTTCGATACCGGACAATGAGTAGAAGAAACGTATCAACTTCCATTCTATTCAAATGAGTACAGGAAAGCAAACCTGACATATACCGTTTCCAAAATATTCAGTAGTCTGCTCCGAATTCTGAAGAAATATACAAGTAAACCAAGTTAATGTTGGAAAAAGAAAACTGAAGCTATTTTTGTTAGAAACAACAAATCGAAGTACTTGAAAGTTGATTTCTAAAATTCATTTTAATTAAAAATAATCATTTGTACAATACGGCAAATTATTCCTAAGTTTATAACTAAAATTCATTTGATAATAGAGCATTGTTTTAGAAAACTTTTAGATAAGCCATGTAGCTTCGCAGGTTAACAAATTGTTATGTTTAAAAACATGAATCAATAAATTTTTTGTTTTTCTCCGAAACCTCCTTCTTGGACAACCTCATGTGATGAATCACTCAACCTGCTACTGGACACCCACTTTCCAGATAGCTCCCAATTCGCTGCCAGTATAAAGCCAAACAGGCCTACTGCAACCGGGACCAAAATTCATGGTCTGATCATACCATACAAGTCTGCTATATATACCTGCAATGGTATATGGTGTAATACCTGCCGAGCTACAGAGGTTCTCCGATATTATTCTGCCTACGCTAGAAAATATTGTGAGGAGCTGTGTAGAACTTATCCACATTCCACTGTCATGGAGAAAATACAATGTTGCTTTCATTCCCAAAGCCGGAGAATGTTCTCATGTTTTCCCAAAGGACCTCAGACCTATAAGTCTATCATCTTTCCTTCTGAAAACTCTAGAACGACTGATTGATATCCATATACGAGATAAAATTGATCCAATAGTTCTGTCAATGGGTCAAAATGCCTACTGCAAAGGAAAATCGATGGAAATGGCTCTGCATTTACTGACTAGCCACATTGAACGATCCGTATAAAATATAAAGACTACACAATAGTTGCTTTCCTGAACAAAGAGGGTGCCTTTAACAATGTCAACACATTCGCGATAACGACTGAGCTGTCAACTCTGAAGGTAGACGACTCACTTGGGGAGTTGATCAGTCTTATGCTAAATAGCAGTTGATTATTCTGTGTGAGACTTCTGCTAAAGATGTGTCAGCAGAGGTACACCGCAAGGCGGTGATAGACCCTCCTTCAATAAATGGTACCAGTTTAGTATTTTCCGATACAGCAAAATATTTGGGTCCCATTTTTGACAGGAAACTAAACTGGAAACCTAAGAAAGAGTCAATAAAGCTACAATAGCTTAATTCTCTTGCAAAAAAGCCATTGGGAATAAATTGGGCCTTCAACCTCGCATAACCAACTAGCTATACATCTCGGTCACAAGACCGATACTTACTTACGGGGCTGTCGTCTGGTGGACGGCCTTAAAAAATACAGTCAACTGCAGTAAACTAAGCAGAGCCCAAAGAACGACATGTCTATGCATAAGCGGAGCCTTACGGTCTACTTCCTCTGCGGCATTGGACATTCTGTTTCATTTGACATCCTTCAATATTTTCAACACGAGAGTAGCTGCGACTGCAGCTATTCGCCTTAAAGCGACTACACAGTGGACATATAACTCATTTGGCCACGCTAACATTTTCAATACAATACATTAGGAATCCTCATAGAGAACATCGATTACACCAGGAAGACGCTTTCATGGAGGGCAAGTCAATCCACTTCTACACAGATGGATCTAAAACGGATAACGGGGTTGGTGGCAGTGTTTTCTCAGATAAGGTATATCTAAGCCTCTCTTTCCGCCTTCCAAATCACTGTCCTAGCTGAAGAAAAACGCGATATCTGCAAACGATATCCACATATTAGTCAGGCCGCTATCAAGTCCCTGGACTCAGTCTCATTAAATTCTAAATTTCTCTTATGGGGATGGCAGAGCAGTTCAACCTTCGCTTTTGCTGGGTGCCAGGCCACAGAGACATTCCAGGCCGATGAACTCGCCAAAATTGGAACTACTCTACCTGTTTTTATCTATAAACACAATCACAACTTTCTAAATGCAGACAATGGATTAATTGGGAATAATTTATTTGAGACACTTTCGTCGCACCAATATCTGCAGTGTGAGTAGACCTATTCCCACAACAGTCATTTCTAAAGACATTTTTAAATATAACACCAGTAGAGTAGTGGTCAGTAATATTGAGTTCCAAAATATAAGGCTGTACATTGGTTAAGGCATTGGACTTAAGAAATACATGGTCGATGCACGATTTTGATTTTTCATCTACTCTTGTAGGTAAATTTATAAGTGCTTGAAAACCTAGTGAGGATAAGAGGAGCATATATTCATCACATTCTTTAGGTAGGTTAAATATATTAATATTTATGTCGCGTACCAGGCGAACATTGCTACAGTTGACAGAGCACAATAAATCTTTCTAAATCTTTAAGAAAAATATGACTGGGGACAAACTTCAGTCGATATGCACAAATAAAAGTCATAAGCAAGTTCTTACCAAGATTCAATTTTATAGTTAGACAATCTGCACTTTCAATGACTGGAGTGAGAACCTCTTGTACTTCGTGTTCACTTTTAATAAATACAACCGTACCACCCAATGAATATAAGTTTCATTACAATTTGGATAAACACTGTAACACGGAATAGAAAAGTTAGAAACTTCGTTATCAAATACCCAGATTTCGGTTAAAGCAATCATTTGAGGCATGGTCGAAAAGCAATTATGTAAGTGAGCATAAAAGTTATCAAAATTCCTTCGCATGCTTCTAATATTTTGATGTACAATTGTGAAGTCACTGAATGAATTACATAAACTAGTACTAACATAAGTTTCATTATAATCATGAGCACTACTTGGATCATAAAGGTCATTTACGTTACACAAAGATTTAGATACGCATTTATAAATGTTTTAGATCTTCAAGAGTCTTGATGTATTTGACCTCAGATCCATTTGATCGTCTCATCATTATTTTCCCACGTCGTACCCAGAGAAATTCATAATTAAGTTCCTTTTTTGCTGTTTTAGCTTCTTTAAGAATATGTTTTAAGTCACCAGATGGCCAGTCATTAATATATATATTCCCTTTAGCCGATGGTATGATGGTATCGGGTTTTTCAACAGGGACGCTACAAAAGTAGAGCAACAGGGACTGCAAACGACGCTATATTTCAGTAAGGTTTGCCATTTCATGATGGAAAGATATACGAGCCAACAAGGAGTCGAAATTATTAAAATTTACTACCGAAATTCGGAGTCAGTGGCCTCAACGTTAAGAGCGCTACGTCCAATTTATGGTCGTCATAATCGTCCTAGCAGATCAACAATTGAGCGTCTAGTGGAAAAATTTGAATCCACAGGCACAGTACAAAATGTTCCCGTGCCAGTGAGACAAAGAAATGCCCGTAGTGTCGAGAATATTGCTGCTGCTGAGGCTTCAGTTGCAGAAAGCCCAAATGTGTCTCTCACACGTCGTTCTCAAGCGTTGGGCATCTCTGTGACGTCGTTGTGGCGAATTTTGCGAAAAGATCTTGGCCTACATCCTTACAAGATTAAATTGACGCAAGAACTGAAGCCTCTTGGCCACCAGAAGCGTCGTATGTTCGTGAATTGGGCTGAGCAACAACTTGAAAATGATTCGGATTTTCATCGAAAAATCATCTTCAGCGATGAGGCTCATTTCTGGCTGGATGGCTTCGTCAACAAACAAAATATGCGGTATTGGTCAGGCAGCAATCCACACGTACTCCATGAGTCATCATTGCATCCCGCAAAAATTACGATTTGGTGTGGTTTATGGGCCGGCGGCGTCGTTGGGCCGTACTTCTTCCGTGATGATCAAGACCGGCATGTTACTGTGAATGGGGATCGCTACCGTTCAATGATAACCGAATATTTTTGGCCCCAATTGGATGATATGGACATGGAGGATATGTGGTTCCAACAGGACGGCGCCACAAGCCACACAGTGAATGTCACAATCAATTTATTGGAAACCAAGTTTGGAGAACGTGTTATCTCACGAAATGGTCCAGTGGCTTGGCCGCCTCGGTCGTGCGATTTGACGCCGTTAGACTATTTCCTGTGGGGCTACGTCAAGTCGATGGTCTATGCCAACAAGCCAGCGACGACTGATGAACTTCGTACGAATATCGAACGTGAAATTGCAGCAGTATCGGCCGATTTATGCTTGAAAACCGTCGAAAATTGGGTTCAGCGTCTGGACTTCTGCAAACGTGCCCGTGGTGGCCATGCAAAAGAAATCGAGTTCCATACATAATGGCATCGAACGTACTTTCACAGGAATAAAGAATTTCATTGATATCCAAAACCGTTTTTGTTTTATTTAAAAAAACTTTTGTAGCGCTCTTATTGAAAAACCCTTTATTAGCTTTGATTGGTTTTTTATTTGCATAAACAGATTTAATTATGTTTTCCTTCGTACATGTTCGCGTTGTCTTCAGTACCAGTACTTCAGAATCAGAAGATTTGCCGTTCACTCTTATTTTCTTTCTGTAGCAGAGGTCAATGTCTTCTTTGCCAATTTCCAGACCGAGCCCAGTGTTTACAATATTTACCGCGGTGTCGATGACGCATTCATTGACAACAATCGGGATATTGCGAATTTCCAAATAGTTGATGTGTATTGACTGGTCTGCTCTGCTGAGACGTTCTTTGCACTCATCTAGTTGTAGTTTTAGTTTTTCGTTCTCCTTTTTTATTTCATTCGCAATTTTTGTAGATTGCTCCAATGCAGTGAGACGGTTGTTCATTGCGATGAGCGTAGTCTCTGTAGAAGAGATCATTTCTTTCAGATCGACGATTTGGTTGTACACTTCTCTCAGAGAAATCTTGTCAGTGCCTTCGCAATTTGCCGTTGATGATGACAGAGACAAAGATAATCTTTCCGTATCATTTCGCCTTTTTAAAACACAGATCGAACAATTCCATATTTTCGGATTTCAGAGCATGTAACCTCCTTCGGGGATAGGAGAGCTGTAGTTTATCCATTAAGGGTTCATCCAGTCTTCTAATAGCAGGCATACACTATCCTGATGACAATTCTAAAATAGTTCAAGAATGCAAAGTGTCCATGAACGTATTTGCAAAGCTGAACTAACTGAAATTTCTTTTGAGCTTAACAAATTTGTATCCTGTAGCACATTCTAAAATTATATGGAAAACGCACAGCTACCCATATCTTATGGCGACTTTAATAATTCTAGAAAGCACATTAATTAAGTTGAAGTCAATTGAGGTTAATGAAGCTTTTACTCTTAAGCTTTCAAATCTACAAAAGAACTTTTTGAAAAACTAAAAAAAATTACTAGTCAACGTTTCAATAACGCCAACCGTTGACTAAATAAGGCGTTTCATTAATATATTATTCGTACCTGTACAAAACGAAAGTGAAACTTGTAAATTCCTATTTCCTTTTGGTTGATTGTCGCATGAATAATCGTTAATTAACGGCCCACAAGCCCAACATTCGTTGCTCTCCACCAAAGTATTCGAATCCAGTTGATGACTATAAAAATTAAAATGTCGTTGAACCTGTGCACACTGGTTGTGTTTTTTGATATTTCGATTAAATTATGGTCAACTGGCGTTTCATTACAATGGAAAGCAACTCATAACTAAAGCACTCGAGACATTCGTCTCCCATTTAATTTGGACAAGAGCACATCGGAATCATAAAATCGAATTTACAAATACCAGTTTCTATCATATATGCATACGAAATGACAATTATATATGTAAGTAACTATGTATGTACGTCCTTCTCACCGCTCTATGTTAAAAATTTATAAAATCAAATATTTACTCGAACAATCAACTTATTCGTAAGTGTCGTAGCGGAGGTTTGCCGTAACGTTTTCAAGTTCATTGTCAAAAAAAAAGAAGAAAAAAACATTCCAAGGTCTGAATGCTGTTTTGAAAGGTCTCCACTCATTGGTATGTGGAATGACTGTTTCATATGGAGATCGCAGATTGTGACATCATGAGTGTTTTGGTTCGGGCGCGAAAAAACGAGTAAACAAATCTGACGACGCTGCATCTTAGATGTACATACGAGTACATGCAAGCTATGCTTGAACACATTCCACTATGGCAATACAAGTATTCCAATGGATTAATATGTTAACGATCAAGTTGAAGGCAAGCAATGGCTGGGTTAGGTAACCATGCAACCATGCAGTTCTCTGGTTGCTTCTGTATTGAAGTGTGGTGAACTTTTGAATTTAATTGATGTAATTTTTATTTAATCGATAAACTGAGAGTGCCAAGATAAGGTGTGTCGAAAATAAGGGTTAGTTACTGTTCTAAGTCCTGTGTTTTCTTCCACATTCGTCTCGGTGGATTCTGTATCTCTTCTTAAATGAGTGGCAGTGTTTTTAGGCCACCATATGCTCATATTTGCTCGAACGACCTTTTGTATATTTTAGAATATGTTAAACTATCAGCAGCTGACTTCCTCTTGGCGAGGGACTGGTGACAGCTCTTTAATTTACAGATGAGGTTAATTTAAAAATTAGCTTTCGACCGAGGGCCATAGATACACATGTTTTTCGAAATGCAAAACAAAAGTTAAACAAAGAGGGGACATTGACAAATGGGACAACCAGGAGTTTGCAGTTAGGTCTGACGTACATACATACGAGTATGTTGGTATGTGTTGTATTAAATCGCATTTCGAAATGTACAAAATATAATGTAGGAAGGGGTTAAATGAACCAATTGAAATGTTAAGTCAGTCAGATTTTGTAGAAATAAAGATCCAAATCGTAAGTGAGAGTACCCTGCATGGTGCTGGATGTTTTCGGGTTCTTGCTTGAAAACTTACGATTATTATTTTTCAATCAAATTTCAACTACACCGTTTTATTACACAGATCCCATATTAACTAGGAAGCGAAACAGGGAAACCAATGATTTGCTTAAAACCACTCTGAGAAGTTGCATATTATCATCCCAAATTCCTTCCTTAATCCGAAACACCGTATACATACACGATTCTGGGTGACTTCCATATTCTGGACAGACAACACCCAAAGAATAAGTGCTGAAGTTACTGCTTAGGGAAAGAGCTTAACATACGAGTATTTACCTTGAGATCAATGTCAGAAGTCATAACAAGGCTGCCCTCGGGAAAAACAGCAGGGCGTACCATGAAAAATAAACACCGATATGGATCCATACACAATATGTCACTTTAGGCTATACAAGTCTATGCGAAACAGCAACAACATTGTGATGAAAACAACAACAGCCCGGATAAAATTGACATAACTGTTGGTGGCGCATGCAAACGTGATAAGGACAAAGATGTTCGGGTGAACAAAATGTATGAATTGTTAACAGACTTGGTGGGCCAAGGGAAGACACTGGTGGTGTGTGTAGCTGACAGAACTGCCGTCCAAGAAATTTGATCGTCCTAGAACACGATTAGAAACTGCGACATCTATTACGACAATTTTAATCGCGTAACCACATATTTGAATGGGGATTTGTAAGTGGAAGCAGGCTTAACGATAAAGTCATGTCATGTGATATACAAACCAGCGACTAATGACAACCCGTATCAGGGCGAAATTCGCAAGAATCAGCCTTACGTGCACTCATGGCCCAATAGAAGAGGAAGATTTTACGAACATCAGCCTTATACGAATATATGAGCAGTGCCTTGGGTACAAAGGCCGATGTATAATGTACACAGACATAGACCATGCAAATTTCCGTCCACCTAAGAAAAGCTCAAATCCAATGAGTACGTATTAGCTTATCTGTAAAGTTTGATCAAAGGAACGCATACCCGATTAATGGGATCTAAGCATCTTCTGTCCGGTCCTGACGAAAGAAGATCACCTGAACTGCCAATTGCAGGGACATGAGTCTACTCGTACTAAGCGTCGCCGTAGACTGAAACTGAAAATCAACAAGCTGATAAGTCCATATCAGCTTAGTTTCAGACCAGGCAAGTCTACTATCGGCCAAATATTCACTTTGGGACAGATCTTAGAGAAGACTCAAATTCAGTCTTCAGTTGCTCTTCTATTAGACGGTATCATAACGTCTATAGAGACGAGCTATACAGAGCCATGTCTAGTCCTAATATCCATGGAAAACTCCCACTGCTCAATCACTGATAGAAAGAACTTCACCCAACTTTTAGATATTCAAAAGGTTCTCTAACAGGGGGATGCGAACTCCTCGCATATGTATATGGTATGTCAGTTGGATAGTTTTAAGACAGAAGCTGCATAAATGAGTCTTGCAGTCAATGAAGGCTTAACAAAATACATGTTGTCATTAAAAAAAGGATACTCAACAACGACATTGCCTTAGGCAATGGACAACTTTAAAAGTGGTGCACTCTATCTACAGAAATAACATAAAATACAAACAATAAAGTAAGGACCTTTCTCAAGCAACGAAGGAGACACTATACATATTGTGATAACCACTTAAATGTGAGCAGCGACATCTAGATTCACAGAGCAGAAAATGTCGATACTCGAATACCAGAAGATTTCGATACTGGAATAACAAAGTCTCGACTGGAGAGTGGAATCGAATTTTCCAGCAAATTGGAAATTGTATGGGACGCTGGATGCCGAGGATTGTTCTCGAAGTATGTCATTCGAGTATAAATACCAGCATCCCAAAGGTATGCAAATGAGTTCTAAAGTGTAATTTGAAGTGTTAATTAGGAGAAGTGATTAAGTGGTTTAAGTAAAAGATAAGAAAAGTATAAGCGGTTGAGAAATTGGATTGTATTGAGAGAAGCAATTAAATAGTGAATTATAACTGTACTGAATAAAGCGATTTCTATTGAAAAGAATAAGTTCTATCATTTGTACCCACACAAACATTTTACAATATATTTACAAAATTCTTGCAATCTCTATCCTGCTACATGGACAGGTGCTTTTAGCAAAATATTCTCCGTGTGACCTTCGTACAATGAAATAAATCTGATCAGAAGGCTTCACCTACAACGATTAAAATGTCTAAATCATGTAGAGCTAATGAATGCCAGTATTCCTATCGAAGATCCTTCGAATCCAGCCAAGTGGGGCAAAAAATTAGTTATAATGTGCCGCACGTTAAGGACCTCTATCAATTCGTTGTACCCATGAAGGACCATGGGGCTTAACTGGAGACTGTTATTTTAGACTCCCACGGTCTGTAAGATGACTGAAAATATATTATAGTAGTAAGTATATTAGGACTTGTGTTACAATAATAATTGAAATAATATTAACTTTTGGGCATGTTTCAAAATGTCTCATACTTGTACATAGTAAAGTTTGTTCTTTTTAGAGGTTTACAAATTCAATGTGAAATAAAACACTTGAAGCTAATGTTAATGTCTATGATATTAGCTTTATTAATTAAATAATTTTATGCCATTGGTGCTTAATTATTACATCGGGCATATCCGTGTCAACGCAAACTCGAATGAAGCGCAATCGTGAAGTTCAATTTTCGACAAGTTTAAATGTTTTCCGCAATAAATTGATAGTGTGGCATATTGCGCCATCTTGTTGAAACCAAAGCTCTGTCACGTCAATGCCATTCAACTGAGGAACGAAGAAGTCAAAAATCATGTTTCTATAGCGCTCTCCACTGACGATAATATTCTGGCTGGCATCGTCTTTAACCCTAGAAAGCTAATGTTCGTCAAAATGACGAACATCCAACAAATATTTCCCTTTCCCTTCTTTATTGTTTGACTTACATAATAGTTCTGTACATGTCTCGCGTGGTGGATGTGCTTTCTTATGTGTAACTTTTACAAATTTTGTTTGTGTTGATCTGTGTTTCTTTTTTTTTTTTTTTTTTTAATATAGGTAGTGCTGTAATTTGAAAAACGGCTGCGATGTTGTTTGTTGCGGATAACAGAATAATTCCTAAGGATGATGAAAACTACCCAAATGTTGATTTTTGTGATAGTGAGAGTGAAGACGGTTTATTGATTGACGACGTGGAAAGCGATTTTCAAGACGAAGCTTCCGACCCTGGCGAAGAACAAGAGAATTCTTCAGTCTCCAATTGTATTGTTCATATGTTGCAGACCAAAATTCGAGGTAAGAACGGTCATGTTTGGGCTACTCGGAAAGGATAATCAATTCCCGAACTTCTGCGGTAAATATTGTGCACATGGCTAGAGGACCAGCCCGTTCACTCAAAAATATGACAAATCCTCTCGATTTATTTGAATTTTTTATCACAAATGCGCAAAACTTAAGCCCAAAACGATGGATGAATTTAAAGACATGTTTGTAGACTCAAAGGTTGATGCAATCTGCGTGTCGTAAACCTTGTTTCATAATGATGTGAAGAATGCTGTCTAAGATATAAGCGGATACAAACTTTTTCGAACAGATAGATGTGATCGTACTGGTGGAGGCGTTGCGATATACTCGTACGTTAGAATGGGCTTAATCTGTCGACGAAGATGTCGCTCGCCAAAAGGCTCTGCCTCTCAATATTTATTCGCATGTATAACTTGGGGCGAAAGGAGTGTTTGCTTAGGTGTTGTTTATAGACCAAATACGTATATTGATTTGACACCTATTTACGACGCCCAGTGTTTCGACTATATGTATTTATGTGGAAAAAAGTCATGCCACAGACTAGTAAAAATCTTTTATTGAGCTTCCAGAGAAGAAGGCAAAGATCTCAAATCTATAATATTTCCATGGTTTTCTCGCTCTTTGTCTAAACTAACGGTACGTTTCCAATGAAGCAGTAGCCGATGCCTCATTTGACAAGTAGCATTTGTGGTTGACGTTGTAATATTGAGTCAAATTTTTTTCAACTTTCATCAATTGTTCCTGTATCATGGACATTTCTTTTGAAGGTATTTATGGTTTACTTCGTAATTTTTCTCTTTTTCATAAAAAAACATGCTATAGAAAAACAATTGTTTTAGTTTATCAGGACTTACAATTATATGCGTCTTTTAGAGAATTTAATCTTCTTTCCGAAAATCCAAACTGAATTTTGCGCACGACTTTGCAAATATTTTTAGTTTTTAATTTTCAGATTCACTTTGCGTGATTTCGTGAACAGAATTTTTTGAGCAATGGATATTATTAGGATATTATTTAGCTTAGGATATTATTTCATTAACGCGTGATTCCAAGGATCTTTATCTTGTCGATGATCAAGCTCCACAAACACCTCAATATTTTGGTCGTCCTCCAAAATCATTTAATGATTTTTGCCAAAAAACTAAAATACAAAGGGTACAAAGGATACTCAATAATTTTACCTTGGAAGAAATTTTGTTTG
The DNA here is from genome assembly GCA_949129095.1 of Volucella bombylans. Classification (NCBI taxonomy): domain Eukaryota; kingdom Metazoa; phylum Arthropoda; class Insecta; order Diptera; family Syrphidae; genus Volucella; species Volucella bombylans. Next base: position 175,111,167 of record OX422141.1, read on the forward strand.
CTGCTGAACATTCTCTAAGGCTCGCAAGAAAGAAAGATAATAAAAGGCTTGAGTGATGACCTAGATGGCGCTAAACAAATAAAAAATGCTCAGTTGTTAACTTCAAAAGAGAAACTTCAAATCCGGTGATGAGGCACTAGGCCTTTATCTTGATGCAAAATTGACCACCAATAGTTACAAACTATTGAGGAATATACTCGTAGCTCTTGGTGTAGGCCACGAACTGGTTCCTTCATTTTACTGTTTGACGAAAGCCAAGAAAAAATGCTTTCCACCTGAAGAATGTATTCAAGTTGATGGGGTTTCTGCTAGTTTTACACTACAGTCCTTGCTAGATATAACTACCCAGCGGATTTTAGAAGCATTGCACTTTTCAGGGACAGACAAAATACAATTAGCAACGTTGATAAGTAAATGCTGGGAGTTCATGGGAGTTCAGGGCATAGCCAGTACAAGCAGAAATTCGACGACAAAACTGCTAGTGACGAATACCTATTTTTAGTTTATTTCGTGACTTTGAAATTAGTTTTGGATGATAATTTTAATACCACGCTTTGGGTAAACGTCAAACCGTCATCTACGCGTTATTGTCGTGCAATTGAATTTATTATAAAAAAGAGGAGACTTCGGCTTTAGTGCATCAAGAAGCAGAAAATATAAAAAGTCAAATCGAAAAACTAAACCCAACTGAATCTTCAAACCTTCTCGTCAAACATGTCCTTTTCTCAACAATGGTTGATGGAAAAATATGCATCATATTATCGGGTACAAAGGGGAATCAGAATTGTTATATTTGTGGTGCTAAGCCCAGTCAAATGAATTCGCCAATTACTTGTGGCAATGTAAAGACACAAAATTATGTTTATGGATTGTCTCCACTTCACGCACTTATAAAAACTTTCGAATGTTTATTACACATATCTTACAGATTGCCTCTAAAAGTATGGCAAGTCCGAAGAGAGAATCAAACCGTTTTCCAGGAAAGGAAAAATGTTATCCAACTAAGATTCAAATCTCAAATAGGTTTGAACATAGACTTGGTTAAACCTGGTACGACTATAATGATGGGAACACTGCCAGAAAATTTTTGGAAGATTATGAAAAAACTACCGAAATAACTAACCTTGATAGAGAGCTAATATATAAATTCCATATCTTACTTACTGCACTTACGTTTGGGTATGAAATTAATACAGACGAATTTAAAAAGTTTTCGGAGAACATAGCAGCATCGTATCTCAGTCTGTATCCGTGGTATTACATGCCCGTTACAGTACACAAAATTTTATTTCATAGTGTTGATATAATCTAGCACATGATCTTACCGATTGGAAACTTATCGGAAGAGGCTCAAAATGCTCGGAATAAAGATTGCCGAGGATTTCGAGAATTTAATACTCGTAAGTGTTCTCGGTATGTCACCAATAGAGACTTACTTACAATGTTGCTAATCTCATCAGATCCAAAAATCAATGAATTTAGAAATGTAATTGAAAAAAAAAACAGCTCTTTACCACAAGAAGTTAGAAAGTTATTGGTTATGCCTGCCTCTACTTCCTTATCCACTGAGGCGGAGAATTCAGCTATGATAAGTGGTGTGATGCTTCATTCTTCTGATGGATCCAGCCATGAAGATATGTTAACAGATTAAACTGGCAGATACCTAACCAATACACATATGCAACTATATACATATGTATATAAATAGAGTGAATATAAATAATATATAATACTGTGCGAAATACAAACTTATAATAAAAATAATAAAATACCCAATAAAAACATTAAAATGAATTCGTTGAGCTAATAATATTTACATAGTTGATATTAGTTAATATCTTATTCCATCACAAAACTAAAGACACTCATTATGCGCTAAAATGGTTTTCATTTCCTCCATAGCCCATTTTTTCGAGCACTCGCAACAAGAGTTGAATTTGAAACACTTTTAGTTGGTTTTGACTTTTTTCCTCCTAATCCCATATAATCGAAACACTGTGCAACGTCTTGGAAGAAGTTTCGACTTGCGCAAGCAATGTCATTGTTTGTGGTGATATTAATAGTAATTTGTTATGTGAAAGACATTTAACTGAAAATATGCAATTGTTTGATTTAAAACCCGTGAATTGTCAAGTCCTTACGTGCTTTACCAGCTCCTGACAAAGTATTATTTTATGACCAAATCTCTGCGCCTGCTTTTTCGAAGCATGATTTATTATTTCTGACGTATGACTTTGATATTGAAAATACGAGTAATGCAGAAGCATCCACTTATACATACAGAGATTTCAAAAGTATTGATATGCCCTCTCTTGAACAACACATTCATTTGATTCCATGGAACCATATCTATTGTATGACCTCTCCAGATGACCAAATTAAGTTCTTACAAAACAATGTAAATCTTCTTTTCGGTTTATACGTTCCAATAAAAACTGGTAGTGTAAAAGACCAAACAAAAGCCTGGTTAATGAATGAAATTCGAGAGTTAATGACACAACGTGATGAGGCGTATCGACAATGGAAACATTTTTGGGTAGAAGAGCTTCATCAGGCTTACAAAAGTCTACGAAATGGTGTTGTTCGTAAAATACACAATGCTAAGACACAATTCTATTCCAACCGACTTTGTGTTTGGTTATAAACTTTGGAATGACATTCGAAAATTAGGAACCGGGAAGCAAAAAGCTACTTATTCTACCACAATCGATTCCAACGAACTAAATCGAACGTTTTTGTCAAACCAACTTTGCAATGCTCCAGCAGTTAACAGCAGTAGGTGTCGATGAGATAAATCCGATTTTTGTTAAAGCGGTCTTGCCATTACTATTACCGTTTGTAACTCATATCATTAATACTGTTTTTATGACCGGCATCTTTCCCAGCGAATGGAAATTAGCAACAATAATTCCAATACCTAAGAGCTCTAAAGTTGAAGAATTCGGACCAATCTCCATTTTACTTTTTTTATCTAAAATTTGTGAAAGAATTATGCATAAGCAACTCAATTATTACCTTATTGAAAATAACTTGTTGCTACAAGCACAGTCGGGTTTCCGAGCTAAACACAGCTGTACAACTGCTTTGCTGAACGTCATAGAAGATATAAGAGACAAATTAGATAGGGACAATGTTGCTTTTCTGGTACTTTTAGACTTCTACTTGATATAGTTAATCACTCGATTCTGCTCAGCAAATTAAGACGCTTTTTCTCAATTTCCTCCACTGCTGTTAAACTAATATCATCCTATCTCAGTTAAAGGAAACAGGACGTGTCAGTTGATGGCAACTTTTCCGATTTTCTTCTCTTAAGGCAAGAAGTTCCCCAAGGCTCTATTCTAGGGCCTCTATTGTTCTCTATATATATTAACGATATTGCTTCTGTCATACTAAGTTCATCTAAGCATATCTATGCCGATGATATACAAATTTATCAAAGCTGTTCCTTGGGCCTAATTGAAAATTGCGTCAATGTTTTAAATGAGGATCTGGAACGAATTTCTGATTGGTCACTCAAAAGCGGCCTAATACTTAATCCAACAAGGTGTAAGTGTTTAGTTATTTCTAAAAAAAAAAGTTAGATCTGTCTTATTTCCCTCACCTAATGCTAAACGGCTCTGAAATAGAATTTGTCGAGTCTTCGAAAAATCTAGGTCTTGTCTTCAACAGAACCCTTACATGGAACAACCACATAAATACATTAGTAGGGAAATCTTACGGTATTCTACGAACCCTATATACTGCTCAAAAGTTTATTCCTCTCGAAATAAGGCTGATACTTGCTAAAACGTTAGTCATTCCTGTACTTATCTACGGATGTGCAATTTTTTATGAATGTGATGCCGAGAGTAGAAGGCGACTTCAAGTGGCATTCAATACTACTGTTCGATATGTATACGGTTTAAAAAGACATAATCACGTTTCACATCTTGCAAAATACCTAGTTAACATGTCGTTTTGTAACTATATAAAATTTTGAACAGTCATACTTCTTTTTAACATAGTCTTAAGTAGACAACCTTCATATCTTTATGAAAAAATCCAGTTTCCGGCATCTAACAGATCTAACAGATCTTCGTGTCTGGTTCTTCCGCGTTTTTCTTGTCTAACATCCGAAAGACAGTTTTTTGTTGCTGCTATCCGCCTTTGGAATTTACTCCCACGTAACTTGCGAGAGCTAACTGATGCACGACGATTCAAAAACGAGCTTCAAAATTTTCTTAGAAACTTGAGCAACCTTTTTCCCATCCCTATCCCACTTCAAGCAATTTCAATTTCGATTAGAATTAATTTAAAATAAATTCAAAACATAAGAATAAGCTTAATTAATATAAAAGCAATTTAACTTAACTTTTAAACCATTTATGTATATGAATTAAAACAATTCTATCTTTCACAGACTTGTGCATTCTTACTGTGAAAGCATGTATGAAACAAGAAATAAATCTAAAAGTTTGTGAAGAAATTCTTAAATGGACCAAAGATGAAATATCCATAAAGAAACGTAACTATGACACCTTCACATTAACCCAAAATGATTTATGCATGATGCAACTCAATGGTCTCTTTGGTGTCTTATTTTTAGCAGCTACGTTGAGGGACAACCACCTTACAAGCGATGAGTTATTCAACACAGCTTTCTGTGGAAACCGATTCATTGCATGTATGAGTCGAGAAATGTTTGATTTCCTCTTAAGATGCCTACGGTTTGATGACAAGGAATTAAGAATTAAAACCATACAGTCCGATCCGTTGACACCAATTCGGAAAACATGGGACTTGCTGATGATTCAGTGTCGAGCTAATTACATCCCTGGAAGCTATCTTACCATAGATGGGCAATTGCTTGCATTCCGCGTTCGCTGCAAATTTAAAATGTACATACCTAACAAACCGGCCAAGTACGGTTTAAACATTGAAATGATGTGTGATAGTGGAACCAGATACATGGTTGATGCCATGCCTTACCTTGGGAAAGGGACAAACACAGAAAGCATGCCTCTTGCTGAAAATGTTGTGAGGAATATTACACGGAGTATCCATGGTTCCAACAGGAACGTTACCACCGATAACTGGTTTACTTCAGTTCCGTTAGCAAAACAATTGTTTCACCAGCCTTACAAATTCATAATTGTCTGAACTTTGCCAGCCAACAAAAGAGGAAATCCCCGAAGAAATGAAGAACAACAGTGGAAGGCCAACTGGAACTTCCATGTTTTATTTTGATGGTCCACTTACTCTCGTGTCATATAAACCAAAGCAAATATCAACCCATCATCAAGAAAACCAAACAGGATTGAATTCTACAACGCCACTAAAGGTTGTGTCGATACGAGGGGCGTTCAATATATTCTCGGTATCGATATGAAGGAAAATGCGAATTCAATTTAAATTGTTTTTATTTTTCAATATAATCTCCCCTAACATCAATGCATTTGTTACATCTTGAGATAAGCTTTCTTAAACCCTCAAAAAAATAAATTTCCTCTTTCTCTGCAAAATAGCCATTTATTGCCGACTTGAGTTCTTCATCATCCGAAAATCTTTTTCCACGAAGACATTTTTTCAAATCCGGAAACAGGAAATAATCACTAGGGGCAAGGCCTGGACTATAGGGTGGGTGTTGGATTTTTCGAAACCACAATCTCGCGCAGCAGCCTTGGAAACTCGCGCCGTGTGAACAGGAGCGTTGTCATGAAGAAGCAACACACCCGGTGCGAGTTTACCCCGTCTTTTCTTTTTAATTTCCTCCCGCAAATTATGCAAAGTGGAAGCGTAGGATGTGGCGTTGATGGTTTCACCTTTTTTTTTGTACTCAATGAGCAAGATTCCCTTTGAGTCCCAAAAAACTGTGGCCATGTGTGAGTGAGTGACTTTGAACTTCTTCGGGGGGTCTGTTCCTTTTCTATGCCACTGCATGGACTCTTGTTTGCTTTCAGGGTCATAGTGGTGGACCCATGTTTCGTCCCCAGTAATAATTCGATCCATAATACCGTCCGCGTTCTCACTACACATCTCCAAAAGCTCTCTACAGCATGCGATTCTCACTTTTTTCTGAGGCGCTGTGAGCATTCGTGGCACCCACCTTGCACTGACCTTTGAAAGGTTAAGATGGTCATGAAGAATGGTGTGAATGGTACCAATTGAAAGCTTGGTGATCTCTGCCATCATTTTCACCTTTATTCGGGCATCCTCAAGAACAAGTTTTTCGACTTCTTTGATGCTTTCTCCCGTACAAGCAGTAGCCGGGGCGCCGTAGCGGGGGTTGTCTTCAATGCTCTCTCTGCCTCTCTTGAACTCACTTGACCACTTTTGCACAGTTGATAATGAAGGTGCGGAACCCTGGTAAACAGCCACCATCTCTTCATGAATAGTTTTTTGACTTTTTCCTTGCTTAGTGAGAAATTTAATTACAGCGCGATGCTGTAAGACAAACAGGTGGCCCGTGAGCATATTTTATTATATACTTATTATAGCTGGCATCAACTCGTATATAATTTATTGCCTTGATGTCGGCGTATCGGGTGGTGAACTATTATCTCGAAGGAGCTACGCGACGCAATTGCATGAGAAACTTGTTGAACCATGGCTTAAAAATCGTCTAGAAACAACAACAATGACACGAAAAATAATGGACATAATACGGGATGTGTTGGGTTTAAAAACCCAACAACGGTTTGAATGCCAACGTAAAGGTCACATTTCTGGACCATCTGATTCTGGAAGTCCTCCGGTTCCAGAAAATGATCCAAAAAGGAAGAGAAAGAGCTGAGGTTTGTGTTCTTACAAGAAAAGACGCGTGACACAGAATTGTTGCAAAAGTTCCAAAAGATTTGTGTCGAACATATTGTTTATTTTTGTCCAGATTGTGCCGAAGATATTTAATATTTTTATGTTTATAGTTTATTTGGATTTTTATAATACGGAAGAAAAAATTTTTTTTTTTAATAATAGTTCCAGTTTTTAACAGTTTTTAAATGTTCGTCAAAAAGTCGAATGACTAGCTTTTCATGGTAGTTCAAACACGTTAGCCTTCTAGGGTTAAAGAAATATGGGCCGATGATTCCACCAGCACACCAAACAGTGAGTTAATGGTAGTATGGGCGTCTCGACAAAGACTTCTGGGGTTTCTCCACTCAAAATGTGGCAGTTTTGCTTGTTTACATATCCATTTAACCAAAAATGGTCCTCATCGGAAAACAAAATTTTGCGTTGAAAATGAGGATCAAGCTGAATCATGTTTGCGGCCCTTTCAGCGAACCTACGACGCGTATAATGGTCACGCGCTTTCATCTCTTGCACAAGCTGGATCTTATAAGCTTCCAAGCCAAGATCTTTCCGTAAAATCTTCCACAAAGTGGATCCAATTGCTGTGCACGATTTCGAATCGACTCATTCGGATTCTCCTAAACACTGCGCTTCACAACGGCAATAACTTCTTCTGTTCGCACTCTTTGTCATCTTTGGGGATGCGTATTATCCACTAGAGTATATATATGGTGCGAAAACGATTCATCGTGTCCCGAATAACTTGCTCATATAGACGATTATGTCGACCATAAAATGGACGTAACGCAGGATAAGTTTATTAGTTTGGCGAACCGAACCATGGTTTTCAATAAATTTGCACGTATTGTTCTGGCGTTGATCTATTCACAAAATTTACAAGAAAATGGCAAAACGTACTAACCACAAATCAACTTTCAACTGTCAAATTGACAATCTGTAGAAATAGTGTTGCCAGTTAAAAAACTAAAACTCTAAAAAAAAAACACCCTTTATTTCAAAAATGTACAATCATTTCACATGGAAAATAAACATTTAAATTTGAATATACTCGTATGTATTCGAAGTTAATAATAAATGTCTTACATCGAAGATTTTAATCTACGAGTATAAGATTATTTTACATACATTAACAGATCTAAACTCATCAAGAGTTACGTGTCCGACAGTGTATTTGAGTTGCCTTGACCGCAAAGTCATAACACAGTGAACACTTAACTTAATAGATCTCCCGCAAGGCCTGCTAGTTTAATGATTATTGACTTGATCTTCAAGTTTATTATAATAGATCTTCAAAACAACGTGGCTGAAAAAAAACTGATGTATCTCACTACTATTCTTCCGAACTGTACTAACATTTAAATCTAAGATAGCATTGTTTAAAGTAGTTATAGTCGCTACTATTTATAGCTAGTGTTTCAGTTTTCAACTCTCATCTTCTACTTACATACTCGTATATCAGTGTTTGGGGTATTCTCGCAATCTTGCGTAAGTACTATCGAAAGTATAAAGAATAAAGAATTAGTAACTGCTTTAAACAATCTATAGGTATTTATGTGGTCTTACTTATCATCTTTGTTATCTTCCACACATATTCGTACATTAAAACCTACCTATCTACTTAAAAAAAAATACTAATCATAATTCAGCATAATTCAACAATTGGTAATTCGGTTTGTTTAAAAATTAGTGTAGATCAGTGTAAGTACTCCACAAAAGTGATTAATTGATGCTAAGTGATGGTGATTTAGAGTTGACAGGTCTATTTGTTGTGTCGTTATTAAGCGTTACGGATGGTTTGATTAATACAAGATTGATTGATGAAATGAGTTTTAATCTTCTTCCACCAGAATTGTAGTCTTCTTTAGCTTCTTAACTTTGCAGAAAACAGTGTTTGATGGCCGAAGCATTCCAATTTCTTACTTCCGCCATTTTTTATTTATTTGTATATTTTTTTCAAAAGATATTTTGAATGGAGGTGAATGTTAATTCTACAGGTAACCGAAAAATAAGCGAAGTTTATAAACAGCTACAAAGCGGAAGTCACTGCACTCCAATAGTTCGAAAGATAGAACTCGCCATCAAAGGAAGTCTCGACTTCAGGCATCGAAACGAACGCCTAATTACAATCTGCATAAATCACGCCCCCACAGAGGAAAAAGATAACTTTATCAATGTATGATCAATGTCCAAAGGGCGACGTAAAAATTATACTTGGAAAAGGAAAAATTTTCGATGGTAAGGTTGGAAATCATAGTCTTCACGACTCTAGCTCCGACTCTAGAATGGACTCTAGAAATGGACTCAGGATAATCAAATTCGTGAAATGTCATCATAGCTAGCACACGTTTCTTACTTCTTCAAATCCACAAATGGACTTGCTTAGAAACCATCAACAAGATTGATCACATCGCGACGCAAGACATGGCTCTGGTACTCTGGAAGTACGAATGTTTCGAGAAACCAATATCGGCTCAGAACAATACTTTTTGTAGTCAACATGAACCCTGACAATAGAAGACTACTAGGGCCTTTTTTGATCGACTCTTCCAAAACCTATTGACCAGTTGCGACATTGTCAGTAACGCATTGAAGCGCCCCAGCTGATGTTGTAGGTTTTATCTGAGCACCACAACGAAACTATTGGTTTGACTAAAATTGCCGCAAGCACATAAAGTACAAGTCGGCGCTATGAAGAAGTACGGGAGATACTCACGAAGTCTATGAACAAACGAGACAATGAACATCAGCTTCTCAGAAAGAAAATGAACGGACCGACCACAGTTGGTGCTAAAAATTTGAAAGAATTAGGAGGGCAGACTGTTTGCTGGTGAACACGACCGACATGGATGATGATCGACCACAACTTCGTCCATCAGACCAAGAAGAGTTCTAGAATGCGGTATCTAACACATGGGCTGAAAAGTCCGTGCCGTTTCTAAGAGAGGGCACCACTTGAATTAAATCCATACCATTTTCAGTTAGTACCAACCTTCAAAAGATACGTGTATAAATTTGACAGCTGCCGAACGATTAGTTCTCGAGATATAGAGTTGTGAGTGAAGCAATTTTTGTTATTGTGAAAAAAAAATGGATTCAAAGCAATTTCGTGTGTTGATTTATTATTGCGTTTTGATGGGAAAAATTGCAGCCGATGCAAAGAAATGGCTTGATAAGTGTTACCCGGACTCTGCACCAGCCGAACGAACCATTCGCAAGTGGATTGAACAATTTAAAAGTGGTCATACAAGCACCGAAGATGATGCACCCAGTGGACGTCCAAAAGAGGCTGTTTCAGATGAAAACATCAAAAAAAGTCCAATGTCCTAACGAAGGCGTCATATAATGCGTTCGCTGCCAGAGGTTCGGGCACGCCGCGTCGAACTGCCAAATGCAGCCTCGATGCGTGAAGTGCGCTAAGAACCACAGTTCCGAGGAGTGTGCTCTGGGTGTTGACGGAGCATCCGATAGGTTGCAGCTCTCGTGCGTATTATGTGGAAACGTGGGACACACCGCAAATTATCGTGGTTGTCCTAAGTTCGCTGACATTAAGAAAGCAAAACTGGCTCGGCAGCAGAAGGTGGAGGTCAAACGTTCACCTGTTAGGTTTCAGAACCTAGCCGTCACATCCCAAAATTTCCTACGCCCAAATGGCGTCAGGTAGGGGGGCTACGGTACAGTAAGCGACTGTTGCTTCTCAGGCCCCAATGCCGAGAACAAGGGAAGCTGCACCTAACATGCTGGCCATCTTGCTCGCAATCCAAGGCAGATGGCTCAGCTGCAACAGCAAGTACAAGAACAGGCCAAGCGGGCCTGCTGGGCATAACGTAACACATGTCGTAATGGATACGCACACAGTGGAGCAAAAATTTGAAGGTCCTTGCGGTGAATGTTAATTCATTGATTAGGATTGAACGAAGAGCGGCGATGTTTAAATTGCTACAAGACCAAAGTCCAATAATTACATTGTTATTGTTAGAAGAAGAAATCGGCCCAGATCCAAACGTGGAGGCGGTGTCGCGATCTTCATTAAATAAAGTATAAAATTTCACAGAGTGTACAAGGGAGTGTTGCGCAGGTTCCGGATGTTGGAGGCAGTCTTCATTTACATATCGCTCCGCAGTGGAGAGCGGTTGTACTTGGCCTCTGTTTATGCACCTGAAGCTTCACAATCCACTTTATTCATTACAGAGCTGGACACGCTTTTCCGACTTCTGCGGCTGGAATCGGGGGAGAATTATTTTATAATCGGCGGGAATTTCAACGCTAAATACAGAGATTGGGAAAATAATTTGCAAAATACCAGAGGGAACCTACTACTCGATTGGTGGGGTCAGCACGATTTCATGTACAGACTCGGTCTTAGAGCGACGGATAACCCGTCGTTTCCCAGAGACGGGTCTTATTTGGATCTACTGCTGTACGACAAACGTATACGACTGACTGGTACGAATTTACAAACGCTAATCTGTCTGCGCACATTCGTGTATGACAGCGACCATTGCGGTTTTAGCACCAAAATTACAGTTCCCAATGAAATTGCGGAATTGGAGGAGTTTGTCCAAAGATAATCTTACAACTACAGTAAGACTCGATGGACACACTTCTCCACAACCTTGACAAGAGCGCTCTCCTCGAACACGCTCCACCCACCGTCCAATAGGAATTTGTCAAACGAGGAGATCGACCATTACTTAAAACAAATGGACGAGACAATTAAACAAACTATGGACACTACAATACCGCGGTATCGACGTACGACTAACGAAGACCTGTTCCGCAATCCTACTATTGACGCACTGCACCGACAGAAAAGTAGACTTCTGACAAGACTCAAAAACTTGTACAGACAGTTAACTGACCGACAAGACCCTGAGATTAGGACACTGAAGTCGTCGATTAAAAATATTCAAACGCTAATAAAAGAAAATTACAGAATTTCTGTAAGTTTGTATTGGAACAACAAGGTTCGGGCTATAAACACCAGCAACCCGAATATGTTTCCGCAAATAAATAAACTATTTCGGAGAAAAAATCAAAACGACCTTCAGTGTCTTAAAATAGCCCGGACAACAGACAACGAACGGTTACTGACAATAGCAGGTATTGATCCAAATGAGGCCGCTGATGATGACGACTTCTTTGTGATCGAGGATCCACAGGAGAAAGTTGAGACCATAGGGGCGACTTTCCAGGAAATATACAAGGCCATTGATATCATTGGCCTAATTACGACCTGGACAATCGCGTCTTGGTGCGAAATGAAGTACAGAATTGGCTATCCGACGGCTCTGGTTTCACCCGGCTTAGCGACGAAAATATGGCAATAATTCATTGCCAGAGAGGGTGACCTACCCCCGTTCATTTCGAAGGAAGGACTCCATGAGATCTTCGACACAATCAGAGTTAAGAAATCAGTGGGGACCGATGGTATTCCGAGCATCGTGCTTCGACATCTTCCTCTAGAAGCGGTGGATATTTACACCACCCTGTTTAATAATGCAATGAATAATGCACATTATCCAGCGCATTGGAAAATAGCGGTGGTTCAACCTATCCCCAAAAAGGGAAAAGATATATCCAATCCGGCGAACCTCCGGTCGATAAGTCTCCTTCCGAATATCAGTAAGTTTTTTGAAAAGGTAATCAATAGAGCTCAACCTCTGGGTTGAGGACAAACATATAGTTCCGGATAATCAATTCGGTTTTAAGGCGGGACATGATATCTCACATACCGCGTCTAAACTGATGTCCGATATCCAATGGAATAAAGGAAAAAACCAATGTACTGGTGCCTGCCTTGTGGACTTGGAGAAGGCCTTCGACACCGTATGGCTAGAGGGTCTTTTCTATAAGCTGACTGGGTTGGGGATCAGTAAACCACTCTTGTACTTTCTTTATAATATGCTAACCAACAGACAGTTCATCGTGAAAAATGGTGATGTGACTTCTGTTAGAATATTTCAAATTAAAAATGGTCTTCAGCAAGGCGTGGTCAATTCTTTTATTTCTCGTGCCAAATTTTTAAGATCAGTTGATGTATGCTCCGTAACCAATCATCACATCTAGCAGCTACTGCGATTGTACGTTCACCAATAGTTTGGTGGCAATGGGCTGTTACGCATTTCCACATCAGTGTCTTGGTTACAACAAGATAATTACCTGCTCTGATTGTTCGGACATCAGAAACACTGATTAACAGTTTGTTGATCAAGAGTTAGACAGATTCCTTTATGCCTGTATATATAGGGTTTTCCAATAAGGACTTGACAAGTTTTTTTTTAAATAAAACGCAAACCATTTGAGATATTTCAAAAACTTTATTGTCGGCTTGAAGTACAATTAAAACATTTATGAATGAAACTCGACTTCGTTCATATGGCCACTGCGGGCAAGTTTGCAGCGGTCGATTCGTTGAACCCAATTTTCAATGACTCGACCACACATTTTGGCCAAAACGGCCGCTATTTCGCGTTCAATGTTGACTCTGAGCTCTTACAACGTCGTAGGCGTGTTGGCATAAACCAATGACGTAACGTAGCCCCACAGAAAATAGTCAAGCGGCGTTAAATCGCACGAACGAGGCGGCCAATCGACTGGCCCATTTCATGAGATAACACGCTCACTATACTTACTCTTCAATAAATCGATTGTAGCGTGTGCTGTGTGGCTTGTGGCATCATCCCGTTGAAACCACATGTCGTCGAAGTCCATATCTTCCAATTTGGGCCAAAAATAAGCAGTGATCATGGCATGATAACGCTGACCACTCACAGTAACGTGACGATCGTTATCGTCGACGAAAAATATGGCCCAATAACGTCGCCGGCATGCAAACCGCACCAAACAGTTATTTTTGGTGGATGAAGTGGTGATTCATGAAGCACATGTGGATTTTCACCCGACCAATAACGCATATTTTGCTTATTGATGAACCCATTGAGCCAAAAATGAACTTCGTCACTGAAGATGATTATGCGATGAAATTCATCATCTTGGCGCATATTCTCCAGAACAAATGGTCCATCGGTTTCAATTCTTGAGTCAGCTTGATCTTGTATGGGTGTAAACCAAGATCCTTACGCAAAATACGCTATAATGTGGTCTGAGCGATGCCCAATTCCTGAGAACGCCGTGGAATTGACTAATTTAGATCGTTTGCTACGGATGCCTGAACGGCAGCGATATTTTCGACACTTCGACGAACCCGTTGTCTCACTGACACGGCAACATCACACAACGAATATGTAGACTCAAATTTTTGCACTAAACTTGTTATTGCCTATCTACTAGGGCGAGAATACGACGAGTTAACGCTCTTAAAGTTGCAGTCACCGACTCCGAAATTCGGTAGAAAATTTTTATAATTTGCAGAAGTTGCTCGTTCGTGTACTTTACCATGATGAAAATGTTGAGTTTACTAAATAAATTGACAGTGACAGTTTGATGATTAGTGAAAGAGCGCGTTAACAAATTAAATTCAAAGTTGTCAAGTTCCTATTGGAAAACCCTTTATATATCAAGGTGTCGAAACCGTGTGCTGGCTATAGTTATATTACGTTTGTTTTCGGGTGAAGTTGGTGTGGAGGCTGTACTTACCCACTATATTACCAAAGGCTTTGTCGAGGAGATCGTAGAAGCAGTCTTTAGCGAGGTCGTCATTTTCCTCTGTCGGGGCGTGGGCGATTATGAGGCTTAAGTTGGCCAATTTACACTTTATTCGAATCGTCGTCAGGCGTTTGCTTCTTGTTTCCTAAGTGTTTCTCTTACGGCGAATCCGCATCCGAATAAATGCTGCGGCTGCTGCTCTTGTTTCGCCGGTCGTCTGTAACATTCTCCATAGTATCATACTCGTAGATATCACGGTTTTTAAAGCTTCATTCTCTGGTTTTATTATCTGATTGGTCAGATTTTTTTTCATCCCTTCCGTATAGGATTGTGGATTATATGACGGCGTAGTCCAGTAATATACCACTGGTCGAGCACGCGCTTGCCATTTTAGTTTGCATGAGTAAGAATTTAGTTGTACTCTTACCGGGGACCACCACTTAGAGGTAGGGCAAACACTATGCTACGACCTTGATTGTTGTCCTGCTGGCCTAATCCAAGTTATAAGACATAAACGGCGCAGATAAACAAAAAAAAAAGTTTCAGGTTTACTCCACACAAACATACTGATATGACTGGTATGTTATGTAGGTGTACGCTTATTTGTTTATCTTTTACTTTACTGTATTCCGTTAACGATGACAGATGAAATTAATTAATTAGTTATCAGCCTCACAGCCAGTTGTTGTCGAAAGTTACATCAGAGTGACCTTGACAACATCGAATGGTTGTGTATTAATGGTTTTTTAATCTAACAACGAGCTAAAACATTCTAACGCAACAATGGCACTGCTAATGAGATTCTAACAATAGTCAATGGCTTATACTCCACTATCTGACTGCTCATTCTCAATCGCAGTGCTTAATTCTCACACAAAATATATTCCTGCCTTAACCCAATCTTACTTTATATTCCTTACAACTGACAGTTCACGGCAAATAAGTCAAATGGAAACACGGACTGCGAAGAGTGGCCCTAGTTAATACACGCAGTTTATGGTAAATCAATTTATCCGTAAGTCTTAATTATTATGCCTTCTTGAAAGTTACGTGTATCAAAGGTCGGCGGAGAACGCCGCGCCGTGTGCACACCTGGGTGGTGGATTCACCACACTTTTAACAAAACCTAGAGTTCTAGAGTGCCAAGTATTTTCTTTAAGAACTCCTGAATTGAACAGACGTCGTTGCCGGACGGTTGAAATCATCGATAGTTGGTATCGTTGTAGTACCTGTACTTTAACTTGCTGCCTCATTCCAATATTTTAGTATCAAAGTATCTATCCATAAGTAACTGGTAGTGCGGTGCGTGCTTTATTCAACTTAACGCATATTAACGAGACGATTTTGAATAATAGCTTTACAATTACTTGGAACTTGAAACTGGAAGCGGCTCCAACTAGAGCTCTGGGGCATTACAATCAAGCCACGTTCAAGTCGTTAAGTCGTTCAAGCTGTTTCAAGTAGTCGCGTCTGTCTGTGGCCTCTTCGTCAATTCGTGTTGTGCATCGTGATTAATAGACAGGACTTATTAGCGCGTTTTGTGGTGCATGTTTTATTAGACAAAAGTAAGATTTATTTATTTATTTCCATTTTTATTTTGGAATAAAATTGTGGGTAAGAGCTTTAGTGAAGTTTGGGGTAGTGGAGTTGGCGTGTCGTGTGTTTATTTTAAGTTCGGACTCGATTACCTAATCCAAGTGACAAAACAGCGACGCTTCATCGCACTTGAAATTGTTTTTAACCTCTTTTGGTCAAACAATAACAATCGCAAGTAGCACAGTGTAGAGCATAACGTGCTACGAGTGTGACACGGTCTGTAGTAGACTTACAGACTTTTTGAGTAATTATATCTAGTTGTATGTATCTTAAATTAACTTGTTGTTATTTAAAGCGCTTTTTTTGTTGTTATATGTAATAGCGTAACCTTTATTGTCTTAAGTGAAGGCTGGCGTGTGAATAAAAAATTATGAAAAATTGTGAATAGTATAGAACAAGAGAACAGTGCAGAGAAGGGTTATAAATACTAGTCAAGCAGAACAAGGAACAACCTCTAATTGTGATATACATCAGTGACTTTAAGATTTCAACGGGTTGGATTTTATTTATTATATAAAAGGTTCGTACCAAGTGTTTATGTAAATACGAGTAGAGCTTCTATGTAATTACTTAGTTACAAATAATTCAAACACGAATGCGGAATCTCTCGTGACTGCCATATGCGTACAATTTTTGCTCAAGTGTTGAGTCGACTTTCAGAAAATTGTTTCTAAATATTCAGAAAAGATGTATGAAATCGTTTAGTTGTTCAATTTAAAAAAAAAAAAAAAGAAAAGTGTAATTTATTCATTTAAATGCCGATTAGGGATGATACATTTTCAGATGGTTACTGTACCTATGTAGCTAGTCCTGCCATAAGTTCTGTTACAAATATAAAACGCTATAAAAAAAAAACAGTAAACATATTGTATTCAAAATTGGATTCACTCGAAATGACTGCCTTTTGCTTTAACACAAGCTTTCAAACGGTGTGGCCATTGAGCTATAGCGGCACGTGCGGGTGCGGTTTCCATGGAGATCGTGGACGCTGCTCTGGTTTATGCTGTTTTAAGGCTTACCAAATTTCTGTGGGGAGTCTTGCAGGCCATGTTTTCAAATTCTGACCATAAACCATAATCCAGTGGATTCAGATCTGGACTCCCCGACGGCCAATCTCCTGCTGCTATAAAGCCAGGAATATTGACTCTGAGCCGCTCCTGCGTGGTTTTGGCTTTGTTCGCTGGAGCAGAGTCCTGTTGGAAGATCCATCTGTATCCATTGACTTAAACCTTTGCACCAGTTTTTAAGCCTTTTTCACAGAAATCGAGGGATGTGACACCATGGTGAGAGATACTCCACCAAACCATTACGGAAGTGGGATGATATCCACGTTGAACTATTGGAACAACTTGTTTCGCTTCCTTAGATGAAGTGGCATAAATTTTGTCACTTTGTTGGTTGAAAACTTCTTCCACGGTACAAGTTTTCTCATCCGTACACAGAATGTTTTCAGGGCCATTGTCCACGTGCCAATGCAAAAGTTGTTTGCATCTTTCCAGCCTAATTTTTTTAGTTGAGGAGTTAGAAGATGACCCATGAACCGACGATAGGCTTTCATATGCAGACCATCCCGAATCAACCTAGACATGGATCTGGTTGATATATCCAATTCCTTGAACATGATCTTTTGCTTCCTAAGGGGATTTCTCCGAATTCGTCCACGCACTGCCTTTATATCGTATTTGTATGGACGCCGCGCGGGCGATCAATTCTTGGCCTGTGCTCTACTCCAGGCAATACGCCGAAGCGAGCAATAGCCCGATATTCCGAGTGGTTTTGGCAACTCGAAAATATGCCCTGTGCACTATTCTTTCCATGTGCATGTGTTCTGAAAAAAAAAGTTAACGGATCCATTCGCGCAAGAAGTTTTGAACGATAAGCGCTGGAAGTACATAAATGGCAGTACTAGGTACATACTAAGGTTCAGGTTGGACTAAGAATTTCAAAAGCTATTTACTAGTATTCGAAAAATAATGGAACACATGGTTTATGATACGTATTTTTGTGAGCCTCAGTATCCTTTAAACAATTAAGGCTATGTCTGTGTCATGTTTGTCACCATCTTTATACTTATTGCTCTGCAATTGTCCATCTAATTGTGAACTGTGTTTGATGCATGAGAGTTGTTTTTGGTCAGTTTATCCTGGTAGTTAGCATTGACCCTGGATGTATAATAGTGAGTTGCGCTCAACTAAATCAGGATTGAATTTTTTTACTTAATTATATGCTGTTACAAAACCTTTAGACTGATTTAATAATCATGTTCCTCTAAAAACCAAACGTATCCGTTTTGACCAATGTCCTTGGTTTACACCTGAAATTCGACTACTGATCCATAAGCGCAATCGTTTCTACGCGAGTTGGAAACGTTATAAGTTAGATATACACCTGCAACTATATCGGTCTATGCGCAATTAGGTTGTTGGTAAAATTAAAATTGCCAAAAAGAATTTTTTCAGGAACAAAACTGACCAATCAACAACAGGTCGCCAACTCTGGAAAAATATCCAGAAATTTGGAATACGTGGTAACATTAAACATATTGATTCCGACTTGGATCTAAATTCCCTGAATACAAGTTTTGTTACCCTCCCTTTTCCTGACATTAATGCTGTTCCTATAAATCCGCTCGATTTTAACTTAACTTGCCTGACAGTGCTTTTGCATTTTCCTGATGATACTGAAATGGTTACTTCTTTGTTGTCAGTCAAATCAAACGGTGTTGGTTTTGATGAAATCCATCCCAAACTTGTGAAAATAATCCTTCCAGTTATTCTTCGATCTCTGGTCCATTTCTTCAACCTAATAATAACAACCGGCATTAACCCTCCTCAATGGAAATGTGCCAAAATAATTCCTATACACAAGAGTTCCAATAGTAAGGAATATCGGCCGATATCCATACTTCCCTACTTTTCTAAGATATTTGAGAGGGTATTTCAAAGGGAAATAAACTCATATATCCATTCCGACAACTTGTTCTCTCCAATGCAATCTGGATTTAGGAAAGGCCATAGCTGTACAACGGCCATAACTAAAGTTGTAGACGAGTTGATCAGGGAGGCGCTGGATGATGAGGATAAAGTATCTTTTCTAGTATTTTTAGATTTCTCGAAAGTTAACCACACTAACATCTGTAACAAACTGCTGACATTGTTTGGTTTTTCGAGCTCAGGTACAAATACCAT
Organism: Volucella bombylans; assembly: GCA_949129095.1. Classification (NCBI taxonomy): domain Eukaryota; kingdom Metazoa; phylum Arthropoda; class Insecta; order Diptera; family Syrphidae; genus Volucella; species Volucella bombylans. The sequence continues at coordinate 175,130,345 of OX422141.1, forward strand.
ATCATCTTACCTAAAATTAAGAAAGCAAGCTACCTTAGTTGGCCAAAAATCGTCCGGTTTTATGTACAATACTAGAGGAGTTCCACAGGGCTCCATCCTGGAACCTATACTATTCTCGCTGTACGTACATGAGATTTCCACTTTCGTGACCTCATCTATTCAAATGTATGCTGATGACGTTCAACTCTATCGAAGTTGCCCTCTTGGTATGATAGATGACCGCGCAAATGCTTTAAACACTGACCTCGAGCGCATATCAAGCTGGTCAGAAAAAACGGACTTTTGCTAAACCCACTCAAAACTAAATGTATCGTTATTTATAAGAAACTGTTTGATCTCTCCTTTTTCCCAGACATTATGCTCAACGGCTCAAAAATCGAATATGTTGACACTGCAAAAAATCATGGAGTTTTTTTTAACAGAAAACTTGAGTGGAATAACCATGTCAATACTACAGTTGGTAAGGTATATGGAAAGTTACGCCAGCTCTGGATGTCACACTACTTCACCCCCTGCAAAACTCGCCTCTTATTAGCTAAAACACTCCTTGTACCAGTTCTATGTTATTGATGGCGAAATATTCTTTTACTGTGAAGCTAACAGTAAAAGAAAACTTCGACGCTTCGATAGAATATCTCATTACTTGAAATTGCTCTTTAACATGTCACTTGGCAATCTAATATGCTATCGATCCCTTATATTACTTTCCAATGTGATTCAAACCAATCAGACTTGCTACCTATTTAATAAGATAAGGTTTACCACGTCTGAAAGATCGCGACAAATCATTCAGCCTCATTATTCATGCCTAACATCTGAGCGATAATTTTTCGTAATGTCTATTCATCGTTTAGGAATGAACTTCTACAAATGCCAGATGTGTTTACTGTGCAAGTCATTGCTTGAACCTGGCTCTGCCTAGTACCTAGGCTTGGTGTAGTAAGCGTAATAGCCATTTTCAGCCGAAATCATTCAAGTGCAAATAAGACTTTCCAAAACGCCATACAAAAACATGCACCAGAAAGCAGAAAAAAACTACTTTTGAGCCTTTGTGAAACAAGGTTTATTGAAAGGCATGTCAGCATTATCTCATTTGTAGAGCTGTTCAAATGTATTGCGATTAGTCTTGAAGAAATATCCACCAAGATGTGGGCGATGTCTTCAAAAGCATCAACTTTCTTGGCAGCAATTCAAAGAAGTGATTTCCTGGTAAGCCTCATTGTATGCGAAAAACTTATTAGTTTAACGCTACTCTTGTCAATTTTCCTACAAAATATGAGCCTTTGAATTTCGTGTCTGCAATAAATCACACAAAACAAGTCTTAAAATCTCATAAAAATATAAGAAAAAATGCCGGAAAATTTTTCAGAGAAGCTTTTCAATTCGCATCACAACTTGCCGATGATTTATTTGAAGTTAACATAACAGCTTCGAGGATTTCTTTAAAACAAACAACACGCTCCAATCCAGAAACATCATGTCCTGATGTATAGAGTTTCTATACTTATTCCTTGTCTAGATTTCCTAATGCAAAATCTTACTGGGGAGTTCTACCATCGTTTTAAGCTCTATTTCCAGGTTTTGCTACCGTTAATTTTAGGCCTGGTAAGTCCACAGTCGTCTCTTAAAAAAAAAAAAAAAAAAAACTTCAAATCGATACCCGCCCGTTAAATGATATCAAATTTGTATATGACACCAATTGTAAAGACGAGCTCCGAGTATACTTATATAAGAGCCATTCCATCCATCAGTTTGTGTAGGATGACAATGTAGGACAAAAAAGGATTCAATAAGGTCATGCGCTGTCATGTAATTTCTTCGACATGAAGGAGTCGTGAAGGAATTGTGCAAAACTGGCACGCCAAGAGCATACGTTGGTGTTCCCGTTTGCGGCCACAATGGAAAGTTATGATATACGAGTATACATATAAATACAGTCGTCACTACATTTAAAGCTCTAGTTCCCTATTGTGACAACAAACAGCGAATGTTTGTTACGAGCAAACGCAATCGCATTGACAGGCCGTTATGTCTTTCCAATAATGTCAATGTAATCCGCCTGTGCAAATATTTGGATAGACTTTTTGAAAGAATGCCTACCTCCCTTATTGGTTTTGTATATCAAAATTCTTTCAAGTACGATGTTGAAGAACATAAGAAATGTCAACGGAGCAGCAGACCGAGCAGCGGACAGAAGTATGAGTTTAGCAGTAATGCTATAATTCAATAGTAGCTACATACGAGCACATCTAATCTCTGTTAACACTGTCATACGCGACTCTAAAATCGATAAAGAGTTGATGAGTATCGACTTGATACTCCTTTTCTTTGAAGATCTGACTTATTTTGCTTTCTTGCCCTAACACCTGATATGGTACCACTGATGTGGACACATCACGTTGTTGCGGAAGGTCCAAAGGCATTATAATATTAAAACAGAAAATATGTAATACGACCTTAAGAGGAATGATGCCGACATCTTTAGTGTACTCGTAGTTTAAAGGATTTGCCTACTTTATTTATGGATAAACGAACTAGAGAATCCATTTATTAAACATGCTTTCTTTCGATACGGTTTGTCCTGTTGAACTATTGGCATGGCATCTTTATCTGATTTCATATTTGATGTTGCCATCACTGCTTAATTGAGTTCAGGTTGATGAAAATATTGACCATTACCGTCATTGTCAAATTTTCTTGGCCGGCTTGCCTTGGTTTGGACTTTTTAACTTTTATATATTCTACAATATAATAAAATGTTTGCAATTGTCATCTCTTTTCCTACGAAAAAGCGTAGCTCCCCTTCCTCTTTTTCGCCAATTTTTCTCTCATAAATTTGTAGAGCAATATTTATTGGTTAGGGATAAATATCGGGATATCCGCATATTTGCTTCACCATGGAAGGCTCGAAAATATATAAGGCACTAAGAGAATTACGTTAATTGCGACGAGATCAATATGGTTAACAGTGTATTGATCCAGCGACTCTAAATGTTTTCGGGGAGGCAACCGAGTGCTGGTTATGACAGCATTTATCCTAAGCAGTGAATTCGTTTTCAGAGATGGTGTCGTGTAGACTATACTTTTTGATTGCGCTATCAGGGGTGCTTTCCTTAAGAACGATTTCAGTTTCATGCTGGGGTATTGCTTTTATTCAAGAAATTGTATAAGTTCCTTTGCCTAGGTCAGTATTCCACTTCGGGGATGGACATTTTGCTTTTGGCAAATAAGAGCTTTTAATTTGTCAAGCATAAATTACTCTACTACAGCTGTTACTATTGGTCCCGATCGGATTATTCTTCAGTCAAAATTAGAGTTTATGTTACCTATAGACGTCTGAAATAAATTTTGAATCAAATTTTAAAAAAAATCGTCATATGTTATCGTATATGAGGACTGAAGTTATCCGGCAGGCATGATGCTGTATGATGCGATTCTTTCCACTCTCAAAATTCTTAGCGTTGAGCACATATGTTTCTCAAGAGTTTGTCTTTATCTTTCACATTACTTTGGATCTTTTGGATCATCCAAATGTTTCTCCACTATTTGTCGTATGTTTATTTACTTTCCAACTCGTTGTATAACAATGCTTCACTGATCAGAATTTGTTACAATTTCTTGTGTTGCTTTGCCTTTATAAAGTGAAGCAATAAAACTCTCCCTCCAAATGCTACGTCTCTAAATCTTTATTGAGTTGAAATATGTTTCGAGCCCTACTGTTTTCATTTCGAAATTACTATAATATTTACAATTTAGTCCAAGCTACTGTGCGCACAATTCGAGACGAGCAATGAAAAGCGGCCATAAGGGCTATAATTACACATATAACTTAGGTTAGCTTTCTGTGTTGGAGAATTAAAGCAGCATATTCTTCACCACACTTAGGTCAATGAGTAGTCGTTTTGATACCATTCAGGAGGCCGCATTCTCGAATAAGGCCATTCGTGTCCTTTCATCTTCCAATTTAGAGAATGCTTGTGTTTGCAATCACCATCACGAAGGTCGGGCTTCGATGTTACTTGCCATAAAATTCATAACCAGAGTGCTGATAACTGATATCACGCTTTGGCATACGCAATAATGCATGTTTCATAATATTTTTCTGGTGGATGAATCTTCGAAAGCGCAACCTTCTTTTTGATAGTAGTTGGTGCTTGTAGTTGGTGAATGTCTGAATATATGAACTATGCAGGCACGTATTTCACGCCAGGTTATTTGGCGAAAGCCGATTTGCTTTGTGCATTTGTTATTATAAAAATTGAGTGCTACTTACGATCGTATTGTGAGCTGATAGTGTTCATTTAAAGTATTTCGAGTGTCTCTTAAAATCGATTAGAATACGCACGTCGCGTATTCCGTCACAAAGATGAACGATTCCCGCCTTGACACAAACCCCAAAGCACTAAATTGAACTTCCTTCTAGTACAAGGCTGAAGAATTCAGCATGTCGTGAAATATTGGAATCGGTCGTAGTGGGATCCCCAAGCCAAATCTGTCGCATGCTCAAAGTCGATACAAAGATAGTGGATCAACTTTCATCCACTTAGAACAATATGCAGAGATATGCCGCATTCAGAGGGGATACGCGATAATTTTTTTAATTTTGACAGCGCTTTAGTCCGACGTACCATCTTGATCAAGAAGTTCCCGGGGTAACCACCGTGTGGCGCTCCCATTATTCCGATTTGAGTTCTGTTTTTTGTTAAGTTGGTACATCTGTTGTTGACACTCCCTCTAAATCTTAGCGTCATAGATTGACATTTGCAAAAGTGTGTGTTGGCCATTTTTTACAATTTTAGAAATGATTTAATGGTGCGCGAACGTTGGAAATGTTGGAAAAGTGTTTTGGTAACGATTCTCTAAAGAAAACGGTGGTTTACTAGTGGCACGAGCACTCACGACTATTTGTGAGTCAATCGAAGATGATGAACGCAGTGGCAGACCATCAATATCGAAAACCGACGAAAACATTGACGAAGTAAAAGAAATGTTGGTCAATAACCGCAAATTAGCCATCAGAGAGATAGCGGAGGACTTGAACATTGATTATGAATCCGTCCAAGACATTTTGGTTAATGATTTGGGTTTCCGTCGTGTAGCAGCAAAGTTGGTGCCAAAAGACCTCAATTTTATGCAAAAAAGAGACAGTGTTGACATAGCAAAAGACATGATTTGTGAGGCTGAATCCGATCCCAATCGAGTTAAAAAACCACTACGGGGAAAGCGTTTCAGCAGCCGAGAGGAAGTAATGGAAAAATCGCAGGAAGCAGTGACGGACATACCGAAAACCAAATATAACAAATGTTTCGAGGATTGGATCAAGCGTTGGCATAAGTGTGTTGCAGTCGATGGGGATTACTTTGAAGGGGACAATATAGATTTAGATGAATAAACTTGTATTTTTAATTTTCTGAATAAATTTTGTGAACTTTTTGATCAAGGTGGTATACTAGGATCTCAAATGATGCGGTTTTTCAATTATCTCGATCTACGGTATCAATTTTGCACATCAATTCGTCTTATTAGAGTTGTTTGGTTTTTCCAACAACTAAATCAGGTTGCCAAGAACAGTCCCTTCCGTGTTAGTCTGGGCAATATTTTCTCCAAAACGAAAAGAAATAAACAGCAGTTTAAGCTTTAGCGTTTCCCTCTATTCAATTTTATATTGAATGCTGCTACGCTTAATCTCTTTTCTTTTTCTTAAACTACTCCTTACATTTCAAAACTTGTAATGAATAAATAACAAATTTTACTAAAACAACAAACGTGTCTATTTTGACGTCGTCAAGTGTACATTCTTGGCTGAGTGACAGACATGCACTTTTTTCAGATGAATAATTCAATTTTCAATACTAACAAGTCTCAAGGTAAAAAAAAATAATAATAAAAACTGCGAATTTAAATGAAGAAAAAACACAAATAAAAGAAACGAACATCAACAAAATAGAAATGATGAATAAAACCAACAGAAGTAGGAACTAACAATTTAAAATTCACACTTGTGAATTTTCTGTTTGCACAAAACAAATTTTAACAAACAATTGTTTAAGTAAACAGTTGAATTTCACTCGAATTGGTTACTTAATTTAAAGTACGTATTATTCAATGATGCTTGAGTAATTTGCATGTGTAGCTTTGAAACAGTCTGTTGTGAAAGAGCATACAATAGTTTTGGTATACTTATACTAATGTGAGAAAGTTGAATACAATACAATACTGTTGTATTTTGAAAGTGTTAAATAGGGATGTTATTAATAAAGCAGATTGTTCTTTAGTAGAGGTGGAATTTGTAAGCAAGCAGAGATCTCGAGCACATGCTGATCAATGGGGCTCTATCTGTCAACATTGCTCCGAAGTGCTGTTCCAAGAGTACACACCGCACATTATGTTCTCTAGAATCAAATGCCGATATAGTTTATGATACTCCGAATCGCATGAAATTATATACTTCCATTTTAGCGTCATTGAATTGATGATAATAGGCCGTACGAACTAACGAACTTATTCTTTCCAATAGCTGAGTCAACTCTCTATACTGTGAAGGGGTATAGCTTCTACTTTGTCTGTTAGCTTTTTAATTTGTGCTATTTATCTACTTTATGCCGATGTATTCCATAAAGGTTGTGGCGTGGGGCAGTGCCAGCTATGCAAAAACCTCAGAGTTTAAATCTGAACAAACATCGAATAGCAGAAAATGTAATTTTTTGAACGCCACCGCTCTTTTGGCAGCAACCGTCTGCCTATGAAAATGTGTCCTTGACCTCGAAATACTCGTATGAACATAAACTTATTAAAAATTACAATATACGCACTATCATCTCGGACAAAAAATCGATTCTGCAGTTTTAAGTGCCCTAGTGATCAAAATACGTATTTACCTCTGTCGACATACACAAAAGCCAAGGCTACAAAGCTTTTACTTACTTATTAATATCCCGCTACACTCTATTAGGGACCTGGGATTCAACCAAAAAGTTTCTCTATTTGGAAACCTCTCTATTTGGAGCAGTCTTTGGCCAATTTCAGCAAGCTGTGAAAAAAAGGTAAAAGCCTCCTTCCGCTTGTACACGCCACTCAAAGGGGAGTTCTTCCTCTACGTTATATGCCAGATTAGAATGCGACCTATACAGTGCAGCGTCCATATTCTCATTTCTGCATAAATGGCACACAAACAATGCTGATGATCTATTTGGCATTCCTACATCCGACCTTCTAGCGCAGGAGATAGGCTGTCCGACCTTTTAAGTCACAATATAAATCCCGTTTGTTTTTAAAAACAAATAGTACTTGGGCTGAGACTTCTATTTCTTTTCTTTGTTGTCCTGATCCCCTCCATGGTACAACAGAAGACTTTGCTCTTTACGAAACAGAAGAAACAAATTATGGGCAGTTTTTCTTCGCACCAATTCTTCTTATGACTCTAACTATCTTGGAACTTACCTGCAATTCACCCAGCTCTATAACTGCCCCTAACAGCGCTTTCTCGACACAGCCCAAACCAACCTTATCAAAGATCCTAACACATTTTATCAATTCGTTAACTACTAAAGAAAATGAGACAACCTCTTTGTACCCGACTCCATCTATTTCAAGTACCTTCCCAATTTCTCCATTGGCCTCTCTCTCTCAACCCTTTGATCACACCCTTATCGAAGAAAAGTTACAAAATCTCAATGATGAATTTGTATCCGGTCCAGATGGGCTCCCAGAAATATTTCTCAAAAAGTGTGCCTCCAATCTTTCGCACCCACTTTCCTCCATTTTTCATTTGCCCCTCACACAAGGGGAATTCCCCCAAGTTTGGAAGATCTCTTTCATAACCCCGGTTCACAAAAACGGATCAAAGAATGAAGTAACCAACTAACGTCCCATTGCTAAGCTTTCTCATATACCTAAAATGTTCGAAAGTTTTTTATATGCAGTTCTAAGCTTTCGGTGCAAGTCACTTATATCACCCAGCCAGAACGGATTTCTAAAAGGTAGATCAACTACTACAAACTTAGTTGAATTCGTATCCTTTGCGCTTTCAGCCCTAGAAAATGGCAACGAAATTGACGTTATTGCTACAGATTTCAATAAGGCCTTCGATAAAATATCACATCAACTGATCCTTTTCAAATTGTCTCCCATATTGTTAAAGTGGATATCTTTTTATCTGGAGAACCGTTACTATAGCGTTCGCTTTAGGTCAGCCTTCTCAACCCCGTTTTTAGTCACTTCTGGTGTCCCACAAGGCAGCCATCTAGGTCCCCTCTTTTTTTATTTTAACTATAAACGATCTTGAGGAGATTATCAAACATAGCTCCGTATCCATTTACGCTGATGACACTAAGTTCTCCAAAACTATTTCTTCACCCCAAGACTCTATTCTCCTTCAAGAAGACCTGGATAGGTTTTCTACTTGGTGTCTAAAAAATTGCTTTGAACTTGTCTGAAATGTCTCCAAATGCCAATCTATGACTTTATCTCGTAAGTCCAATCAATCCCCCTCTCGACCTTATTTTCTGCATGACCAACCTGTACCCCAGGTTTAATCCCTTCGCGACCTTGGAATTTTATACGATAGAGAGTTAAACTTCCGTTCGCATATTGATGAGATAATCCTTAAAGCCAACTCATCGCTCGGTTTTATCAAACGTTGTCCTAAAGAATTTTGCAACGCTTATGTGACAAGGTCACTTTACATTACCCTTGTCTGGCCCCTCTTTGAATATGCCAGCCAAGTATGGTCCTCCTTTCAGCGAATTCATATTTCCATATATCAATTCATATATATATTCAACGTCATTTTCTTCGATTTGCTCTTCGTGGATTACCCTGGAGTGACCCACTTAACTTACCTCCCTATCGCGACCGCCTCAAACTTCTTACCCTCGAAAAACGCAGAGACGTAGCTGACATTCTCTTCATTCAACGACTGCTCTCCGGTTCTGTGGACTGCGCTTCCCTTTACAATTCTATTTTCTTCAATACTAACCCTCGTAATTTACGCTGTCCTCGTCTCTTCTATATCCCAACCCACCGCACCTCTTATGGCTCTAACGAAGCAATCTCCCGTATGCTCCGTAAGGTCAACTCAAACCTCCCCCTTTTTGATTTTAACCTGACCACTTCTCGTCTTAAATCTGATCTCCTCCACCACTCCCTTACTTCCTAACCCCTAACTCTTGTTAGTTTGTAAGTCCTAGTTTTTAAGTTACTTTAAGCTTATATTAAGCGAAATAAATGGGGACGTCAGCCCCCACTAAATTAATTAATTAATATGCCCTTACAACAATATGAAACAGTGCACCAACAAAATTTTCACTCACAACCCGCTATCCATCAGTTGTTACATACAATCAGCCACTGCACTACGGTATGGTAAATACAGTAATGGCAGTGATTGAGTGCAAGCAACAGTACTTCGACTAGGAGCCGGAGAGGTGGGATACCCGCACTGTGTGACATTTTTTTTTGTCACTGCACTGCTGGAAACAAAATGTTGCAAAGCAAAACAAAAAACCTCTAGTTGTCCTCTACTTGTGCGAGAGGGCTGTGCTCAAGGTTGTTTTTTTCATCCAAAGTCATGCAATATCGAATCTCTCTTTTGTCGTAGCCAATTGTTAGAAAAAACGCCAAAAAATGTGTGTGTACTAATCATTGACGCATTAGAATCTCTTCAGCCACGGCGATTCTCTAAACTATGCATCATTTGGTGTTGTCTCTTGTCTTCTGGAGTATTTGCCACAAGCTGGTCTTATCCACCCTTTTTATGGAACATGATTGTAATCGAAAACCTGCCATGAGTGGAAGCGGCGGGCTATAGTGTGGTTGCCTATGGGAATTACGTTACTACTGCTCTCTCAGAAAAGTACGTAAATTCTACGTTCTGTTTGAACTGTTTGTTTCTTGCTTCAGCAGACAAATGGCTACATCTTTGTTGGGTGCAAGGGCATAGAGGCATTCCATATGAATAGCCTCTACTCGAGCTAAATACCACTTAGATGGTGGCAAATTCGGTTCTTTAATTATCACCAGGTCCCCAATTTTTAATTCGCCTGTGATCTGTGTCCATTTTGGCTGAAGTACGCCATCGTTACCAGAACCTCTGTGTCATATTCTGTATGAATTCCTACCGTCTCAATCGGTTTGGCGAAGTCTCCAAACATGAGAGGGCTTTAGAGTTATGGTCGGAAATTGTACAAAGGGGCCTAGAGTTTAATAGAGCTTCAATTTGGACAAGCATAGTAGACAACTCTTCGATAGTGAGGATGTTATTACTCGTACCAACGACGCGTCGTAGATGCTGTTTGACGCTTTTCACACCAGACTCCAAGGACTATGCGAAGAACTAATCCCCCATTTTATATTGACAGCCATCAAGGTTATTGACACCTCCTGCTGATATTCTCAAGACCTTACCAATTTATATACATCACAAAGTTCACGCGCATCTCCCAAAAAATTGTTGCCATTGTGCGAATAAATTACGCTGCATTTTTCTCGTCTGGCGACTAACCTACATGGATCAGCTAAGAAAACGTCCGTAATAAGGTCACTTACCACCTTCAAATGTAACGCCTTGGTGACCATACTTACGAAAAATGCAAAGTGTCCCTTTGTAAGACTTGATTTTCCACCTTTGGACATCCGAAGAATAATAGCACCAGCGTAGTCACATCCAGTTTTAATGAACGCGTCGGATGGTGAGAGTCTTGAAGATGGTAAGTCACCCATATACTGATGAGATGTAACCTGATGCAGTCGAAAGTGCTTATGGACAGTTATTGACGATTTTTCTAATTAGATTTCGCTCTCCAAGAATCGAGAACTCCTGACTAACCAACGAAAACAACTCCAATACACCTGCATGAAGAAACTTTATGTGTGCATCCATACATTACCTATTCTACCAGAAAAAGGCATCTGATTGTTACACGCCACGTAACAATTTCTTAAGGAAAAGATAAAACCATGAAATTATTTTTACCGAAATTGAAATTTGTTTATCCCTTTTTTTTCTTATATGCGCTTTTCTCATAACAATTGCACTAATACGAATGTTATCTGAATACTTACTTACTTATGTTAGATTGCGCTACAGCCTAAAGTGGAACTGTAAAAGTGGAACAATAAACCCCTCCAATTAGCGATGTCTTTGACTAACTACCTTGAGCAACACACTCAAAAATGGTTGCGGCTCTCTTCCATTTGTGCACATCAACTAGGGCGAGACTTTCCTCAATGCACTGCGTTGTCTCTCCGGCTGTTAACAACCCTGCGTAAGGAGTGTTTTTCAGCCAAATGAGTAGTTACCACCCTCAACTCAGAGATGGAGCTACATTGAGACAAGACGGTGCTGTCAAATTGACACACGTTTCCGGCTTTCTTTTTATTGGCAGCAGCGAGCGCGTGGACGCAAACTAAGAACTATTAAGACTTATATATTATATTAAGATTAAAGTAGCATTTGTAAAGGGAAACATATGTAAGAAAAATTTGTATATTAATGAATTGTATTACATATTTTAATAAAGATTTGTAACTCACCCTTTTCTAGCACTAAACTGTGGCCTTTTATTGAACAGGGTAGTTAACAAATTCCCGCTGTCGCTAATCCGCGACAACACCGGCTATGAATTGAAGACTTTTTGGGCCAGAGCGTTAGATCCATTCGTTTTAAATAAAGTTAAGTATAAGCTTATAATACAAGAGCCCACCGTATGATGTCCTAAGGCATCGAAACCAAGGATGTGTTGCATATGAAATTAAAGTTTAGTCCAGAAGTATTCAAAATTACTAAAGGTTGTCGGGAATTTTTGCCAATGACTTAAAAACCGAAGCTACTTCCGGTACGTTATTTTTTTAAGTTTTCATAGGGATAAAGGAAAAGAATAAATGATTAACCATTCGAAAGACCACATTAAATAGTTCTTGAAGACATTGGGTTGGCAGTTACAATCCGCCCATGTACCCCTGACAACCCAACTTTTAACTACGCATATTTTTCGATTGACTATAGGCATAAAGACCAATGTTGGTATGGGTATCAAATTAAAGCTGAGATCTTACCATTTACAAATATATAGGGTTGTCTTTAATAATTTGGTCACATGTATAGACAACCCATGATTATAGGGCAATTAACTTATAAAGTGCAGTTCTAGGTCATATGTATTTTCCTCATAATTGATACCACAAATGGCAATTATGTGTGTGTACTTCTCGTTTTTAAAAGAAGCCACGCTTGGGTATGCATTTGGCACAATTAAAATAATATTTATTTTCAAGACATGAATGATATTACAAAATTATTTCAATGAATAGTTCATTTTTATTGACAGAAATCTGTAAACTTTCAAGTTTAAACAAGGAAATACTTAAATCTAACTTAATTTTTAACAAAGTTTAACACACTTAACAAAAATGTACACATTTTCTTCCCTAGTCTGAGTCAGAATCTGAATCGCCAAAAGTCTCATTTAATAGGTCCTCGTTTTCTTCGTTATCATATATGTCAATTTACAAAATATCGTCTACATTTAATGGTGTTGGGTTTCCTAAAAACCATAGCGGTTCAAGCTGTTCTTTTAATACCCATCCACATTCTTGCGCGTTCATTATACTGCAGTTGGCATTTGTAGCATTCTGCCACATTACGTTAACATAAACAGTACGCAAAATTTTTTGTGTGAGACTGGAATCAAAACCTTTAATGTTTTTTTTGAATAATTTCTCATTGCTGGATTTGTTCCAATAAAGTTTTTCAAATATAACATACTCGTACCTTGCAACATTAACACTATTGCAGCTTTTAACTCCATACATCAGTATATACGCTTGTAATAGATTCATTTTTGCATCTTCATCAATATCCCTCACATCATTCATTGAAGCAAACACATCTTGAGATCGTTTATTTTTCTGAAGAAGTAGAAACGGTTTTGCTTTGCCTTTACGAAAGAAACTTGATGTATAATTACAACCACTATAAGAGTGAAAAGCAGGTAACGCGCAACATAAATTTGGGCCAAGAATTGCTGCTAAGGCAACGCAGTTAATACAATCATGACCTTTGTTTTTTGAAGAAGCATTTACCATTCAAACTTATTTACTGGGAAATTTATACATGTTACCTAACAATATTACTAAAATGTCTGTATCTGAAGCCTTTACTATGATTTTTGAATTTTCAGAACACTTCCTCGTGGAAACACTCGAAATCATTTTATTGGGCCTTAATGACATAATTTCCTTCTGAATATCTTTTTATTTCCAAGTATACATACATGCCATCGAACTTCTGACAAGAACTTCACAATTGCCTCTTTGAATCTAGTATTTTTCAAACTTTTAATGAAATTGTTTGGCCTGGCTTTTTGCGGTCCAATAATAGAATAGTGAACATCCTGCTCATGTCTACTGTAGCGCTCAGAGTCTTTTATTGAAGGTGATATATATCTATCGAAAATCAAATGTATCTCAGAAGAACTTCTAGCGCAAATTTTTATTAAAATTGTTTCAGAAATTTTTCCGAAAGTTTGCGACACGGATGGTCCCAAAAAAATTTAAAAAGTAAAAACCATCAATAATCTCTACATCTGCCAATATAGGCTTTGAGGGTTCAATGTAAGATTTCAAGGTTCTAGCAAGAACAGATTTATCAGTCTTATGCATCTCTCCTGTGGGTTGACAGAGAGCTGGTGGTACAAGAGCTAAAGGATTAGAAAGGTAAAGTTCTAAATTAACTTTTTTAATAGGGGCCCAAAAATCTGCCATAAAATTGATAATAACGTTGCGTTTAATTGGTTTTTGAAAACGATCTGCGATCGTCTCACACTCTGTTATGAAATTGAGCTTTTGGTGCCGGCCCATTTCATTCACATTTAATAAAAAAATCAGCTACTTTAGAAGAGACTGATCTGCCTGTTGTAATATTAAGCAATTCATTTTTATTGAGATTTGAGTCAAACGGATCCATATTATCTTTTATTGTGCTGACAATGCTATCAAGAGCTTTTCGGTCCTTGCCAATTCTAGTTGTATGCAATTCTTGGGATACATCATCTTTGCGGTTAATTTTAATACCCTCTTGCAACTGCGTTACAATCATAGTTCGCATGCTATGGCTAAGCAACTTTCACTTTTTCAGGAAGTGTAAATGCTTTTAAAGATTTTATTGCATGTCTAATTTTGAAAGCAATATCTTCTAATTTAGTTGATTCGGCATCTTTTGGACTACATTTTCATTGATGAGCTTGTTTATATCAAGTCCCTGTTTATATACAGCCTCGCAACTTGGATTTTTAAAATGAAACACGATTTCTAGAATACTTTATAAAATGTCATTTATTCGACCGGGTACTTGATAAGACTGCCTAACAATGAATACTCGTATAATACGAGTACTTAAAATCTAACCTCGGCGCAATTAATTCCAATGGCCTTGGTTCCCACGGGACAGCTCATGCAGGTTCACGCATGCAGGTGAAAAATGCATAGAATGCGTCTGACTGGATACTTGAGCCTTATCGTATTTTAGTCAGATAGGGTGATGCTTACGCGTGTTAACTTGGTGTATTGGATGACTCAATTGAAATAATGTCGCTGAATGTTTTCAAAATCTTATTTTGTAATTGTATAAGTGTATAACTTTTAAAATCTTCTTTTTCAAAATTACCCTCACTTACTTCTTACAACAATAAAACATACATAGAAAATAAATCACTTAGGAAATAAATGTTTTCTTTCTCACAGATTTCCGTAATTATGAACTCCGAAAGGGATTGAAATGCAGCTTGATGAACTTTTCGCATCTCGTGCCATTGCCCTACGGTTTTTTCTTCAGCTAAGTTGCATGCATGATGAATGATAAGCAATTTGCAAGGCATCCGCAAATTGCCTTATTTGGTTGAGCCTCTGACGGGAAGTGGTTATGGTTGCAAACGTTCTTTGAGAACCTACCTTTTTTTCCATCTTCGCACAAAAAACACATTTTCTCCGTGAGTACTTAGAAGAATTTTCCTCTTCAGTTACCTGGTCTTTCTGGTTCTTCAAAATTGAATCTTCTTCAGTTGACGCTAAGGGATTTGAAACGTTATCAACAGAAGGAATTGTGATCATCTGAAACCAACAAAAAGTGTATATTATAATCTCGAACGTCACTTCTAGTATTAAAGATTTTACTCACACTTCTAGTCGGACAAAATTTTTCAAATTCTTCCTTATATTTACTCATAAGGACCGTTACTTTTTTTGTAGCATGATGAATGGTAGCCGAAACTGCTATAATTTCCACCAGTAAATTCTATTTCACCATATTTAAAGTTTTTTTCGCGACGGAAAGCTAACGATATTGACAACTTGGCAAAACTCTGCTCTGTAAAATGTAAAATATTTTTATTGTTACCACAAGAGAAACACTTCATTTTATTTCGATCACTGCTTAAGTAAAGAAGCCGATTAAACTGATTTGCTTATTTTGCTATAAACAACTTGTTTATGTCATTGGCAATGAAAACAACAACATGCACAGTAACGGCTTGTTGCAATAAACAAAATGTGGTCTCTCAGCTTTATGCGGAAATACATTTGATATAGAAAGTGCATGCAATCTACGCGCTAAAATCATGGGTTGTCTATACATGTGGCCAAATTATTAAAGACAACCCTATATATTTGTAAATGGTAAGAACTCAGCTTTAATTTGATACCAATACCAACGTTGGTCTTTATGCCTATAGTTAATCGAAAAATATGCGTAGTTAAAAGTTGGGTTGTCAGGGGTACATGGGCGGATTGTAACTGCCAACCCAATGTCTTCAAGAACTATTTAATGTGATTTTTCGAATGGTTAATCATTTATTCTTTTCCTTTATCCCTATGAAAACTTAAAACAATAACGTACCGGAAGTAGCTTCGTTTTTTAAGTCATGAGCAAAAATTCCCGACAACCTTTGGTAATTTTGAATACTTCTGGACTAAACTTTCATTCCATATGCAACTCATCCTTGGTTTCGATGCCTTAGGACATCATACGGTGGGCTTTTAGACTATTATATTTACATAATTCATACAGTTAAAACAACTTTACAACTAGCCGAAATGGGTGCGACCGATGGGTATTCACCAATGGTTTTTGATATTTCATATCCTATTAGAATTTAGGAAAACCCGTGCAAGTTCGACCGGTCAGATGTAGGACTCCCTGTATTAACGAAATCGTAGTTAGTATTACATTGAGGGTTCAAAAATATTTGCTATTCCTTGAATAACGCAGATAATTCTGGCCCGATTTTTTCCAAAATTTCGTCAAATGTGTGCTACGTTAATACATAGATAACTTGATAGAGTATTCTAATTTTCACCATGAAGAATTAAAAAAGTTTCCTTAGTCGAAAGGACGTGGTTTCCCCAATGTATTCTTCTGATATCTTTTAATATTACGCAGGCTGCGATGAAATGCTCGTTACGCAAGGAACACTCCGTCTCCACATTCGGATTTGTTGAGTATCTACATCGTATTTTGGGCTTTTGTTTCTTATGCGGTTCGGATAAATCGTCCAACTTTCATTAGAAATTTCTGTAGATTTTCTTTCCATGAGAAGATGTTGATTTCTGAAAGGAGGATATCATGCTCGTTGCTTATGCTGGACCATTCGGAGAAAAACTGCGATTTGCGACGTATGTCCTTCATGGATATACTGGGAAGGCGATGGTCTGGAAGTGATATGACTGTTAAAGCCTCAGTGTATGAATATATAATGATTTAGGTGTAGCATATAGTTTTGTGTATTTTCCGGTAAGCTGAATATTTTCTTTAAGAAATATCTGAGCAGGTTTTCCACTTCTTCATATTGGAAAATGGCCCACACTTGTGCTGCATTATACATTCCACATTGATCTCACTACAGCTTTATACATAAACTTTATATTTCGAGCTAAGAGATTTGCATCATATTTGGCATTTCTGATGGCGTATAGAAGTAGCTTGATATTTTTTCCCTCGAGTAGGATTTGACTGGACAAAACACTGTTGAGATTATCCAGAAATAATAAGCAGCAACACCCATGCGCAGTTCTGTTTTTATGTATAGGTTATGTATAACCTTAAGAAAACTCATTGATACTCCCAGGTTGCTAAGTTTATAAAAAAAAGCGATTTGCGGTCTATGGAGTCAAACGCAGCCTTGACCGTATACATAGTTGTTTTTTCCTTGTCCAGATAAGTCCTGATAATGCTGGTCAAGATAAAGATGTTATCTGCTATTGAAAAGTTTCTTCTAAACCCAGCTTGTAATTCACTTAGCAGTTCTGAGGTACTTCCCCCGCATCAAAAATGTGGTTGTAAAAATCTGTTTGTTTTTGGACGCATATTTAAAAATTTCTGATATTATGCGATCTTACCCTTATTTATGTTACATCGTACTCTATAAACGTCTTGGGTGGTGATTTTGCTATCGAATACATCTACTTGCTGATATGGAAGTGAAAACTGAAAACTGATGGTAGCAAGTGGATTAAGCAGCTAAGGGATCTCGCTCGGCTGTTTCTATCTAATATTTGCAAGTGTTGTCATCAGGTGCTACGTCTAATTTCTTTGTTTTACTTTGCCTTGAAAGATTTGTTTGTCTGCTGGTACATGTTTTTCGCATAGAGGCTACCTATTTTTCTTACTAGACGTAAGTAAGTTATAGCTTTATTTCTTGCTTTCGTGCATTCCCAATCAAACCAAGCTAACCTCATCCACTCCAGCCATTTTCCGCGCACAAAGCATCTCAGGAAACTGATACACATGTTTCTTTTCAACTCGTAAAGTCATTCTTCAAAGACTGTCAACTCAAACGGAAATAAGACTTGTTCGAAGAATCTTGCATCCAAAACGTTAAGGTCAATGCTTCTGCTTCTGCATAATAGAAAATGTTGGGACGAAACAAATAAAAAGGCAAAGCGCGTTTAACTTAAGGCTTTATTGAGTTGACAAAATCGAAAGAGAAAGTTTTGTGTGTTGGATTTTCTTTTGTACTTTTCGTATTACATGTGTATTAGTTATGTATTGCTTGTTGTATTAATTAAGGGTACATGTTATATATAAAAACTAACAAACCTTCCCTCAAAACTGACTATTAAATTTTCTTTTACATAAATGTTTACAAGTTTTACAGGTTTTAAACAAATTGAATTACGTTATCAAAAATCCATTAATTAAAAATTCATTAAAATACAGGAACAAAAAAATTCATTTTAATCCTAGCATGTGTGTAAAACCATGTGTTTAGTTTTCTTAAAATTTTTCGTAAAGATGTCAGCAACCATCTTATTAGTTTCGATGTATTTTAACGCAATGAGGTCTCTTTCATACACCTCGCGAACGTAGTGCATTTGTATGTCGATGTGCTTCGTTCGATTGTGGATCACGGGATTTTTGACAAGTTTCTGTGCACTAAGGTTGTCACTGTAAATATCTGTAGGATGATCGACAAGCTTCTTAAACCCCAGCTCCTCCAAAAAACGCCGCAAGTAGACAACTTCTTTTGATGCCGTTGATAAAGCAATATATTCGGCTTCAGTGCTGCTCAAGGCAATAGTGCTTTTCTTTTTACTAGCCCATGAAAACGTTCCACCGGCGAGAAAAAAGGCGTAACCGCTGAAGGATTTTCTATCAAAACTGTCACCTCCCCAATCAGCCTCAGCGAATCCTTTTAACTGCTCACCGTTCTGGAAATATGAGAGTTTATAATTAATTGTGGAGGCCAAATACCTTAATAGATGTTTGGCAGCATTTAAATGTTTTATGTGCGGATCCGTGTTAAACTGCTCAAGCTTGCACACAGAATGCATGATATCTGGTTGTGAGCACACTTTTAAGTACGTCAGAGAACCTATCAATGATTGGTACCGTTTCTGATCCACTTTTACACATTTGGTGCAGTCAACACACTTTGAAAAACTTATCCCAGGTACAAGTGGTTTTGTGCAGCTTCTGCAATCAACCATTCCGAAGACTTCAAGTAGATTTTACCCAACGTATCGAGATTGGAACAGGCTAACAAAATATCGTCCACGTAAACTGCTGCTATTATAATCTCACCTGGATCTTTCAGCACATACACGCATGCATTTCCATTGCATCTCTGGAATCCAAGACCTTTGAGGAAACTGTTCAACTTATCGTTCCACATTCGCCCAGATTGCTTCAACCCATACAGCGTCTTCCGCAATCTGCAGACTTTGGACTTATTCTGTTCGTTTATATTAACAATCAGTTTAAATTCGGCGGCCAACGCTAAAATCAATCGAATGGAAGAGTAATGATGAGTACCTAACCACAGGGGAAAAAATCTCAGTTTAATCAATACCGTACCTTTGACTGCATCCTTCTGCAACTAGTCGGGCCTTGCAACGAACTGGAACATTATTTTTGTCACATTTAATGTTGAAAACCCATTTCGACTTAATAGGAGTTATATTTGAAGGTCTTTCAACAAGGTCCCAAGTGTGATTCTTTACTAGTTAGTTATATTCTGCCAACATTGCAGCTTTCCACTTACCAGCATCAGGTCTTTTGAACGCCTCTTCTACAGTGAGCGGATTTGTTCCTTCTTTTTGGAGGCTATGCTGCATATAAGATGAACAATTTTTTCGAGGGCGTAATTTCATTCGAAACCCAGAACAGTCATCACCATTTTGAATATCAACTCCTTTTTCAGTAACAGCTGAAGCAGGATCAGGAACAGCAACAATATTTACTCCACGTGCAGGAGAAATTTCGATATCCATATCACCAGGAACACTCGCACCATCATTGTTTGTGAGTTTGGAACTGGAATTAAGAGTTTTAAATTCAAACTGTTCCTCTAACTCACCTTGCTTAGGAGACGTTGAACCATTTTTTGATAAAGCTGGTTGTTCCTGGATGTCCACAATAGTTTCTGAATTATCCCTCGGAAATAATTGACCTGAAACAGGAGTCTTATTCAAAAACTTTACATCCCTAGCTATAAACACTGTTTTTGGTCATAGAGACGATATCCTTTATACTCCTCCGCGTACGCCACCATAATACACACACCACCTTGGGCGAAAACTTTGATTTTTGTTGCATTTTTTCCAGGGCAATACCTTTTCCGCCGAAAGCTTTTAAGAACGCTACATTGGGTTTCTTACCACTTCATGCTTCATAGAGTGTTAGCTCATGAAGAACCTTCGTTCGTGATCTATTTCGCAGAAATACAGCTGTATTAATCGCCTCCGCCCACAAGAATTCCGGAAGCGCTGAGTCTATTAAGAGACACTGGCCCATTGCCACTAAAGTCCGAGTAATCCTCTCAGCGATTCCATTTTGCTGCGGAGTATCTTCTTGCCTCAAATATTCAGTAAACTCACGGGCCACCTACTCGCTACCGTTATCTGACCAGATCATCTTCACCAAATGCTTAAACATGGCAAATACTTCACTTTTATTTTTGATAAAATACAAAGACTTTTCGGCTCCAATCGTCAATGAAAGTGACAAGGTATTTAGCTCCACCAAGAGACGCTATTTTCATTGGTCCACAAACGTCACTATGAACTAAGTCTAAAATTGACGAACTTGTTGTATTTAGGTGCTTAGGAAACAGCAAAACATTTATTTTGTTGTCACAGTCAAACGATTTTATACTCTTAAACTCAAGACTTTTCAGATTTAAATGGCAGAATCGTCGATGCCACTCTAAACATTACTTTTCTAGAAAAAAAGGCTATTTCGAGTTCGAGGTCGAAAAAAAGAAATAAGTCACCGGTTTTTCTTAACCGCATCACTTCGACTCCGTTTTCCGCTTTTACTGATGCTAGTTTCTTGCCGAATTCCACCATGTAATTGTTTTCAGTTATTTTGCTTACTGATAAAAAATCTGCTCTGAAGTCAGGCACATAGAGAACATTATGTAAATGCACTTTACAAGTAGATGTCTCACCACAAACTTGACTTATATTTTCAATTTTCTCTTTATGTTGTTCTATGTATTTGAACAAAGATTTGTCACATTTGAACCAAAATCAAAACGGAACTACGAGTATCTAGCTCTGTATAAGTGGGCTTAGAGAGACTGAACAGAGCACAATTTATGTTTGATTTTACCGATGTATTGCTTCGGCATGAGGATGCATTTATAACACTTGCCCTATTGCTTTCTGTTATTGGGATGGCTTTGCGGATGACTCTTTTCGTATTCCCCCTGTGCCGCCCGTGGCTTATTCGCAAAAAATGCTGTC
This sequence comes from Volucella bombylans, assembly GCA_949129095.1. Classification (NCBI taxonomy): domain Eukaryota; kingdom Metazoa; phylum Arthropoda; class Insecta; order Diptera; family Syrphidae; genus Volucella; species Volucella bombylans. The sequence continues at coordinate 175,151,582 of OX422141.1, forward strand.
CCGTGTGTTTCCTCTCCTTTGAAGTAAGCTTTTTTCTTCTTCCACAAGTTTTGTCTTTAACGCAGTTGTACTTGGCAAGATATCCCTTGATTCAATAGCAACAACAACATTTTCGTAGCTCTTTGGTACCCCCGAAAGCAAAATAATCACAAGAAGCTCATCTTGCAATCTCTGGTCTAGCTCAGCAAATTTTTCTGAAAAATAGAAAAACTTGTTTAGATGCTCACTTTTCTGGCAGGTCCACGAGGAGCATGCAAATTAGAGAGTTTCGTCCATGCATCTTTTGATGTTTTGCAGTTCTTGATGTGGAGTAATTGACTTGGTTTGACTGACAAAACCAACGTAGTGAGAGCTTTCTCTAATCATTGATCTTCTATGTTGCGGACTCCGCACAATCCCAAGGTTGTGCCTTTTCGCCCGGATCGTAATCCCACAAGTCACAATGCACGAGAACAGATTTCATCGAAACTTTCAAACCGTCGTAATTTGTATCGTCTAATTTGTCTATTTGATATAGCCCGGAACTCATCCTCTCAGTTTTAGGAACTTTTAAATAAAAAACGAATTTAACAAAAACAACTAGCCACTAGAACCCTGGGCCTGTTAGGACGAAACAAAGCGCGTTTAACTTAAGGCTTTATTGAGTTGACAAAATCGAAAGAGAAAGTTTTGTGTGTTGGATTTTCTTTTGTACTTTTCGTATTACATGTGTATTAGTTATGTATTGCTTGTTGTATTAATTAAATGTGCATGTTTTATATAAAAACTAACAGAAAAGAATTGGTACGATTGTGGTCTTATATGTATAAATGTATAGTTTTTTTTTTGAAACGCCCTTATTACCCAATTGTCTTCTTTGGCCAATGAAACAGCGTATGGCAAGTCTGACTCTTCGTTTAACCAGAGTTTTAGTATTTGCATGGACTTTTGGAAAATTATGTCTTCGGCATTTGTTCGCGTGTCACATTGCGGCGCATCACCTTGTCTAAACTCTTTTTTGACATCAAAAGTCTATATGAAATTGCTTTCGAACTTTGCATAGCAGCGAATGTTCTACATCGTAATTCTGAATAATCTGCATAGTTCTACTACTTATATAAAGGGTTTTCCGATAGGGACTTAACAACTTTGAATTTAATTTGTGAACGCACTCTTTCACTAATCACCAAACTGTCACTGTCAATTTATTCAGTAAACTCAACATTTCCAGCATGGTAAAGTACACGAACGAACAACGTCTGCAAATTATAAAAATTTTCTGCCGAAATTCGGAGTCGGTGACTGCAACTTTAAGAACGTTAATTCCAATTTTTGCCCGTAATTCTCCCAGTAGTAGACAGGCAATAACAAGTTTAGTGCAAAAATTTTAGTCTACATATTCGTTGTATGATGTTGCCGTGTCAGTGAGACACCGGGTTGGTTGGTCGAAGTGTCGAAAATATCGCTGCCGTTCAGGCGTCCGTAGCAAACGATCCAAATCAGTCAATTCCACGGCGTTCTCAAGAATTGGGCATCGCTCAGACCACATTATGGCGTATTTTACGTAAAGATCTTGGTTTACACCCATACAAGATCAAGCTGACTCAAGAATTGAAGCCGATGGACCATTTGAAGCGACGTACGTTCTCCCATTGGGTTCTGGAGAAGATGCGCCAAGATGATGAATTTCATCTTCATCAGTGACGAAGCTCATTTTTGGCTCAATGAGTTCGTCAATAAGCAAATACGAGTATGCATTATTGGTCGGGTGAAAATCCACATGTGCTTCATGAATCACCACGATAACGATCGTCACGTTACTGTGAATGGTCAGCGTTATCGCGCCATGATCACCTATTATTTTTGGCCCGAATTGGAAGATATATGTGGTTTCAACAAGATGTGCCACAAGCCACACAGCACACACTACAATCGATTTATTGAAGAGTAAGTATGGTGAGCGTGTTATCTCAAGAAATGGGCCAATCGATTGGCTGCCTCGTTCGTGCGATTTAACGCCGCTTGACTATTTTCTGTGGGGCTACGTTAAGTCATTGGTTTATGCCAACACGTCGACGACGTTGGAAGAGCCCAGAGCCAACATTGAAAGCGAAATAGCGGCAGTTTCGGCCGAAATGTGTGGCCGAGTCGTTGAAAATTGGGTCCAACGAATCGACCGCTGCAAGCGTGCCCGCGGTGGCCATATGAACGAAGTCGAGTTCCATTCATAAATGTTTTGATTGTACTTCAAGCCGAAAATAAAGTTTTTGAAATATGTATCTCAAATGGTTTGCGTTTTATTTAAAAAAAATTTGTCAAGTCCTTATTGGAAAACCCTATATACTCGTAAATGCTATAAAAAGGTGGTCGATCTGGACTTCTTAGCGGGGTTTCTCTAGAAATTGTCGGATCTTAAATATTTGGCTAATTCTGAACTTACCTGGTCTAAAACCGCATTGATAGGAACCAATCAGATCGTTAACAAATGCTATCAGGAGTTTTCGCTATATCCAACACTCGCAGTTATGCACTTGGCAAAGGAGGTAAAATATGTTAAGTATGTTAAAATTGACACCAGATTTTTTAATTTTTTTTATTTTTTTTAAAGAACTTAACACTCAAGTGGGTATTATTACACTTAAAATGCCTGAGCACGTGTTAAGTTTTTTGGAAAATGTGACAGAGAGAGAGAAAGAAAGATATTTGGGCTCAGTGGTTATTTCTCTCCATGGGTGGCATCCAACATTTAATGTGGAGACTAAATTCTTAGTGGAAGTTGGCTTGTTGTTGATTTCTAATCAACTACTCATCTTACTTGATTTTCGTTAACTGAACAACTGAATATGTCTTTCGGGCGAGGCTGGAATTCGAACACCGAACCTTCCAATTTGGAAGCCAGTCCACTACCACTTGAGCCACGGCCACCCAACGCTGCTCAGAGCCTACCCTAATCTTACAACATCCAGTGACCGCAATCCGAATAGTAATGCTATTTTTATGAAATGTAAGCTAATCACTAGACTAATAATAAAAAATAAATTAAATAAATAAATAAATGAATAAATACAATAATAAGCCAACTATCGGATGGTCGATATTAGTCTCAAGAAATTCAAACTTCAACAGCGCTTTTACATCAAACAATTAAACAATTATTTCTCAGCTGTATTTCTTCGCTAAATATACTCAAAATTCAAATTTATGCAAATATTAACTTGGATATGAGCTACGATGGGCATTTATAATGACTTTGGATGAAGTTTTTATATTAGCACGCAAATTTCACGGTCGACATTGGTACGATATTTCAACAATCAGGGTTCAACGAATGCTTTTGAATACGCTGCGTGTTTTATCCGGAAGGTAGTAAACGGTTCTTCATGGTCTGCAAATTAAGTGAAATGTACGTCCGTAAATTGGGTATTTCCACATAAAAATTGTAAGGCCAAAGAGAAGAGGAAATTCGCATACTTAAAAAAATTTTGTCTAAAATGTCGCAACAATGAAAAGTAATCGAAAGACATGTCCAAAATGTTAAAGACTGAGTACAGGGGTATAAGTACCAGAAGTTTTGGTGGTAGTTAAAGGTCTCCCGGAACGTTAAAATGTTAGTATACAGCATTTACGTTACAGCGGAAGATGACCAAGCCGGAGAATAAAACAAAATCTATCGCAAATCGTACAATACATCTTAGCACATATGTACATCACTAAGAACAGGTACAACTTCAAATTAATTTAGAGATTCTATCTATCTTGAAAAAATGTAACAAACATTAGCGGCGCACGTTGCTACTCTGGCCTGTCCAGCTGCGGTCTATACTCCAGATCTTTGTCCTACAGAACAACCGCTGGGCAATAAGTAAATATAACACATGCGCTGTTTTTAGACGGCTTCAATATTCCATTGGTTATTTGATCTAAATATTTGCACAGTTGGTGTATATCATAAAAGAGAAGTTGCAACCACGAACTCTATGGAATATTCAAATATGTAAGCAAAAATCCGTCGACTACAAAGATTCAACACTCTCAAGGGGACATACAGCGTACAATGGTAGTGCTCCAAAAGGTGTTTTGAGTTCTAACCACTTATTTTAAGAAGAAAATAAAGCCCGAACTTTCGGTTAAGAGCTCATTCTATGCTTGATGCCAAACAGTTGTATATTACAAATGAAAAAAGGCTATAACGCAAACTCTGCTTAGAGTTGTTTGATTCTTTAACCACGTCCAAGGTAGTTCACAAACAAAAGACTTCATAGAAGACTGTCATTATACTTACGTTATTTACAGAAATCGGTAAGTCTTGTCTGAGTCACAATGTACGAGTAAAATGAGTAATATGCTAGGCAAGCTAAAAGAATAAAATGTCAGGATCCAAACCAGGAATTAGACTGTCTATGTGTTTTGGTTTTCGTGAGAAAACAATAGTGGAAGTGAAGAAGTTTCCCGTTTTGTTCTAATACTTTCTGATGTACTGGATATCATTTGTTCATTTTTTAGAAACTAAGAAATTTAATTTAAAAGAAAATGATACGATTTTGGCAATATAAAAATTGAGGTAAATGGATATCTAATTAGCCAATGTTGGTTAAAACACCGATAGAGTGCAATGTGCCCATTGTGGGTTTAAACCCGGAATCTACAATACTAAGGAAATCGCAAAGCAAAGCACGCAAAGCACGCAAAGCACGTAATTGAACACGGATCCGATGGTGTCTTCCATTTAAAAAAAGGCTTCTTAATTTCGACGATCAAGTGGGGACTGATGTTTTTAACATGCATGTCCGTTGATTTTGATTTTGGCAACAGTGCCAAAAATAAATCTATAAATTTAAAGGAAAAAAAGAAAATTAATTTTATTTCTGTTTTCCTTTGGAGTTTGTAGAGGGGTAAAAAAAGATTATTGGCAAGGGGAAAGGAATCCGCAGCTCTTTTTTTATATTTATATTAAAGCAATTGCTCTCGGAATAACCACCATGTGGCGTTCCCATTGTTCCGATTTGAGTTCTGTTTTTATTTTGTTAAGTTGGTAAATCTGTTGTTGATACTCCCTCTAAATCTTAGCGTCATAGATTGACATTTGCAAAAGTTACGTAGCCAAGAGTACATCTATCTATGTGTGTGTTGTCGATTTTTTACAATTTTAGAAATACTCGTAGATTTAAATTTGCAACAATGAACTTGTATTAAATTTTGCGTAAAAACCGGATTTATTGGTGCGCGAACGTTGAAAATGTTAGAAAAGTGTTTCGGCAAAGATTCTATAAAGAGTACCAGTGGCACGAGCGGTGCAAAAGTGGTCGTGAGTCAATCGAAGATGATGAACGCAGTGGCAGACCATCGACATCGAAAACCGACGAAAACATTGATGGAGTAAAAGAAATGTTGGTCAATAACCGCAAATTAACCATCAGAGAGATAGCGGAGAACTTGAACATTGCCTGTGGATCCGTCCAAGACATTTTGGTCAATGATTTGGGTTTTCGTCGTGTTGCAGCAAAGTTGGTGCCAAAAGATTTCAATTTAATGCAAAAAAGAGACCGTGTTGACGTCGCAAAAGAGATGATTTGCTAGGCTGAATCCGATCCAACATTCATCGAAAGGATCATTACTGGAAACGAGACGTGGGTTTATGAGTACGACACGCAATCCAGACATCAGGTAAGTGAATGGCGTTCACCAAATGAGCCGAGACCAACGACCTGGACAGTCGCGTCTTTGTGCACGACTTCTGCGTTCGAAATGAAATGGAGAACTGGCGATCCGAGGGCTCTGGTTTCACCCGGTTTAGCGACGAAAATATGGCAAATAACGTAATTGCCAGAGAGGGTGGCCTACCCCCATTCATTTCGAAGGAAGGACTCCATGAGATCTTCGACACAATCAGAGTTAAGAAATCAGTGCGGACCGATGGTATTCCGAGCATCGTGCTTCGACATCTTCCTCTAGAAGCGGTGGACATTTACACCACCCTGTTTAATAATGCAATGAATAATGCACATTATCCATCGCATTGGAAAATAGCGGTGGTTCAACCTATCCCCAAAAAGGGAAAAGATATATCCAATCCGGCGAACCTCCGGTCGATAAGTCTCCTTCCGAATATCAGTAAGTTTTTTGAAAAGGTAATCAATAGAGCTCAACCTCTGGGTTGAGGACAAACATATAGTTCCGGATAATCAATTCGGTTTTAAGGCGGGACATGATATCTCACATGCCGCGTCTAAACTGGTTTCTGATATCCAATGGAACAAAGGCAAGAAACAGTGCACTGGTGCCTGCCTTGTTGACTTGGAGCAGGCCTTCGACACCGTATGGCTAGAGGGTCTTTTCTATAACCTGACTGGGTTGGGGATCAGTAAACCACTCTTGTACTTTCTTTACAATATGCTAACCAACGGACAGTTCATCGTGAAAAATGGTGATGTGACTTCTGTTGGAATATTTCAAATTAAAAATGGTCTTCAGCAAGGCGCGGTCAATTCGCCGATCCTATTCAACATTTATACAAGCGACTTGATAGGTTCACTTCCATATACTATTGCGTACGCAGACGATTTGATAGCGTACAGAACAGGTCTAAAAATCGAGGTCATTAATACTCTCTTGCAGCGTGACTTCGATAAGATAAGACGGTTTTGCGATGACTGGAAGTTGAAAATCAACTTTCAGAAGTCGGAAACCATTCTCTTTAGGACGCCGTTGTCTGGAGCCTCTAGGGATACCAGAAAAAATTGGCGTGAGTTCTCGATCATTGGACAATACGGGCGGCCTCTTGCCTGTCGAAATGTAGTCAGATACCTTGGAATCTGGCTAGATCAGTTTCTGTATTTTGGCAAAAATGTAGATGCTGCTCTGGCCAGAGCTAAAGGTGCTTTTGCCTTACAAAGAGACTGTTTTATAGCAGCCAACTCGATGCGGGGGTAAAGGTAATCTGCTACATGGCCCTTATCAGGCCCATGCTGGTATTTGGTTGTCCCGTGTTGTTCAATGTACGAGCAAGCTTAATGGAAAAGATTAGGGTGTTTGAGAGGCCTTGCCTTAGGGCCACTCTTTACCACGAGAGTGTGCGCTGTGACGGCTTCGTTCCACCGGAAGCATTCCTCTACCTTGATCAGATAGGGTTGATATTTTTTCTTAGCCTTAAGTATAGAAAACAAATATTAGTAAAACAAATGTAAATAAAGTCGAAAGACATAGCTATAAGAATTTAGAGTAGCTTAGAGTGCCTGTGTGGGGCCAGTAAGTTAGTATAAGATTGTTAAGTAATTTTAAGCTAGCATTTAAGCATTTTTTGTTAGTATGTACGAGTTAGTGATTAAGGAAATAAAATGCTTTAAAACTGAACTAAAACTGATGAGCCGAGACCAAAAAAAAAACAAAACACGTCGTTTTCAGTCAAAAAAGACGGCAATGTTCACGGTTTTCATGGATTACAACGGTGTAGTGCATCATGAATTTTTGTCAGAAGGCCAGACAGTAAACAAAGAGTATTATTTGGGCGTTATGATACTCGTGGATTTTGCACCATGATAACGCACCGTCGCACAGTGCCATCATTATTCGTAATTTGTTGACGAAAAATGCAACAAATTCAATCCAACAGCCACCGTATTCACCTGATTTGGCTCCCTGTGACTTCTTTCTATTCAATCGAGTTAAAAAACCACTACGGGGGACGCGTTTCAGCAGCCGAGAACAAGTAATGGAAAAATCACAGGAAGCAGTGACGGACATACCGAAAACCGAATATAAAAAATGTTTCGAGGATTGGATCAAGCGCTGGCATAAGTGTGTTGCAGTCGATGGGGATTACTTTGAAGGGGACAATATAGATTTAGATGAATAAACTTGTATTTTTAATTTTCTGAATAAATTCCGGGATCTTTTTGATCCCGGATTTGGTATATTCATATTATTGATGCAATATCGTTTAATGAGTTCTATTGTACTCGTATTAAGCGAGCAGTTCTCTTCAATGTGACCTTTTTTTTCTCCTTTTTGCCTATGTCTTTTGTCTTTTGATTTAATTTGCATAAAATTGTCACAATACACACAAATTTAAACTTTTGCGACTTTTGACAGTTCTTTTCAAATTTAATTGATTTGACGCTTTCTCGTGTAGAAATTTGTAAGAATTGGCAGGGTAGGGAAATGAATTGGAGTAATGGAACAGACCTAATATGTACTTATTGAGACCTGTAACGAAAATATTTTTTGTACCAAATTTTGGACATTAATTTCTGACAGTTAAAATTCGGAATAAGATTAATAAATTTATTAAAGAAATTTGTTAAAGTGTTTGTATGTAAACAAAGCAGTTGTGAAACATAAAGAAATTGTTTGTGTTATTAAGTCCGCAGTGAATAATATAGAGTTTTATTTAATATATTGTTAAACAAATCAATAAAGACAACATTTTGGATAGTGGAATGCAACTTAAAATCTTCACAGATGGTATCCATTAATATCATAGTAGAATATTTCACAGTGAAAGTTGGTGAAAGTGAAAAGTCTGTGGAAATTGGCTTGGTTCTTAAGTTGAAGCAGGATCAACTATAATACAAGAAAGAATTGTAACCAGCGCTGAGCATTCTTTCACTTCCACGAAGCGAAATAGTCTTTTTGAAATATTCAGCTAGCAGTATATGCATATACGAGTACATACAGTGACTCATATAATTGATCACATGTTTTCAAAAATAACAAAGTAAAGGGGTTTTCTTATAAAATAACAATGTATTTCTTATAAACTAAAAATGAATAAAATCGTTGGGCTTCAATGTTTAAAAAAATCGAAATTGATTGCTGAATGCATGTTTCTGAAAAAAAAAAAAAAAAAAAAAAAACAATTCATTAAAACAAGCATGTGATCAAGTTTGTGGGTTGGACTTACTTTAAGACTTCATTCTGTTTCAATATTTTGTGTGGCCTCCTTCCGCGGATAAAACACTTTTAGCTCTTCTTGGCATGGAGATTACTAAATTTGTGCTGGAATATAATCTCACTCAATCTGAACTCTGGACCATAATTCGTCCAGTGTCTTAGCACCATACTTAGACAGTTGCCTTTTAATGTAGCCCCAAAGGTGTTCTATTGGGTTTAAGTCTGGAAATTGAAGGGCCGCTCCAAACCCATGACATTCTAGCCAATCTTTTGTGGTTCAATAACAATACAACAATTTGTTCGTGTTTCAGAAGTACTTTGTTTACATTCTACGATTCTATTTACAATAAATTAACCCATCTAAACACTTCACAAGCACTTATTTCGAAACTCAATTTTTTCTCGACATTTTCACTTTATACTTATTAGACAAAAATAAATTCTTTAACAAATTTATTTATTTTGTTCCGCACCGAAATTAAATTATACACATGAATATGCTGCCGATAACAAGCTGTTAGAAATCAATCTGAGAATGTGGGTAAAAAATACCACCATTCGTTCGTTGTTCCGCGATATTGTGTCACACTATTTTCATCAGTAGACCTCCTATGATAGATGGCAAACTTTTCAACTAAAACCCGCTTTCCACAGGTCGCCTATATCCGTGTAACCCTGTCTGTGAATGCGTGTGGATTATCATCAATGTCAATTTCTCTCCCATTTTACACAAAACACGCTCATTTTACTCAAAAAACATCATCAAATTGCTCTCTTTCTAGCAGCTTTACTTGTAAATTGCTTTTCTAGCAAATTCTGGCAGGTTATAGAGATGAGACTTGAAGTGTGTCTGTGCGGTGGTTCAGGGTTGGCAAAAGTATTATTAGAGTTTGCCATGTAAGTTAGCATCTATGAGTCTGCTGGGCTGGTGTAAGATTTTATCATCAATATCGTGCAAATCGAGAGTTTAAACAGTCCTCGATGTATACGAGTAGAATGTGGAATTGTTCAAAATAAATTGACTGATTCCCAACGGTTCGTAGTAAATGTGTCTTGGCAGATTTAACTGCCGCTTCCCAAATGCCTCCCTGATGGAGTGCACCAGGAGGAATAAAATGCCATTCTGTTCCCTTGTTAGCCAAATTTTGCTATGCGTAAGGACTATGTCATTCCTTGAGGTCTTGCTATAGTATCACCTATATCGCTGTATTGGTGATAGCGTCTCCCTAGTCGATTTACGAAATGTGAAGGCTTCAGCAGATAGGTCTTCCGCTAACTCGATGTGGACAGCTGTTGAAGCCATGTAGACTAAAATAGCGACATATGTCTTCTTCACAGTACGGATGATGCGAATGCCGAATGGACCACAGTAATCCACTCCTGCCAATGAAAATTGTGGTGATGCGAACAGTCGGGGTCGAGGTAATGATGCCATGTGTTGTTTAGCCATTATATGTTGATGTCATCTGCAAATAGTACATAAATGATTCGGGGTATTTTTCCCGAATTGACTGCAGCATGAGCTGTATGCCTCTATTTAATGTGTCACGATGTGCTTGATGGACAATAATCCATGCCAATACACTTTCCTGAGGAAGGATAATTGGGTGCTTGCGATGGGTGGATGAATACTCCGGCGTTGTCAAGCCGACCAGATGCATTCAAAATATTCTTTATCAATGTGATGAGCCTACTAGCTGTAGCCATGTTATTGCCCTTGCCTAGCTGGATTACCTCAGGTTAAAAATATTGATTCTACTCTGCCAGAATATGCCAGTCTAGTGCCTCTTGCATCTCGTCTGCACTCACAATGGATTGCGACCTATATTTGCGATGTGATTTTCTCCAATGTACGCAGTTGTACAGAGTAATTTTCCAAGATTAGAGAACCGCTCAAGCAAAGTGATGATGACAAGTTCTATTCTACGCCTAAATTGTGTTTCAATGAGAAGTCAGTTCAGTTTCAATGCATTTTATTTTCTTAATCACTAACTCTTACGAGTACATACTAACAAAAAATGCTTAAATGCTAGCTTAAAATTACTTAACAATCTTATGCTAACTTACTGGCCCCACACAGGCACTCTAAGCTACTCTAAATTCTTATATCTATGTCTTTCGACTTCATTTACATTTTATTTGGAAATATTTATTTTATATACTTAGGGCTAAGAAGGGTTCAATGAGAAGTCTTTGTGCAGTACGTGGCACATTTGCCTTCACTGTTTTGAATTCCATTTCTATCGCCAACCTTTCGTCTTTCTTAAGCGTAAGTACATCATTGGAGTATGGTTCATTATGAAGCGCTTGCACAGTCCTCCCCTCCGGATTGGATCGCGTGAGAATATGATGCCAATGGGAAACATTGCTGAATATAGCTGACGCGGTTCACCACATATGGTTTGAATAGCGTTGGCAATTTGCTAAGCCAACTAAGTACAAATGTGCCTGAATAACGGCCACCATCTTGGTGGTAAAAAGGTGTGCAGCACATAACTCTAACCGTGGAATAGTGGTAGCTTTGATAGGTGTCACCTTCGTCTTAAACGTAACCAGTTTCGAACGGCAGAACTGTACTGAGGTATATGATAGTTGCATATGCCTTCATACTTGCATCACAGTAGCCATGTAAGTGTGGAATCGGATCACGACTCATTCCAAGCCAACGTGGTATGCAATTCATCAAGCATTTGTTCCGGTAGTGGAGCAGCTCGTCTACAGTAGGATCCCAGTGTAAGCCAAGGACAGTCGTGTTTCCTGCTTGCAATTCAACCTCATCAGAGCTTGGTTTGATCGTAAACTGTGCTAATGTCTCTTTGTCGTTAAATCGCTATTTACATAGACGAAAGTGGCTCTGGCCAAACCAAAGGCTTGCTGAGTAGATGGAGTACTGATAAGATAGTCGGCGACGATTGCCAACTGATATTTGCGCAGTGGTCCGGTAGGATGTTCTCGCCATACTATTCGTAGACATTGCCAATGTCGATTGTCGATAAGCACTTGACGGAACATTTTCTCCACATCTGCAACAACAAAACCTCTAAATCGGAAAATTATATTTACCAATAGTTCTTGTATGAAAGGTTGATGTCTGTGCTGAGGAGTTAAATACCACCCAAAATTTGGTTACTACTGCATGATATGGTATTGGTATTGATATGACTGCGATGGATCGCCTGCTTGCTCCACAATTGGGTGTATACATATATTCAAGATCAATGCATTCCTTCTGCAATCATCCGTAATAAGGGAAACAGGTATAAGTTAGGTAATCCTTTCAGTGATGTGCATAACAATCTTAATGCCAAACAGTGAATTATAATTTGACGACAGCTGAACAACTGTCTGCCTATAGAACTTCCTACACCTTCAACCTTCAGTTCACGTTAATTTCTACGGAGATAAATTGTTAAAAAAAAACGCATAGTTATAAAACCGACCTGTGAGCCTGGATCGCAAACTAATCGGCACTGGTATGTTTCGTCTATGCCATCAGTGATTCGTCTACGTATATGCCGTTGCCAAAAGAATTTAACGAATTAAATTTATGATGCCTTCCACTGGACTGACGGCAGTTTGTGGATCCACCTGATTTAGTGGCGTGACCTGGCCCCAAGCAATTAAAGCAAAGATTAGATTATTTGAGTCTCTGGAGACGTTCTGCCACTGGTAATGCCAACAGTAATGTACATCGACTTACGCGAAGCGATTTCTGGATTCGAAATTCACAATTTCCAAATGCAGTTTTGATTTGGTTTTGCAGATTTTGATTTTATCAATCGAGGTTACCGATTCTTTCTCATGCCTTGTTGGTTGTTGTTGTTGATGGCATTCCATCTGTGAGCCTGTCTTTCCACTAAGTTAACGCACGAAATGATTCCCTCACTGTGCCAGCTACGAAGAGTAACGATGAGGTAGATTCGCGATACATGGATTTCGGTCAGTTATTTCGATCTGTCGTAACGGATCTTCAATGATTTCCACACACCTCGTACTGCTTCGCGTAGCTTGCCAAGCTTGTATGCCTCTGGAAGATCTTGTGAATGTACGAGCCTTTCAAAGGCATCCTTAAATGCAAGCCAGTTTTTTGAGGTGCCATCAAATACACAAGCCTACAAAAAAATAAAAAAATTGGTGCAGCTTTGTTTGTATCTATGGAAGATAAGAAAAGTAATATACATATAACATCCATTAGTTTTTTTATCCTGTCACCTCTAGTTTACTATCTACCAACACATATAAAGCTCGCCATTAAAATTGAAAATAAAAATGACACCATGGATTCAAATTAAACCAACTGAATTAAAACAGCCAACTAAGTTTGAAGCTGCAGTGTGCATTTACTTCACACTTCTTGGGTCCGTTATCCGTTATCCCCTTACATATCAGCGCTGACGCCTCTGTAAACTGTAAACCTTTCTTTTCATTCCGAACATTTTAATTGTCACTGTATAGATCATTCAAGAAATGAATAATCTTCTGGTTTCTCAGTAATCCACCAGAACATTCGCAGTTTGCGAAAGAATTTTGACACATTTTTCACCCATCTCTCATCTTTAGACCATTTACCAGATTTAATTTTTATGTCTGAAATCTGGATTTTTGAGAATGAAATTTCTGATTTTAGTATTCCAAATTTTATTTTTGACGCAACACGTAATGATAAAAATTAAAAAATTTAATTTGTAAAGTGCTGACATGATCACCTTAAATTGTGTCCTTTCTGGTTCTTGCTATTGTTTTATTTGTGTTTACAGACTTCACTGATGTTCGGTTAGATATTTTTTAGAAGAATTTTATGAGTTTTTGAAGCTTCAAAATTGTAAAAATATTATTCTAATCGGTGACTTTAAAATTAATATATTGTCTAACTCAACTGATGTTGACCATTTCTTGTCGACGCTATCTGCATTCGGTTTCGATTATTTGCTGACTCAACCTACTCGTTTTAGTTAGGGTCACCGCAATAATAAAACCATATTTAAAACTATGACAGTTGACCTTCAAGTAACAGATCATTGCTTAACAAGTATTCAGTTCTTAGATAATAATGTTCCGCGAACTGAATCAACCGTACTAAACATTTTTAACAAAATCAATTATAATGTTCTTAAGAATCGTTTGGATTTGGATTTTGAATTTTGGGATGAAGTTTTCTGTACAACTGATTTTTCATGTGCCCTTGACATTTTCTTAAGAAAGCTACAGTCTCATATTGCGAACAGCAAACAGATTACAAGACGCAGAAATAGCATTAATCAATGTAGAAAACCTTGGATGACTTCCACACTTCTGAGAAAATTAGAAGGAAACTTAGCTTTTTGGTTAAAAAACATCCGAATAATTCTAGACTCAGACAATTTTATAAAAAAAAAAAAACTAAATAATGAGCTTAAGATTGATATCCCTTATTACAGAGATACTTATTTTCGTAATAAAATAACAGCAAGTCTCGGTAATCCCAAAAATGGCGCGTTGTTGATGAAATACTTAATAGAAAAACTCCTGAAGCGGATATTATCTTGAACGTGATCAACTCAACTATCTCTAATCCTCTGGAAATCGCTAATTCATTTAATGAATTAATGAATTCTTTTGTAATATTAGTTCTTTTCAGAACTCAACCAATAATAACTTCTTTCCTAGGAGTGAGTTATTTGATTTAGAAAGTCAAACAGAGAGTTTTTTTCTGTGAACCATTCAGTCCTTTTGAGATATTAATTTGCTCTCTTAAAACTTCTAAGACCAGGTCTTTTGACAGGATCACAAGTGGTTTGCTAAAGAAAACTTCATTTCACATCTCTGACGTCATATTTTATATTTTTAATACAATATACAAATGGAAATTTTCCCTAAAGCTTTAGAAATGGCAATAGTATTATTACCAGTTCATAAAAACAGCGACAAGACAATGTTGAATGATTATCGACCTACTCGTATATTTTTGCTATCTGTCTTTTCAAAAAAATTTTGAGAGGGGTATTAAGTCAAGAATGTTATCATTTTGAGAAAGAACGCAGTTTTTTAGTGAATGTCAATTTGGATTCAGAAGTGGATTGTCGACTGAAGCTGCTTTATTAAAAATAACAGGAGAGTTATGCCAAAGTATTAATTCTTCTGAGATTCCGGCTTCTCTTTTTATAGATATTACTAAAGCGTTCGATATGGTAAATCACTCAATATTATTAGACAAACTTTTTCATTCCGGTTTTAGAGGTAATATATGTATATAATTGCTTTGCTTCATATTTAAATAATCGTCAATAAATGGTGAGGTACAAAAATATTTATAGCTCTCCAAAATGGATTGCGACCGGTGTTCCACAAGGATCAGTTCTAGGTCCTATTTTGTTCTTGATTTATGTGAACTCCTTGTTCATTCAACCATTTAAAGGTAAAGTAACTGCATTTGCTGACAACACCGCACTTTCATATTTAAACAAAAGCTTTTTAAATGTGTTCCTAGATCATGATCTTGATTTATTGAGAAAATGGTTTTCAAAATTCATAGTATTTAATACTAATATTACAAATTGTGACGATTTACCATTATTCTATCACTCTCCAAGTTGTGCCCGCGACGATAATTATTCTTCATTTAACTATGACAGGGACAGCTAGAATGAGAAATAACAACAACGGTCCTACTCCAAAGCCTTTAAAGAAGGTAATGGTGACAAGCGCTAAAATCACCAATAACAACAACGTCAAAAATAACAATGTGCAAGTGGAAAGTGGAAAAACGTACACGCAAATAGCGGCGCGAGTAAATATGACTAACTGTACATCACCGGATCCTGCCTCAAATGTGTTCTCAGTAATTCTCGAGAGACTAGAAGAACAGACTAAAATAAATAATAGTCGAACGGCTTCTTAAGCTCGAAACCAATTTCTGCAACTAATTATGGCAAAGAAGCTCAATATACTTGCGTGGAATGCCAACGGGCTACAGAAAAGGCTTGATGAACTAAATATTCTCATTCAGGAAAAAGCAATTGACATATGTTTAATTTCTGAAACTCATCTGGCGACAGAATCGCGCGTGGAACTGAAAGGTTACTGCGACTACCACGCTCATCATCCATCGGGAAACGCAAGAGGCGGGTCATCCCTATTCATAAAAGACTGCATTGAACATACTCTGGAAGCAATAATTGAACTTGACAAATTTCAAATGACGCTAAAAATAAAAATTACTCTTTTAGTATATTCTCAATCTATTGCCAATCGCGCTGCAAAATAGAAAAACACGAATTTATTGACCTATTCAACTCTCTTGGACCAATCTTCATTATTGGTGGCGACTTTAACGCGAAGCACACCTTTTGGGGCTCAATATGTATCTCTCAAAAAGGCAAAACTCTTTACAGGGCTGGTATGGAATGTGGTTGCTATTTTTACTCAACAGGCAAGACGATATACTGGCCCTCGGATGTCGCCAAAACACCCGATCTAATAGACTTCTTTATCGGAAAAGGAGTAAACGCTAGTTACGTCAAAGTTGAAGAATGCTTTGATCTTTCCTCCGATCATTCTTCAGTTACCCTTTCACTGTGCGAATCCTTGGTTAAGAAACAAAGACCACCCAGATTAACTAACAGCAAAACTCACTGGGAAGATTTCCGAATAGACGTTGTAGACAATACTGAGTTGAAAGTAGCACTTAGAACGCCGTATCAACTTGAAAAAGAAGTTGAACGTTTTGTTGAAGTCATACAGCAAGCGGCCTGGAATAATACTCCCCGCGAATCGAACAAAGTTCCCAAAGTCGGCATAAGATACCCACCGGAAATCAGAGAAATGATAAAGAAGAAACGAAGAGCGCGTAAAAAGTGGCATGAAACCCGGGCACCACAAGATAAAACGTCCTTCAATAGGCTCTGCAACTTGTTGGACAAATCGATCAAGGGCTTCAATAACCAAGGTATTAATAACTACCTTGAAAAGCTCACAGCGACAAAGGATACCAACTACTCCATATGGAGAGCCGTTAAAAGTGTTCGAAAGCCCCAAATACACGTGGCGCCAATAAGAAGAAACCAGGATGACTGGGCGAAAGAAGATAAAGAAAAAGCTAATGTTTTCGCCTGCTGACCATCTTGCAGAAACGTTTAAACCATTCGACGGGGAAGTGCTTCCAGAGAATGTCAATACGCTAGACGTGACGACAAACTTTCTAGTAGAAAAGGCTACACTTAGGGAACTTAGACAAGTTATAGACACGCTTAAGCCCAATAAAGCCCCGGGATATGACTTAATAACGGGAGAGATACTTAAAGCGTTGCCGAAAAAAGGTTTGCTAAAGCTGCTCTATCTTATAAATGCCAGCATTAGATAGAGCATGTACCGCACCAGTGGAAAGTAGCCGAAGTTATTATGGCTCTGAAACCCGGTAAACCGCTGACTGAAGTCAAGGTCTTCGAGCGAATCCTTCTTAATTGTCTTAAACCAATTACCGACACAAATTCCCTCTTACCTGATCATAAATTTGGTTTTAGAAGCCAACACTCTACAGTTGACCAAGTGCATCGAATAACCGATGTAATTGAACGAGCAATCGAGTGTAAGTTAGTCTGTTCAAGCGCATTCCTTGACGTTTCGCAAGCCTTTGATAAGGTATGGCACGAAGGCCTAAAATATAAACTTCGACAAGCCCTACCCCAGCAATTGTCTCGTATTTTAGATTCATACCTGGAAGACCGACTCTTCCGTGTGAGACACGGAAACGAATATTCCACTTTTAAGACATTAAAGGCGGGGGTGCCGCAAGGAAGTGTACTTGGCCCTCTGCTATATTTACTTTTTACCCGCGATATACCGCAAACGGACGACACTGTCCTAGCCACATTTGCTGATGACACTGCCATTTTGGCAACGGCTAAAACAGTTGAAGAAGCAACTGCCAAGTTGCAACGTGCCCTTACACGGATTAACAATTGGACAAAGACTTGGCGAATCGCGCTTAATGAAAACAAGTCTGTCCACGTGAAATTCACTCTCAAGAAAATTGACAATCCACCGGTGTTTATCAACGCAGTACGAATTCCTTACGCGAACGAGGCGAAATATCTCGGTATGACAGTCGACGCTAAACTAAAATGGAGAGCACACGTTAAGAAAAAACGTGAAGAGCTTGAAATCAAATATAGAGATATTTATTGGCTTATTGGAAAGTATTCCAAGCTTAGCTTAGAGAACAAACTGCTGTTATACAAGCAAGTGGTAAAACCGATCTGGACATATGGTGTACAACTTTGGGGTTGTACTAAAAATAGTAACATTAATATTACAGACATTCCAAAATAAAGTTCTTCGAGGTATTTTTAATGCGCCGTGGTACATAAGAAACGATGATATCCACAGAGACTTAGGAGTCGAAAACGTTCAGAACGTAATTAAAATGTTTGAGCGAAAACATAATAATCGATTACAAGGTCATACGAATACTTCTATTCAACAGATCCTCGACGAGACAAATTTATTGCGCCGTCTGAAAAGGACTAAGCCTCTCGATCTAGCGCGGTGATTAGCAGCGCGTAATTTTCAATGGAAAATCGGATAGGCTCCAGAAAAAAAAAAAATTTAACTATGAAGCCTCCTGTTGCAATACTCGTAATTGCTTTAAGATAGAGTGTGTCTAAAGCTTTAAATACCTGGGTATAATCTTGGATAATAAACTACGAGTAAGTTGGTCCAAACATACAAATTATCTAAGATAATATCTTAACAAAGACGAGTAGTAAGACAACTGTATCACCTTAGTCTTTATTGTAATCATTCAACTTTAAAACTTGTGTACAACGGTTTATTAAAATCCAAATTGGAATATGGTATCACTTGTTGGGGCGGCGCTTACTTTAATAAAACCGATCCTTTATTATTAAAGCAAAAACATGCAATTAGAATTTTATGCAGAGTAAATCTGTTCAGCAACTCTACCGTTAAGACATCTCTATTGTTATAAAATTCTTAAAATATTTTTCCAAAATTCGGGTTTTTACACAGTTGGAAACACTGATACTTATGATTTGCAGGGTAATTCCAGAAATTTTGTTGTAGTTCCACCAGTTTATAAAGTTCATTTTGGATGATTTTATCTTGCTTCAGCACCCCGTCTGTTTAATCTACTTCCAGATTCTCTAAGATGTGAAAGAGTGAAAAATGTATTTGTTTATGGTATCAAAAAATGGCTCTTATCCTTTGACTATTCAAATATTAACAATTTGTTCATAAATGAATGTTTTTATTTTCAAGGAATACGTATTTATTTTTAACGTATTTATTGGTCTATGACATGCAAAAAGGGGATGATTTCCTAAAGAATACTATGTCCAAGTACATAAAAAACAACAGTTGAGCTTATGTTGTATTTAGTTTTCGTATTTGCGGCCCGGGTCAACCCCGGACAGATTTATTAAGATTATTGCAAGCAAATACATACTCGTATGGTACTTAAAACTAGCATTTTACTTAAAGAAAGCGGTTAAAGAAAGTTAGGACGTGAGGCATAGGTGGAAATAAGTATGTTCTTGAGGGAGAGTTTGCTGAGATGGTAGTCGAAGAGAGGCAGAATATCGTTAACTTAACGAAGCATCCTAGACATTGGCTAAAGGTGTCCGTAATTCGTTCTGTGAAGATTGAGCCGGAAAAGTGGCACAGACCTAAGATTGCGGGGATTGGTGTTAAAAGAAATAATTTGAAGTAAGGAAGGTCAATCGATATTATCTACTAAAATTTAATGAATAAAGAGAATGTCGGCAACTTTTCGGCGTATAGAAAGAGGTTGTAAATTTATAAGTTTCAACCGGTCAGTGTAAGGTGGTAAGTTTTGGTTATCATCCCAGAGAAGACCACGTAAAGCAAACCGTAAAAACCTGCGTTGAACAGCTTCTATCCGGAGGATGTGAGTTCTGTAGTAGGGTGACCAAACTTGGCTGGCATATTCAAGAAGAGGCCTAACAAAGGTTATGTAAAGTGATTTGGTAACATAAGGATTGGAAAACTCCTTAGTCCAGCGCTTGATAAAGCCAAGGGCAGAGTTGGCTTTTTTTTATTATACTATCAATGTGAGAACGGAAATTGAGTTCCTTATCGCATATAACACCTAAATCACGCAACTCATTCACTGAGGGAACAGGCAGATTAAAGATTAGATAGCAACGAGGTGAAGTAGGGAAGCGTTTGCGGGTATAAGTTATAGCCTGACACTTATTGACGTTAAGCTCAAGAAATTTCTTCTGACATCAAGTACAAAACCTGTCTAGATCTTGCTGCAGAAGTAGGCTGTCTGAGGAAGATGATATATTTCTAAATATTTTCATATCATCTGCGTAAACAGATATGTATGAATTTTTAATGATACAAGCAACATCATTAATGGTCAGAATAAATAATAAGGGACGAAGGTGGATGCCTTGGGGGACACCAGAGGAGGCTTTAATTGGGTCAGAAACCATGGACCTAAATAGAACATGGTAAAGTCGTTCACTTAAATAGGATTGAACCCAAGTTATAAAGTTTATCTGGAAACCAAGAGCCTTTAATTTTAGAAGGATTATATCATGAGAAATTCTATCAAAGGCTTTGCTGAAATCGGTGGAAATCACATCAACTTCGTTTCCAGATTCCAGTGCACATAAAGTGCTTGATACGAATTCCGTTAAGTTGGTGGTGGTAGATCTGCCTTTGAAAAATCCGTGTTGGTTTAGGGAAACAATAGATTTACAATGGAAAAGCATTATGTCATAGATAATGCTCTTAAAAAGCTGAGGTATGCAGGACAGTTTAGCAATTGGTCGATAGTTGGAAATATCGTCTTTTCTACCTTTTTTATGTAGGGGAATAATAAACGATCTTTTCCAGGTTGAGGGAAATAATCCCTGGGTGATAGAAAGCTGAAAGAGAGCTGTAAGAGGTTGGGCTAGATGCATTTGACATTTCTTTAAAAATATAGGGGGAAGATCATCAGGGCCAGCAGAATAATCATCTTTGAGTTTTATTATTTTATCTCTAACTTGTTCTAAAGTTATAGACACCGATTCCAAAGTTGTTTGTGGGCAGCTGTTTAAGTAGGAAAAGTAAGAATGGTCTGTCTGTTGAGAATGAATGGCGAACGCTAACGCGAACGAAATGAGTGTGTGTTTCATAGTTATTATGGAGAGTTTGGCAAAGTACAGAGAAATTTATTTGGGCAGACTGGTAGTAGAAGAAATCAGTCTCGGAACGCGATTTTAAGTAAATATACCAGAGCTTATTGCTCTTGTTACGAAGAGATCGCAGCTCTTTATTATACCAGGGTGGTGACGATGAGGGATTCCTTTTGGGTAAAAAAGGCACAGATTGGGAGAGACATTTTAAAATTTCGGTATAAAAGGATGAAAGAGCATCGTTTACCGTAAGGTTAGGGTTATCGTAGAGAAAGTTTAAATTGACCATACTGAGGAGGTTGTTCAGTTTGGCGTAGTTAGCCCTATGAAAATTAAAACTGTAAGAATATTCATAGGAAACGGGATTAAAACCATTGTCATATGTCAGCGTAAGAGAAAGGGGAGGTTGGTAACTATCCAACTTAGAAAGCAGATGTTTACTTTCTAAAACGACGCAGTTATCTGTATCAGTGGCGGAGACTAGGTCGAGTTGTCTGCCGATGTTATTGGTGACACCGCTTAATTGATATAGACCAGAGTCAGTTAGGCAGTCGATGAAAGGATTCTCTTTATCAGAGGTAGGATTTGTTGCAGTATAGTAGCACTGATCAGTCTGAGTCCATAGAAGCTTAGGTAGATTAAAATCACCTAAAAAATAACAACGTCAATGGGATCAGCAGCATTAAATATGCAGTCGATTGCATCAACAGCTAGCTGGTAACCTTGAATTGGTTGAGAGGGGCGAATATAACAGCAACAAATATATATGTTGCGCTTGCAAATAGGAATTCTAGCGCAAACAAATTCAAAGAATGCAGTGGACGATTTTTTAAAGGGTCTAGATTCGAGACGAGAGTGTATAGCTAGAAGTACACCACGGCCATATAAATTCTCCTCTTTATCTAGACCATCGTCACGGTGTAAATCGAAGTCTCGGGAAAATAATTCATTATTCATAATATCAGGGGTGAGATTGGTTTCTGTGAGGGCAAGGATGTCGTAGGGCAGAATCTGCGAATTAATATATATAACAGAAATCTTAGTTCGTAATCCTCTTACGTTTTGATAATACAGGGACAGATATTTGGGAGGCTTCGGCAAAGAATTGAGTGGTGGGTTAGGAGCGATGGTAGTTTTTGAAACTAGACCGTGTTCTCTGGAGGTGTAGTATCCGTTTGGAGCTAACATGAGACGCAAAAGAAGAGAGATCATTAGCCACGTCATCAGGAGTCATATCTAATTGCTCATGAAAACGTATTAAAAGTTGCCGCAGATCATTATGATTAGTGGGGAGGCCTACTTGCAGAATGGAAACCATTGCATTGGTTTTCGTTATACCGTCGATACAGACAGTCAGGCTTATCATGTAGGTAGGCGAGATATAAGCGAACATTATCATATAATCTGCGGTCTCTTAAACGAGAGAGAACATACCGGCCATCTTCCCCAGAATCGATAAGGTGCTTGGTTAACTTTGCCTTTGGAGGAAGAATGGGGTCTAAAAAAGAAGGTGGTGTGGTATTAGGGTGGGAGTCTATCTTAGAACATAGGGAGGGATTTAAAATATGGGAGCGAATAAAGTTGGGGTATGCCGTTTTTGTATGAGTGGAATGAGGAGATGTTGGGTATTGTAAATGACTGGGAGGAGGATCTAGATTGAAAGATTGAGTTGGACGCGGTGGAAGAACGTTTAGTATATACGCGATTGGCAGTATGAATTGAAGGAGGAGTGAAGACAGGAAATGTCCCAACTTTAAAATTCCAATTTGCATCAGGAGTTTGATTGTTAGGAGTTGGGTTTTTTTTTGGAAGAGTGAGGCTTCGGTATAGGGTTAGACTTAAAATTAACATTATTCTGTTTTTTAAATTTAGTGGATTTTGAGGTAAAGGTAGTATCCTTGCGATGTTTGTTGTTTCCTCTATTCAGTTTAATTCTTTCCATAGTTAATCCGCCCAGATTGATGACGTCGGAAGCAGGGTTGATAAACATCCATTCATATTTTGACGGGATGCTTACCTTGAAGGTGAAGGTCTTACGACAGTTGCTGACATCTATTTTAAATTTAGATTTGAAGAGACTAGTTAGTCTGTTTCGATCGAGGAGAGTACCTCTTATTAAAAAGGCAACTGACTCAGCTTTGTTGAAATTGTTCAACTTTTTTATTCTCGTGTTCCACTCCGAAAGTGTCCATAAGATTCCGAATCTTGAGATTGTGGGTTCAGGAGTTGGTGTAGTAGCATCGTTTACCGAAGAGGGGTGTGGTGGAGGAGAAGATGATCCAGGAGTTACTGGTGGTTCCATAATTGCAGATTCAAGCATCTCAGTAAGAAGCGAGGTGTTGTATGATGCAGTCGGTGGGGGCTGGGATTGCACCGGTATGTCTTCGATTTTACTGGAAGTTATCCGGATTTGATCAGCAATTTCGATTAATAGCTCGCGTGATTTGGATATATCGTTGCTTAAATCGTTTATTTGGCACATTTTTTTTTTCTTTTTTATAATTTACGCGCGCCTAAGGGGTTGATACCCTTTTACTGTTGCCAGGGCGCGGGCGGAAAGATAGAAGGAGGAGAAAGGAAAATTGTTTTTGTAGTGGTTTGAAACTCAGGTGTGTTTGGTTTCTATGTTTGCTCTCCAGGGGTGGGAGTCCGAATAGGACGGAGAGTTTTTCTTCACTCAGAGTGATTCGAGATATAATTCCCAGTATTTTTTTCATTGCTTGAAACTCTTATAACAGCCAAATCTACGTGTCAGTGTTATGCCTTCACATGCAGAATTTTTTTGTCTGAGTTCCAATTATACAATGAAAAACTGATTTTGCCATGGGCAGGATTCGAACCTGGACCCTCCGAGTGAGAAGCGTTTGCTACTACCACTACACCACGGCCACCCCACATGATGTTTATGAGCAACTGATCATTATTAGGCGGAGAGGGAACGCTGCTTCTGGATGTACTTTGAAGATGAAAATCGAGGGAAGATCGTAGAGAACTTAAAGAGTCTGTTATTGTAGGGGTGTACGATTTTATTATTGATTTAACACTATGGGATAGAAAACTTTTTGAATCTTCACTAAAGTCATGTTTGTCATTTCATTTTATTAAGTCGCTGTTTTGAGCCAACTGCATGGATAAGTTTCTAAATTGAGTCTTGTTATAGATTGCAGACTGCACATCCATTCATTTTTATTACCTAACTCTCACTTCGCATGTGGCGGCAGGCCAATTGTTTTAAATAGCACTATACTTACATCTTTACCGTTAGATAGAATGATGTTGAACAGGAGTTTTTAGGTAACAATCTACATGCGCTTGATCAGCAAAGTGATTATTTAGAGGATTCTGGAGATTCTGAAGATGATATTGATGATGGAGAGCTTTCAGAAGTTGACCCTGATTATGTTCCAGATGTGCCTCTTCCTGATTTGCGCGTTGAACAAGTAGGCGATGGCTTGCGACAAGAAGAAGAAATACATATGCAAATTGAATCTGGTGAGCGGCGTCAAGAGGATTTTCAGGAGAATGAACCTGTTGGACCAAGCAGAGGAATGCGCTACACAGCTAGAAACGTCCGTTATTCTGATATTTGGTGGTCTATACCAGGTGAATTTCAGAAATCCAGGGCAATAAATGATCAAAACAAACGAAAGAGACAAGAAGCAAGATGCAAACAAATATTTTCAAAAAATAGGTTTGATAAACCTAGAAATTATTGGTAGGTACTATGGTTCTTGACAAACAGGAAAAACGAAGAGTGCCTATGAAGACAATCGTTTGTCAGCAACACCAAAGATACTTCCACGATGGTATGATACGGATGCAGATGAGATGTATACATATATTACAGTATTACTGTTTGCAGGTGCCGAAAAATCGTCAAAAGAAGAAGCGAAGGACTTATTTGATCAATATGCCTTTTTATAGAGGTACCATGTCTTTAGAACGATTTGAACAAATTTTAGTTTAGTTCGGTTCGACAATTCAAGAACTAGAGCATTCCGCATGCAAACTGATAAGCTGGCAGCTTTTAGATATACTTAGATATACGTCCTGGTGACCATATTCAGTAATGAAATGAATGAACAGAGGTAAACTCTTAGAGCTTGAATGATTGGAATATTGCTTTTGTTGTTTTTAATAGCCAGAATTGCGCTTAGAGAGTCACTGCATATAGCTGTTTTGTAAGTTAAATTGAAGGCATACGAATATACGAATTTTGATCAGGGGTGGTAAATTGTTGAAGTAAAATTGTATTTTGGTACCGGTTACTCCATCTTTATATGAAGCATGCGTGTATAGAACGAAACTAAAATTGCCAGTTCCTATGATTTCAGCAAACTTTTGTCTATAAACTTCATTTGGTGTACTTTCTTTTGAAGTTTTTGTTAAGGAAATATCTATAAGATATCCAGGAAACAACCAAGGAGGAGTTTGGTCATCATAATTGTGCATATCAGGTATGCTTATCCGCGAAGTTTTAATGTTGCGAATTGAGCTGTAGATGGCACTTCTGTTCTACGAGTTTTCGGCTTGAATCCAACCTGATTTGCAAATATCATGAAGAGCATGCTTTGTATTTACAATACTTTTAGAAACAAGTTTATTTTGCGCTATAACTTTCTTATTCTTAAAGCTTAAGATATTAACCTCGACCAGTAATGCTTCGATGGGAGTTGAAGGTAAGCGGTTCTTAGCATAGCATTTATTTTCACTTGCACGTTTTGGCCGTTTTGCTTAGTCCAATGAGAATTTACACTCAAGCCGTTCTGGATAGCTCCTCTTAAAAGCGTTTTTGCTATATCGATTGCAGTGTTCATATGAGGGCCCTTGTACTTGCTGCAAATTATTTTAAACAAATTATTTGCTTTGCTGAGTTCTTGTGATATTATTCTTTTATGAGAACGCCATTTTCAAGTTTTAGTGCAGACCAGTCCTAGAATTTTAGCGTTGTTTAGAAGAGGAATGTTTGTAAACGCAATATTTATAGCAAATACGAGTATGTAATGCATCCATTTTATTTATTGGCATTTTTGCTCCGGATTCCTGACACCATTTAAGTGCTTTTGACACTGTAGAATGTAAAGTATCTTTGACTACCTCTGGTTTTCCCGATGCTAAGATGAAAATGTTGTTGGCATAAGTGAGTATGGTTTTTGTTTGTACAAGCTCTGATTGAAGTATTTGAAGAAGTGGATTTACATAAGCATTGTATAACACTGTGGAGATTAGTGAACCTTGCGGTATTCCATTCTGAATGCCAGTAACAATTGAAAGGTGTCCATTTATCTTGACAATGATTGTTCTATTTGACATAAAAGAAACAATTACCTGAAGTAGTTGCTTGTTGATTCCCCAGTCTTTTAGTTGGCTGATCACTCCATACGTAGTTACCCTTTCAAACGCTTTCTCCAAATCCATGGACAAAAGAACAGAGTGGTGACGTAAGGCTAACTCTGCTTGTACTGCATGATCTAGCATGTGAAGCAAGGTGTGGGTGCCTCTACCTGGTCTAATACCTTTCTTGAGTCCATTTAAGCCTGCTCCCTATTATTTTCTCGAATAATTTGGACAGTACTGAAAGAAGGGATATTGGACGGTAGCTGTCTAAAGAGTTTTGGTTCGTATTGGGCTTGGGAATTGGAATTAAATGAGCTTTCTTCCATTCATGTGGATAAACACCTACTTTCAAAATATTATTGTATAACCTCACCAGTCGGAGTATTACTTCTACTGGTAGATACTTAAGCATTTTGAAAGAAATTTTGTCGGCAGCGGGAGTTGTACCTTTGGTTCTGCTTAGTAATTTCATTAACTCGTTAATTGTGATCGGGTTGATTAGTATGTCAAGCTTACAGCTAAGCTTTTCTTGAACACTGTTTTTCAGCCTTAAAACATGGTCCGGAAAGCTATTATCGGAACTATACATAGCCGATTTGGTTGCAAAGAGTTGGGCTATTGCACATGGGTCTAAAATAGGGTCTGTCTATTGACATTCCGGACATTGAGAAATGCTACTTCAAACAAAATCAAAAAAAAAATGCTCTTCGGAACTCAAGTCGATCGTCTGTGTACAGTTCGCAAACATTTCGACAAAACAGCGAATTATGTGTGCAAAGAGGAAAAACCATCAATGAAATCAATGATTCCTTAACGAGATACTCCCAGGCTCTCCTTATAAAGACTAAAGAAGCAGTGAAACAGAAAGGCTATAAATATGTATGGTTTAACTTAAATTATGCTTAATTGCAAGCTGATACTCATACTATAGGCACAAGTTGGGAGCGTATTTATCGGATGCCCCTTGTTAATGATCAAACTAACTTTCTGCAGGAAAAAATTGCTTTCCTCTTTAACAAACATGTGCCGTTAAAAACAAAACCTGCTAGGCCGTCTCACTTTCAATGGTTTACCCCTAATATCCTACAGCTTATGAAAAAGCGTGATGATGCCTATAAAAACTGGAAAAAATACAGAATGCCTGAGTTCTTAAATATATATCGCAAATTACGTAATGAAGCGGTTTCTAAAATAAGAAACGCCAAGCGTGTCTTCTACTATCGGAAGTTCGGTAGCTGCTCCTCAGGCAGAGAGGTTTGGAAACATATCCGTGAACCTGGGTTAGAAAAACAAAGGCCTAAAACTCCCGATGATATAGACTGCAACCACCTTAACTCAACTTTTTTAATGTCAAGTGATCCACCTTCAGTAAGCTTAACTACTTTCGACCAGCCACCGGATGATTGTAGAGAATCATACTTTGAATTCTACAGATTACGCGAAGAAGACGTTGCAGAAGCGGTACTATCGATCAAATCAAATGCTATGCGGATCGATGAAATTCATCCAAAATTTGTTAAGCTTCTGCTTCCATATTTACTGCCTTTTATAACACATATCTTCAACTCAATTTTAACGACGTCAGTCTTTCCCACTCATTGGAAAGACGCTAAAATCATTCCTATTCCAAAGAAATCGAATGGAAATGCAGTTGAATTCAGACCTATCTCAATTCTGTCATTCCTTTCAAAAGTTTTTGAGAAATGTATTCTCAAACAGATTCAAATCTATCTACAGTGTAAAGAACTGCTTTGTGAGAATCAATCTGGCTTCCGTCAAAAACGAAGTTGCAAGACTGCGTTATTATTGGTAATTGACGAAATTAGGAAAGCTATTGATGACAACCATGCTACAATACTAACGTTACTTGACTTTTCGAAAGCATTCGACACCGTTAATCTCACTATACTTTGCTTAAAGCTCAGAAAAGAGTTTAAATTTTCATTGCCCCCTACAAAACTTATATTTTCTTACTTAGAAGGAAGACGACAACAGGTTGTAGCGGGAAACCGATGTTCATGCTATTTGCCTATAAAGAGGGGAGTACCGCAAGGCTCCATTCTTGGACCATTGCTTTTTTCGCTCTAAGTAAATGAACTGCCAAAGGTTGTCGTGCATTGTGCAATTCATATGTTCGCGGATGATGCCCAGATCAATTTAAGTTCTCCCATGAATTTGGTTCACGAAGCCACTGCGCAGGTGAATGAAGATCTCCAGCGTATACTTGGTTGGTCAGCTAAGAACGAACTGCGTCTTAATGCCCAGAAAACAAAAGCACTTGTGATCCATAAAAGAAAACTGGACCTTAATCACTTTCCACCAATCCAACTAGCCCAAAGTCCAATAGAGTACGTCGACCGCGCCAACAACCTGGGCCTGATATTTAACCGGACCCTTACTTGGTCTACCCACATAAACGCCACTATAGGTAAGATATATGGTGGATTACGTGCTCTCTGGACTGCACATCGCTTTGTTCCTACATGGACAAAGCTCTTGTTAGCGAAAACCCACCTAATACCGATTCTGCTACGAGTATATTGTTCTGAAATCTTTTGCTGCCCCGACTACGACTCCAGACGAAAGCTCAATGTCGTGTATAATAATATTGCCCGATTTGTATTTCACCTAAAACGATATGACCATATTTCCTTTTACTCAAAGCAAATCAGCGGATGTACATTTGATAATGTGCTCAAATACAGAACGCTAAGTCTCTTACATGGCATAATTCAAATTAAGCAACCAGCATACCTATTCAATAGGCTACGCTTCCTTCAGTCAGGTAGATCATGTATGCTTTTTCAAACGAGCTATGCCTGCTTGACGTCTGAACGCCAATTCTTCGTAAACTCCGTACGGCTGTGGAATTCTTTGCCCATAAATATTAGGAAAATTAGAAGCACAAAACAATTTAAAATCTCTCTCTTAAAATACCTGGCCAATGAAACTAATTAGATTTAGAATTTTAAACGCTTAAAATGTTCAATTTGTTTCTAAAGCCAATTGTTCTTTTCTATTCTTTTCTCTCTTTTACTTTATCTTACTTACTTTATTTTACTTTATTTTGTTATCACTTCCTGAATTCTTATTGTTATATAGGTTATGTACCCCACAAATTCCGATACCCGATCCATGTTTTCATTTCCCTTTTAGAGTCAAATACAATATTTTCCCACATTTTTCACGATAACGTTGCAAAGGAAGTGTCAAGTATCGGAAAAGTCACACGCGCAACATAAAAAATAAAGCTGAGATAGCAAAGTAAAAAGTAATTTAAGGGAATGCCAAGTGGGCACTAGTAGTCAGTAAGTTAAAAGTGTTAGATTAGATTGGAGAAATAAAGAATAAAATTTTTTTTCGACAAATCCGAAATTAAGTTTTTAAATGGCGCAGTCGGTAGGATTCAAATAAACAGTTTTGAATCCATATGAGAACGAGCGAAACGAAAACGCGTAAAGTGTGAGAAGTGGCTCTCAAGATCAAGGCAAAAGTTCGACTCTGAAAAAAAAAAAACTTTTGGAGGAGCATACGTGCAACTGTGTACCAAGTGTGAGAATATATTCTACTATTGGACCCGTTAAATAAAAACCTCAAAAAGTACATTAGATAAAATAGTATACCGGATGAAGAAGTGTTTCTAAAAATCAGAAAAGATAAACCTCAAACCGGATATTTAAAGTAAAACTTTATTGACCCAGTGATCTAACATTATTTAAAAGGTTAGCTAAAAATAAGCTAGACCAGGTGCTGACTCAAACTTAACAAAAAGAGGTATAGAAGAGATTTAGGAGACAAGCCTTATGATTTATTAGTAGGTATGGACCTCTTGAGCAAAATCGTTAAGACGATTGATTTTAATGAGAAAACAATTATTCTAAAGAATGGATCATTATTACCGATCTATTCAATAGAAAACGAAACAACTCTTGATTGTTTCGAACTTAACTCTTGTAAAAAAGAGCTTGACTTAAGTCACTTAAATAAAGAGGAATTTCAACAAATAAAAACGCTTTTAGATCAATACACAAATCTTATTTATCAGGCAGGAGACCAATTGACAAATACCGATTCTATAATGCATGAAATACGGACTACGACCGACCAACAGATTAACTCGAAATTATATAGACTACCACCTAAACATGACGAAGAAGTGAGACGGCAACTACATGAAATGGAAGGAAATCGAATAGTAGATACGCGTCACCTATAGTTGTAGTAGCAAAAAAATTAGACAACAAAACGGGACAACAGAAATTTCGAATATGTGTAGATTATAGAAAATTAAACGAAATTACGATCGATGATAAATATCCCATTCCCAATATAAACGGTATATTGGATAAATTGGGAAGAGCTCATTATTTTTCTTCGTTAGATCTGGCTAAGGGATACCATCAGATAAAGATGCATCCCAATGACATTCATAAAACAGCTTTCGTCACACCAAACGGGTTGTACGAATTCGTGAGAATGCCATTTGGCCTTAAGAATGCTCCAGCAACCTTTCAAAGGTTGATGAATGAGATTCTTAGGGAATATATTAACAAGATGTGCGTCGTCTATTTAGATGACATACTGGTTTTTTCAACCAGCTTACAGGAACATATTAATTTGTTAAAATTAATATTTCAGAGATTGGCTGAACACAATCTAAAAGTTCAATTCGATAAATGCTCTTTCATGAAGAAAAATACGGAATTCCTGGGACATGTCTTAACAGCTGAAGGCATGAAACCGAACCCAGTTAAAGTAAAATGTATCCAAGAATATCCATTACCGAAATCAGAAAAGCAATTAAAACCCTTTTTGGGAGTGACTGGCTTCTACCGCAAATTTGTAAAGGACTATGCTAAAATAGCTAGTCCAATGATAAAGTATTTAAAGAAAGATAAAACTATAAACGTAAACGATCCCGAATATATCCAGGCATTTGAAACCCTCAAAATGAATATTATTAAGCACTCAATTCTGAAATTTCCAAATTTTAATAAAACATTTGTAGTAAATACTGATGCAAGTAATTACGCGATCGGGGCAGTCCTAATGCAAGAAGGAAAACCCGTGTGTTATGCCTCACAATCTCTGAACGATCACGAAAAGAATTACTCTGTCACTGACAAAGAATTCTTGGCGATTGTTTGGGCCGTTAATTATTTTAGGCCATATCTATGGGGTAAAAGATTTAAAATAGTAACTGACCATATGCCCATAAAATACTTAAATAAAAAATATACCGGAAAGGAATTAGCCAAAGAAACCAACGGTGGTTACTAAAACTTCAAGAGTACCAATTTGACATCGAATATCTGAAGGGAAAAGAAAACAAAATAGTAGACTTTCTAATTCCGGAGATTAACAACAAAGCTAATTTTAACGATCAAATAGACTGTCAATCAATAGATAATATTTCAGAAGATGCCACAGTTCATTCACAAGATGAACAACAGTTAGATAAAAGAAGCAATAGTAAATATTTATAAAACACAATTAATACTCACTAACGACACTAACACAGAAATAGAAGTGGTACACAATAGAAGAATTATTTACGTAGACATGACTAGAGAAATAGGTTATTGGACCGATTTATTGCGGAGATACATTAAACCAGGTGTTATAGGAATATACACTGAACACATGATCAGATATCATGAGTTTAATAAGATACAACAACTTTTAATTGAACTTTTTAGTCATGACAAGAAAATTAAATTCGTAAAGGCAACTCTGAGGGCTAGGGAAATAGAGACTTTGGAAGAAGTTCAGAAACAAATTTCAATTTACCACACAAAAGAAAGCTTACATAGCGGTATCGTTGAAACATACCACAGCCTGAAGAATAAAATCTATTATCCGAAATTAGTAAAAGAAATAACAAAAATAATTAATAACTGCAAGACATGTCTAGAAGTCAAGTATGAAAGGAAACCGAATAAACCTAAATTTGAAATTAGCGAAACACCTTTTAGGCCAAACGAAATTTTACATATGGACAATGGACATCTATTACTTCATGAAACAATCATTTTTAGCCTTAATAGATAAATTAACGAAAAAAGCATATGTCTATTTTTTAGCCAATAGAAATTGGATTAAGAAAATTGAAACTTTAGAAGAACACTTTTCGAAGTTCGGTAAACCTAAAAAATTAATAACAGATAACGAATTTAGATCCGAAAACTTCAAAACATTTTTAACCGAACAACAGGTTGATTTGCACCTAACCAAAGCAAACACACACACGGGAAATAGTGATATCGAAAGATTTCATTCGACCCTCCAAGAGAAATTAGTAACAATTAGAAATGAAGACTTAACACTAGTTCAAAAAGTCCATAGGGCAGTCAACAACTATAACAATAGGTATCACTCAACAATAGAAATGACCCCAGAAGAAGCAATGTTTGCTGACTTTGCAACACTTGCTAATAGGATAAAACTGAAAAAAGAAAAATACATTAATAAACTAAACCAAGATAGGCAAGAATATAGAGAGAATAGGAAAATAGTACCAGTTAAGAATTATAGGAGAAACTATTACAAAAATGAACCTAGGTATAGACTTAAGAAAATGGATAAAGAGCACCCAATAAATATTAAGCCACCACGTAAATTTGCATTTGACGACATTTACATATCTAATACTGACCTTACTAGTAACACAACCAGCAATAGCTACACTACAAATAACCCCACTAACAACTGACAACGGATACGCTTTAATCAACATGGGACAAACAGAAATAATAAAAGATACAAAAACAATACTTCACATAATTGTTACTAACGAATTTCAACGAACCCTGAATATGATAACAGAAAGTTTAAGGACACTACAAATAGCAGACGACGTGACAATTAGAAAATTAGTAACCAACATTGAAGCAAAACTAAAAGCAATAGAACCCGAAAAGACAAGACAAAAAAGAGGACTTATAAACCTAATAGGTACAGCACAAAATTGGCTATTTGGACATAACAGGACAGACAGGACATAACAGAACATATTAGAAATATAGAAGAAAATGACAGTAATGCAGTTTTTAACCTAAATAAACAAATCGAAATCAATTCCCATTTTCATGACACAATCAGTGACCTTAAGAGCATCATAGAAATAGATAGGAACCAATTAATCCAGACATATAAAGAACTTACAGATAACGAAAAGCGGATTATTCGACAACAGCTCAAAATCGACCAAACCTTGAAACTACGAATTTTAGAAGATAAATTAAATCAAATAATAGATAGTATTGCTCTAGTTAAACAAGGACTTTTCCACCCAAGTCTGATGACGGCGACAGAAATAACCGAGGCAGAACTAGATTTATATAAGTTAAAGAATATAAGAATAAGTTTGTTAAAATATAGCACAGGGAAATTAATCATTGCAATTAAAATACCACATACTTACAAACTAGTAGATTTTAAGCTTATCACAGCAGTACCCACAGAAAGAAATCAGGAAATAATAATTGAAGACCAATATGTTATAGAAATTAATCGAACTAAATATCAATACGACAATAAAATTTTATATGAAAAAGATTTAATACCAATAAACAATTGTATTACAAAACAAAACTGTGAAATGAAAGAAAATAAATTAATGGAAATTGTATCACTAGATGAATATACTATACTGTGTAAAAACATGAATAACGAAACAATTATAAACCATTGTGATGATCGAAACATAAAATTAAGTGGAAACTATTTAATTGTAATCAATAATTGCTCAATAGAAATACTTAATCAAACGTTTGGCAATAAAAATATACAATTTGTGGACAGATTCTTCTACAATGAAGAAGGAAAAATCAATTTTACTAGGAAGCTAGACTTTAAGGAAATTATGTTAAAAACGTTTGTAAACTTAGAAAATATTAAAATATTAAGATTTCATAAAAATGTTAATTACATCGCTATCTCAACTTTATTAATAATCATGATCATAATCAGCATTTTAATAATAACCATTACTAGAAGCAATAAAAAACTGAAACTTGTAATTAAGAACCAAATTCCCAAAAATATAAAAATTCAGGAGAATTTTCAGACTAACGGGGGAGAGGTTATGTACCCCACAAATTCCGATACCCGATCCATGTTTTCATTTCCCTTTTAGAGTCAAATACAATATTTTCCCACACTTTTCACGATAACGGCAAGTCAATGGTTGCAACAAAGTGTCAAGTATCGGAAAAGTCACACGCGCAACATAAAAAATAAAGCTTAGATAGCAAAGTAAAAAGTAATTTAAGGGAATGCCAAGTGGGCACCAGTAGTCAGTAAGTTAAAAGTGTTAGATTAGATTGGAGAAATAAAGAATAAAATTTTTTTTCGACAAATCCGAAATTAAGTTTTTAAATTATATACTTGCACAAACTTGTATCTGATATTTGAAAAATTTAAGGCTTCCACATTTAAAAGATTCCATTATCTTACCGTGTAAGCAATACTCACTTAGTAAATAAATAAATAAATAAAAAAATAAATAAATAAGTACTTGAAAGTACTGCTCAAGTACTTTGGTACTTAAATAAGCAATACTTGGTACTTGCGACGAAGTACTTAAAAAATACTGGTACTTGGCTTTTTCAAGTACCAGTAACCAAGTACTGAAGTACAAGCACAAGCGCCGGTACTGGTTTACAGCTCTGCTTGTAATAATACCAAAAGCATCATCAGCACGTAACGGAAAACTCCAGTTAAACAGCAAAATTTGGCTTGTCTTGGCTTTGTTTGTCAACGCCAAGAACAGCATAGAATAGCCCAACAACAGAATTGCTCCAGTGACACAGTCATTAGGAATGCAAACAAAACAACATGTTTGTTATCTGTTAACTATCAATTCTTCATTGTACGATAGAATGTTTTTGTACGAGTATTATTCTAAGTATTATACTAATCTTTTTTATCAAGTCAATCGAATAGGTACACACAGAGTCATGGTTGGCTTCGTATGAGTAGAAAGTTTTCAAGAGAATTTTAAGTGGAAATTAGCTATGTTGTAAAGTATCCCTAACACGTGTCATCAATCGTGCAACATTTGTTATTTATCGAGTTTATAGAAAGTGTGATTAAAATAGGAGTTTGTTTTTAAAAATAACATAAAATGAAGAAAAATCAATTATTTCCGGTATGGTATGGCTTTATTAGAAAGAGCGAACATTCCCACTAGTTATGGAATACGAGTTCATCCATGTGGCTGCCTAAGCTGCTGAGTTTGAAGTAGCACAACCTGTCAACCCAATTTTCCAAGACCTTGTTGACTGTTTCTGGCTCTATCTCACGTACGGCTCCGACGAAGGGTATGAATCGTTTTTGTATTATCCGCATAATATCGATCTTTAAGGGGAGCACTCTACAAACAAAAAGGCACGATTTCGAGAGGGAAAGAGCTGTCGGTGCTAGAACAACATATGATTGGCAACCTCGCGCTAAAATGAAAAATTAAATTCTGCTGTGCAATCGCAATGGAGAAGAAACTAAGTGTCAAACTGTTACCACAACACAAATAAAAAATATTTCGCTGACGTAGACTGTTTTATTTTACTCGTGTGATCTATATGGATCACAAGTAATACAATAATAAAAACGGCTATTGAATTGAGGTATTATAGAAGTGACAAATACTCCCTAAAAAATTCCTCAATAATGAAAAATGGCTGCTTTTTTTTGTTTAAAGAAACTTTTTTTTTTTTTTAAATATTATATTTGTGATCTAAGGTGAGCATCCTCATTTTAACTATTTATTGCAATATTCAAGTTCTAGAAATGGTTTATAATGGCTTATTCAAATCTAAGTTGCAGTATGGTATTTCTTGCTAGGGTGGTGCGTATTTTAATAAAATAGAACCTTTATTAATTAAACAAAAGCATGTCTTAAATATTCTGTGTAAGGTAAAGCCTTACAAAAGGTTTTGTTTGATATTTATTATACCAGGCTAAAATTTACCTATACAAATGACAAACTTAATGATTGAATTTCTAGACGATTTAATAAATGTAAATTTTACAATATAAATTTTACAATATATGAAGTAAATTAGACTTAAAACTTTAAATATGTTGATTATGACAGTCGGAATACGTTCTTCTGTGAAAAATGGCTTTCCGGAAAATGCTCGATTTTTACCTCATGACATCAAGTTACTGTCAGCAACCTGTTCATTTGGCTGCCCTGCTACAGTGCTGCCAGGTTCGTCAACAGTCCCCCCGATAAGTCGGTGCTATTCTCCGGCTTATCGCATCCAGAAGAACTGGCTACATCTAAGATAGCCAACTTCGATACAGGTCTTAAGTAGACACCGGATGCAGTTTGAACAATTGCGCTTCGTATGATTCCATCAGTTCCTTCTTTTGTCTTGATTGCTCTCCCCTTCGGCCAAAGGTTTCTTGGATTGTTGTCGTCAACAACAATGACAATGTCATCTATAGAAATACTTTTCGTGGTCTTGAACCACTTTGTTCTACGAGTTAAGTCGGGCAAATACTCTCTTATCCACCTGCGCCAGAAAGAGTTTCCAAACTGTTCTATTAAGAGCCAATTTCTTTTTAGAATGTAGCCCACATCCATGAATTCTCCAAGCGGCTTAGTTCCACTAGAAGAGCCAAGTAAAAAATGGTTAGGTGTGAGTGCTTCTTCTTCCTCTCCTGTTAAAGGGACGTACGTAAGTGGGCGAGTGTTTATAATATTTTCTACTTCAGCCATCATAGTAAGTAGAAGCTCGTCGCCAGGATTTCTTGTTGGCATCGTCGCAGCTAGCGTTTGTTTAACTGAACGAATTAAACGTTCCCAGCTACTGCCTATATGAGGCGATGCCGGTGGTGTAAATGTCCACTTAAGTTGTCCTTCCCCCACGCTTTCAACTATCTTGTCCCTATCAATTCGCTCAACTGCCGCACGAAGTTCCTGACTTGCACCCCTAAAATTTGTCCCATTGTCTGAATAAATGTGTATCGGCATACCCCTTCTAGATATGAATCTTTGTAACGCAAGAATATATGAATCTGCCGTAAGTGAGTGCGCGACTTCAATGTGTATACCTCGTATTGTCAAACAGGTGACAAGCACTCCCCAACGTTTTTCTCTTCTCCTCCCTACTGCAACAAATATTGGACCAAAGAAGTCTATGCCAATGAATGAGAATGGTCTAGTAAATGTTTTTAACCTCGCCGGTGGAAGTTCTCCCATCAGTGGAACATACGGTCTAGCTTTCAGATTGGAGCATTGTTGGCATCGCTTTTGTACAGCCTTCATAAGAACCCTTAAATGAGGAATGTAAAATCGCTGGCGGACTTCATTTACGACTGTCTCATTATATTGATGATGGAACTTTCTATGATAATGATCTACAATTAGAAAGGTGATATAATGGTGTCTGGGTAGAACGACTGGCCTTTTTGTATTAAAACAAGCTTCTGTAGATGCATCGATTCGACCTTGAATGCGTATTACCCCAGCATCGTCTAAGTATGGTGTTAATTTTTGAAGTGGGCTAGAATCTGCAACAAGCTTCGATGTTTTCAGTGCAGCGACCTCATCATGAAAATGTTTTAGCTGTGCTTCCTTGAATAAATAAATTTCAGCTTCTTCGGTACATGTGAACTCGGCATGGATGTTTCGATATTTTCGTGTCTTACGAATGAATGCAAATACTTTCGACATAACATGTAACACCTTTTTCCAGCAAGAGTATCTAGTCACATCAATTATAACATTTGATTTTTCGATAGAATGGTGTAATTGTTCTACAAATTTTACTGCGGATGAATTCGTTGTCAGCTCGCATTGGGGCCAATGGTCCTCTGATTTCCAAAGAAACTCCGGTCCCTTGAACCACTGACTTTCAGAGGAGCTATCAAGTTTCGAGCGAGATCTTGTAGCTTCATCGGCGGCGTTTAATTTTGATGGCACCCATTTCCAAAGATCAACATCGGTTTTTTCGAGAATTTCTCCAATTCTAATTCCGATAAATTGCTTGCGTTTTCGATTTTCTACTTTTATCCAGTGTATAACTGTTGTCGAATCCGTCCAATAAATTCTCCTTTTAAAATCTATTGTATGAGCTTCTATTATGGAAGCCGCTAATATTGCTCCCAATAGAGCAGCTTCTAATTCCATTCTCGGTATTGACTGTTGGCGTAAAGGAGCGACTTTAGTCTTGGATGAAATTAGACAGCATTGAATTTTACCTTGAATGTTCACTCTAAGGTACGCAACTGCAGCAATCGCTTCTTCACTAGCATCGCAAAATATATGAAGTTCTACTTCGTTGGCTTCAGAGCAATTGGCTTTGGTTACATATAAGCGTGGAATTCTTATGTCATTTATCAACGGGACCATGTGAATCCATTTCATCCATATAAGATTTCGCTGTCCCAGTCTATGGCCGACCTCCAGATATTCTGCAGTAGAATTTTTAGATTTATCAGTACGTTTGCAATTAATCCAATAGGGTCATAAATTTGCATTAACACCCGCAAGACCTCTCTTTTAGTAGGTTTCTTTTCGCCCGATTGCAGCTCTGATCTTATTTTCTGTCTATCAAATTTAAAGAAAAATTCATCTGTCAGTGGAGACCACCATAGTCCAAGAACTTTTTCGGCGTTGGCCATAGCTACATTTAGGTGTTCCTTCGACGTATTTGGTTCAAGCTCATGCAAAACGAATCCGCCACGACTGTGAATATATGTAGATAACGTCTTTGGAAACGCTAACATCTTCCTCTTCGCTATTGAAACTATCAATATAATCGTCCACATAGTGACTTTGGATTATTGCTTTCGCTGCTGTTGGATACTGATGCATATGATCCCTTGCATTCCTGTTTTTGACGTATTGGGCGCAGTACGGTGAACAAGTGGCTCCGAAAGTCATGACCGTGAGCTTAAATGCTTCAATTTTACCTGTTTCCTTACTCCGCCACAAAAAACGCTGGGCATCTTGGTCATCCTCCGCTATTCTAATTTGGTGAAACATTTCTTTAATGTCGGCACATATACCAACTTTTCTTTCTCTGAAACGAAAGAGAATGCCTAGTAATGGCGAAGTAATATCTGGTCCGGTTAGTAGTACCATATTAAGAGAAACTCCCTTCACTTTCGACGCCGCATCCCAAACAATCCGAACTTTATTGGGCTTATTGTGGTTAAAGACGGGAAAAATCGGTAAGTACCATACTTTATTCGTTGAGATAGCACTGTTTTCAACTTTCTGAGCGTATCCTCTCTCCAAATAATGCTGCATTAAGTCGGATATAAGCTTACGGAGGTTCGGTTCCCTTTCCATCTTACGCTCGAGGCAAAGTAGGCGGCGTTCCGCATTAACTTTACTACAAGGGAGTTGGACCGTGGTGTATTTCCATAATAGCGGCACCTCGAATCTGTCACCAACTTTACGACACTTTTCATCAAGAGATTCTTCCGCCTGGTTTTCATCAGACGTTAGTAAACCCGATTTCTTTGTCCCGATGCTTTCAAGAGCGAAGTACTGCTTAACAGTTTCATGAATTATTCGATCTTCTTGTTGGCATTCGCAGATGTGAAAATGGCAGCTTTCAAACCGATGTTGATCGTCGTGTGGGCCAAATACCACCCATCCTAACCTAGTCTTGGTTGCTGCCGGCTCATCAAACTTACCTTCTCTTATTTTTAGTGGCAATCCCAATTTCCAATGCTGTAATCCAATCAGAATTTTCGGTTGAGCTTTGGTATACGATTGCACTGGTAAACCACTAAGGTGCGTGTATTTTTTCGATAAATAATCCCAATCAATAGACCGCGATGGCAAAGCTAATGAGCATACTGTGCGAACTCCAGAGATGATATATTTCCTCTTTGATAAGCCAGCAATTTCGATATCAATATTTCTAGAGTTATGCTCCGTGAGCATTGCATTGGACGTCCACTTTAAGTGGAGAGGTGAACATTGACCGTTAATATTTAATTGATTTGCTAAATCATCTTCCATTAACGTTACAGATGATCCATCATCCAAGAATGCGTACGTCTGTATCGATCTCTGCTTTCCATATACGTATCACCACTGGAACAACTTTGAATAAAACAGAATTATCTTTACCAGCGGTATGATGAATTGGAGAAGGGGTCACGGCATGTGGTGTAACATTATTGTGCTTTTTGATGTTATGTAAGAGTTTGTGGTGGCGAAATGTGCAGCCCTGTACCCCGCATATTAGTGAAGACGAGCACCTTTTTTTATGTCTCCTAAGGCAGGTACGGCACAATTGCTTTTGTTTCACCACCTCCCACCTCTTTCCTAAATCGTATTTAGTAAACACCGAGCAATGATCTGCAGAAGGACAATTTAGATTGCAGATCAAACAGGTTCTTACTAATGACTCATGTGCATTAAGATATGAATGGTTATGACGCCTTCGTTCCACTTTGATATCAGACATTGATAAGCTTAGCGGAGTGACTTCAGTTGTAGCCTGACCTACTTGAAATAACCACGCGCTAAACGACTGAAGATCAATTGTTTTTAATGTCTGTTTGTAAATTCCCCAATTGAGACGTATTTGAGGTGGCAACTTCTCTACTAATTCCTGCAATAATATCAGATTACTCAAGTGTGAATTGAGCTCGGCCATCTCCATTGTGGCACATATATTTTCAACAGCTAGTGCGTATTTCACGATCGTTTCTAATTTATCTGTTTTTGGTGGTGGATCTTGACGAATTTTATAAATAAGCGAAGTAATAATCATTTCAGGTTTACCAAAGAGCAATTTTAAGGTTGCTATTATATGAGGAACTTGACGTGGATGAAATAGACGACACCGAATTGCATCTAACGCTTTTCCTTTGAGGCATTTTTGAAGGCGAACTAGGTTTTCATCGTCCGTGAACCCACATATTTTAGTAGTATTTTCATATGCACTAATAAAAAGTGGCCATTCCTCTGGTTGTCCATCAAATACTGGTAGTTCTGGTGGTACTGCCTGGCGTGCAGCCAGCTGACGATTCGTCAACTCTGGGTACTCGATACCCGATGACAGCAATTCATGGCTTCTCCCATTGGGGGCTTCGAGCTTCCCGTTCGGAATAGAATTAAGTACTGGGTTTTCTCTGGACTTTGAAATATCAATGTGGTCTCGGGTATCTTTTTTGTTGGGTACACCAGTACCCATCCACGTGCTGTTCAGATTATTATGTACTCTTTCTGCGTTGGAATTTTGTGTGATGTTAAACGTACTGCATTTCTTAATATACTGTGGGTTCAGATGTGTTTCATTTCTCTGCGTCGCTATAGGCTGTATTCTTTGGATCCACGAGTCGACACGCTGTGCTGTTTTCAGGGGCGCTTCCTCTATTTGTAGACTCATATCATCATCTGAAGACGCTTCTTCGAGGAGCTGGTATTTTTTAGAAATGTAGTCCTGGTTGAGTTTTTCCTGTAGCATCTTTTCTTCCGCCAATCGTTGGAGTTGCAAAGACAAATTCCTTTGTGTTGAGGGTTTACGAGTAGATTCTCTGGAACAAATAGAAGGTGCTTTTTCATGAACTTCGGCTGCTAATATTGGGGCATTGTCAAATTCATCGACTTTCGCTGAAGTGGATGGCTGACATCTGGTACAGATCCAATTTTGGCGGTCGGTGTTTATTGGAAAATCGGCGCAAGAGGTATGATAAATATCGCCACATATTTGGCAAGCAACGTGATTAAAAATTGCCTCACGAAGACATGATACACATTTCGGGGTTATGGTCACAAGTGCTTGTGCAGTTTGAGCGATTGAAGGAGGAGGGGTTCTTTTCATACTTAAGAATATTATGGACGTACTCACCGATTAATTGTGATTGAAATGGGGCCCTTGCAGTTGAGCACTTTTGCTTAAGGAAATTCCTTGCACGTGGGAATTATTTGTAGTTGGATTTTGACGCAGGTGGAAATTTTCGTAAATGTGAGTTCCTCACAGGCGGAATGTTTTTGAAGATGGAATTGTTTGCTGATGAAATCCTTCGCAATTATAAATTCTTCCTTGATGGATGATGAAATTGTAAATTTTAGTTTGTTGAATTAAACTCCGAAATTTTGAGCCTTACAAAAGGTTTTGTTTGATATTTATTATACCAGGCTAAAATTTACCTATACAAATGACAAAGTTAATGATTGAATTTCTAGATGATTTAATAAATGTAGCTTACAATATATGAAGTAGATTAGACTTAAAACTTTAAATATGTTGATTATGACAGTCGGAATACGTTCTTCTGTGAAAAATGGCTTTCCGGAAAATGCTCGATTTTTACCTCATGACATCAAGTTACTGTCAGCAATCTGTTCATTTGGCTGCCCTGCTACAGTGCTGCCAGGTTCGTCAACACGTATTTTTGCAGTATTCAAAAGCCTAGAAATTCTCCCATTAAGACATTTATATTGTTATAAAGTGCTAAAAATATTTTTCGAAAATTCAGGTTTCTATGATGTTAGGTTTCATGAAAATTATAATTTGCGTGTTAACATGAGGAACTTTGTGACTATCCCACCTATTTATAAAACACACTTTTGTCGATTCTACTATGCTACAGCTCCCAGATTATTTAATTCTTTGCCAGAAAACCTTAGGTGTGAGAGGACAAAAACTGTATTTTTAAAAAATTTTAAAAAATGACTTTTCACTTTCAATCATTATGAAATAGATTCGATTCTCATTCCAATATTATAAATTGTCTATAATTTACTTCTTTTTTTTTTATCTACATTGCATTTATATTTGAAATATCCTTTTACTTTACCCCATCAATATTATTTTATTTTGTTATTATGTTTTAAATTTTTCTTGTACTTTCGCAACTTGCCATATGGCAACAGATTGTACATAGCTATTTCTTAGACAAATTCATTGTATCATTGAGCATTTATATTTGTAAAAAAAAAAATATTTATATTTTGTCATGAAATAAAGATTGAAAAAAAAGAGCTTCCGGAAGTTTCACTTCTATCGCCTACCTTTCTCGGCTGAATACCATACCATAATACACCAGCAGCAGTCAAAAGAGCGAGTTTCTTTGAGCGAATCAGCGCCAAGGTGGTTCTGTCGGCCAACAAGGTTATGGCGACAGTTTTTGGGATGTATTCGGCATTATCCACATCGATTAGCTTTAAAAGAGAAGAACAAACAACGGTGAATATTATACCAACTATTGCACCTGTACAACGACTATTCCAAGAAAAACGAAATTTCATTAATTGATCTATGAATTGCTTCCTTTTCGGATTCAACGCTCTATGACTAATTCCTGTTTCCAAAGCTGAAGAAATATGTCGGCAGAAAGAGATTTGGCCCCAAAGATGAAATCATCGCTCTAGCAAATGGCTTTTTTGAGGACCTAGGCATATCCTATTATTTAGAAGAGATGGAAAAACAAAACATTCTTTCTGCCGAGAAAACTATCATATCTTTCATTTATAAAGTTACTGATTGGGTCCACTCTCGTATGTACCGGATAACATGTTTAATTACTATTTATTTTTTTTGCTTTACATAAAAAGGTCTATTTAAGTTTAAGTACAATTAGATGAACATATTTTTTGCACTGAGATTCGCTGATGACATTTTGTACTATAACCCGAAGGTTCTTGCAATAAAAACTTCATAGGACATGTTTAACTTTTATTGAATTTTGAAATATCAAAACAGTGGTAGTTAAAACATACAGAGTAAATAAAAAAAATCATAAAAGATGATTTTAATATGTTATACGCTTAAGGACTTTATATGATTTAATTTGTGAGTAACAATTCTTGACCTTCTGACCTTGTCATCTACGTATACATTTCAACAACACAGTGATGATGTTAGAATTAATTTAATTTTTATATGGACATAATAAACTTTTAGGCCAATCCGAATGATGATTTTATATATTTCTTCAATTTCAATGCACAATTTTATTAAAAGTGTGTTTACATTACATGAGGAGATACATTTTATAAAGATAGTCGGATCTATTAATCCTTAGTAACGAAAATCTATATTAAAAAGATTCACGAAATGTATAAGTTAAACAAATTAATGAGTAGCAGCAGTTGTAGGAAAGTTAGGGTCGTAACTATTGTATATATACAGAGTGTCCCCTAATTCGTCAAGGATAATTTGCG
The DNA here is from genome assembly GCA_949129095.1 of Volucella bombylans. NCBI lineage: Eukaryota > Metazoa > Arthropoda > Insecta > Diptera > Syrphidae > Volucella > Volucella bombylans. The sequence continues at coordinate 175,196,078 of OX422141.1, forward strand.
ATTCTTGAGTATATTCTAGAAACAAAATCGTTCTAGAGTAAGGATCTATCTCCAATGTTGACATCATTTATCGAGGATTTAAGAAAAGGCTTACTTTGGTGTACCCTGACTCATTTTAACGGAAATTGTTTTATTTTCCCATAGGGACTTGACAAACTTGAATTTAATTTGTTAACGCGCTCTTTCACTAATCATCAAACTGTCACTGTCAATTTATTCAGTAAACTCAACATTTTCATCATGGTAAAGTACACGAACGAGCAACGTCTGTAAATTATAAAAAATTTCTACCGAATTTCGGAATCGGTGACTGCAACTTTAAGAGCGTTAACTCGTCGTATTCTCGCCCTAGTAGATAGGCAATAACAAGTTTATTGGAAAAATTTGAGTCTACATATTCGTTGTGTGATGTTGCCGTGTCAGTGAGATAACGGGTTGGTTGAAGTGTCGAAAATATCGCTGCCGTTCAGGCGTCCGTAGCAAACGATCCAAATCGGTCAATTCCACGGCGTTCTCAAGAATTGGGCATCGCTCAGACCACATTATGGCGTATTTTGCGTAAGGATCTTGTTTACACCCATACAAGATCAAGCTGACTCAAGAATTGAAACCGATGGACCATTTGAAGCGACGTACGTTCTCCGATTGGGTTCAGGAGATGATGCGCCAAGATGATGAATTTCATCGCAAAATCATCTTGAGTGACGAAGCTCATTTTTGGCTCAATGGGTTTGTCAATAAGCAAAATATGCGTTATTGGTCGGGTGAAAATCCACATGTGCTTCATGAATCACCACTTCATCCACAAAAAATTACTGTTTGGTGAGGTTTGCATGCCGGCGGCGTTATTGGGCCATATTTTTTCGTCGACGATAACGATCGTCACGTTACTGTGAATGGTCAGCGTTATCGCGCCATGATCACCGATTATTTTTGGCCCGAATTGGAAGATATGGACTTGGACGGCATGTGGTTTCAAGAGGATGATGCCACAAGCCACACAGCACACTCTACAATCGATTTATTGAAGAGTAAGTATGGTGAGCGTGTTATCTCAAGAAATGGGCCAGTCGATTGGCCGCCTCGTTCGTGCGATTTAACGCAGCTTGACTATTTTCTGTGGGGCTAAGTTAAGTCATTCGGTTATGCCAAAACGCCGACGACGTTGGAAGAGATCAGAGCCAACATTGAACGCGAAATAGCGGCCGTTTCGGCCGAAATCTGTGGCCGAGTCGTTGAAAATTGGGTCCAAGGAATCGACCGCTGCAAACGTGCCCGCGCTTGCCATATGAACGAAGTCGAGTTCCATTCATAAATGTTTTGATTATACTTCAAGCCGATAATAAAGTTTTTGAAATATCTTAAATGATTTGCGTTTTATTTAAAAAAAAAGTTGTCAAGTCCTTATTGGAAAACCCTATACTATAGATAGAAACTTCGTTTAGGAAGAAATACTAGCTTTTGTGACGGCGTTTAAATAAAGTTGATATCTTGTTTGAGTCTTTAGATATCCAATTTCTAAGACTGTTCCATTTTTCTTACCCATGCTGATTTTGACTTTGAGGTCACTTTTCTCCAGAAAATGCGTAATAAACAAAAACCTTTTACTATTTTTTTCTTATGAACGTAACAATAAAAATACACAAAAAATCATTAAAAAGTTTGCAGAAAAACCAACAGATTTTCAGCAGATAAAATTAAACAAAAAAGTTTTCTTACTTCAAGCTCCAAAGGCTGGGAATAAAAAATAATTTTGTGTGGTATTAGATAATTTTTATTTTATGTGTGAGCTAAAACAGTTATAACAGGTGCTAAAAGTATACTCCTTGATTTTGTATCCGTTTTTGGATTTCACTGCAAATGTTTATTGATGATAATTGCTGCCTCACTTTTGATAACACAATTCGGTAGACAAGTTCGTTCATTCTTCCCCATACAAAAAAGTCCAGTACTGTAAGATCACGAGATCTTCCATGCCAGTGGTCCATTTCTTTCTATCCAACGATTACCGCACTCTTCACCTTGCCAGTGGGCTGCTACACCATCCTGTTGGAAATATGATTAAGCTATGATAGTTGAATCAGTGGAATGTCCTCCAATAGTTCTGGTAAATCGTTTCGCAAAAAACTCCCGGTAGTTTGTAGAATTCAGCCTAGTTGATAGTTTGAAGGGGCCGATTAACTTATTTCCAATTTCACTTGTCCACATGTTGACGCTAAATTTGTGTTGAAATTTCTGTTTGTATGTTTGTATCCGCAGCCCACGTATGAAGATTATGTAAATTTGTGCTCCCATCTCTTGTAAATTGAGATTCGTCCGTCCAAAGAATTCTACTGGTAAACTCATTGTCATCCAAGCAATTCCCGCAACCAGTTAGAAAACTCAAGTCTCTTGTCCAAATCATAGGAAAGCAGTTCTGGCACATGCGTATGGTGGTATGGATAGAGATTCTCTCCATGCAGTACATTAGAAATTTTATATCTGGAAACATTGAATTGCAAAGCTAAGCATCTGATACTGATTGATGGATCAGCTGTAATAGCTTCCAGTATTCTTTCAACGCTCCCGCGTTAGGTCTTGTATTTGAAACTGATCCCATTTCTCAAGGACTTCGATACGTATTTCCAAATACTCCTTCACTAGGAAGTCGTCGGTTAGAATAAAGTTCATGGTATCTTTGTCGCGCTCTAGTTGAATTTCCATTGCTCAACCCATAAACGTGCATAATGTTTGCGTATTCTTGGTTTGTAAATACAGACATTTCAAATAGTCAAAGCAACTGTAACCTTTCCAAATAGGCCTTCATACCCCAAACCAAACTCTTTTTGAGAACTTTTAAGGAACAGGGCAAGGAATTGATAGTTTTGACAGGTTATCAAATAAAAGAGCACTCTTTAAAACTTTTTGATAGCTATGTAATTTTAAAAAATTATTGCAAAATTGTTAATTCTTGGAAAACAACTATTATTGTCAACTGTTGTTAGAAGCGTTGATAAAAAATCATAAATTCCTTTTTTTTACCTGTTATAGATTTTTCCAAGTATCATAAAATCTATTGGTTTTTCTGCAAACTTGTTGATGATTTTGCTTGTATTATTGTTACGTTCATAAGAAAAAAAATAGTAAGACGTTATGTTCATTACGCATTTTCTGGAGAAAAGTGACATCAAAGTCAAAAATTAGCATGGGCAATGAAAACGGAACAGACTTAGAAATTGGATATCTAAAGACTCAAATAAGATATCAACTTTATTTAAACGGCGTTACAAAGGCTAGTATTTCTCCTAAAACTAAGGTCCCAAACGAAGTTTCGACCATTAGTAACATGGTCAGAGTACACCATCGTAAGCCTTTTCTTAAATGCTCGAAAAATGATGCCAACAGTAGATATAGATCCTTACTGTAGAACGACTTTTTGTTAGCGAATACCCAAGAATCATTTCCCAAAATATCCTTGACGAATTAGGTGACACCCTGTATGAGTTTATCTGCTCGCTAAAGTACATTTTCTTCTGACTCCCGCTGCCGGGAAAAGGAAAAAGTCAAAAAACTATTCATGAAGAGATGGTGGCTGTTTACCAGGGTTCCGCACCTTCATTATCAACTGTGCAAAAGTGGTCAAGTGAGTTCAAGAGAGCATTGAAGACGAACCCTGCTCCGGCGCCCCGGCTACTGCTTGTACGGGAGAAAGCATCAAAGAAGTCGAAAAACTTGTTCTTGAGGATGCCCGAATAAAGGTGAAAATGATGGCAGAGATCACCAAGCTTTCAATTGGTACCATTCACACCATTCTTCATGACCATGTTAACCTTTCAAAGGTCAGTGCAAGGTGGGTGCCACGAATGCTCACAGCGCCTCAGAAAAAAGTGAGAATCGCATGCTGTAAAGAGCTTTTGGAGATGTGTAGTGAGAACGCGGACGGTGTTATGGATCGAATTGTTACTGGGGACGAAACATGGGTCCACCACTATGACCCTGAAAGCAAACAAGAGTCCATGCAGTGGCATAAAAAAGGAACAGACCCCCCGAAGAAGTTCAAAGTCACTCCGTCTGCCGGGAAGCTCATGGCCACAGTTTTTTGGGACTCAAAGATAATCTTGCTCTCATTGAGTACAAAAAAAAGGTGAAACCATCAACGCCACATCCTACGCTTCCACTTTGCATAATTTGCCGGAGGAAATTAAAAAGAAAAGACGGGGTAAACTCGCAGCGGGTGTGTTGCTTCTTCATGTTAACGCTCCTGTTCACACGGCGCGAGTTTCCAAGGCTGCTGCGCGAGATTGTGGTTTCGAAGAAATCCAACACCCACCCTATAGTCCAGACCTTGCCCCTAATGATTATTTCCTGTTTCCGGATTTGAAAAAATGTCTTCGTGGAAAAAGATTTTCGGATGATGAAGAACTCAAGTCGGCAATAAATGGGAATTTTGCAGAGAAAGAGGAAATTTTTTTTTTGAGGGTTTAAAAAAGCTTATCTCAAGATGTAACAAATGCATTGATGTTAGGGGAGGTTATGTTGAAAAATAAAAACAATTTAAATTGAATTCGCATTTTCCTTCATATCGATACCGAGAATATATTGAACGCCCCTCGTATATCCTATTCCTCTTTGTTTGTACATCTACTGCTATAATATATTTTCTTTCATATCTCTACATGTCTCTATTTTGATACTGTTACCATCGCGAATACTTTTTACCTTTTGGTAAAATAACCTGCGTCTCCGCGGAGCGCATGCACTGCCACTTCGTAGAAGAGTTGTTTCGCTCCTTGCGCTTGCCTGCACCTTCATCAAACCAGGGTGAAACTCACTAAATCAATTCCAGCGTTTTTGACCGTCTTTTTTTTTATGCTACTGTTATTCGGCACTTGATGCAGATTGCAAAAGACGCGTCAAAAGATTGAAGGATATTCAATCGGCGTAGGTTCTGGCGCATTTGGTATTTCTGCGTTGTTGTGGCATCTGAGATATCCAAAGGTACCTTAGCAGGAGATTAGTGGTGCTCTAATATTGATTGATCGCTCGGAACGTTTCGACATAACAATGATAGGGAAATCTTGTTCTATATCTATACAATGGTGTCTTTCATTAGTTGAGTGCTCTGTTTCGACAGAAAAAAAAGAAACTGCATTGATATCCATAGAGAATATCCATAGCCTTAATTCTATTTTAGGTGTCATAGTAGAGATTTTGCTCTAATGTTTCTTCGAGAAGCTCTCAGAAGCACTCTTTAGTAACATCTTAATTTTCCTTATCATTTTGGACTGACGTTGATCAATGCGTACTTTTCTTGCGCAAGACCCTGCTATTCTGTTCTTTGTAGCAGCCACCATATATGAATATATGTCACAACTTTTCATACTCCTTATATCCGGAATATTCCACCACATAAAATAAATCTACCATTGTTGACGCTACCATAGATTTAATAGCTTTAATTCATCCGCCTTATGTCCTTTTACTAAGAGTTAGTCATTTCCAACACAAATAGAAATGCCATTTTTTTTCAGCTCAACACTTGCGCTAAGACAGTTCAACCTAATTAATGGGTATCAACTGGAGGGTATTTAAAAGGGTTGGTTAAGTTGTTGATTGAGACCTTGATCCAGCTCTTGTTGTATGCATTCGTTTCATACATTTTTATTGCCTCGCACACTTCAAAATTTTTTGCAACAGCTAAGGTAAGCTGCAAATGTGTCTTGATGGAAAATATATTAACAAGAGTATCTATCGGATCACCTCTGAACTTGTAGTTATAATAACGACGATAAATAGGTGACTAAATTGCTAATAAATGAGACTACTTTCTGTCGGTGATGTGGAATGTATGAGTATAATTTGCATTCACCTTTTCAACTTCCCACAAAAATTATAAGATCGGTTATGCACTCGAATAACTTCTTTTCAGATGTAGCTAATGGATAGATAGGAAGGTTCTAATTTTATAATTTGTTCTGTAGTATTTTCGATATATATTGCATTTAGTAAGCTTTCATTTCTCATTTCATTTACATCATTATTGTAGTTTAGGTTCAATATCTTGATAACCATGTAAGCAATGGTTCTAATCACTTTCTTTAATGTTGATTGGTATCTTAATTATTAAAGTTTGAGCAGACAAAAATATCTTTATTAATAATAAGTTTGTAAATATAGCAACAACATTGTGGATAGTACTTTTTTTATTCATTCATGCTTATTGGAACGACCTTGAATGATACGAGTATCACACAGATAACGAGATTCTAGTGATAATTACAATGAGCTCGGTGACCGATGAGTTGATTGAACTGCTTGTTACCAAAAATAACAAAACAAATTGTTCGGAAATCAATTATTGAAACCATTCCGGATGAGTGTCATAATCTGAAATTGCGTGTCATTAAGTCTCAATACCGTATCCCACTCACACTCTTTGGTTGTATCGAATTCTTAGAACGTAGACACCTGAGTAGAAATTTAAAGTAAATTTAAATTTCGATTATTTTAATTTAATTCTAATGGTGTGCTAATTTGAATAACAAGACGAATAAAACTCGTTCATAATATCTCATGGTACTCATAAATTACACAGCAATTTTGCTGTTTATTTTTGTACATACATATGTATGTAATTATCATTGGAAATATCATTGCTTCAAGTTGCAGCTGTAATTCATAGATCCCGATATACAACCCATGCATAGTGAGATTAAAACTCCTCTTTTGAGTTTTTGAGTTTTAGAGTTTTTCCATATCTGATCTTCCCATGGTAGATAAGGTAAGGAAGCTGACACGAATACAACAATAAGACTTTGAACTTGTTTCTGAAAAAAAATTTCTCATGTTCGAAGTTCGAAGTGAAGTACAAGTAGTTAATCGCAGTTAATAACTGTGATGCGGTAACCATTTTCCAGCATCAGGAGACCTATCATTACGACACCCTGGAAAGTATAAAAAATCTATTATTCACACAACAAGATTAGATAAGGAAAAGATTAGAGGGCAACTGGTGAGCAAGAGTAAGGAGATGTTGTTTTCACACATAAGTTAGACGGAATTGGATGAGGATCAAAGTATATATACATACATTGACGCACCACCAAAACGGTCTACTACTGTGTCATCTACAATACAATATCTATGAACTTGTTGTATACTTTGTCTAAATTGTTGGTAGTATTGGAATTGTTAGTGACATAACTCTCAAGATTACTTAAACATGGTGACTTGTTTAGTTTTACTTATTTAGTTATGTCCTGTTTCTAGGGGTCCATGCGACAAAATTACAGAAACCTCTGAGGCATCGCGGCTAAGAAAAATCCTCTCCACAAATCCTATGATGCCCAGCTGTTTGAAAAAAACCGATGGCTCTTGGACAACCTCAAGTGATGAATCACTCAACCTGCTTCTGGACACCCACTCTCCAGGTAGCTCCCAACTTGCGGCCAGTAGCAACCCAAACAAGCCTACTGCAACCGTGACCAAAATTCATGGTCTGATTACGAGCGACAAACTGCTCTGGGCGCTGTATAGCTTCAAACCATACAAGTCTGCTGGTCCGGACGGTATTATACCTGCCGAGCTACAGAGATCCTCAGATATTATTCTACCAGTGTTGGAAAATATTATGAGGAGCTGTGTAGAACTTATCCACATTCCACTGTTATGGAGAGAAGTCAATGTAGTATTCATTCCCAAAGCTGGAAAATGTTCTCATGTAGTCCCAAAGGACCTCAGACCTATAAGTCTATCATCATTCCTTCTGAAAACTTTAGAACGACTGATCGATATCCATATTCGAGCTAAAGTTGATCCAAGACTTCTGTCTACGGCTCAACATGCCTACTGTAAAGGAAAGTCGGTGGAAACGGCTTTGCACTCTCTGACTAGCCACATCGAACGATCCCTACAATATAAGGAGTACACAATGGTTGCTTTCCTAGACATAGAGGGCGCCTTTAACAACGTCAACACATCCGCAATCACGACTGCGCTGTCAACTCTGCAGGTAGACGGCTCACTTGGGGAGCTGATTAATCTAATGCTAACAAGCAGGATAATCAACTCCAAACTGGGTGAGACTTCTGCTAAAAGATATGTCACTAGGGGTACGCCGCAAGGCGGTGTCCTCTCTCCCCTTCTCTGGAACTTAGTAGTTAACGAACTACTGATATACCTGGAAGCGGGTGGTAGCAGAGTGATTGCCTATGCGGATGACGTTGCCATAGCAATCTCAGGAAAACATCTAAATACCATTAAAGAACTCCTCCAAGTAAATCTCAACAGATTAACCCGCTGGGCAGATCGCTGTGGATTGGGAATAAACCCCCATAAAACTGATCTTGTCCTCTTTTCTAGGAAATATAAAATTCCAATCATAGACCCTCCTTCAATAAACGGTGCCAGTTTAGTTTTCTCCGATGCAGCAAAATATCTGGGTCTCATTTTTGACAGGAAACTAAACTGGAAACCTAACATTCAAGAAAGAGTCAATAAAGCTACAATAGCTTTATTCTCTTGCAAGAAAGCCATTGGGAACAAATGGGGCCTTCAACCTCGCATAACCCACTGGCTATACATCTCGGTCATAAGACCGATACTTACTTACGGGGTGGTTGTCTGGTGGACGGCCTTGGAAAATGCAGTCAACCGCATTAAATTAAGCAGAGTCCAAAGAACAGCATGTCTATGCCCAAGCGGAGCCTTGCGGTCTACCCCCTCTGCGGCATTAGATATTCTGCTTCACTTGACACCCCTCGACATTTTTAGCAAGCAAGTAGCTGTGACTGCAGCTATTCGCCTTAAAGCGACTAAACAATGGACAAATAATTCATTTGGCCACGCCAATATTCTTAATACATTAGGAATCCTCACAGAGAACATCGATTACACCATACCTGAACTTTGGTTTGACAAAAACTTCCATGTAAGCTTCCCCTTTAGATCATTCTGGGAGGAGGATGCTTTCATGGAGGACAAGTCAATCCATCTCTACACAGATGGATCTAAAACCGATAACGGAGTTGGTGGCGGTGTTTTCTCAGATAAGCTAAATCTAAGCCTCTCTTTCCGCCTTCCAAATCACTGTAGCGTGTTCCAGGCGGAAATTTTGGCGATTAAAGAAGCTCTGTCCTGGCTGAAGAAAAACGTGATATCTGCAAAGGATATCCGCATATTTTCGGATAGTCAGGCCGCCATCAAGTCCCTGGACTCGGTCTCATTATATTCAAAAAACCGCCCTTGAATGCCGATCATCTCTTATAGAGATGGCAGAGCAGTTCAACATTCACCTTTGTTGGGTGTCGGGCCACAGAGACATTCCAGGGAACTGCAGAGCCGATGAACTCGCCAAAATTGGAACCACTCTACATATCCTACCGGACAAAGGTAGTATAGGTATACCAATCGCTACGTGCAAACTAACACTAAAGCTAGATGCCAATAAAAGAACTGACCTTAGGTGAACTGCTGGACAAACATGTCTAGCGACCAAACAGATCTGGCCAAGGCTAGATCTGAGTCGATCTAAGTGTCTGATCCTTTTAGATAGGAAACATCTCAGCGCCATAATAGGTGTCATTACTGCCTCATAGGCAAGCACGCAAGAAGGCTTGGCGCTTTTACTAACGATTTCTGTAGAAGCTGCATGGACGAGGAAGAGGAGGAGACAATCCCCCACCAATCTGCACATGCCCAGCTCTCTCTCAGAGAAGGAAGCTTCATCTAGGAGCTTTCTTCTACAACGACCTAAACGATCTAGAAAAAATAGACGTTAACAGTCTCCTACGCTTTATTATAAGCTCAAACTGGTTCCAGTAGTAAGAAGATCATAGATCCACGTGGAATCACAATGGGCCAATAGGCCTAAGTGGGTTGGTATTTCCAATAGCCACTCTTAACTAACCTAACCTAACCTAGGGGTCCATATCGCCTACGCTCGAAGTCAACTTTGCCCTAAATGCCATCTCTAGGTAAGTGAATGGGTCTTATTGCATTGCACGACAAGCAGAAGAGGTGTCGCTTTTTCAAAGCACTTGTCAGGGTCACTGTCTCCTCCTCTTATAAAATATGATGCCTACTGTAACATCCTGATCCCTTTTGTTGTAGAGTTTCATATTGATTTATGCCAGTAACCGTCAGTGCAAACTCAATCAATCGTGTGATCGGGAAACCTGTGGTTTTATTTTTTACCTTGCTTCTTCTAAATTTTACTTCTTCTAGGTATTGAGCCAATACTAAACAGGGATTTTGTTCGATTATTCTTTTTGAACCACTCCGAAATACATTGAAAAACATATTGAAGTCACACTTAACATATTTCTCCTATTGTATTCCTGGAATGCTAATTTATGAGGATGTTTTGCCTGACGCCATTTGCTGTAATTTTCACGTCAGCTATCTTTTGATGGATATCCATTATTCTGTGTATTGTAATAGAGTATATCCTCCAGTTCTCTTGGATAAAACATCTTAAAGCGCATTACTTATTACCAAGGAAAATGTAATCGTTGCACCCTGTGTGGCACAACTATGAATTTAAATTACCTCTGAAAGCCTTCATTGATTCATAGTAGGTTGTTCATAGTAGGATACAATTTCCTTTTGCATATCACTTCTGAACAAGGTAAACCAAATAAATTCTAACTTGATATTGTCGAATGTCCTTTCAAAGTTATTAAACGGCAACGTACTGCTCAATGACAATCCGAATGCTGCTTATAAGGTCGACACAGTAGGAACCAACACAAAAACTTGCTAATCAGGCATTGAGAGCACCTTCAAGCTGGGTTTTCATTCGCTCGATAATAAATGTTGCTTTTATGTTAACAGCTGCAAGTGGCACGAAAATCCTTTCATAGTTTTCATACTTCATATCGAGTTTGTCGATTATTTCATTTTTAACTTTTATAGAGAGACAATGTGAATGCAGGAACTCTGTAGATATTGGTGCTGCTTTCATTTCTTCTGGAATAATACCTTATGCCACAGATAATAAATCTATACAGATGTCTCATTCATATGGGAAGTTTTGTCCTATGAAAATGAAATCGAACTAAAAAAAAAGCTTTTTTAAAAAGTTCTTACAAAGAGCAGAAAAATCATTTTATTTCTTTTCGCTTTTTGCTCTTGCCACTTGTCACTCACACATGCAAAGTCGTTTATCATGCAAAAACAATACGTGAACGAAAGGAATAAATAAAAAAAAACATACGTTGACGTTGCCCAGCATAACCGGTTTACTTGGTTTTATGTACGTGTGCTTGTTATTTTGTTTGTAACTTGTTATGCAATGTAAATTAAATGGGGTAGGAATATAATGTTGAAGATCATAAGATCGCTGGTCCGGGAAGGTGGACGTGCTGGAGGGTGTGACGTTGCACCACACTATAAAAGTGGTTGATATTTGAAGCACGAGGTGTTGAGGGCTAATACATGTTATGGGGTTGAAGATATACGTATGTACATGAGCGCTAGACCAATTTCCCGATTTTAATTTTGTGCTCAGGACATTAAGTACCTACAAAATTGAGCAACATCGAACTTATTCGGAAAATGTATGTATATGTTATTTACGAGTACATATTTGCTCCTTTTTCTTTCAAGTTATGTAAAAGGGAGTTTTTAAAACTGTACGCAAAATATTTGTATGTAAAGGTCGAAAATCTTCAATTCCGAGACTCGGGGACAATGCAGTAATGTACGGTCGAATATATGGGAGTTCGAACAAGTGGAATGGGATCTCAACCAACTTGGAGTGCAGCACCGCTGGAAACAGCTGGCGAAAGATCGCGCCAGGTGGAAAGGCTTGTTGGTTGAGGTCCTGCTCCACCCCGGACTGTAGCGCCACCTAAGTAAGTAAGGAAAATATTGGAAATATTTTTCCGACAGCCATGAATGAGCCATATTTTAACTAGCAAAATCAATACTATAGAGACAGTCTGAAGTAGCACCGGCTGCCAAGGTTTATTTTGGCCGTAATCTTCGACAAGGTGTCATTTGTTCAGTTTACATTAACCCAGAGGAAGAGGAACTCCTCTAAAGTAATGAGCATTTACAGTGACAAATTGTACGATCTGGTAAATGACGGGGTTATCTTTGCTCGATAAAATATACTTTACAATGGCAGCAGATTTTGGCCACCCTGAAGAGTCTATATCAATGACGTGTCCCAACAGCTGGGCAGATCTTTATTGTGCTTATACCTGCCTGCGGTTACATAATACGAGTATTTTAATATGAGTTTGAAAAAACCATATTATGAAAGCGTATCTATTTGCCGGAATCCGGTGGAGGTTTGGAAAAATTCTGAGGTTTTGTTTCCAAGCTGTAAGGCGACACAACCGGATAAGTTTTCTTGGGACCCCGAATTAGGCCATCACATTATGAAACCTAGTACAATGGAGACTGTCATAAGCATAGGTGGTAGGTATTAACTTGGAACTGGATAGTTCTTTCCAAGATTTTCCAGGCCGGAAGTCACACTGAATAGAATCATAATGCCAACATTAGGCAAACAGATCCTTCAGAAGCGGGCGTTATTCAACGTCATCCTGCATAGACGGACGAGTTTGGCAGGGATGTCAAGACTAGACATTGCTCTATATAGCTCGTCTCTATAAATGCTGTCATAGGCAGCCTTAAAATCGATAAGCAGGTACCCACCACCTGGTGGATCTGGACTTCTTGGGTTTTCTCTAAAATCTGCCGGATTGTGCAAATCTAATCGATTGTGTATCGCACTGATAGGGTCCAATCAGGTTGTTTACGATGGCTTCAATCAAACCAATCCCTGAAGAAACAGGTTTTTATCAGTGGTTTTGTCAAATGAGTCCGGACTGGGCCCCGTGCGACTTTTTTTTATTCCCCAAACTCAAAACTTACCTTAAGAGTAAGTTGCCGCTTAATTGGGTGTATCACCAAAATAATAACCCCAAGCACACCAGTAAATTGGCTAAAAATTGGTTTGGAATCAACATTAATCATGGAGTGGTCTGCTCAGTCTCCAGATCTTAATATCATTGAAAACTTATGGGTTGATGTTAAACAAGAGGTTTTTAAGGCAAAACCAAGAAACGTTGGTGAATTATTGACTACAGTGCAATCTTCATGGGCAGGTATTTCGAGAGAAAGGTGCAAGCGCTTAGTCGACTCTATGCCACTTCGTTGTACTGCAGTTCTGGCAAACAAAGGCCATTCAACGAAGTATTAAGCAAGTGCAACATATTCAATTTTCAGTTTTTTCTTTAAATTAATTTTGCAACAATGAACTTGTATTAAATTTTGCGTAAAAAACAGATTTAATGGTGCGCGAACGTTGGAAATGTTGGAAAAGTGTTTCGGCAACGATTCTCTAAACGGTCCTTTACCAGTGGCACGAGCACTTCAAAAGTGGTCGTGAGTCAATCGAAGATGATGAACGCAGTGGCAGACCATCGACATCGAAAACCGACGAAAACATTGATGGAGTAAAAGAAATGTTGGTCAATAACCGCAAATTAACCGTCAGAGAGATAGCGGAGGACTTAAACATTGCCTATGGATCCGTCCAAGACATTTTGATTAATGATTTGGATTTCCGTCGTGTAGTAGCAAAGTTGGTGCCAAAAAAAGAGACAGTGTTGACGTCAGAAAAGAGATGATTTGCGAAGCTGAATCCGATCCCACATTCATTAAAAGGATCATTACTGGAGACGAGACGTGGGTTTATGAGTACGACACGCAATCCAGACATCAGGCAAGTGAATGGCGTTCACAAAATGAGCCGAGACCAAAAAGACCACGTCGTTTTGAGTCAAAAAAGAAGGCAATGCTCACGTTTTCATGGATTACAACGTTGTAGTGCATCATGAATTTTTGCCAGAAGGCCAGCCAGTAAACAAAAAGTATTATTTGGGCGTTATGAGACGTTTGCGTGAAGCAATTCGCCTAAAGAATTGTGGGCAGAAAACTCGAGGATTTTGCACCGTCGCACAGTGCCATCATTATTTTGACGGAAAATGCAACAAATACCATCTACCAGCCATCGAATTCACCTGATTTGGCTCCTTGTGACTTCTTTCTGTTCAATCGAGTTAAAAAACCACTACGGGGAACGCGTTTCAGCAGTCGAGAGGAAGTAATGGAAAAATCACAGGAAGCACTAATGGACATACAGAAAACCGAATATACAAAATGTTTCGAGGATTGGATCAAGCGCTGGCATAAGTGTGTTGCAGTCGATAAGAGGGGACAATATAGATTTAGATGAATAAACTTGTATTTTTAATTTTCTCAATAAATTCCTTTTCATCAAGGTGGTATTTTAGGTTTTCTATAAGAATGGTTAGTTACTTAATTTCAAATTCAATACGAAGTCTTTAGAACATTAGAGAAAGAAAAAATAAATAATTAAAATACAGGTGCTATAAAATTGGTTTTATTGTAAAATAAAAAGTTAAGCATCTAACACTGCTATTGTTTTGCACACAGGTGTATCTGCACTGCATATTAATAACACGAATAATATTTTGCTCGTCAAACTTCAATTACAAAATGTATAGAAATATTCGACTTTTCCCGCCTTTGAATTGTTCTTTCTTACGTACACACCCATACGCTCAAACAAAATACCAATTCATGAAAAATTACATAATTTCCTATTGCAGTCGAATGAAAACAAACAACCAAGTTTTCATACCCCTTCCCACAAATCCATTGCAATTGTTTCTCATATTCTTTTTGCCACTGCCCATAACTTGTGGTGAGAGAAAAAAAAAACCTCTCAGTAAACAAAGCAAGAAAGAGCGAAAATAAAAAAGCTTTGCATTATTCCGAAAGCTCGTGTCGGCTGGACGAGTGTCGGCTAGCCGACAAAAATTGAACCATTTTTTTCTACAGCGATGAGACATCTGTATAGATTTATTATCTGTGCTTATGCCTTAATTTATGCTTTAAGATGTGCGCAAGTAATTTAATAATAAATAAATACCTTAAGAGCGTGAAAGCACAGATGCTATAGGTTACATAGATATTACACGCCGAAGGAAAAAATCTAACCATTTTTCCATTCAATGGGCCATAGCCGTACGTCCCAGTTCGATCGAACTAGAGTGAATCATACTCAAACATGATGTTACTCTTAATTGTTTTGTATTATCAAGTTGCATGTTCTGTTTGTTGGATAGAAGTTTTCCGTTTTTCACAACGTAATTTTTTTAAATCAAATTTGACTGATAATAAACATTTTATTTGAGAACCGTAGGAAGGTCAAAGCAGAATGCGCTCTCTTTAATGTTGTGTTTATTGAATAGTTTTTTTACGTTTTTTTTCCAGATAAAATTAGAAATTTTTTGATTTTCGGATGCTATGTTTTTTTTTCTATCTTCCACGAATAATGCTTCCGTAATAGAACGAGGAGAGCAAAGTATAGAAAGTCCGTGCGATGCTCATAGCAAGGACTTTTTTCATCAAACCATTTCGGATCTCTAGTATTTGCTATCCAAGCCCATTGGCTCTCTTATATTTCTTTCTTGTGGACGTTCTCTGAAAATTCTATTAAATACTTTGAAGTGAACTTTATAAACGTTAAAAAATTAATTAGTTGGTGCCTTCAGACTTCCAAAGTCACTTCTTTGAGAATAATTTTTTGCAAAGATGAACAATTCCGAAGGACATGTTATTTTTTCATCTGTTTTTTAATAGTTTGGAACAATTTAAACATTTGTTCCTTAAAAGCATTTTAAAAGCAAGATATCCAGTAAAATATCGCATTGCTGTTGTTTCTAATGTGATTTTAGTTTCGATTTCCATATCAGAAATGACTTTTTCGTACAGAGATTCATCGCATACGATTTTCTTACGATCCTTAAGCAAATGAAGAAGTTTTTGGAATATTAATTTGAGTTGGGGATAAGTCTACGTTTAAAAATTCTACATCATCATCATCATCATCATAGTTACTGAAAGGAAAAAAATTAATAAGATTTGACGAGAGAATTTTCGACATCAGACGGATTTTTGTTGTAACCACCATTGATGCGAATAATAGAAAATAAATTGTCTCTTTGTTAGTAAATAATCCACGTTCTTATATAGGCCAGTGCTTATATCATGACAAAGTAAACGGGGTCTTATTATAGTTTGTTCCATTAATTTTAAACAAAAGTTTCTAGCTGAATTTTCTTGTCATAATGTGAACCACTATCCATGCAGTCAAATACATTGTTCACTTTTAGTACGAACTCTTTCGTTGCTACAGCTTTATTAGAGCTTTCTTTTAAGCAATTAAGTTCAAAAGCAGTTTGAATCGATGCCTAAATATTTGCGTTGCAAGGTGAACATGCATTTTTTCGAAGGGATTTGGTGCTACATGACAACTTTTAAATTTTAAACATGTCTTAGCTACTATACGTTGTCAACTTCCAAATTGTATATTTCTCTGATAACATCAAAAGACACTTTGCCATCTGGAGTTTGTAGATCTGATTTTAACAAATGAGGGAAATCATAAAAACAAAATATTTTTTCATCATTAAAAATTATAAATGGGTTTTCTTCAGAAACACCTAACATTTTATAAGCTTTTCTATTATTGGCCCCTTGGTCGCAAACAATAGCACATACCTTTAGACCAAGTTCTTGACAGATTTTCAAATTGCTTTTTTATAATTTCGCTTAGGTTATCCTCATTTACACCGTTTGCTGACACAAAATATTTTAAAACACTTTTCCAACTATCAAGCATGAAAACACATATTTCATTAGCAACCAATCTACTTCTTCCACCAAGGTCTTCGAAACCATCTATTAAATCATTTTTTATATTATATGTGAGGTTTTTACGAATCCTAATTTCATCAAATATCAGGACAACACAACGTTCTCGCTGGTTTAATAAAGCGAACTTTGACTTAAGATACGAATGAGCATTGTTTTCATATCCTGGTTGTAATCTTTTACAGGAGGAAGTTTAAAGCCAAGTCTATCTCTCAAAAATTTATAGGCGCTGTGTGATCTATAATAAATGCTTTGGGAAAGTTCTTTATCGTGGCTGTGTATGTTGTAGTCTTTGATTCTTTCAGAAGCATTTTACAAAATGTTTTTGAATGATCTGAAATATTGAGCCTTTCGATGTAAGACGTCGTAGACATTTTATTTTTATTAAAAAGATTTATGGCAGTATGAGCAACTGCTCGAGACTTCAGATCTTCTAAATTCAAGTTTGAGTCCAAATCAGAATTTAAATTTAAGGAAGGAACAGCATCCGCCTTAAGATATTTTTTTCCTACAAACTCGGGACAAAAATGATCTCCACAAACAAAGTATTTGCCTTCATTTTTAAAACCACATGCCTTCATTCACAAATTATTTAAAATTTCATTTTTTTCCCTAGAAGGACATTCAAAAATTTTCAAGTCAGGGTAATTCCTTTTAGTTTTCCTACAAACAGAACAAGAAACTCCAGATAATCTCGTGTCACCCATTGCTATCGAAAAATAAACTGCAAAATATTATATCACTGAAAAAGTACCGCTGACAAAATTTACTAAGAAAAATTGTTCAGTCACATAAATAAACATCCAAATCGGTCGAGACTCGAGAGTCGACGGCGAATGAGGTAAAGCAACTACACAGCCAGCGAGCGCGCCGCGCAGCTCCGTGAACTGTTGTTTTATGTATGAAGATAAAGGTTGAAAACAGAAACCACAGACACATCTCCACGGCGCGGACAAAAGTGTCTTATTACTTTGGAATAAACGAATAATTTGTAATACAATAATAAAAATTCATTCCCACGAACGTTTGCTGACTATGCAGCGTGTGTTGAAACTTTATACTGTTGTTGATAGTGTTGTCTGGCGATTTCCGTCGATGCAGTTCATTTCAGGTGGTGTGGTTAACTGTTCCCCCCTCGAAAAGTCTGCGTCCCGCAGAGTCATCCAAAATTTACTTTTATTGGACTTAAATCATATAATGACCCTTGGAATTTTGGGAAGTTTGCTGGAGTTTTCGATATTGGCATTGTCGTTGCCCTTAATTTACTTCTACTTTTGACAAAGAATATTGTACAAATTAAAACCACAAATATTAACAAAATGATGCTTAAATCTGTAATGATAGAAACTTTTCGATTAATATAAAATTTTTGAATCTCTAAAACATTATTTAAGTGCAACTTGTGTAGATAATCTAAATCTAATTTCATATTTCTTTCAGTTAAGTTCGTCTGTAGGATTGGTGGTAGGATTTCGTACTTCCTAATCTCCTTATTCGAGTACTCCTGCGTATCGATAGAAACCGTGTCATTGGAAAGTTGGATAAGGAAACTTCCGTTAAGATGTCTCCTGACTCCATGGTGCGTAATATTGCCATCAAAGTTCGATAGGAAAATTGTGTCTTCTCCGATGTTCTCTATTATAGTTTTGTTGTTGAATTGACGATCACAATTTGCATTTGTACCCCTTAATAGCAGGGTAACACAATGGGTGTTGGGAAGTTCCTGAAGTTGTTCTTTCTTACAGATGATGGTGCTCTGAAAAGATCTACATTCTCCAGTTATACCAAACTGTTCCTGCTGATTTACTAAGAGTTCCCTGAATCCTAAATGTATCTGGCTGCCTTCCTTGATTGTTGATCGTATTTGGATGTGGTTATACTCTACCTTACTTGTCTTGGGCAATGAAACTATGTAAAGTATTGTTGACTCTGTTGCTAATATTGAAGGTTCTGCATACTCTATGGCCTCAATTTCGTTGTTGTATGGAAGTGTTTCTATATTTGAGATGATTTGGTTAATCTCCACATTGTCCAGTAATCTGGTGTTGATTGTACCAGATTTGGCAAGTTGTGCTGCTATTACTATTTCATTTATTTCTTCCTTTATAATGTTGAGTTTATTGTATATTATTTGCTCATATTTTTCTGTTTCTTCGTGATTTAAGTTCTTAACGATTTTGTTATAATCAGCTATTAATTTATTGATAGTGTCTGTTAGATTTCTATTAATTTTGTATTGTTGATTATTGTTTTCAATGATTTTATTTTCATTCTTAAGAATGGCATCCCAATCGGCGGCATCTGGATTTCCAGCCACCCATTTCCAGGCTGAACCTATCCAGTTTATAGATCTGGATTTTCTGGGTTTTCTGATCCTGAGGCTGCCGATAAGTGACTGAACCTGTTTTAATCGATAATTTAGTTGGGGCTTTAGAATACTTGTATTACTGATTTCATCTCGAATGGTAACCGTAATCCTGTTGATTAGTTCTTCATACTGTTTAATGCTAATTACGTGGATGATTTTGAAGTGTCCGTTCAATATTGCTCCATGCCCTTGTTTTATGGTGACAATGGGTGTAGTATATTCAAAGATGTTTACAATTGCTCTTCCTTTACAGGCCAGAAATCTGAAAAGGGAAATTATTATTCAGAAATATTCTTGATGTTTGACTTATGAATTCGACGTCCTGAAGCTGTTGTGACAGTAACCCTACTATCTTTAGAAACTATTTCTTTTTTGAAAACTGGTTTCTGTTTGCCATGTCTTCTTTTGTCTGAAACATAAATTATATCGCCGATATTGTAAGTTTTAGGTTTATTTCTTTTAACATTTTCTTGGAGAATCTTCCTGTTTTGATGACGTTTGATCTGATCTATTAAATCACAATTTACCTTATTCCTAAAGTTGATTAAATTCTGATAATTGATTCTTTGGCTTCTGCCAAAAAATATGTCCACTGGCTTCTTTTTCGTCACCGAGTGGTAACTGTTGTTATATCTATCAACGGAAATTTCCACTATTTCCTTAAGGGTTAAATCAGTATATTCTCTTTGAAGACATCTCACCAATTCTAAGATGGTCGAATGGACTCGTTCAATAGTTCCGTTCACCTCACTCTTACCTGAAGGCGTTCTGTAGATTTTAATTCCCAAAGACTTAATGTAGCTACTTATAAGAGGACTGCTAAAGCTTCCCTCATTATCCATTACAATCATTTTGGGTGCTGTGAAATAATGAAGTATTTTGGTTATTTTTCCTCTGATGTGTAGAACTGATCTATCCTTTATATGGAAAAACTTTGCAAATTTGGTAAACTTGTCAATGCATGTTATAAATTTGTCGTCTTTTATTTCCATTATATCGATGTGCAGAATTTCCGACGGGTAGGTAGGTGTAGGTGTAGGTTGAAGTTCCGGCTTACAAGGGTGTCTGTCATATTTGCTGGTGTTGCAGACATCACATTCTTTAATAAACTTTTTAATTTTCTTAGTCATCTGTGGGAAATAGTATCTTTCGAGTATTTGATCCTTGTTTTCTACAGCGCTGCGGTGAGCTCGGTTATGCGTATCTTGTATAATGCGCCACTGGTTTTCTTCGTTTGAGATATCTTCGGCGACCCGCTGAGTTATTCTTATTCTAAACTTGGAGAAATGATTTTTGTAAATTTCCTGCAACAAGTTGAGGTGTTCCTCTGGGAATTTGATTCCATTGATAGTATTAAAATTTAATCTGTCTTTTAAAATGTTAGTAATTTCTTGTTGATTCCAGTTATGCGTACTAGTTCCTATGTAGTATCTATTGTAGGATGAGTGTGGTTGTTCATGGGCGTTCACTTGACCTTTTCCAAAAATGATTTGAGTCCTAAATACGTTTATCGGTGCTTCACAGTGGGGTATTAATTCGGTACTGTCCTCATCTGCACTATGCATAGTTTCGGCAGTATCTGTACTTTCTGTGAGGATATTACATTCCGTCTTTAATCTGGATAACGCATCTGCGACAAAGTTTGTTTTACCAGGTCGGTAAATTAACTCATAATTGTATTCTTCTATTCGCGATTTCCATCTTTTCAATTTCGCATTTGTATTTTTTGCACTGAGAGCAAATGTCAACGGTTGGTGATCTGTCAAAATTTTGATTTTCTTTGCACCGTAAAGATAATTCCGCAAGTTGTCCAATGCCCACACAATTGCCAACATCTCCTTCTCATTGGTGGCATAATTCTCTTCAGTCCTATTTAATGAGCGCGAAATATAAGTTATAGGCTTATCTTTCCCCAATTCGCCTTGGCTCAGGACTGCCCCTATTGCGTGGTTTGATGCGTCAGTCGTAAGTACAAATGGTTGGTCGAAATCGGGAAAGGTAAGAACTTCGGATGATGTGAGTAGTTCTTTCAGATTTGTAAACGCTCCAAGCTCTTCCTTATTGAGGTTGATTTTAAAATTTTTGGATTGACTTGCTTTTGTTTGTGCACCTCCTCCCCTTGTAAGATTGGTAAGAGGTTTGGCAATTTTGGCAAAATCTTTTATAAAGCGCCTGTAGTATGAAGTTAGGCCCAGGAATGCTCTAAGCTCTTTTAAATTTTCGGGAGCTTTTATTTTTTTAATAGCTTCAACTTTTTTTGGGTCAGGCCTGATGCCTTCTCTTGTAATCAAGTAGCCTAGGAACTCTGTTCTTTCTTTAAAAAACTCGGTCTTATCCAAATTAACCCTTAAGTTAGCCTGTTCTAGTCTATCAAATACCAATTCAAGGTTTTTAAGATGTTCCTCTTCCGTCTTTCCGAATATGATGATATCGTCAATGTATACATAGCAAATTTTGCCGATGTATTCATTAAGGACGTCATCTATCATTCTTTGAAATATTGAAGGTCCATTCCTTAATCCAAAGGGCAATCTTAAGAATTCAAACTTCCCGTTAAGAGTAGAGAAAGCTGTTTTTGGTATATCAGACTTTTTCATTCTTATCTGGTGGAACCCAGATGTTAGATCCAAGGTGGTAAAAAAATTTGCTTTCCCTAAACTTGCCAATGTATTTGATATGTCCGGAATCGGGTAGGTATCTGGCACGGTAACTTCATTAAGCCTCTTGAAGTCAATAACCAAACGGTACTTCTTTTCGCCTGATGCGTCTAGTTTTTTCGGGACCACCCATACAGGTGAATTGTATGGGCTTTTTGATGGTTGAATTATCCCGTCGTCAAGTAGCTTTTTAATTTGGCTGTTTACCTCTTCCCGCATGTTAACTGGATAAGGGTATGTTTTAGAGTAGATTGGCTCGTCTGTTATCGTTTTGATTTCTGCTTTGATATGAGTGTCCACTAATTCTGTATCTTTGATAGGGCCAAATACTTTGCTATGATTTTTCACTAAACTTCGAATTCTTTGTCTTCTGCTCTCTTCTAAATGATCATCTCTAATTTGTAAACTATTTACTTGGGCAGATTCCTTTGATTTAAGTTGAATTTTGATTCCTGAGTCGATCGTTAAGATATTATTTCTGCGATCTATTACAGCACCTAACTCCCGAAGGGTATCATCGCCGATAATACCGTCGAATGAATTCAGACCCGGAAGGATGAAAAAATTGATTACTGCGTCAATTCCCACACATGCAAAGAACCTTCCACAGATTTTACGCTTAATCTCTGATTCGCCGGTAGCTGATTGAATTCTGAAAGGCTTTTCTGTTGGTATAGAGTTAACTCCTAATTCGTCTGTAATAAAATTTTTGTTAGTGCCTGTGTCGACGAGAAACTTCAAAATTTTCCCATCCTTGGTTTTATATTCTATATAAGGGATGCTAGAGAGGCATCCGTCATAAAATTTGCTTCTAGGATTTCCTCTCTAGGATTCTCATTAACTTCGAGTTCTTCATTGACCCTTTTTTGATATTCTTCATTTGATTCGGTATATTCGTCATCAGCTTGGGTCTCCAAATTATAAATTCTTTGTTGCTTATGTGGGGCATTTAGAGATTCATTTTCCCGTTTTCCTGTATTGAACTGCTGGGGATTGTTCATATAATTTACTTGTTTCGTCTGAATGGATCGATCTATTTCCATTGGCGGGTTTGGCTTAGGGTAGTTTGGTCGAGGAGGTGGGTTATAATTTGGCTTTGGTGGATGCGTTTCTCCTCGTTGTTGATGTTGTATATTATAACCTGAATTTCTTTGTTGTACAGTTAATGTTGGTGGCCTTGGTGGCGGGTCACGTTTAGGTGTATATATTTGATTTATAGGTGTGGTAATTGCGTTAATATTTCCTTTTTTCTGCACTGATAAGTTGCGGTAGTTCATATTTTGAATTTCGAGACACACTGCGTAAGCTTCTGGAAGTGTCTGAGGTCTTTGGATCATGAGGATTTTACTTAATTCTCCATTAAGGCCTCGAATAAAGACGTCTAAAGCCCTGTTACGGTATGTCTCTACAAGAACATTTGTTGTTTCACTGGAATAATCTTCGGTCTTAAGTTTGTTGATGACTAATGAGAATTGATGGTTCACATTGGCATAAAATTCATCAATTGACATTCCTGCTTGCCTGAGGTTACTTAGCTGATATTCCAGTGTGCGTATGTCTCTCTTATCAGCGTAGTGTAAAGAGAGACATCTCTTTATGACACTCCAATCTTCTTCAAAGATATTATAGGAAATAAGGGCAGAGTTTGCAGCACCTCTAACCTTTTGTCGGATGCTTTGCAGTATGGCCCTATATATTGGCTTATTTTTAACGATATCGTAGTCCCTAAGTATATTCTCAACACTGTGGACCCAGGATAAGTATTCCACAGGGTTACCGTCAAAGGTCTGCAACTCCTTGACGCAGTCTGGAAGTTTACAGATGTCTTTCAGGTCTTGCTCTGTTGCTGGTGCTTTAAGTCCTTGTCCGGATCTAATGCCACTTGTTACAGGTTTATTTTCAAGCGCTTGAACTCGCTGATCTAGCTGCTTCAGCAATTCAAGTTGGGCATTTACAGCCCCAGTTAAATGAGTCAATTGAACACTAATTTCCTCCATTATGTAATTATTTTGTTAAAAATTAAACAATGGTAATGTATATGATTTGTGATTTATAAAGCTATTTAAATGCTTCCTTTTTTTTATAATTGTAAAAGGAATTTTAAGGTTTTTTTATTTATATATATTTGAACTTTAGTAAAAGAAAATTGGTACTCACAGCAGTAAAACTATGGTATAATGGGTAGCTCCTGTTTTCATTGTTGTATTTGTTCGGATAGTCCGTAAAATTCCTTTTTAGCCACCAGCTTTGTCTTCGCAAGCGGCCTACTGCGGTACGGATGTTATCACGTCACTGTACTTAGTTTCTTTAATTAAATTTATAAATTAAAATAATTGTACTACTTGTTGTACAGTTCACAGTCACAATTTGCGAGCACTATTCACGTCACTATAATATTTGTACCGTTTATTGTACAGTTTACAGTCACAATTCGCGAATACTATTCACGTCACTATAATATTTGTACCGTTTATTGTACAGTTTACAGTCACAATTCGCGAATATTAATTCACACGGAAAAAACCAAAACCGAGATGAACTTCAACAAATTTTATTTTAGGGTCTGCGCAACCGAATCCTAGTTCTTGTGGTTTAGGATTTTATTACACGAACTACCTGTCCCTATGTTCTTATGGGTTATAGAGTCAGGTCCCTGCTCGGGCGCCAGTTAACGTATTTTACTACGGAGAACTAAAAAAAAAGATTTTTTTAGGCAACTGATGTTGCTTTATTCATTACAATTTTAATTCTAAGCTACAATATTTTAATGCAGTTCTATTTATAATGCATGCAAAACAAAAGTGTCTTATTACTTTGGAATAAACGAATAATTTGTAATACAATAATAAAAATTCATTCCCACGAACGTTTGCTGACTATGCAGCGTGTGTTGAAACTTTATACTGTTGTTGATAGTGTTGTCTGGCGATTTCCGTCGATGCAGTTCATTTCAGGTGGTGTGGTTAACTGCGGCGCATGCCTGCTCGCGTCGGCTGTACACACAATACAACACATACGATCCCAAGAATTGACTTCGGTTTTATAAAACATTTTGTTCATACAAATTGTTCAGAACTTGAAGTTCGAAGTAAAAACAGGCAATTAAAAACTGGTTAGATTTTTTCCTTCAGCGTGCAATAATCTATGTAAACTATAGCATCTGTGGTGAAAGTTCACTCACTATGTTATCCCCCCTGCTATTCTGTGTACAGAGAGAGGGATCTGTATATGTTTACTAGCAGATTTACTATTGCCTAACGTTAGAAATTATTCTCCTTGATTTTCAGTCTAAAGTGAATTGAACCCGGACCTCTGATATGGTTGCTAACGAACTTAACTTCGCATATAGCGAATATATACCTCAAAACGGAAGAAAAACTAATTGTTAATTAATCAGTGCTCAAACAAAAATAACCTTCTTAGCCCTTCACCGGACAACTGTCCTTTCTGTAATGATTCAGCAGTCAGGTCGATTGCTTCAAAGGCCATGGTATAAACATACAATTGTTACTCGTACGCTTATACTGCGCTACTCTAAACTTCTCTTAGCAGGATTTGCTGCAAACAAAGATGTCATATTACAGTCTTTTCATAAAATTCTCGTTTATTTGTTGGGTTACAGAGGCTTCGTATTCTAGTAGTGTTATGGAATCCTTGAATAGATGCAGTACATAATATGAAATAAGATCTTGCATTAAACTTATATCATTTCAGCGAGGGTTTCGGAGGACAAAAACAGCTTCTAAAACGAAGAGTGTTTGGCCGATGATTTACTATATGTATCTAGTTTTATGTGTTCTCACCAAGTGATATGTTGTTAATTTTATGGTAGGCCATGTGAGCATTAAAATATGGTTTCCGCTATAGTAAAACGATCCTCCGCCCATCGACTAGAGCTTGTATTGCATAGCTATCGTTGCCTTACTATCCGTAATGCACTGTATGTACTCTTCTAAACAAAATTTAATAATTCTCTAGCATATAGACAATGGTCAGCTTTGTTCTACTCAAAACCTGATTTTTAAATCGTTCCACGTATCCCTAATTTTTCATTCCATACAAGTACTTCTATCTAATTCTTTACCTTGAATTGTAGATTTAAAAAAAATCTTCTCTTTGATCATGATCTGATCGGCTAGGTTTTTATTTGAAAATAACCGTTCCCCTGACCACCGGCCGCGAACAAATTGATCATATGGCTAAGCCCGTCAGCAAAGAGTCTGGCGTTGTATTTTGCAGGTCCTGTTGTTCTATTACCTTTCTTTGGACCCCTTCTGACCTTTGGTAATTTCATTAAGTGTTTCAGTTTGGCTCCTCAGTTCATTGCAAGCATCATGTTTAAATCCATTAAGTTGCTGTTGTTCCGTTGGACTCTCCGAGTGCCTTAAGTTTCAGTTTGAAAATTGGTTGTACTATCCGATGTTAAATTGTATACGTTTCGTCTGAATCTGACAGTATTAAATTTGTTGAAGTATCTCAATTAAATCCATTCATATGGCGCTATCCTAGTGAGCAGTTTATTTATTATTCTTCATGCTTAACTAATAACTGATTTTGTATTCTTTTCTACTCAAAATCATTTCGAGCATACGAGTATAATGGGTAACTAGAAAAGAACAATACGAAAAAATAAAAAAAATAAATAAAACAACAACAGTGTGAGATATGAAATTGGTTCTGGTTTAATTTTAAAGCCATTATGTATCATTCAAATGGCCGCCTCAGCTTCGCTGGCAGTACTCTTCAAACGGTCGGTCCAATTTTTGATGACTCGGTCCAATATGTGCGACGTTATTCTGGCAATAGCGTGTCGAATGTTGGCCTCGAGCTTGTTCAACGTGGTTGGCTTGTTAGTTAGCATAGACTAAGGACTTGACGTAGCGCCAGAGAAAATAATCGAGTGGTGTCAAATCGCATGACTGCGGCGGCCAATTGATGAATGCTCGCCATGAGATGACCCAATCGCCAAATTTCTTCTTCACAACTTTGTAGCACCGTCTTGTTGGAACCACAGATCGGATATATCGATGTTGTCGAGCTCTGACTACAGTAAGTCGGCTAACATTTCTCTATATCTGAGACCATTGACATTGAAATAAGGTCCGATGATACCGCCATGCTATAAATCGGTCAATCTTTGTGAATACCTTGATGCTAGGCAGAACACTTGTAAATTGTGTTCCCTCCAATAAGGCAATTTTGCTTGTTGACATAGATGCTGAGCCAAAAATAGTCCTCCTCCAAGAAGATGATTTTTTGGCCAAAATTCGGATCTCCGGCCAACATTTCCAGCACCCAATTAGCGAACTCACGAAATTTCTATGGTCGTTCGGCTTCAATACTTGCATCATCACAGTCCTATATGGATGTAGGCCCAAATCCAACCGCAAAATAAGCCGGGTTAACTCTCTGGCAATGCCCAATTCAGCTGATCGGCGCTGAATAGACCTTCCTGGATCTTCTTCGAAACTGGCCGCTACGGCAGCTAGGTTTTCTTCATTTCGCACCAATTTCTGTCTGGTTGGTGGCTTCAAATCCAAAAGAATGTACTCACGCTCAAAATTTTCCACGGTGCGACGAATTGCCTGCACACTGAAGCTACCGACCTCACAACGAAATTCGCGTTGCATATTTACAACTGAGCCGGAATTTCGATAATATTTTTTAATAATTTACGCACGTTCAGCAAGCGTGAAACGATGCATGATGAAATGGCAAACCTCACTGAATATTTTGACAGCTGGATGTCATTGGGTACTTTGACAGTTGCTGAAACATAATAATTGGAAAAACTACATTGCTATCTGCTCATCCGTTACTACAATATTTCACCTTCTTCTTCAATCTTTTTAATGATGATGAGCTTACTGATATTTTTGCATTTGAGTGATTCAATCATTTTTCTTTCGATCGCCTTTTCGAACCTCTGCTGAAATTTGGACCTCTTCAAACTCATTCTACGAGTAGTTTTGTGGGATGTTATACCATCCTTGTTGTCTTCTTCGTGTGTTGAAGTTATGTTGAGCTGGTATTTTGTAAGTATTATCAATCCAAAATCTCGAAATCATTTCCATCTTATGCAGCTGTTCGATGTTAAGCATTTTCGTCTTATTGCTGACCTGTTTTTGCACGTGGATTTGTGGATTCGTGTTTGTATTTGCTGCAGTGATTGAATCTAAGGTGCGTTTCCCCACGCTATTATACCATGTCGTAGATGAAATTCTACTAGTCCAAAATAACTCTGCCTTAGAACCTTCACCGTGCAAAAGTTCCTGAGATGGAACAGTGCGTAAGTTGATTGCCAAAGTTTTGTCTCAAGCGCTTTTAGCTGGTAGCTCCATTTAAAATTGTAGTCCACGATAACCCCTAAATATTTATAGGTTGACACATTTTGAATAAGAGTTCCGCATCCGTCATCTCTTTGTAGTTGCATATGGTTCCCTGCATTAGGAAGGCGCTTGATATCATGCATTTTTATTATTATTGTTGCTTTTTGGATATGTGGTGGGCGTATGCGCATTATTTTTGTTTTCTTTGCGTTGACGACGATACCATGATAATGACACCAAGCTGTAACTGCATTGAATTCCTCTTGCATTATTTTTGCTTCCGTTTCCGCACGTTTATGATTGACAACTGTCGCCGTATCATCTGCATACGTATATCCTTTACTCTGCCGGAAAGCAGAAAGTAGATCTTTCACATATACTATGAAAAGCAATGGCCCGAGTTTTGATCCTTGCGGCACTCCATACAGTGTATTCTCCGGATCGCTATAATGTTATTTAATTTTAACTTTAAAGTTAAGGTTTTTTAGGTAACTTTTAAACCACCTCAGGATGATTCCTCTTACCCCGATTTTTTCTAGCTGCTGTAATATATTCCTGTGAGTTGGGGTATCGAACGCCTTTTAAAGTCGATGAATAAGACAACTGTATTATGGTTTCTGTCTAGGCTGCTGTTTGCTGTTGGTGAACTCTCCCAATAGTTGATTAATACTTCTGTTTTTCCTAAACCCATACTGGTTCTAAAATGTTGTATCTTTCTAGATATCGGTAAAGCCTATCTGAGAGTACCCCTTCAAGCATTTTATCTACTACAGACAGAATAGAAATGGGTCTATAGTTCAATATGTCATTTTTTTACCACTTTTCTATTTGGCCGCACTATAGGGACTTTGAGCAGTTCAGGGATTTGGGATTGTGTTATACTCTTATTAACCAATTTAGAGATTGTTGGTGATAGAAATTCAGAGTATGGTTGGAGGTCTTTCGGTCGTATACCATCTATTCCTAGTGAGGGCCTTACTACTCAACTGCCTTCTTAGACTAAAGAAACAACGATTGGCAAGAGTGATTCTTCGTTTTTGTTTTGTATAATGAGCGCCCGCTCAAGCGATTCGTGTACCCTTTGTACACAGCGCGGGAGAAGGAAATTTAGGGAGGAATAAAAAAGAGAGACCTACCAAGTTATAATGACCAGGAAATAGAGAGCTCGGCAGGGCATTCCATAAGAGATTTGCACGACTAAGGAACGAATCACGATATTTTAGAGTACGTCCGAAAATGCGCTTGAGGGTATACTGATGAGCATTCCTAGCGAGACGGGTGTTACGGTTGAAATTTGATTTCAATGGAGCACAGGTGATGGAAATAGCGATGAAACAAAGTAAGACAGGAGACATTACATCGGTGTTCGAGGGTGTCAATTGAATGACTAATATTAGTATCGCCTATGAGTTTTATGAATGCCTTATAAATTGAGGCCTGATCAAGGGGGGTGAAATATTTCTTAAATCGCTTGAGGAAACCTAGACATTTCGGAGCATTTTTGACGACATCGAATATGTAGTCATTCGAACGTAAATTGTCACTGACACACATACCGAGAATGGAAAGTTTTTCAGTTTCGACGATTTAAGTGCCATTCATGGATAATGGCTGGGTATTTAAATTTCGCCTTAATGACAGCAGACATCATTGAGTTATGGAAGCATTGAATTCCACTCTGTTGATAGTTCCCCAATTGGTTATGCTGTTGATATCGGAATTTAATAAGCTTAGCATACGCTGCCGTTCTCGTTCTACAGCCGAAGAGCAGGGTCGTGAGTCCGGGAACGAATATGAAAAGCAGAGAGTACTGTCATCAGCAAGGGAATATATTGGATTAGAAGTAGCAGACAAGAGATCATTAATGAAAATTAAAAAGAATGTCGGAGACAGAACAGAGCCCTGGGGCACACCAGCATTTATTTTCTGAATATTAGACTTGAACTTGACAAGACAACTTGAATTGACAGTTCTGAAAGGTAGTTTCTAATGCAATAAAGAAGAGAGCCATCGATCCCAAATACACGCATTTTCGACAAAAAAGCCTGATGTCAAACTCTGTCAAATGCCATAGCAATATCAAGTGCAACTATCTTGCTTTCGCAAGATTGATGTACGTGTTGGTTCCACTTTCGGTGAGGTCAAATTACCAGTGTATCTGTTGCTTCGAAAACCATAATACGGGTCATTGACAAGTTTTCGCTTTTTGAAATATTTCATTAGCTGACGGTTTATCAGCATTTCCATGACCTTGGAAAGAAGGGACGTAAGTGCAATGGACCTGTGGGAAGTGATGGAAGAAGATTCGCCAAATGCTGTTTTCCCTTTGCTCGGAAAGAGCCCTAAAGAGTTGAATTGATGAAAAAGGTTACGCAGTGGTTAAGCCAGCGAGGAAGAACACCTATTCAGAAGAAGGGAAGATATTCCATCTGGACCAGTGGATTTAAGTATATTAAAATCTTTAATACTCTTTCGGATTCGTCCCATTGAAGATTCGACGCACTAAAGTGGGGACAAGCCCAATCTGGGAGTTGTGAGCTGACCGCAAAGTGTGCAGCAAGTAGATTGGCCTTGTCCAAAGAGCTGACAACTGGAATGTCATTGTAAATGAGCGTTGAAATGGACAATGAGGCAGAATTTCTAATGTTTTTGACGAACGACCAAACATTTTTACTGCTTTTGGGACATTGCAGTATTTTTTGCCTCAGTTTTTGGTCGTATTGGAATTTCACACACTTACTAAAGGCGTTACAGTCATTTCTGACTCGTTTGAACTTTTATCGGTTTGCCTCTGCCAGGTTGGTCTTGTAGGACCAAAAAAACCTTTCCCTAACCATGACAGCCTCTTTACGACTCGAGTCGTACCACGCCTTTTCTTTTGATTTGATATTCTTCATCCGATGAGGGATAAAGCATCTTATTCCAAAGTTTCTGTGATCATATCAGCAGCAGCATCTACATCGTTATCAAGGAAACATAACAACCAGTAAAATTTCCTAAAGAAGCTGTTAAGTCCGCTTCAATTTTTTTTTTTTTGCTTTCTCGTATTGCCAAACGGTTCTTTTAGGAATATTTTCTCTAACTGTTTGGTAGCTGTGCGAGAAATTAGCTAATATGATACAATGGTCCTATGAACTTAGAGGGGAGAGCACATTTTATTTCTGCTGAGATGTTGTTGTGAATTCATAGCAGATCCAAGGTAGACAAAGTCGTTTAATTATAGTTTAATCGTTTAATTATAGCGGACGATTGTGACGTTCTGTCCAATTCTGCCCCTTCATATTTACAGTATATAAAGGGTGTTTTTTTTATAGAGTTTTACAAATTCAATATGAAATAAAACACTTGAAGCTAATGTTAATGTCTATGATATTAGCTTTATTAATTAGGTAATTTTATGTGTATTTTATGTAATTTTAGTGCTTAATTATGATATCAGGCATATGCGCGCCACGGCTAGCTCGAATGAAATGTAATCGTGGAGTCCAATTTTCGACAACTGGGGCGGTATATCAGCAATAACACGGCGAATGTTGACTTCCAAACCGTCCAACATATCTGGGTTATCGGCATAGACTACAGACTTCACATACCCCCAAAGAAAGTAATCTAAGGGTGTTAGATCACAGCATCGTGGAGGAAAATTCACAGATCCATTACGCGGAATTATGCGCAGCAAATGTTTAACGCAAATGTTTTCCGCAATAAATGGTGATGGTGTTGCGCTCCGTGTGACTTGTTGCGCCATCTTATTGAAACCAAAGCTCTGTCACGTCAATGCTATTCAACTGAAGAATGAAGAAGTCAGGAATCATTGAGTAACGTACTGGCCAGCATCGTTCTTAAATAAATATGGGCCGATGATTATACCAGCCCATAAAGCACACCAAACAGTGAGTTTTAATGGTTATAAGGGTGTCTCGACAAAGATTTCTGGGTTTTCTCCACTCAAAATTCGGCAATTTTGCTTGTTGGAGAACAAAATTTTGCGTTGAAAATGAGGATCAAGCTGAATCATGTTTTCGGCCTATTCAACGAACCTACGACGCGTATTGTTTAATGGCCACGCGGTTTCAACTCTTGCACAAGCTGGATCTTATAAGCTTTCAGGCCAAGATCTTTCTGTAAAATCTTCCACAAAGTGGATGCGCATAGCTACAATTGCTGTGCACGATGGCGAATCGACTCATTCGGATTCTCCTCAACACTGCGCTCCACAACGGCAATAACTTGTTCTGTTCGCACTGTTTATCGTCTTTGAGAATGCGTATTATCGTGTACGTGGTACGAAAACGGTTCATCGTGTTCCGAATAACATGCTCAGATGGACGATTATGTCGACCGTAAAATGGACGTAGCGCACGATAAATTTGGCGAACCGAACCATGGTTTTCAAAATAAGTTTGCACAATTGACACGCGAGTTGCACATTTTGTATGGTGACCTCCAAAAGTAAACAGATATTGCAACAACCTTAAGTTGTTGCTATATGCTGATACATCATTTTCAATTTTGTTTTTGTTTATAGATGGCGAGCAACAACCTTCTGTCGTTGACCATTCATTCAGTACTTTTTTACAAATCAAACGGATGCGAATATCAATAGCAATTCCGTTTGCATAAATCATGGCGTTAATCTATTCATCGTAAAGTGGCAAAACGTACTGACCACAAATCAACTTTCAACTGCAAATTTAAAAACCAAACCTCTAAAAAAAAACACCCTTTACTTGGTTTTGCCCTCAATGGGTTTAGCATTTCCGGTTCAATGCTAACGAACGCACTGGTGACAACCCGCTGAGTTCTGTCAATTATGACGATGCCATCGGCGTACGCTAGTAGTTGCACTGGCTTTTAAAAGATTGTGCCTTCAGTGTTCACTTGCGAGTTCCGCAAATTCTTTCAAGTACGATGTTAAAGAAGTCACGTGACAGCGCGTCACCTGGTTTAAAACATTTTTTGACATCAGAGATCTCGGTTACTGCTTTACCGACCTTGACGGAGCAGTGAACGTCCTCAATCGTCATTCTGCACAGACGGACGAGTTTGGTAGGGATGCCAAAACCAGGCATGGCTCTATATAGCTCGTCTCTATAAATGCTTGGACTTCTTGAGTTTTTCCCAGTACCTGCCAGAGTGTGAATATTTGGTCGATTATGGTCTGAAACTGCACTGATAGGAAACAATTAGTTCGTTGGCAAAGGTTTCATATGTTCACACAATATGGAAGATAAGATTTTGTATCCAATGTTGAGGAGACATATACCTCTGGGTGTTTTCTTTTTTGTGGATCGGGCTGATCGGGCATGCACTCTTATGACCACATCTGAGACATAAGTTGGTCGGTCCATGATGGAGAGCAAAGTCATTTAAAGCAGATTTCAGTACCTCGGTCGGTAAGCCGCCAGGTCCAGCTGATTGTTTAGATTTTAGCTTAGATATTGCTATCCTTACTTCATTTTGGTCAGGTAGACGAAAGTTTTGGATATCATTGTCTAAGTTGAATGGTCTATTCTGCCATCATCGGCGGGATATTGGGCTTCGTTGCCATTAAACAGTCTGCAGGAAAAGTTTTTCCATATTCTCAGCACCTCATTTCTACAGGTTCTTTTTACCTACTGGTAGAACTTCCGTACGTTATTCCTGGAGTACAACCTCTCAATGTTTTCGATCGCGCGCTTCTCTTGCTCTTTTTTCTTCTTTTTCTTCAGCTTCTCCTATGTTCTTCCCGTCCCTTCTTCTCGTAGAGCTCACGAGCAGCTCCCGTCCTTCGTTGCCGTCTTTCGTTGCAGCCCTGCTTATTAGGCTTCTTGTTTAGCCAAACATGTGCTTGCCTTCATTCTTCATCAAATCAGAGATTACTTGGTGGTGGTTGGGTGAAACCCAGCATATAAGTTGTTGCGTCTCTACGGGCACGTTATCAGCATTGCTACTGGTCTTCAGTACCTGATGCTGGCGGCATAGGAGTTGTTGAGAGGTTTCGGGATACAACTTCGGCGAAGATTCTGGCATTCTCTTGCGATTGCAGCTTTTCTACGTTATATCTTCTCACAGTAGTTCTTCTTTGTTGTGGGGCTTGGGAGATTCACATTCTTACCTTGACTGCAAGAAGGTTGTGATTCGAGTGTATTGTGATAACCACTTAAATGTGAGCAGCGACATCTAGCAGAAAATGTTGATACTGGAATAACAAAGTCTCGACTGGAGAGTGGAATCGAATTTTCTAGCAAATTGGAAATTGTATGGGACGCTGGATGGCGAGGATTGTTCTCGAAGTATGTCATTCGAGTATAAATACCAGCATCCCCAAGGTATGCAAATGAGTTCCAAAGTGAAATTTGAAGTGTTAATTAGGAGAAGTAATTAAGTGGTTTAAGTAAAAGATAAGAAACGTATAAGCGGTTGAGAAATTGGACTGTGTTGAGAGAAAGAATTAAATAGTGAATTGTAACTGTACTGAATAAAGGGATTTGTATTGAAAAGAATAAGTTCTATCATTTGTACCGACACAAACATTTTACATTGGTGTCAGAAGTGGGATAGGACTTATTGTGTGTAAAAAAAAACCAAAAACCTGTGTTTTCTGACTATTTGAAAAAGCTAGAATGGGTCGAAAACTATTACAGTTGACCCTCGTCCAACTCAAATCCGAGTTGATCAAGAGAAGCCTCAGCGCCAGTGGAGGAAAAAGTGACCTGGTGCTCCGACTTCAGGAGGCTTTGAACAACGAGGGACATGATCCTGATGCACATTCCTTTGATGTTGACGAGGATGAACAGACAAGTACCGGCAATGACATGGCTGCAATGATGCAACTCCTCTTATTAAAAATGGACGAACAGAAGAACAGTCTCGACCAACAAAAGAAAAAGCTGGATGAACAAAAGAATAGCCTCGAACAAAAGCTGGATGAACAAAAGAAAAATCTAGACGAGCAGAAGAGCAGCATTGAACAAAAATTCAACGAACAAACCAACAATCTGCACGGTCTTCAACAGAGAATGGATGAACAAAAGAATAATCTGGAAGAACAAAAGAACATTCTTCAGCAAAAATTCGAAGAAATCGATGACAAATTTGAAAGAATAGAGAAGAACGTTGATGACAAATTTGAAAGAATAGAGAAAAATGTTGGCGACAAATTCGAACAAATGGACAGCAAAACTGGCAAAAGAGCTCAACACAGTGCGAAAAGAAAAACTGCGAGAATGTTCTTTAAGCGGTCCATGGAGAAAAGAGTTGAAGCCTCCCTCATTCGATGGCCAGACCTCATGGTCTACTTATAAGAAGCAGTTTGAAATGGCTGCCTGTGCAAACGACTGGGACAATGAGGAAAAGTGCTTTGCCCTAACAATGGCCTTGCACGGTCCTGCAGCAGAATTGTTGCAAACAGTAGACATCGAAAAGCATAAAGATTATGTGACTTTAGAGCAGGCTATCGAGAAACGGTTTGGGGACAGCCACATGCAGGAGGTCTACAAGGTCCAATTGCAAAGCCGAACGCAGCAAAGAGGAGAAACACTGCAGAAGCTCCAAGCAGACTTGCACATCTGTCATACCCCACCGCAGGCCAGGAAATTATCGACGAAATGGCAAAAGATGCATTTATCAGGGGAATTGCAGATTCGAAGCTACAGTCAGCAGTAAGGATGGCCGGGAAAAGAACCCTTGCTGAAGCACTTGCCTTCGCTCTGGCGATGGAAGCAGCCAATCAGGCTTCCAGGGGAACACATTTCGTCAGGGAAGTAACATCTATCGAATGCTCCTGCACAAGAATTAGTGCCGAGGAACGAGATACTCGACGGGATAGACGGATAATGCGCTGCTGGAATTGCAATAAAATAGGACACCTTCAAAGGCAGTGTAAAGAACCGGTGCGACGAAAAGACTGCCCTCACTGTGGTGACAAGCAAATAGAGGAAGAAACCCGCAGAAACAGCTATCAAGAAGTCGGTCAAACTTCCCGAAGCTATCAGTCGGGAAATGCTTAAGCACCAACTTCGCGGGGCAGAAGTTGGTAGCAGGAGTCGACGGCCCCAGGACCATCATCCAAGTCTCGCTGGCAAAACGATGCAGCGAAAGCCTTCTAGTAGAAGTAGTCAGTGGAAAAGAAAAATGGATGGCAACAATAGACACCGGTGCCACGGCCTCAATCATCAGGAGGAATCTTGTGCAGAAGTCTTGGCTGCATAACACTAGCAGTTGCAGCTTGAGAACAGCTACAGGAGCAACGATTAAGGTATATGGTGAAGTCCGCATAAAAATCCAATTGGCCGGAATAACATTCACTCACGCGTTTCTGGTAGCTGACATATGTGACGAGTGCATCATTGGTACAGACTTCATGAGAGAACATGGACTTGTAGTCGACTTGGGGGCACAAACCCTGTAATACGGAAACATGGAGATACCAATGATATACGGAAACGCCAATACCTCAGTCTCAAATGTCGTCATCTGCAGCAATCAGAGTCTAGAGCCTTCGTCAGAAGCAATTTTGTGGGCAAAAGTGGAAGGTGGTCCTGGTAGCCACCGATTCTATTTGATGGAGCCAGAAAAGAAAAGAGACTTCATGGTGGGAAAGACCTTAGTGGAGCCAAAGAACAACATGGTCCCTGTAAGGATTCTAAATCCAAAGACATTCAGTGTAAAGGTGAAAAAGGGGGAGATAGTGGGAAAATGCGTACCTGTTGAGGCTATATCGACCACAACGGATAAAAAGGGTGCAACACCGGTCACAACAGTTCAGAGCATAAAAATCAAGAACAAAATTCTCAGCCTCTGTAATCTGGACGAAGATCAGCGAATCCTGGCAGAAAAACTAATCGGTGAGTACGCTGATATATTTGCTACACAAGACGGAGAATATGGACGTACGCGTATTGTTCAACACCACATTGACACCGGAGACGCTCGACGGTCAACCGTCAACCTGCAAGGCGTCTTCCATTGGCAAAGCAAACAGAAGTTGCCGAAATGATGTCGAAGATGAAAGCTGAGGGAGTGATTGAAGAATCGCAAAGTCCGTGGGCATCTCCAGTGGTCCTCGTGAAGAAGAAAGATGGCAGCACGAGATTTTGTGTAGACTACCGACGTCTCAATGATGTCACTAAAAAGGACAGCTACCCACTTCCGAGAATCGATGACACTTTGAATATGCTTTCTGGAGCGAAATGGTTTTCAACGCTTGACTTGAAGAGCGGTTACTGGCAGGTAGAGATAAATCGTGCTGATCGTGAGAAAACTGCCTTCACTACAGGAAGCGGTCTTTGGCAGTTTGCAGTGATGCCGTTTGGACTGTGCAACGCTCCGGCCACCTTCGAGCGACTAATGGAACGAACATTGCAAGGACTCACCTGGAAAACCTGCCTAGTATATTTGGACGACGTTATCGTCATAGGTAAGACGTACTAGGAGCACCGCGAAAATCTAAAAGAAGTGTTTGAGAGGCTACGAAGTGCTCATTTAAAGCTCAACCCAGAAAAGTGTGCCTTGTTTCGTCATGAAGTAAAATATCTGGGTCACATTATAATATCAGCGGAAGGAGTAAGAACGGATCCTGACAAAATCGAAGCCGTGAAAAGTTGGCCTTCTCCAAAAGATAAACACCAACTGAGAAGCTTCTTGGGCCTCGCCACGTATTACAGAAGGTTCGTAAAGGATTTTGCTGGCATTGCAAAGAGCCTGCATCAACTTACGGAAAAAGGCCGACAGTTCAGGTGGTCTGGAGAATGCGAAAAAGCATTTCAAGAACTGAAGCGACAGCTGTGCAATGCCCCCATCTTGGGTTACCCGACGCCCGGAAAAATGTTCATCGTGGACGCAGACGCTAGCAATGTTGGGGTCGGAGCTGTGATCTCCCAAGTTCATGACGGTCAAGAGAAAGTGGTCGCATATTACAGCAAAGTACTCTCCAGACCTGAACGGAACTACTGTGTAACCCGGCGCGAGCTTCTGGCTTTAATTCTGGCTACGAAGCATTTCCATAAGTACCTCTACGGACAAAAGTTCATTCTCCGGTCAGACCACGCAGCTCTGAAATGGCTACTCCAATTTAAGAACCCTGAAGGCCAAGTTGCAAGATGGATCGAGCAGTTGCAGGGTTACGACTTTGAAATGCAACACCGCAAGGGAACACTCCACTCAAATGCTGATGTTCTCTCTCGTCGACCATGCGGAGTAAAATGCGAACACTGCAATCGTAAAGAAGCAAAAGAACAGGCAGCTATCCAAATGATCAGGACTGAGCCAATAGAGGGTTGGAGTATAGACGAAATCCGTTCCTCCCAACAGGCAGACAATGACATCGAACCAATATTGGCCTGGAAAGAACACGAGGAAAGACCAAGCTGGCAGCAGATATCAGATCGGAGCCAAACTCTGAAGGCATACTGGGCACAGTGGGACTCGCTTTTTGTGCAAGATGGATTGCTGAAGAGAAAATGGGAAAGTGCAGATGGGACAACATCTCGTATGCAGCTAATTGTGCCACGGTCCAGAGTCAACCAAGTGCTCCATGAAATACATGACGGAATCTCAGGAGGCCATTTGGGAATAAACAAGACGTTGGAAAAGGTAAGGGAACGTTTCTATTGGCTAAGCGCTAAACAAGATGTCGAGAATTGGTGCAAAAAGTGCATAAGATGTGCAGCTACCAAGGGTCCAAAAGTAAAGCCACATGGACAAATGCAACAATACAATGTCGGAGCACCTTTCGAACGAATAGCCATCGACATCGCTGGGCCGTTTCCCGAAACCTTTAATGGAAACCGATATACCCTCGTAGTCATGGATTACTTCAGTAGGGGCCGGAAGTGTTTGCCATCCCAAATCAAGAGGCTAAGACCGTAGCCGAACAGATAGTCAACAACTGGGTGAACAGATTTGGGGTCCCAATGGAGCTGCACTCTGATCAAGGGCGAAACTTTGAATCAAAAGTCTTCCAGGAAATATGCCAATATTTGGGAATAAGAAAGACAAGGACAACGCCACTACACCCTCAATCTGATGGAATGGTCGAGCGATTCAATCGGACCTTGAATGAGCATCTATCTAAGGTTGTCAGCAACTGCCAGCGGGATTGGGATCGACACATACCCCTCTTCTTAATGGCCTACCGAAACGCGGTCAATAGCTCAACAGGGCACACACCATCCGAGATCTTATTTGGTCAAACAATTCGGTTGCCAAGTGAAGCAAAATTCGGATCCCTACCGACAGAGCCCAAAGAGGTGAACGAGTACGTGAATGACTTACGCAGCAGGATTCGTAAATTGCATGAAGACACCAGAGAAAAGATGAAGCTAGCAAGCAGCCGCATGAAAACTAGGTACGATATCAAGGCGAAATCTTCCGGTTTCAACGAAGGAGATCTGGTTTGGCTGTATAATCCTCAGCGTAAGAAAGGCAAATCACCAAAATTGCAACAGGACTGGGAAGGTCCATACAAGGTGATAACCCGCATTAATGACGTTGTCTACCGGATTCAGCGTGGGGATCGAGGAAAATTGAAAGTGGTCCATTTGGATAGAATGTGTCATTTCAACGGGATGCTGAATGACGAAGTTGTTTGGGACGAACAACTGTAGAGAGGGAGCAATGTGATAACCACTTAAATGTGAGTAGCGACATCTAGCAGAAAATGTCGAAGACCAGAAGATTTCGATATTGGAATAACAAAGTCTCGACTGGAGAGTGGAATCGAATTTTCTAGCAAATTGGAAATTGTATGGGACGCTGGATGGCGAGGATTGTTCTCGAAGTATGTCATTCGAGTATAAATACCAGCATCCCCAAGGTATGCAAGTCAGTTCAAAAGTGAAATTTGAAGTGTTAATTAGGAGAAGTAATTAAGCGGTTGAGAAATTGGATTGTGTTGAGAGAAACAATTAAATAGTGAATTGTAACTGTACTGAATAAAGGGATTTATATTGAAAAGAATAAGTTCTATCATTTGTACCCACACAAACATTTTACAGTATGTTGGCTGGCCAGAAAGTTCGGATGTCCAGAATACATCTATCGTAAAATGATCAATTTGATTTAGCGTTTGATGATCCAGAGACCGTCATGTCCCCTTGTGTATATTGTGATCAGGAAACCGTGTTGCTATAGTGATATTTCGTGCCGCCGCAAAGTTAATAAGCCTATGTCCGTTCCCAGACGAGGTGTTCTGTAGATTATGCTTATCAACTGCCCTGCCAAAGATGTCCTCGTTTCCTATCCTGGCATTAAAATCGTTTAGTACGATTTTAACGTCATACTTCGGACATTGCTCATATGTCTTGTTGAAGAGCTTGTAGAAGCATTCTTTGGTGGCGTGGCCCTTGCATTCCGTTGAGAAATGGGCGCCTATTAGGTGCATGTTTAAGATCCATACCATTTATTTTCGAAGGAAAATGGTCTAATGATGCCTTCACCTCTAAATTTACATCAAATATTGTAGTAAAATATATGGAATTAGTTTCCTTCACGTAAAATACATGTGAGTTTTTTTCGTTGTAAAAGCGGATTGTTTACGAAGCCATCAACATGGAAATGGGCCTCATTTTGTTAGAAAAGTCATAGTTCACTTCTTGTACATCTGTGACCCATACCTTTCG
Source organism: Volucella bombylans (assembly GCA_949129095.1). Lineage (NCBI taxonomy): Eukaryota > Metazoa > Arthropoda > Insecta > Diptera > Syrphidae > Volucella > Volucella bombylans. Next base: position 175,236,771 of record OX422141.1, read on the forward strand.
TTAGCACACGCTGCATAGTACTTCTTGAAATGTTCAATACTTCACCATTGTAGCGAATAGACGTTCCCGGTCTCTCGGTCACGTTCTGGTGAACAGCCATGATGTCTTCTGCTGAACGACAAGAATGACGCCACAGCAACCGATGCATCTCCTCGAATTTTTCGATAATTCAATTCACAGTTGATGCATTTGGAACATTTTGATTCTAAAGTCTACCATCGAACTCTTGCAATGATTTTCCTGTTAAGGCAAAAAATGGGGCCAAATCTAAATTTTCGGCTCTTGTTGAGACATCTTCACTTCTCGTACATCGTCTAGGACTGTAATTTATGTGTTAAGGCCAAACGAGAGACTCTCAGGTAAAACAAATTATTAAGTTTAAGCGGAACTTTTCTGTCCCAAAGTTCTGCCGAGTTTCTACGCCCTTTAAGCGATCCCACGCCAAAACCTTGTTCGATATCATCATCGCTGTTTATTGTGGTTAACGACAGAGCCTAAGTATTTAAATTTTTCGAACGCTATCATCAACGAAAAGTAGAGAAGTAGTTCCGGACTCGTTAATGTGTTGCTTTAACAGAAAAGTTTGCATCACATTAAAAAGCAACGGACTTTGTACACTGCTTTATGTACACCAACGTTGGCTTCAAATACTCCGGCTATTCCCTCTGAGCATTTAATTTTCATTTTAACATCATTCTTATATTCCTCCCGGATGCATTTTGAGATTTCAGCGTCGTCCTCTCGTCCCCGTAAATTTTGAATCGCATTATATGTCGATCTACCTCCCATAAAGCCCTATTGACTGCCATGGAGTTTCTCCCCCACTATCCGGTCTTGCGTCGCACAAAGACGCATTGATTGCAATGGCAAGATAACTTCCTTCCTTATTTGAAATTAGCGCTCTGAAGCTGATGGGAATTCCAGGCGGCTGTGCTTAACCGGAAATCAATCCTTCTATGGGTCATAACGTTCAAGGAAATTACTCTTGATGAAATGGACTTAGGGGACATATGGTTTCAACAGGACGGAGCAATGGCCTATACTTCAAGGGCATCGATAGCTGTGTTGCTGTGTGCATATACCAACCGCCCACAGACTCTAGATGACCTGAAAAGCAACATTCATGAAGAAACGGCCAACATACCCATCAATATTCTGGAGGAGCAGAATTCAGTTCAACCAGTGCATCGACAATGGAAGTGTCACTTACCCGATATGTTGTAAACCAAAACTTTAAACTTTAACAAAAAACAAAAAATTAAAATATATCTTTACTACTTTTTGTTTTGTTACTTTAACAGCATCCTTTTACGTATTTGTTTGAATGTATCTCGTCAGAGTTTTTGATTTAATTTACTTTATTTTTCTATTGGTGTATCGCCTGTGTATTAATTGTCCCTGTGCTGCCGCACTGATGTCGTCCTTGCTTGCAGTCTTTGGCGAGGATTAAATTTCTCATTAATCATTCACAAACATGACTGAACCCAACTTAGAATATCCATGCAACCAGGATACCACGTGTACAGAGTGTCCACCACCACCACCGATTGCTTTGATTTGCATTTACATACATACTCGTATGTCCATGCATGCGCATTTATGGAATAGATAATTATTTTCCAATTAAAGAGAATACATCCAGCATACTGATTTCCATTTCCTATACCAGTTTTAAAATAACCAAAGCTGTCTAGTTTAATTAAGTGCTGTCCCTTTTGAAATATTAACAAGTACCTACGCTAAGATAGATAATTTTCTCTTTTCTTTAAGTGCATGAGAAATAGCGCAGATGTATCCGTATTGCCTTTCTTGACTCAACTCTAGTATTTACTTTGCTAATAACTATTCTCCTAGTAAGTCAACAACACCTTTTCGTTTATACTTTTAGCACAAAATGCCCACCAGAAGCGAGAGCAGCGAAACACAACTCTTTGGCGAGGTGCCACATACAACTATTGATATGGCATCCAAGGTCAGCCCAATTCAAATTCAGTTGATGGAAGCCTTACCGGTCTTATATGCAATTGGTAGTTATTAATTAAATTTTTAACTGAAAAGAACTATATCGATTTGTTTACTCTTGTATCTAAACACAATCTAGGTGATTCCAGCAACAATCTACCTCCTTCGGATGATGTTACAGTTGTCGAAATTGGTGAGTAGTTATTTGTTTGGCTTAAATATGAGTTTAAACAATGTATCTATTAATGTATGTAAATGTATACGTACGTACGTACGTAATGACGAGTGAAGAGATTTGAAATGACTTGTTTTGAAACCTAAACTATTTATCCACCAGGCGTCCCTCGAACTTAAACTGTTTTCCATCTTATCATTTTGTACACAATTGAGTGGGTCCTACGGTTTTTTGTCTACTCCAAACGCGCGAGTTTTACCATAGAAAGAAATTTTGAATTCAACTGAAGTTTTTAATTTCTTGCTGAACCGAACCGACTTTTCTTTTGCTGATCGATTATGTTATCTGTAGATGTTTACGGGCTTCAGGTTTTCAGCTGATCCTTATGGTCCCATTTGAGTGCGGACTTTGTTATATGACCAAACAGATGATGCTATTCTCACTTCAATTGTTCCAATGTTTGATCTTTACCATAAGATCACCTTCATGAGTCCCATATTTGTCCCATTGCTACCTTCAGATAACATTCAACCAGAATTTATTAAGACTCTCCTACCCGTTTTGCTACACCAAATAATGTTTAATTTGAATACTATTTTGATCACTTCTGTTTTCCCTGATATCTGGAAAGTAGCCAAAGTTTTGCCATTAATTAAGCCCTCCCCAGCTAACAAAACCGAATACCGCCCAATCTCCATTTTGCCATTTTTGAGCAAAGTTATGGAAACAATTATGAGCAATCAGAAACTAATTGCTGACCACCAATCTGGTTTCAGTGCAAAGCACAATTGCAGTACGTCTCTGATCAAAATTTGTGAAGATATTTGTGCTGGGTTCGACAAGGATATGGTGGGATTGATTGTATTCTTGGATTTTTCAAAGGCATTCGACAGCGTTAGTCATAACATTTTATTGAATAAACTTAAGACTAAGTTTTCCTTTAAAAACTCCTTATGCAACATGATCAACTCATATAGGTCACATTATGTGTTTCACGAAACTAAGTGCTCTAGTAGATTAAATGTTCCAATGGGCGTCCCACAAGGCTCTGTGCTAGGACCCCTTTTGTTTTCCTGTCTCCAGTAGAATGAATCAGGAATTGTGTAAAATCTCATCTTGGACTGAGTTGAATCTAACAAAAACAAAAACCAAAGCCATGATCTTAAGCAGAAGCAGATATAAAGAATACTTCCCTACTCTCCTCCTCAACCAGAACCGAATCGAATATGTGGAAAACACAAAAAAACTTGGGGTTTACTTTAAGACTTAAACTGGGACGTACATATAAATAGGACAGTTTCAAAAATCTATGGTGCGCTTCCAGGCCTAAGGCCCACAGCAAAGTATTTACCAACAAATGTGAAGCTCAGATTAGTAAAATCATTTATTTTACCCATGTACAGAAAGTACAGCTGCGAGTTATTTGCTAACATGAACTTTGAGTCGAAGAGAAAACTTAATAAGAGCTGCGCAAGATATATATTTGATCTTAAAAGATGTATAATTTATATCTTATATGTATAATGAATATGATAATAAATCAATAAATAAAATAAATAAATAAATAAATATGATACTTCGATAAATGTGTGTGGTATTCCTAATTGTTTAACAAGTTCTAGGGGTTTTCCAATAAGGACTTGACAACTTCTTTTTAAATAAAACGCAAACCATTTGAGATATTTCAAAAACTTTATTATCGGCTTGAAGTACAGTCAAAACATTTATGAATGGAACTCGACTTCGTTCATATGGCCACCAGGCGCACGATTGCAGCGGTCGATTCGTTGGACCCAATTTTCAATGACTCGACCACACATTTCGACCGAAACGGCCGTTATTTCGCGTTCAATGTTGGCTCTGAGCTCGTCCAACGTCGTCGGCGTGTTGGCATAACCCAATGACTTAACGTAGCCCCACAGAAAATAGTCAAGCGGCGTTAAATCGCACGAACGAGGCGGCCAATCGACTGGCCCATTTCTTGAGATAGCACGCTCACCATACTTACTCTTCAATAAATCGATTGTAGCATGTGCTGTGTGGCTTGTGGCATCATCCTGTTGAAACCACATGTCGTTGAAGTCCATATCTTCCAATTTGGGCCAAAAATAAGCAGTGATCATGGCATGATAACGCTGACCACTCACAGTAACGTGACGATCGTTATCGTCGACGAAAAAATATGGCCCAATAACGTCGCCGGCATGCAAACCGCACCAAACAGTTATTTTTGGTGGATGAAGTGGTGATTTATGAAGCACATGTGGATTTTCACCCGACCAATAACGCATATTTTGCTTATTGACGAACCCATTGAGCCAAAAATGAACTTCGTCACTGAAGATGATTTTGCAATGAAATTCATCATCTTGGCGCATATTCTCCAGAACAAATGGTCCATCGACTTCAATTCTTGAGTCAGCTTGATCTTGTATGGGTGTAAACCAAGATCCTTACGCAAAATACGCCATAATGTGGTCTGAGCGATGCCCAATTCTTGAGAACGCCGTGGAATTGACTGATTTAGATCGTTTGCTATGGACGCCTGAACGGCAGCGATATTTTCGACACTTCGATCAACCCGTTATCTCAATGACACGGCAACATCACACAACGAATATGTACACTCAAATTTTTGCACTAAACTTGTTAATGTCTGTCTACTAGGGCGAGAATTACGACCGAAAATTGGAGTTAACGCTCTTAAAGTTGCAGTCACGGACTCCGAATTTCGGTAGAAAATTTTTATAATTTGCAGACGTTGCTTGTTAGTGTACATTACCATGATGAAAATGTTGAGTTTACTGAATAAATTGACAGTGACAGTTTGATGATTAGTGAAAGAGTGCGTTGACAAATTAAATTCAAAGTTGTCAAGTCCGTATTGGAAAACCCTTTACATATCTCACTCCTATCGTATCAATAACTGTTAAGAATGCAATGCAGTTCCGCAAAAATATTATTTGATCGATTTATTCATCACAGAGTCTGTTTAACATTTTGCAGGTAGGCTGTATCCTTGATGTTCTGTAGGTTTGATGTTCATGTAATCTTTTGTACTACTTGTATATTCCTTGAACTGGAATTTTAGTAAACGCTTCAGTTATAAAATATCTATAGTGCCGGCAACTACCACTAATAGCCAAGCACCTGCAGCCTAATGTGATCATATGCCGGACACACACAGAGGAAGTGATCCTCGATGTCGTCTTCACTATCCCAGCAGGATGTAGCGTCACTTATGCCTAACAGAATTAAGTGCTCATCAAAAGCGTAGTGTCTTATCAAGTCGCCTATAAACAGTCTGCAGGGTTTCCTACTGAGAGACAGCGCGATTACCTTTAAGAGACATCGGGAAGCGTTCGTTTGCTCTGCCGGGCATACTGCAGAACCATGCCATCGTACAGTTATGCTGACAAGAGATCACCTGTTAATTGCTTAATGTAGGTTCGGGCCCTGAGAATTGTTCTCTTGTCTTGTACTCGTAAGTTCATCGGCGTTCTCATTTATCACGACCCTATTGTGAGCTGAAGCCCAAACAAGACTCAGTTAATTTAGCTTTCCAATTGATTTTAGAGAATCTTTGATTATCGAGCTAGATTGGAATTGGTATTGGGGTTAAGTAAGGCCTTAAGCACAGCTCGATTTTGACTACAGACCTAGATAATTCGCCTCTCCCATCGATTCCACTTAGAAGGCAGATGTAATTTTTTCTTAACGAGGAGTGAAATATGACGTTTTTGACCTCCAAAACGACACCGGCGCCGTATCTTACATCAGTTTTGGAGCCATCTGTGAAGACCCGATTACATTATTTTCCTTGATCAGATTCGGATCTCATCCCTGAGCAGAAATTTTGATATCATTACGTTGAACCGGCATGCACATAAGAGAAGAGTCAAAAAACACTTTGCACGCAAGGTCAGCAAAACGCTAGTGCATCTTGTATCAAAAACCTTTCTTTTTAAACGGAAGATAACTTTCAATAGACATGATATTAGGAGGAGGAAGATTCATGTTTCATTAGTGCATCTACGGCAGGATCGAGACAGACGAGGTTTCTTTGAGTCTGACAAAAACAGGATTGACCTACGAGAATTTAGGTGAAAGCATAGAACAACAAACAACCGAGCCATAGGTGAAAAAGGTCTCATCATAGTGTTGCATACCTAAAACACTCTTCTCGGTGATAAGTCCGATACCTTGCTAAAGATCCTTACACTTCCAGGTTTTCGACGCGAATTACTAAATCCAATGAAGTTTGTTATCCAGGATGACACTCAAATAATTTGTTTCTTTGGAAATACGGATGGTGATGTCTCTAAGCACTAGAGTCGATTGGCCTGACTCTAGCGCTTAGAGACATCACCATCCGTTTTTCTTTCCCATGAAGAGAACAATCCTCGTCAATCACGTCTAGGCTGTCTGCGCTTTAGGCCGAACCATTGCAAGGCGTGATTCGACAGAATGTACACCTATTGTACATACGTCTGCATATAACGTTAAATCTTTTTTTTTATAACTAATGCGCGCTCTGGAGAGTAAAATGACTTGGAAATATAGCGTCTGGTATTGAATTCCATAAAGGAGTCGCAAAATATACGAAGGAATCAGAATATTTGGCATTTTTCATACTACTATTGAGCATTCATAGCGAGACGGATATTTTCAAAAAGGCAAGAACATTTCAAAGCTTCCCTTGATCCCTACCCCTAGAATTCTTTATTGCCAATCTTGCAGTTGATAATCTTTCTCCTGTGATATGAATACTCGTATAGTATTACGCTTTAAAAATTTGGACGGAACGGTTGTCACCCTCCTCAAAAAATAATTTCTCGCGAATAAGGTACATCGTTCCCTCGTTTCCACTCGAGGAAACTATCTTGTAGATGGTTCTTGGAGCAAGACTTTTTCTTTCTCCTTTGCCATAGTTGTTTGAGGACCGGATTTTGGGAAGTTTTTCTACCTGATTCACTTATTCTAGTCCCTTTTTTTGTTGTGCTTTTAGTCCTACGTGAGGTAGTGAGGTAGTCAGGTGTCTGAAATTTGTAACTAAATTAATAAATAAGCATCCTCCAAATCTATGTATCCATTCGCACATGTTGTTCAACCTTTGAGTTATAAGAAATTATGGTGGAATGGAGAGTTGGATCGCTGGTCGTTGTTATACGAAGCCTCTAAAATACGTATAGAAAATATAAGTAACTATCTATCTACGAGTATGTAAACCAATGAAACTGTAGTTAAAGGGTTCTAATTGCTCTTGTTTACTTTGTAAAGTGCTGAATCATGGTCAATAATAAAAAATTAGAACATACTCGTACAAATCATGACTAGTAACATTAACAATAGTATTTCAAGTTCTACTAGTATCTCCAGCAGTATGATTAAAAATAGATCAAAGGCCAAAGGTTACACTGTTATCTGAATAGGTAGATCTATATCCCAACCATATGCACAATGCCAGTCATGTTTTTTTTTTTTGAATCTTATCAATGAACTGATTTAAACATTCTCGTACATACGTCCCTTTTGAAAGTATAGAGTTACGAATACGCTATACTCCTGAATACACATATATATGTATGTGTGTATTTACATTCTTTTCAAATAAAATACTTTCCGATACATTATCTCTGAGTTTATATGTGGGGTTTTATTAAAGTTCCTTTTTTTTATTTATTTAGAATCGCTTGGCATGCCCTATTGAGCAGATTGTGAACGCTATCTGCTTGTACCCTAATACAAATTATATCGTTATACTACAAAATATTACTCAGACTCCAGTGATTGTTGTCTTCACATATTTTTAGTTGAACAGTGAATTTAAGTGCAACCAGACGTGACTTGTTTTCTGCTTTGAATTTTAGAGAAATTTCGAAAACTGAAGGTATGAATCCACAGAGTACACGAGAATGTATCTAAAACTTAAAAGATTGTTGCAAAAACTGTGAGAATGAAGTGTTTGTTTTGAAAATGCATTTTATGATAATTAAAAGTTCTCAGTTAATGTAAAATGAAATGAAATTTTACGTCAGCTCATTTCATATAAAAACAGAAAATGAACAGGGATGGAAATGTTTTAATTCCGGGGCAGACAATAATCTTTATAAAGAGTTTCATTTTAATTTAAAGGTTAACTTGCGGCCTATCGCAGTAAGCAGTTGTGAGAATAAAAAAAAAACTCGAAACAATGACAATGTTGGCATATGGTGCCAAGAGCAAGCGGCATAGGCGGAGAGAGCGAGTCATTTAAATTGCGCGGTTCAATTATGAAACCAGTTATTGTGTGATGAATATGATTAATTCGCATCTAGAATTGAAGTAGTGACATTAAGACTTGGATAACAACAAATTCCTATTTGACATGGCATTATCAATTCTTCTATTTTGTCATGATCGAAGGATTATTAAAAAAAAAAAAATTGTAAACAAGTTCTATGTGCTTGCATAGCTCTGAAAGTATCAGTGGCTATTTTTATACCGATTTATTGTATTTCAAACATTTTAATCTGAGGAAGATAATTATTGTTGTTGTCGTTTGTTTTTTTTTGTTTTTTTTTTTTAATTGAACGCTATCAAGCGAATATTATAGGGGGATTACAGACGGATTTTGCTAACACGAAATGATTAATTTATCTTTTCTAAGATTGCTTTATTGCCGTTAGTTACAATTTGAGTTAGCTTTGAGAAAAGGTAAACTCCTACAATTGCGCGTGTACCCGGTTGAGATGAGACTGACCGCTCGTCTAGCTACTAATAAAGGGTCCGCCATCTAACGTTTTATTTTTCAACTAGTACTTATTTCGTGAATGGTAACACTTAGCTCATGTCTGATTTGACAGATATTTAGTTTTATCCTTCCGCTGATCGAATATGGTTATGTATATGCTTGAACTACGCTTTGCTAAGTGGGCCTGCGATCGACTTAGAGAAATAGAAAAAAATAGAAAATCATCTTTTCAGATGAAGCTCATTTTGATCTTGGCGGGTATGTAAACAAGTAAAATTGTCGCATTTGGGGCACAGAAAACCCGCACGCATACATTGAAAAGCCGATACACCCAAAACGAGTCACTGTTTGGTGCGGATTTTGGTTCAGAGGCATAATTGGGCCATTTTTCTTCGAAAATGAGCAAGGAGTGGCCGTTACAGTCAATGGCAATCGTTATCGGGCCATGTTGAACGAATTTTTGTTCACAAAAATTGAAGAGGTACCACACAGCCGAAGCTACACTCGATGTTTTGCGCCCTGTTTTTGAAGATCGCATTATCAGCTGCAGAGCTGATGTCGTTTGGCCACCTCGGAGCTGTGATTTGACACCGTTGGACTATTATTTGTGGGGTGCCGTAAAAGATAAGTGTTACGCCGACAAGCCAGAGATAATTGACGCTTTAAAGGACAATATTCGTGAAGCCATTGGTGAAATACAGCTGAAATACACAATCGATAATGTGCTTAAAAATTGGACCGATCGTGTAGGCTACTGCATGGCCAGCCGAGGTAGCCATTTGAATGAAATTATTTTCCATTATTAACCGGAAGGATAAAACTAATTATCTGTCAAATCAGACATGAGCTAAAAAAAAAACGTTAGATGGCGGACCCTTTATAATAGCTGCCATGGATTCTTTAATTGCATTGCATGTGTATATAGAGATTAGTTTACACCGCGCAACCTTACATACTTGTAAAACTCTACACACTTCTCCCAGCGATGCTCCCAGCGATGCTCCCAGCGATGCTCCCATAGATAAACTAAATTAGATGTCAAACTCTACTAATACTTTTGCAAACCTTTAACTTTCGCACAGACACACTGTAAGTGAATTCCAACACTTTTGCATCTCTATAACTCTGTCAAAATTTGCTAGAATAAGAGCAATTTACAAGTAAAATTTCTAGAATGAGAGCGATTTGCACGAGTGTGTGTAATGTGGATGACGTTTTTTGGTTCAAATGGGCGTGGTTTGTATAAAAAAAGGAGATAAATTGCCATTGATCACAATTCATACGGATAGTGACGATCAGTAGAAAACCGGTTTTGATTTTCCAATATCTGGAAAGTTTGATATCTAGGTATAGTTAGCCTATGGATGCTCCCATCCCTCTAACCCGTCCAAATAGTACTTGGCGTTTTTCTCTGCAAAATAATTGTTCACTAAGTTGATTGCCTCTTCATTTGACGAAAATCTCTGTCCTCCAAGCGCAGTTTTTAGATGAGGGAACAAAAATAAGTCGCTTGGGGCTAGATCTGGTGAATAAGGCGGATGGTCAAGCAGTTCAAACCGTAATTCATGGATTTTCGCCATGGCAACCGCTGAGGTGTGAGACGGCCCGTTGTCTTGGTGAAACAGGATTTTCTTCTTCTGCAAATGTGACCGTTTTTCCGCAATTTCTGCCTTCAGCTTGGCAAGTAATGATGCATTGTATGCTCCTGTAATGATTTTTCCTTTTTGAAGATAATCGATTAAGATAACTCCTTTACTACATCCCAAAAAAACAGTCGCCATCACTTTACCAGCCGAAAAAACAGTTTTTGCTTTTTTTAAAGCCGGCTCGCCCTTTGCAGTCCACTTTTTTGACTGAATTTTTGTTTCGAGCGTATAATGATGTATCCAAGTTTCATGTACAGTAATTAATCGGCGCCAAAACTCGGATTTATTGCGCCTAAACTGCGCCAACAGAGCGTTGGAAATGTTTATTCGAACACGTTTTTTGTCTAACGTAAGCAAACGCGGCACCCAACTCGCGAACAGCTTTCACATACCTAAAATTTCATTTTCACAAAAAACACTCACATCGACTCACTCAAACGAAATGACTGAAATTTCGGTAAGTAACTGTCAAAAGATACACAACTAGGATTCACTAGCTTTTATTGACGAGTGCCGCTATCTTTACGTTGCGGTCGGAAACTTTTCAAACAACCCTCGTATATATATAAGAAATAAAATTGGGCCAAGTACAGAACCTTGGGCTACTCCAGGTTATTGCTTCCGATTTTTACATATTGTATTCTATCTTTAAGATAAGACTCGAACCATTTGTACATGAATCCTCTAAATCCGACCTTATATATTTTATCTAAGAGAATTACATCGTCAACCATGTCTAACGCCTTAGTTATATACACAAAACGGCCAGAGCAAAAATGTTTTTTATCTAACCCATTATATGCGATAGACCAAAAGCCCAATAGAGCATCCTCATTGAAGAGGACTGTCCTGAAACTAAACTGCATGGGACTAAAAAAATTATTATGAATAAGGTAGGCTCAAATTCTCGTTTTAATTATTTTTTCAAAGACTTTTGAGATTGAAGACAGTAAAGAAATTGGTCTATAATTTGATTTGTCTGTCCTGTTGCCCTTCTTAAATAAGGGAATCTCTACAGCGCATTTAAGTTTAGAGGGAAATGTTGCAGACATAATGCTAAAATTAAAAATGTAGAAAAAAAATGTACTAAATTGGGTCCAATGTTCTTTAGTACCAAATTCCAGATTGGGAAGAGTTTTTAGCAATTGATGTGTGCACAATTTTATATATGTTATAATGCAAGTAATTGAACTTATGTAATTTTTCAAGATCCTAAGAAATATATTATATGCCAAAGAAGCATTTTTTTCAACATAAACACTATCCCAATATTCATAACTTAGCATATGGTTCAATCCATGAAAGTTAATTTTATCAAAAGAAGCTTGAGATGATACGTTTAGTTTACTACAATACATTATATGTTTTCAAAAAAGATTCCTGTCATACAATGATCAGTTATATTAAGATCCAAGTTAATACCAGCAAGGAGATCCACAGCTATATTCTCAAAACGAGCAAAAACATGATCGAGGCAGGTGTCTGAAATTGGTCTGGTAGGTTCAACAACAAAAGATAAAAATCCATGTCCAGCCATGAGCGCTTGATAAGAATCGGAAACGAAATTAGAGCCTAAAATATCTAGATTGAAGTCACCTATGATAACAAAATTTCTAGATCGCTCATTAGCTAGAAAGTTTGAAAACGCATCTAAAAAAAAATTAAGGAATAGAAAAATGAGTTCTTTGCGAATATTGCAACAAACTTTGATGACATCCGCGCTTCTTAAGTTAAAAACTTTTACATCACACTCATACATGTTCGATATAAAAACTCCCACTCCACCGGCAGAGCATATGTCATTAATATTTGTATAGAAATTGTAATGAGGAATATGGTAATCATCACTCTCGCAAGAATAAATCCAAATTTCAGATACAAATATTATGTCTGGCAGGTTAACAAGAGCCTCCAGATTCACAATCAGTAAATTGAAGTTTTTGTGTAAACTACGTATATTTTGATATAAAACGAAAAATGATTTGCCATCTGATTCAAATACATATAAAGATGGTATCAAAATTTTCAAAATTTTCTCTTGCAAATATGAGAATTACGGAGCCATAAGTATTTGGATTTATTTTCTGTTTTTAATTTTTTAGCTACCATAAATAAAGCTTTAGATTGTTTATCAATAAATAATGATGAGTTCAGCTTCACAGAGTTCAACTATCGATATTTTTCCAAAGAATCGACACAACTTGCGGTTTCTGAAAAGTTAAATATAAAATTAATTACCAAATTCAAAACTTAAACATCTCGTAAGTTAAGAAGAAAAAGTTGTTCGAGTTTCACAAAAACTTCTTTTTACAATGGTGGATGGGTAGGTGTGCAACGCGTTAAAAAATGCTTTCTCTTCTCAACGCTGTTTTATCTGCGCATCAAGCTCGAAAAAATTGAAATAATCCCAATGTATTACTGTTTAGTCTATCAGTGCTACACTGTTGGATTCAAGTTTTCAAATGCCTTTTGCATGTGGGCTATAAGCTTCCAATCAAAAAGTGCCGGGCTAGAAAAGGAAATAAGGAAGTAGTAACGTCAAACAAAGCTCCTATTCAAAAGGAGTTTAAGGATCGAATGGGACTTACAATTGAAGCCTGCTTTTGGCAATTCAAATGATGGCAACAATGCAAGGAAATTTCTTACCAATGCCGATGTACGAGTAGTGTCTGAAATATTGGGTATCAACAAGTTATTTATTGAAAATCTACATGCAATTCTGGTTGCCAATTCCAATGGATATGAAATAATTATCGAGAAATTCCAGTATACACAATCGATACTGTGAAGTACTTTATCGATACCTATCCTTGGTTTTATATGCCTCCAACTGTGCATAGGCTTTTCCCTACCGGCCAATCATCCGACGAAAAGTAGGAAGCTAAAAATAAGGATTTTAAGAAATATTGCGGAAACTATTGTAGAAAAGATTCCTTCGAGAAGAATAATGAAGATATTTTTAATTTACAACTTATAACATCTGAAACAGATGAACACTTTTCCAAAAGCAATTTTCGATTACTTGTCCACATCAATGTAATTTTGAGACTTCTGGCATTAGCTTAGAAAGTGATGATGATTCATCATCAGATGAATCCAACTTCTGGTTATATATCAAAAATTCACATTGCTATCAACAAATTGCCAAAACGTATGATTCTTCTTTTTGTTTTAATAATATGTAGCATCTAAATTTAAAAAAGTATATGAAACAATGTATTTAATTTTTTTTGGAAAGCTAAAAAATGTAGACAGCATGTTGGGTGTTGGATACGAGTATCATTTCTTGTCAACAGCATATAATTTGTTTTACCTTCATTTACAACTAATCTCATTTCTGCTGCTTCAATGGTAGCAAACGGTCTAATGACAATGTTGTAAGCTGTCGTAAACATATGCTTATGACAGACTTTTGGTCTGTGAATTTTGCACAATTTTCGCAAGTACGAGTATGATGTTGAAGAATTCACATGAGAGCATATCAACTTGTCAGAATCCTTTTTTGCTGGTGGTGTCATTCCCGACGTTTATGGAGCAGCAAGCGTGCGTGCTTCATTGTCATGTCAACAGACAAGTTTAGCCGGGATATGTCTCGTCTCTATAAATTACATATACGGGCTTCAAATGAAGTTATATATTTGTTTTCTAAAAATTTTCTGTAAGGATATAGAGAACTTAGCAGGCCCTAAACTACACTTACATATGAGGACCTATCAGATTGTTGATATTAAGTTTCAACCGCTCGCATATTAGGGTAGATAAAATCTTGTACAAGATATTAAAGAGACTGATTACTCTATGGTTGTCCTTTGTAAAAATAAACTAAATCATAATACTTCTTTATTTATTGAGAGAAGTTAATAAAAACCACGCAACTGTCTTGCCGTCATGAAATGCATTTTCTCTCAGGCGAAGCATCACATTGCATCTGTCATCATTTTTGCCTTTATAACATCTATCCCTTTACCGTAAAGCGATAGGGAGTTAAAAGATGGTTACATCCGTTCGTTATGATCGGTGTATGATTATTATGGAGACTGTGGTGACTGAATATCCCGTTAAAAAATAACGAGTAGTCGTCCATTAAAAAGGTATTATTAATGAACCCGAAACGGATGCTGACAACGTGCCTACCGGGCCCGATCTGGTTGTTATTTTACTTACATGAATTAGTAATGCCCTGGCTGCTGCTTCACCTTTACCACTGGCTGCTGCTTTCATTGCTTTGTTGTGAAACAGTGATCTGAAGAAAACTAAGACCCGTTCTTGATAAGATCAGATACCTTCTGTTGGAGAAAAGTGATTGACTCCATAACAGCTGCAAAATAAAAAGCATATACGAGTAGTTTGTGGTTTTCTTCCGTGCATGAGCTCAGCAGGTGGTGCTCTATTTCGGGTGTTTCCATTGTCACTTTTGTGGTACAAGAATTGAGTTTTTCGTTGATTCACTCTAAGTTTGAATAGAGCTCGTCTAGTTGATTGATTATTGACTATCAAAATCCCTCGAACGGCTGAGTTCCGCTATTTCAGACGATAGTTTTTGAACAGGAGAAAATCTGAGGAAATATCTGTAATAGCTGCAGTTGTAGTCTCAGGACATTTCGAATAAGTGTCGATTCCAACTAACCCTTCATTGGATTGGACTATGTAGGTAATCACATCGAAAACGTTCTGAAGGTCGAGCAGGGACTTCTTTCACTATATATTGTATAATAGGTCTGTTCCCGCGAGATTTTTGTAACAATTTGTAAAAGAAAATTTGTTGCTTAAGTTTGAGGAGCAGGAATAAATCTCTCTTAAACCCGAAATTTCTCACTTATCCACGGGATGAAACGAATTTAATGGCTTACAGCTCTCAAGGAATGAATGTAATTTCAAGTGTTGACTTTGATTAGATTTTTTTAAAAATGTCTGGATCTGGCATTAATGATATTCGAACCAAAAACGTGTTAAAATATAAATTGTTGAATTAGATGAATATATTTCGTCTTAAATTTTGAAGTTATACTTAGAAAATCGTCGGAAAATACCTCGAAATCATTGAAAATAATCGTTTGAGCTCTATAATGAAACCAAACATTTGATAAGACAAATCAAATCCTATGAGCATTATTGCCATCAATTATTGGAATCCTTCCGGTGCTGATTTGATTGCCGTAGGTATAGGATAAAATGCACACGTGTACATATTTTAATAATAAAGCAGTCCTTGCACTTATTATCGACCTCTATTTGAACATATGCATCTTTATAAGGCTGAAGATATTACCTCCAGCATGCTTGATTTCTCTATGCTAAAGTGGATTCCATCGGATGATCACTTATTTTTTACCGCGTCAAACGCCAGTTCATCCAAGGAATGTCTTTTCATTGATAGCATAACTGACTCAAGCCTGTGCCGAGTAAGTGACGTCCCTAATTCTATCGGTAGGCAACTAGACCTTATTTTCACTAGTGATCCTAGTAACTCCACAGTAACGTTGTGCCCCTTTATCCTATCAACCGTGGACAACTTTCACCCCCCTCTTCTTCTCTCATTTTTCCATAACTCTCCATCCCAGCCCACTTGTTCAACTACCATCTCTTCTTACAACTTCCATAAAGCTAATTTTCACAAAATCAATACCTATCTTAGCAAATGTTCTTTTGATTTTACCAACCTATCCTTATCTGATGCTGTCTCCATTTTCTTCAGTGAAATATTTAATTTTAATGTCGCCTTTTTACGGCATAAAACATCATCTATTTCCCCTCCATGGTACAACAGAAGACTTCGCTTTTTACGAAACAGAAGAAATCAATTATGGGCAGTTTTTCTTCCCACCAATTCTTATTATGACTGCTCTAACTATCTTGGAACTTACCTGCAATTCACCCAGCTTTATAACTGCCTCTATTAGCGCTTTATCGACACAGCGCAGACCAACCTTATCAACGATCCTAAGACATTTTATCAATTCGTCAACTACGAAAGAAAATCAGACAACCTCTTTGTACCCGACTCCATCTATTTCAACTATGTTACCTTCCCAATTTCTCCATTGGCCCCTCTCTATCACAACCCTTTTATCACACCCTTATCGAAGAAAAGTTTACCTCCAATCTTTCGCAGCCACTTTCCTCCCTCTATCATCTGTCCATCACACAAGGGGAATTCCCCCAAGTTTGGAAGACCTCTTTCATAACCCCGGTTCACAAAAAGGGATCAAAGAATGAAGTAACCAACTACCGTCCAATTGCTAAGCTTTCACACATACCTAAAATATTCGAAAGTTTTTTATATGAAGTTCTAAGCTTTCAGTGCAAGTCACTTATATCACCCAGTCAGCACGGATTTCTAAAAGGTAGATCAACTACTACAAACTTAGTTGAATTCGTATCCTTTGCGCTTTCAGCCCTAGAAAATGGCAACGAAATTGACGTTATTGCTACAGATTTCGCTAAGGCCTTCGATAAAATATCACATCAACTGATCCTTTTCAAATTGTCTTCCCTCGGTTTCGATCCCATATTGTTAAAGTGGATATCTTCTTATCTGAAGAACCGTTACTATAGCGTTCGCTTTAGGTCAGCCTTCTCAACCCCGGTTTTAGCCACTTCTGGCTTCCCACAAGGCAGCCATCTAGGTCCCATCTTTTTTATTTTAACTATAAACGATCTTGAGAAGATTATCAAACATTGCTCCGTATACTTTTACGCTGATGACACTAAGTTCTCCAAAACTATTTCTTCACCCAAAGACTCTATTCTCCTTCAAGAAGACCTCGATATGTTTTCTACTTGGTGTCTAATAAATTGCTTTGAACTTAATGTCTCCAAATACCAATCTATGACTTTGTCTCGTAAGACCAATCAATCCCCCTCTCGACCATATTTTCTGCATGACCAACCTGTATCCCAGGTTCAATCCCTTCGCGACCTTGGAATTTTATACAATAGAGAGTTAAACTTCCGTTCGCATATTGATGAGATAATCCTTAAAGCCAACTCATCGCTCGGTTTTATCAAACGTTGGTCTAAAGAATTTTGCAACGCTTATGTGACAAGGTCACTTTACATTACCCTGGTCCGGCCCCTCTTTGAATATGCCAGCCAAGTATGGTCCCCCTTTCAGCGAATTCATATATCCTAAATCGAGAACATTCAACGTCGTTTTCTTCGATTTGCTCTTCGTGGACTACCCTGGAGTGACCCATTTATCTTACCTCTCTATCGCGACCGCCTTAAACTTCTTAACCTGAATACCCTCGAAAAACGCAGAGATGTAGCTAACATTCTCTTCATGCATCGACTGCTCTTCGGTTCTGTGGACTGCGCTTCCCTTTACAATTCTATTTCCTTCAACATTAACCCTCGTAAATTATACGCTGTCCTCGTCTCTTCTATATTCCTACCCACCGCACCTTTTATGGCTCTAACGAACCAATCTCCCGCATGCTCCGTAAGGTCAACTCAAACCTCCCCCTTTTTGATTTTAACCTGAGCACTTCTCGTCTTAAATTTTATCTCCTCCACCATTCCCTTACTTCCTAACCCTTAACTCTTGTTAGTTTTTAATTCCTAGTTTTTAAGTTACTTAAGCTTGCATTAAGCGAAATAAATGGGGGGCGTTAGCCCCCACTAAATTATGCGTTCTGGTAGAGTGGGCTTATTATAGTCTGACTGCAATGCTGCGATTAACCCTGTTGAATAGTCTCAAACGTTTGTAAATTTCTTGCTAGATAATGGTTACATTCTATGCTGTATCTATACATTTGTAGTTGCGTTGAAAATACATCCAAAACTATTTTCACAAATTATTCGGAAGGCTGACAGTTCGCAACGTGTTGCGTTCAGCACTAGAAACTGTATTGACGGTTAAGGGTGCCACTTTTCGTTGGCTCTATATTCTTATTTTCTACTTCGTGTGTTGATATTTTGAGGGTTAAATAGGAATAGTAACCTTCCACGAGTTCCCGAACAGATTTAATTGCTGTATAACAGTCGGTCATAAGTGTAGCTTTTCGCAGTTGTGTGATGCAGCACTGTGATTATTTTTGGTGGGGTGTGACTTGCTGGTTGATCCACACTATGGTGTGAACAGTTTGATGATTATCTTATCTTATGAGCTTCATGCCATTTTTCTGATCATTGATGCGCTGACGTTCAACAAAAATAAATTCGCTATAGTGGTTATCGCTGATTCTCCTGTCTCTAACAATATCACTAGTCGTGAACGAATGTCGGCTTCGTTCGACAACTGCAAACCGATGACATAAATGATATACTTGAAAAGGTCAGAGGTGAGATTTCAATCTTAAATTATTCTCAATTGTCATTAGCTTTGCTAGCGAAGCGTGTAAAATTTCGGTGCTGCTCTAGTTAAATCCAACAAAGAAATGCGAATCACATTTATAAAAATTTGATTTTGAGTTTATGAAGTCGCGAGATCAAAATGCTCAGGTTATGCAAGCAAAATGAAATTGGAGTATCTGTGTATTTGCCACTTCCTCACAGGGATGTCATGTCGAATACCTGTAGTAGAATACCTAATCAAAAGCGAGTAAATTACGTGGATTTGTCGAAAACTCTGAAAACTAATTTTGAAAAATAATTTAAACAATTGCATGAAGAATAAATGTAAACTTCAATTGATTTTAGTTTTAAAAAGTAAATAAAATTTAATTTTTGGATTTCTGTCAAAAAAAAAAAATTTAAAATTGATGAAACTATTTAAAATCCTTTTCAGTGATTTCGAAATCGTAAAGTTTCATTTCTTTGTCGTTGTAATCTTCTTCTTCCATTCGATCAGATGACCGTAACGTGAAATAAGTATACACGAGTTTTTGGATGTTTCGTTTCAGAGTCGATTTCTTATGTCGTTGTGTATATACGGCCAGTTGGAGAGCAACCGTTCCAGCTGTGCGGTGGATGAAGGGATTCTTAACCCTTTCATGCCCCAATTAATTTGGGTAGTATTAAAATTTGTTTGAGGGCATTTAGATGTTAATTCAGCCTTAAATATGAACATATAACAAATTCAGACCTCTATGAGTTTTGGTGCGACCGTTATAAGATGTTGCCTATAGTCCATTGAGATACATTTTCAAAACAATATGCAGATATATATTTCAAATTTAATTTATTCATTTTTATTACAAATTAGGTGTGGTATGATACGAAACAATTGTTGTGTGTATTAGAGCATAAATACACATTACATTTAGTGCATTTTGACCGCGGAAATCCAGTGTGGCATAACCTACACCTTCCTTTTGCTCCCCATTCAATCCAGTGACTGCTTTGGTCATGACTTGTGGCTTTTGGAGGTTCCGCAATGTAGGATTGTTTATTTTTAACTGTTGATGAACAAGGTGATGATGGAGCTGATGAAACTTCTGGTAATGATGGAGGTTGGGATGAAGACGCTGGTGATGATGCACCTGATTGCATGTTTGAAAGAATTTGCGTGGATTTGTTGGTGTTTGCACATTTTTAGATGCATTTAGTAGCTTGTTTGCTATTTCCATTTGAAAATTTAGAGATGGCATATGCTTCGTTTCTCCGCTTGCGCTTTTGATGTATAGCCAGTATAGCCAGCTATTGACTACTGCTGTGTTGATGCACCAATAGACTATGCGCATATACCATTTCTTAGAACGGTGGTTGATTTTGTACAACTCCATCAACATGTCAGCAAGATTAACCCCTCCCATATGTTGATTGTAACATTCCACAATAGCTGGCCGAGGTATGCTTATGTACTTCTTCTCCTTACGACACCACCGCTTGCATTAAGATATTGGATTCTCAGCGATATAATTTGAAACCAATTGAACGCTTTTGTTGTCGTACCAGCGACAAGCAATTATATTATGTGTAGTTTCATATTTCAAATCGCACGATCCTCGTCCATTTTTTAGAAGGTCTTTTTCTTTAGTTAGGTGGCAGTTTTTTAATCGATGGCTTCTAATTGTTCCTACGGCTAAGATACCTTTTTCTTTCAAGGCATTCATAAGGCTTATGGAAGAGAACCAATTATCGAAAAATACTCGTAATTTGAAGTTTTTGTTTACCGGTATATTGGAGGCTAAATGCAACAAGATATCTGACGATATCCCTAATCCGAGGGATGGGCAAGTTCCTTCTCCAACTTATAGACTAAAGTCATAAATAATACCTGACACGCCTGTTCTTGTAAACATTTTAAAACCCCACTTGTGAGGCTTTTTGGGCATGTATTATTTCAGACTGTGACGTCCTATTAAAAATAAAAAATAAATATTTTATGTTATTTGATATTTGATTACACCGGAATACAAGTACCTTTGTAAGTAATCATTTGTTCATCAATGCTTTGATGTTCCTCCTGGTCCATTTCGTTGCATTTTTGTTTTATTTTCTCCAACAATGGACGTATTTTATGTAGCTTATCATAATTAGGTTCTCCTCTTTGGGCTTGTTGGGAGTTATCGTTGATGTGGAAGAACTCTTTTAGTTTCTCAAAGCGGTTGCGGGATAAGGATTGCGCTACAGCTGATAACTTAAAATTGGACACCCAAGCCATCCGCATATGAGGAATATTTATTACTCCTAGATAAAGCAATATCCCCAAGAATCTTATCTCGGTTGTTTCACATTTCAATTCTACTCCTTTGGTTTGCAACGCATATGCATTTGTTTCATCACAAATTGTTTGCATAATTGCATCATCGATGAAGTGATTGAAATAGTTGATGGGATCTTTGACTTCTCTGCAAACCATTTCCTTTTTCCATGTAGTATCGCAAACATTCATGCCAGTGCTCCTCCACCTCAAATTGTCCAAATTATTTTTTTCAAAAACCTCCAGCGCAGTTTGTCCTACTACGCTCTCATCTTCAGTCTCCTCTTCTTCGACAATTTTTTCTAGTAAATTTATATCAATTTCGTCGCCATTCTCGACTACATTTTGAATGGTTTCTTCAATGACATTTTCTAAATTTACACCGTCGTACTCTTCCTCGCGTCCGCGGAATCATTCCACTCAAATTCCATTATTTTTTTTAATTTCCAATTGGGTTAAACCTTTCGGACGCATTTCTAATGCAAAAAAAACTATACATAAAATATGAACACTATGGAGTTTGGTAAATTACTGAGTTCAAACTAGAAGCTTTTATATCACTTTTATTTTTTCATATCAGTTTCTTACCTGTCAGTTTCTTACCTGTTTCAGAAATAAAATTCACTTTTGAAGAAAAAATTATTTTGTGTAACACTTTTTATTTTTAATTTATAAACAATCACTTTTTGCAAATTTTGTCACACTCAAGTAGCCAGAATGAAAAACAGCTAGCAACTGATCACTTGCAATGCTAATGTTGTAAAATGCACGTATATGCACTCACAAAATACCAATCCCAAAGCCGTTGGGAAGAAAAATTAGATTTACGGGAATTAGAAGCTGAAATGTAGAATGTTGCCTATAGATAACAATGGGTATGAAAGGGTTAAATAATCCATAGCGAATGCAGCTAGCTGATCATGGCCTAGTTCGACGGCGAAGTGCCAGAAAGTCTTTGGTGATGGTATTTTTTTTCGATTCAAAGACTCGAACTTTCCTTCATCTTTTATAAATTCATGTAACGATTCAAATTGAGCTCCTTCGAGCTTATCAAAAAGGTAGGTTGTAACTTGCTTACGTTCATCCGTATTCAATCTTTTGCCACGATAAATCGGGTGAAAAAAATTGGCTGTCATCTTTATTTTATTCAAAACATTGCTTTCCTTCATGCGGTATTTCAAAAAATCACGTAATTCGTCTGGCCCATTATGCAATAATTCGAGCCATTTTTCAGCTGCATCAGCAGCAGAGGTTGAGCTCTTTTGAAAAATGTTTGTTAATTCTGCCACCGGGTTGATATACTATCAACCAATATCTTAACTGAAGCGATAAATTGTTGATTGAAGAGACTTAAAGCAGCGCTCGCTTTCGGTCTGATCGCTTCTTTATCAGTTATCAGTCCACATCTCAGGCGGCGGTGACCGTTTTCATAGCAGACAAAATTTTCAAAAACGATGCAGCTGCATTTCGTTAAGTTGTCTGACGTGTTGCACAAGATAGAATTTTTTTATGGCCACCAGATTTTAAAGATGGTCTTCTAGGAACGTTCGCCTGAAATCTTTCTGCGCAGTCATTACTTTTTCCATTACCTTAGTGGTTTGTGGCTTTTTCATAATGTCACCAGCCAACAAATTCGCAGAATGTGCATTGCATGTTGAGTATAATAAGATGGGAAGCGAACCCACATATGTTGCATATTGTATGCATTATTAGTTAAAATGGCATAAACAGATCCATCATAGCGTTCTTTTGCTATAACGATCGCTTTATCTACGGCATCCAATATATTTGCACCTGTTTCTCGAATACCAGAGAGGTCGAACGATTCTAGAAAAACTTGTTCATCAATTGAACTTGCAAGCACTAGGGGTGGACGTGGTGTAGTGGTACTAGCAATCGCTTCTCACTCGGAGGGTCTAGGTTCGAATCCTGCCCATGGCAAGTCAGTTTTTCATTTGTGTAATTGGAACTCAGACAGAAAAATTCTGCGTGTGAAGGAATAACACTGACACGTAGATTTGGCGGATGTAGAGTTTCAAGCACAAAAAACTAGTGTGAATTATAACCTTCGAATCACTCTGAGTGAAGAAAAACCTCTCCGTCCTATTCGGACTCCCACCCCCTGGAGAGCGAACATCGAAACCAAACACACCTGAGATTCAAACCACTACAAAACAATTTTTCTTTCTCTTCCTTCTACCTTTCCGCCCGCGGCCTAGCAACAGTAAAAGGGTATCTAACCCCTTAGGCGCGCGTAAATTATAAAAAAAAGCATCATATCGCCATACGAGTATAAAGGCGATTTGCCGAAGAGTTCTGCCATCCATCCACCAACACTGTCACTCTTTTGTTCATTTTGGTGATTAATTCCGTGTTTCGCTTTGTGATAGTTTCATAAGTGTTGTCAAGCAACTTGTTTGCCAATAGTCAACGATTGGGCGGATGATATGGTGGGAGCAATGCATTCACGAAGTTCTAGTCAGCCACTTGAAATGGTAGGTTGCAACCATAAAAAAAAAACATCTCCGCCAAAGAATCAAGTTTCTTACATCATCCATGAACCGTTTCAGTTTTTGTTGTTTCGGTGTTCTTAAGCCCGATGTTCCTTGCTAAATTGAATTAAAATGAATTCAATAAAATCAGTGTAAAATTACTTATAAAAATAGGAATACAGTCCTTACATCTTATTGTTCCAAGGGTGAATTTGGACGTGAATTGTCACTGCTGTTCATGATCGATTCCAATTCATTGCTAAGATATTGTGTATCTAGTTCGTCATCATCCTTTTTTTCACCCATGTCAGCGTCTTCATTTTCTTTCTTTTTCTGAACCGCACGTTTTCCTTCATAAGTTTATACAATTAACATAAAATCAAATTCGAAAGCATATAACAGAAATTAAAATAATATGTATTACCGGTGATTTGACAAACTCGATTTTTCGGAGTTCGTGACGATGCTTCCATTGACGAACTCTTCCATTGACACAAACTTTATTATAACCATAACAATGTTCATGCATTGACATTTGATGTCGATGGTGTTGATGTATCACTTTTATCACTTGGTAACATTAATTTTTCAAATGCGTTCGACATTTTCACAAAATTTGAAATAAAAATCTGAATGATGAAATAATGAATCTGACTGGAAAAATCATGTTATGACAATCTAGTAATCAAACAGTTCAATTCTGTTTATGGCTGTGAAAAGTGATGGAAAGTAAATACAAACACGATCGAACTGTTAAGAAATTGTGTATAGGCCGCTTTTACACGTCGCAAGTGTGTAATGCGCATGTTCTGGTTATTTTCTTTTGAACTGCCATTCAGTGTTGCGCGCAATTTTACACGAAAGCCTTTCCCCCTTCTTTGGTTTTTCATGTTATTTGACAGCTCTCTTTAATTTTATCTTTGGCGCTCAGTGTTTCATAATTGAAAATGGGCCCGCTTGTTAATTCTTTGGTCCATTTCAGTTCATCCGCCATACTGAAATGTTGTGCTCATAACAACAGCCAAAGAAATATGAAGCAAATGCGAAAAAGAAATGTCAAAAACATGCAATGAAAATGCTACCCACATGCAGTGGGAATTTGTTTAATTGGGTATTTTTTGTTTCATTATCCCTCTCTTTTGCACTCATTTGAATCTTTCGAAACTTGCGACGTGTAAAAGCGGACATAATGACAAACGGTCGCAGTGCGACCTCTTTATTTATAACATTAATTTCCTTAAACTATCTTATCCTACTTGCATTCTTATCGCTGTTGTAAGCGATAAGTCTGCATCGTATTTGGTTGCCTACCACTTGTGGCGACTCAAAGGGCCAGCGCACACTGGACTAATTACTCCGGGGAAAACTGGTTTTGTAGAAGACGGAGATGAAGTGTAAATTAAAAAACGGGGTAAATATTCAACCAGAATTGAAGTGGTTGAACATCGGGGGAAAACCAATACAGACATAAGTTGTCAATTTTAAAGGGTAAGAAAAATTATCAGGAATACCACAGCAATCAAAACTGGTTCATGTATACACAATTTTGCCTCGCATTATTCATCCAGTATGCCGGCGAAGTAAAAGATACCCCGGGGAAAAATTGATCCAGTGTGCGCTGGCCCAAATATGATATCCTACAACTAAAGTACATATTTTTGTTATGTGTGCCCTTATCGTGAAAATGTTTGTCTTATCCACAATAAGGTAGCACATCGTTCGGCTGCTCTTTGTTTATCGCACAATTTCTCCGAACTAAATAAGCCTATTGAGCATACTGAATATATGTACAATATTTACATTTTTAATTGTCTCATTCTTCTCTGGGCCGCCGCCCAATTATCAAGGCTTCGCCCTTTAATGACGTTGTCTAATAATGAATGGGGGCAGAGCAAAGAACTGGTCTTATCGTAAACATCTTCAGATGACGCTACCGAAGGTTGCTACGATTCGATCAGTCACAAGTTGCCGGTCATAAGTCTTTTTGGCGGCTGGACCACCGGTAGTCCCTACCAGGACTTAAATCACGGTACCATGGGAGTCAGGAGCCCCCCAGATCTCGGTCCGGGCCTGACTTGTTAGAGGTAGGCCCCCTTGTGGGAGCGTCATGGTGGCTGTTATTTAAACCCAAAATCGCGGGAAGGGTTTCGGCCCAATGTAGAGATGCAATAAGTACTGGGTGCTGCGACCCTAAGAGCAGTAAGAGGTTTTAGGTCGGCCTCGACTCTTACCAAGGGTGGAACTTGTGTCGGCAACACAGTTCCGAATTGGTATCAGTGGATGGACGGTGAGCGATGGCAAGGCGTATCCTTGCTCCCATGGATGTATGGACATCCCGTAGGTTTAAGCCCACATGCCAGGTACTTACGTTAAACATAAGAGACGTTCTGTCTCATTCTTCTCATTGTTTGTGTCATAAAACTGGATCTGAACAGTAATGGCACAAGCGCAGATACTCGTAAGATTACAACGAAGAGACTTGTTATTTTTATGGAATCTATTCACAAAATTCAACAGCCTATGTAAATATACAAAAAGTTATGCGCAAGGAATCTTATTTAGTTACTCAAACTGTGTATTTGTGAACGTCAAACAGTTTTCGACAAGCACGAGGTTTTCGACAGTAGAAAACGTAGAATACAGTTTTCGACGTCGAATACATACAAATCCCAAAAACTCTCATAGAATACCATTCCTGCTTCCTCATCAGATATCTTTGGCTTTAGCAGTATACCGCATGTTTTTCGGCATATTTGTTAATTTGCTGTACCCTTAATTCTTAATTCTTCACCGAATTGAAACTCATGAATATTTGTTTTCAATACTCGGGAATATACTCCACTGATGATTTGTTCGCTTTCTATCCCAAAACCCGTTCAGAAACTTCTGAAGCATGAATGCAACGAAGAGATTTAGAAACTTACTGACTTTTCAAGACTGATGACCCTGGGGTTGCAGTTAATATTCTTCAATAAAGAAAAAAAACTCCTTCGTCATATTTTCATATAAACTTAACTACAATACCTCTTGAAAGCACTTGAATATGTCTCATGTCTATTTTTTTTTACCTTTTTTTGCTATTAAACGTCCTGACGATAATGCTTCCTAATTGTTATTTTATATAATCTAATTGAAGAGACTGAACATACTTCGTGTCTACAAATGCTTCTTAATCTTAACTTAACCTGTGTTCTTCTCTGCCGTATTCAATTCAATTGTGAACTTAGAGAATCTCTTTTCTGATGGATCGATGTTCAAGTTCCATACTTTCATACAAACAATTTTTTCTGGCATCGATGCCACTATTTACAGCACTTGATACACATTGCATACATTTTATCATGCCGAGAGATTGAGGAATACGCTTTTGGGAAAGATTCTGCTCTGAAATTCTGATGTTCTTGAAAGAAGAAGCGGTATTTCTTAAATTTTTTACTTTAGCTCTTGATTCTAGCATAACCACTACGATTTTTCCGGAAGATAAATACATAGATATTTAGATACAGGCGACCATAGTAACTATCCTAATCCTCAGGATATCCCAAAGCGCTATTAGATAGATATTAATTATTCTTAATTTGTAAACACCTCACGTTGAATGATTAGTTTCCCAGATTCAAGAATTAAACCCTGAATTCTACCGCGGAGTGCGATTTTCTACCGGTTTCGATGCAACAAATGTGCAACAAAATTGATATAATATACTACCTTCCTCAGGCAAAAGTCTGAACGTCGCGTCATAGCTTTCCTGAATGACGCTTGTCAAGTTTTAATTTTCTTAAGTGAAGTTGTTGCAGGTCTCTTAAATAACAAAAAGAGAATAATAAAACCAATATCATATAATGGTATGTAGTCATATATGTATATACGTTTTGGCTTTAATTTGGTTGGAACCATTTCACTGCATTATATTGAACCAGTTTATGACAAGAAGACCTTATCATAAATGTAAAATTTTCTATCAAAATCCAGTTTTTTTCAAACGTCTACCATGAAGTTGATAAACTTGACAAACTATGTTATCAGACACTGCCTTTGCCGTTGGCTAGACAATGGAAATTGATCAATTTCTTTTAAATGTATGTAAATTATGAGATAATTAATGTTTATTGCATTTTAATCGCAAGTCAAATAAGCTACCTATCTGGTGGTTAAATTTTGTGAGTGTGAGGTCTTGCCTTACAAAACTAAAATTCAATGGCATGTAATGTGGATCACAATGTCTACGTTATAATTTTCATTTGGAAATATATTAGATATTTCTTAGCTATTCACACCTTTGAATCCTTGAGATCAAGTCGAGAGCTCTATGTTCTTGCGTATGATTGCGGTCGAGAACTTTTTCCTTTTTATTAATGAGAAAATTTCCTGATTAAGCAATTCTTTTACATTCCTCCACTTAATTTTGTGGACAATTATGTCTTGCTCTCTCCCTTACAGTTAGTTAAGAATTTTACAAACTTTATATCTTCTGAGTTCTTCATTTTGTATTAAACTCTGCTTGATTATAGTCTTGAGTCGGTTCGAATCGAATCATTGGAAGGAATGCACCGGATTTCTGTTATAGATATACGCTCTCAGATTTACTACTGGGAACTATTATAGAAGGTATTTTTCTTGGCACTCCAAGCTCACCAGTTCGTTTCTGACAAACTGAACATCTCTCGTAGAAAACACATCTCGTTCTCCATTTTCGGTAGGATCGTACGCTCGTACGATTTTTGTATTCAGCCATTCCTTCTGTATCATCGATAAATGTGATGAGTTAACTCCACTAAAACATTAGACATCAGATCCAACAGCTTTGGACATCTTTTAGACATCACATTTTCACCGTCGTTAATGACTAGTCAATTCTTTCACTTTAATTTCGGCATCATTTCAGCGCACGTCACGTGGTCCGTTTTTTACGTTACAGAGAGAAGATTTGCCCCAAGTTCTTTACTAATGGAAACGTATTTTTTACAATCTCTCCTGCCTGGAAAAAAAATTTTCAAATTCTACAAGACGTTCGGAAGTACTCGTTACTCCCCCCTGTAGGACATGCCACCGGCATTATACCCATAGGAGACCAAACTGTCAATTGAAGCCCAAGTGGTAGACGTAGGCAGTTGAAACACAATTTCAAGTCCTAAGAAATCCTGCTCTGAATCCCGCCTAGCAAATTCATCGGTGAACTTATTTTCCGCCATCGCATTGTGAGCCGAGGCCCATACTAGATAGAGACACAGATACTTCTGCCCCTGCACCTGCTCTTCACTTTAAAATTCATTTTCATCTAGATATACATCCCAGCGTGGAAGATAGGCGTAAGTTTTTCTAACGAGTAGTAAAGTAGAAAGTTGTCATCTTCCACAAAGACGCCAGCGCCACTTTCTTATTCGATTCTGATGCCACTGGTGAGGTTCTGACTACATTACTTTCCGGCTCCGATTGTAGCTGAAGCCAGCCCCGAATAGTGTCCGGTACCATTGTGTCGGCGACATATGCACAAGATCGAAGTCCAGTTTCAGTTGTACTATTTCTTTTTCAAAGTGTCTTGAAAGCGCTGTTCCCTATATAAATATCAAGTAAAGGGAGATTCACCAGTATGTCTAGACAACCAAGGCAAACTGTTTTTTGTGGTATGGTGAAATACGACCGATATTTGCGTGGATATTTATTAGAACAAATGGACACAGAGGACCCACCTCAGTGATAAGTCATATGTCTTGCAAAAGCTCTCTTACAATATGAAAAAACCAACAGCAATTTTAAGGTTTTCAACGCAACGTGTTTAGTCCAAAAAAAATTTCTACAATCGCCCAACATGCACATTGCAGTGGAGACAGGGTTCCATTTTACATCAAACGTCCGTTTAGGCCTACAATCATATATTGATAGCAGTCAGAATCTGCGATCACTTCTTTTGCTTGTTATCCGCAAATTAGAAATTCATCTATGCCATGTGATCTGTGCTAGTTGCCGACAAAAGTTGCGACGTCGAAAGCACCCTAATTCCGATGGAAATATCAAGCATTTGTTTTTACTGGTCGAGTGCACATCCAATTCTTCTAAAGAGTTTTCCGTCTCAGAACTCCAAGTTTTGGCACAATGTGCGATTACAATACATAGCACAGCTTAAAAACAGGTAGCAGGCAGTTTAGCAGAAGTACCAACAGCAATTAATTCTTCGTGTAGATATTTCAACACGTATACACTTAAGCTTTAAAACTGCATCAAAAAGTTGCCACACGGTCAAACACGGTAGCCCTGCCTTAGAGTGGAGGCAAATTACTAATTTAAGTGTAACACACACGGTTCAATGGTGATGATCAAATCTGCTTTCGCCATTGCGTCGTTTTTCAGTCAATTCTGTGGCTCGGTTGTGGACCCTTCCTGAGGTTTCATGGCAGACCTCTGATACAATTCATCTTCGTCTCAATAACCTTCAATACTTACTTTAGTGCATACCTCTTCCAACTTTCAAGTTTATTGTTCATTTATTACATGCATATATGTATGTACATAATTTGCGTAATATTTCTCGAATGTTAACACTTATGTATTTGGGTAATATGTTTTTTTTTTGTTTTAAACAAGTATTACAAGTTTTACATCCCAGTAGTAAAACAATTAAAAGTTGGCAGATACCTACTCGTACTTGATGTATCTAATAGGCAAAAGCCTTCCTAAAGGTCAATTCAAACTGCGCATTTCGAAACTTATGCTTGTTACTTACATGCCTGATTTTAACCGGTTCATATTTTTAATAACATGCAATTGCGATGGCAGACTTTCTGCTATTAAATAAAACCTATTAAAGTCACTAAATAACTGTTACAAATGATATTTAAAACATTAAAAACTCAACTGCCAATGAAATGATTCACTAAAATTTGAAGCAATTTAACGTTGTGTTTCAGTGCAAGCTCATGAAATTTAACCCATTCAAGGAAATATGTATTTTATTGTATTCTGCTAAAATACAATACAATGGTCTAAAACTGATGAAAGATATTTTTATGTAATGAACGTTTTAATATATTTTTGTGAAGACCTGTATATGCTGTAATATTTCTGAATAGTTACAACGTACTGCATTTCTTCCTGACCAGGCCTATCTCACTCAAAAATAGTTTTTTTTTTTTTATGTTTTGATGAATCCTTATTTTGAGTAGTTGATGGTTATTTTAGACCATCATAAAAAGATGAGCAAGATTCGGCACTTTGCTCATTGGTAGTTGCATCAACTTCAACCTTGAGTTGACATGTGCCATTTAAGGTATTCTAATGTATGCCATAGGTTTTATTATATTTTATTATATATTTTATTATGACGATGCTTATTTCGCTTTCGGATGGAATATCGTTAAATAACTTAGAACCGTTAGCGGCCCATTTCTGAAGATGAAAACCCGCTTCTTTGAGCAATGTTGTGAGCTTCTTCTGTACTCGTCTGCATTAAGAATTGTGAAGCATCCGGACATCACGTCTTTAATACAAGGTAAGGCAGAAGTAATGTCATAACGTGAAATGGCTGCCATATTGTACTAAATGAAATAAATTGGACTGTTTTCCCGAAAAATTGATTTTAAGGTGTAGAATTGATGAAGTTAAAAAAAAATTATATTCGTCGCCTCTTGAGTTGATGCATATTTGTGCTCGTTTTACGACATTTTGAATTGTTGCTGGCTAAACATCGATTGGCTCCAAATTGGTGATTTCTTCTTCAACGTTGGCTTTCAAGGCTTGCAAGGTTAGCGGCTTGTTGTTTGTTGTGGTAAACAGTTTGCACTTTATAACATCTTCAGGTCTTTCACCAGATTCGGCGCAACGAACATCTGCAGATCTCAAATTGTATGCATCGTTATCTCATCGATGTTTGTGGAATATCTCGAATGTCCTCAGCCACTTTTGCGCTCAAGCGAGTTTGTGCACCCATAAAATATTTATTTACACATATCGCGTTCAAAAATATGATGGAAATCATTTTAGATGATTCCTACCTTAACTTCTTAATTTATACTGACAGCTTTTCTGTCATAAAAGCATGTTATCATCAACAATATCAACTCACTGTAAGTTGGGCAATTTAGACTCCAATGGAACACTAAGAACTTCAAGTAAATGCTAAAATTGTTACATGTATTGGTTAAGTATCAAATTTTTAATTCGCAATTTCTCTGTTTTTCAAAATTACAGAAGGTCGGTTTTATTAATTAAAACACTATAAAATTGTAAGAGATTCCAACAACAAAGCCAAACACAGTCGATTGCTCGACAACAGAAATCTAGTTTAACACACAATACTATTTGACATATGCCTGGGTTAATATATATTAATCTGGAGGAGGAATTTTGCTTCTAAAATGAAAACCAGAAGCAAAATTTTGCTTTTGTGTCCAAAATTCCCTAAAACAATGTGAGTTCCTAGTCATATTGATATTTTGGAAAACAAAACTGCTGATAGAGCTGCCAATAAAGTGGGCGATTACCCCGCTCTTACCTTTAACTGTAATAGCAAGACAGATTACTCAAAGCTCACAAGTATTGTATAATAATAATCCAAAAACGTAATACGTGGCAGGAATATACGCACCACTACAAAACTATTAACTCCGACAAAAAACCTCACACCTACCCAATTATGCCCAAGATATCAATATCAAAATTTTTCCATTTGCGTCTGGGTCATTTCCGGCCAACCCACCAACATCTGCTTAGAAATGAAAATCATGTGGGGTAAGGGCACCCAATCAAATTTTTAACTTTTAACATCTTGTACAACATCTAGATATAAGGGGGCCTTATAATACATATGTATATACAATTTACTAAAAAACATCCACCCTCCATTCACTTGTCAACACCCTTAACTTCACCCAGTAAACTCCCTCAAAGTGGAAAGCCTTTGATACTACAGCTCTAGTTTGTTATTTAAATAACTAAATGAGGTCGTAAAATAAAATAAATAAATTGTAATGCGTTTATGTCATTTGGATCTGTGAACTATTCGATGTGACTCCTAAAAATCAAAAAGTTACGCAAACTGGTATTTGCAAACCAATTTTTCGAGTTCAATTCAATTACCCTAAAATGGACCAGAAAATATTTTTATTCTCATAAATGCAATCTGCTAAAATTTCTTTAAAAAAACACAATCGAATAAATCGCCACCCTGCACTTGTGAATAACGATAAAAGCTTTTATCCACAATGTCGAGTCTCGAAACGAAAATTTGTCTGAATAAAATTAACTTCTTGCCATCCTCTTCTACTGCCTATACATCTGAGCAAGATAACTTCTGTTCACCACCCATTATTGACAAACTTCACAAAAGTGCTCCAATGTTTTGACATCTCACAGCGCGTAAGCTCCACCTGACTGCCGCAATTCCAAACTCACTTTCCGTCTCGTCAGCTGATGTTGGTCATTCTCAAGAAATTTTTATCATAGATCGGTCGCAGCACGCCGCGAATAGTTGTCGATTTGTCAAAAAAAGAAGCCAAGGTACAAATAAAAGCGAATTTGATTCTATGTAGACTAGATTTCCGGTTGTTGGATTTAATGAAACGCCACCGCTAACTTTCTTGTCGTCCAATCTTCTTCATACGAAACCCAAATTCCAGAACCGAGTGCTCCTCTGGCCATTGAAACTGTTTGTCCCCTAGATATTTTCCTGAATTTATTGTGCACGGGTTTTACTGTGTGTGTGATTGTGTAGAGTGTGTAATGATTTTATATTAAAATTCCTCAATTCGATTCCGTGACATTGTGGCCAATAAAAGCCAAAAAATCAATACAACTTCCTTTCTAATTACCTTTCAATTGTGCGTGTTTTCTTGCAGATACTTTCCAGACGATCATAATGGCCAACTACGATGATGTGAGTGCATACAATTGAGTCTAAGGAGGAAATTCTTCTCAGATTTCTTACTAAATCAATTTTGTTTTATTTCTTTCTCGTTGGACACAGGTTATGCAAAGAGCTAGAACGGCGTTCGCCAGTGGAAAAACCAGAAGCTACGAATTTCGGTAAGTACTAGAGCACTCCCCCCAATGCATATGATGTGTGTCGTTGTGTTGTTTCTTCGCGATTCATTTTTATTCCCCAATTTTTTTAGTATTGTGGCATTTCTTCACATCTTTACTAGAGCGCTAAGTAAAAAGAGTGAAACTGAACAACAAAAAAAAAAAAAAAATAAATAAATAAATTTCGTAATAACTTTCAAGTGAGATTGCTAGAGTAGATTATAGTCATGACTGTGCGGGTAAAAAACAAGCCACAACGAAATAATAAAACAACGACAAGCGGACAGGTATAAACTTTCTGCACATCACCGAATCTGACTCCGACTCCGACTCCGCTTCCGTCTTCTACTAAGACGACCGGCTTTGTTTCTTCGTGACCGTACCTTTGCTTGGTCATCCGTTTTGTTTACGAAAAACGTGCTCCAAAAATTTGAGTGTACAATTGTTTAGTGGAAAAGGTCATAAAGTGTTAAACGTCGGTCGTTTCGCATTGCGCACAAAGATTCCTCATACCATCCGAACGGTTGTATGAACTACACGTTGGACGGCACTAACTAGCAACTGTTTGCAATCATTAACGAGGTTAAGACAACATTTTTAATTTGAAGAAAAACTAAATGTTGCTTTATGAGTTAGTCGGGGACGGTATAGCTGTGTCGGATTGTGATGAAATGTATGTATATACCGGTTGTAAGAAAACTGACTTGACTACTTAGTTAGAGACTAGACTTTTATTTTAATTTCAACAACAACGACAAAACGCGCGCAACTACTAATCATTAGCAACGTAAGTGCGCAATCGCCTGAAAAGGATTAACAGAGAGAGTGTCAGATTTCGATAATTTTACGCAAGGACAATGCGTCCTAACTTCTAAGGCTACGATTTTACTTTTCTTTACCTTACATTGAATATACTCTCTTCTGCGAGGATTTGATTCGACTTTTAAAAAACTGGCCACACTGACGCCAGGAATGGTATTAGGTGTTGAGTATGTGACATGGGTGAAACTAGATTTAAACTGATAATTAACTTGGTATAGGCGAGTTGGCCTAGTTTCGTGGTTGAGATCTTTTCGTTATGTCATCGTTGCTGTAACGAATTTTATATTAATTTTTATATTTCCTCGCATCTCGCACAATCAGACTTAGATGATGTTATTGCCTCCATTCAATTTTATTATACTTATTTTATGTCATGCGTACTTTTGATATGATTGTGACCTTAGTGCCAATTTGAAAATGAATTTGGGTTTTAAAGTCTTGGATAACGTAGACAAGTGTTTCAATTAGAAACTGCTCTGAACCGAAAAAAGCGAAATTAGATTCTACAAACCGGCGCTGCACAGGATGATCTGGTAGAAAGAGTGAGAGGCACAATTACAGAAACAATGTTTGGAAGTTTTAGCTCAAGATATTGTAAAAAGACGATCCAAAGATTTCGTCGGAAGAAAGTATGCTTGATGTCCTGCAAGAAAGCAAACTAAAATCGTGTCTAACGTATGTGTGCACGCCTGAATCCAGCCTCTTATCAGTTCGGGTTTAGGCCCTGAAAGTCTACTTACTTATTTATTTAGGTGGCGCTACAGTTCAGGGTAGATCTGGGACTCAACTAACAAGCATCTTCAGTTTGTCCGATCTTTAGTGAACTCCCTCCAGTTGCGCACTCCAAGTCCGTTGATGTCGCCTACTGGTTGTGCGCCCCACTTAGAGTGAGGTCTTCCTCTACTGCGTTGTCCCTCGTATGTAAAGTCTCCTTAGTTCTTCGAATAAGGGCCTCTACTACTCAATTGCCTTCCTTATAATAGCTCGAAATTATAACTATCGATTGTGAAGTTCTGTCCAATTAGTCGATGTTTTATGTCATTGACATCTTATACTTGGTTTTGCCCTCATTTACCGCTAAACTCATTTTGGCAGTTTCCGTTTCAATACTTTTTTTTCGTTTTGAATGCAAGATTCTTCGGATGATTTTTTTTCCAGTTTGCGTTCACGGGTTTTGGCACAGCAAAGGTTACAAGGAATATAGTCACTTTGACCCAGTCTTGGAGCTCCGGCTCCAAGTGGCTCTGATACCAACTTGGAAGTGGTGGTAATAGATAACCCGCCCAAGTAAAAGCGGCAATTTTAAGTGTGTAGCTGGAGGCATTTGACCAAAAATTGGGGTAACTGGAGGGACTATG
This sequence comes from Volucella bombylans, assembly GCA_949129095.1. Classification (NCBI taxonomy): domain Eukaryota; kingdom Metazoa; phylum Arthropoda; class Insecta; order Diptera; family Syrphidae; genus Volucella; species Volucella bombylans. The sequence goes on from OX422141.1 coordinate 175,272,558, forward strand.
GCGCCAACTAATAACGAAAGTGAGGCTTAAATTCTATTGTACAACTTAAAAGTTAATCTCCCAATCGAAATCCGGCTCAGGTTTGAAATTGTTCTTACGTAGAGTTTTCAAACTACTTTAACACAAACATGCCATTCAAATTCAACACCAGAGCACAGTTAATTTTACGGTGTTCTTAATTCCCATCGCTGCCGTGAAATCAGATGCTTCATCCACAATAACTACGTTTAGTGTTTATGCCTAGAATAGCTACATAATACACATATAAGTCATTTGATGAATTAGCTTATTCACCTCAACATATGATTAAAATTGTGCATCAATTTAATTTACGGTAAACAAAGCAAGGAAGTCGAAACATCTATTACTTTTCCGGAACACCAGCAGTTCGTGAATTTGAATATTTTGCCGCAGCTGATGGAAATTAGATTTCGCGAATTAATGCAAATGCCAAAAACGTTGAACTTCGCTATACCATATAGAGGTGTGTGAAGTAATTTCACCGAATTCAAAAATAAACAGATAGACAGCAAAAAGCATAGGCGTTTTGAAGATGATTCAGTTTTATAATTTTATCTATTTTATTCTTTTTTAGTATTTATGTTGAAAAAAATGCGGATTAATTATTCGGCGGGCTGAAAAGATTCACCTTGAAGGTCGTTTTTTATATTGGTCTTAGATGAGGACATCGTCTATTGTGCTGCACTTTTGTTATGTCAGTTTTTTTGTAGGTATTCCAGCGGTTTTAATTCTTTCTCACTTACATTATGCTGGTATTTAGTCAGCAATGTTTAGAACAACACTTAACCTTCTTCCACCCGAATTAATTGCAAGAATTCTGGCGACTGTATCATACACAATTTCAGAAAAGTTAAAGATCTTAGACCATAGAATAATTAAATAGTTGTTTTGCATTTCAGAACATCAACCGCGAATAGGATGACTTTTGAAAAGATCTTGCAACACATTGTTAACTTAAAGAGCTCATCTCAAGCTCAAGCATCAGCTGTCATGCAATGAAATTAAGTTATTATTCTTTCCTTAAAATATAAGCCTTTGCCTGCCATAGAGTTTAATAATTCTGTGTTGACGAATGTCCCTCGTATATTTTTTAATTAATATGTGGCATTTATTTCACTGATCGGTTGTTGTTGCAACTTCTTGTGTCGCTGTTGCCTTTATATAGCGAACCAAGGAAGCGCTCTCTTCTCTCTTCACTGGTAAGGCATCCGACAGCCATTTTAACATTTTATTAAAATATTTTCGTTTGTCACCCCTACTTTGTAGGGTATGTGATCCTTTCCAATTGCACGCACCCGGTTCGCTCCTTCTACTGCTTCGCTAGCTTAACTAAAATCTACTTCGCGGGAATTCTTCTTGAGTCTTAAAATACATTAGTTCGTTAGCTTGTGCTTCCTCAGATTGTTGTCTGTTTACAGGCTGTGAGGGTACATCTTCGAATTCCCGATACAATACCTCCACTACTACATTTGCAACTCTATTTTGCAAATTTTGTGGTTTAATTCAAGACATATTCTATCGTTTTTGCTATTTCTGTTGTACTTGTTCCTTATCGCCATTTTTTATTTCATGCCTATCTTTTGAATCACCGAGTGGTGTTTTTAGGCTACTTTTACACTGGTACATAATTAAATTTGCTGCGCATACATTGTGCGATTAGTTCTTCTTCTTAGTTTTTGGGATTTTGGAGCCATCCTCTCAAATTTATCGCTCAAAGCGGGCCCCTTTCTTTGTTTAAATTGTGCTAGTTTATATTTTCGACTGGTGCCGGTTTTCATTGATCTTTCTCTGGTTTCTTCACGGAAAATTGTATCAGAATTCAGAATACTAAATAGAAGAATCTTTTAACTCGTCGTTTGGTGTTATTCACGATGGATATGAAGATCTTAATCTACCTGCGTTTGTTTCTACCGCTACAGTAGCTAATTAACTAGCGCATTTATATATGCAGTATATCTTTTTCAGTTCTCTTCTTCTTTATTAATTTTTCTGATTTTTCACGGCCCACCTGCTGTACATAGACTCTAACAATATTCCAAGTTTCATGTTCAATTACCAGTTTCATGACTATTTTTGATACTCTTATCGAAAAGTTCAGCTGCGAATGATAACAACTCCGTTTTTATGTTCTTCCTTCTCGTGATACGAGTATTATACAGGGTGTTTCTTAAGAGATTCAGACTTTTTTGTTTAAATTAAACAAATGACGATTTATTAAATTCATTTGAAAGATTACGAGTATTTCATGCCATTTGATATTTGAAAATAGTTTCGGCCATATATCCACCATTGTTGCCTCGTACAAAGCGCATTCTCGGGATCCAATTTTCGACCACTTTTTCGATTAATTGAGGGCGTATTTTTATACTTTTTTGTTCCAAAGCGGAATCGTTGCTGGTTTATCGGCAAATTTTACGGTAAAAAACTGAATCAACTTCGAGTTGATTGATTGAATATCCGCCGCAATAAATGGTCACGGGTGTTTAGCTCTTACACCAATTGGATCTTATAAGCCTTGGGACCAAGATCTTTATGCAGAATTTTCCAGATAGTCTATGAACAAATGCCAAGTTGCTGCGAACAACGACAAGTTGGAAAATTGCAGTTCCCTTCAACACAAACTCCACAGCCACGATATTTTCTACCGAACCCAGTGTTCTCGTTCTTGTTGGTGTGTGAGTATCAAATAGCGTGAATTGGGTGCGAAATTTTTCAATAATTCGATAAATAGCACGTTCAGATGGCCAATCAACCGTAAATTTCGGAAAGTTCTCTATTGTGGTGTACAACTTTCCATGATGAAATGGCAAACTGAACTGAAAATAAATGAAAAGTCTGACACTAAAAAAAAAACACTCATTACATTGTGTATGCTTTGGTTTGCAAGTTCGAATATCGGTTTGTGTTTCCGGATGCATATTATATCAATTTTACATTGATGTAATACGATTTTTAGTTCGGAACTTTTGCTCATCATTGTACCGTCGTTCCAGCTTGTGATGCATAATTTATTTCTTAATCGCCTCTGGCAACCGTCGAAATATGAAACGATTATATTTATTCGCACTGGTATCATACCTCCGCCACACCGAAGAAACGCTCGATTTTCGATTTGGTTGGTCTCATTAGATGTTAACGCGATTCAGGCTCATATAAGGTGTCAAAGTGGGTAAATAAGGGCTTACCACTTACATAGCGGGTAGATATAGATCCCTGGATTTGTATTGACACTTTTCGATTACATATTGTGGTTGTACCACATGAAATGTCCGATTTTATAGCAGTATTAAAAATTTATATTACGGCTAAGAAAGCTTCAAGATATTGTGCAGTCAGTCGTAGGGGGATTTGGTTTTGTTATTTCTTGTCCCTATATTTATTTTTCTTGCGCTTAAGTATAGACCTCGGCGCGCGTTAAGTTGGTTAAATTCCGTTTCCGCTTGTGTTGAGGCCTTTCCCACTGCGTTCTCACTCCGGGTTCGGAACGGAGTCTTTTTAACTCTTCGTTCATCGGCTACTTTTTTTTTAAGTCGAAAGAGATAATTTTATCTTTACCTGCGGTTCTCTTATTGAGTATTTGATTATTTGTACTATAATGCACAATGGTCTGAAACTCTTAAGCCGACAAAAACTAATAGTAAATTGAAGTGTTTTCAGCAAGGTTTGGTTTATGGCAGCCACACGAGGTTTTGTCACAAATCAAAAGTGTAGATCCAAACCTAATATAGGAATAACTTCAAGGCCCTTTGGCAGACAATGCCAAAATATCTGTCTGCTTCTCACTTTCATTTTCCGCATTCTGGCAAAGGCCATAGGCCCTAATTATATATATGCGAAATTAAGAGGCAATCAACATAACGAGTTGGGAAACTTCTTCATGAATCTACGAGAACTAAAAGAGTCATCAATATATCTATTTTGTAAGTTGAACGTGTAATGCCGACACATGTGATGACAGATGAGGATATGCGATATACCGGTTGGATAAGATCAATTGCTGAAAAATCCAAAGAAAATCTTCACCGCTAGCGTAGCGCGTGTGTCCATATCAAACGCCTAGCAAGAGCTAGCATGAAGAAGAAGGTTGGTGTTCATGTGAGCAAAACTGCCTTGTGAATGGCTTATCTAAACAAAATGCACCATGCAACCCAATTCGTAAGATCTGTGTTTCAAAATCTTATGGGATGGGCTGACTGTGCACTTGATAAATCAACTTAGCTTCATGGATGCCCTTTTGCAGCACGCTCTGGAATCACATACCCTTTTCATGTTAACTTCTGGTTAAGCAAAATTCTGTCTGTCCTTTTTGCGGAGAAATACACAATACGATGATAGTGAACTAAATTTTCTTAACACAATTAAGCTAGACTGAGAATGCACGTTTGGTTACACTAAATGGCTCGATCTGTGGACAGTTCTTTTCCGTCCAATAATCACGAATATATGCCACTCTACCAAAGGTCAGAGAACTAACAATTAATAATGAAAATCCTTTTAGGCATATGCAGGTGGTCCTTCAATAATATAAATTTCGCCGCCATAAACGATGGCTTACATGTTTGCAGGTCACTTGGTACATTGCCTTTTCGATTGAGATAATACTAACAAGAGTGATCTTTACAAGGTTTGAGCTCTGTCTGCCAAAATGATACGAAGCATCCAGCAGGGTATATGTATGAAGATCGAGAATAAAATAAAATGAATTGAATATGGAACATAGTACGAATTTACTCACCTGATATTAACTGATAGGTAGGGTCTCACTTAACCCATGTGTACGCTCTCTAACTAGATAGCAATCATACAACTTAACATAACGATGCGTTACCTAGTGAGTCTTTTTTCTTAATTAACAAATTTTCTTTCAAGAACCCATTTAGCAATTTTCTGTTCTCTTTTTAAATACCCTGCTGTCCAAATCTCTGCAATGTTCGTTCATAGCAGAACATAACAATTTAAAACTATTGGTGAAAAATCACTTTATACTTAACCATTCTGCAAGCAACAGCTTTTCAAAAATGTTACACTGTTCAACTCACGTGTCTCTAAAGTCTTAGTGATATGTCTGCAAATTTGAATGAGGGATTTCTAGATCAACAATTAGTAATAGTGGCATTATTTTTGTCCAACGGTGCTTTAGGCTAATTAAAAGTAGTGTTGGGTACCTCGTCATTAAGCTCATATTTGTATACCTTTGGTGAGTAGCAAGACAAGTGTATGAGAGGCAACCTATCATTGTCGTTTAAAGAAAACTATACGGCATATAGCGCAAGTGTAGAGTATTCTAAAGAAATGCAAACAACGTATTATTACTTAATCAGATTATTAACATGTCAAATAATTTTCATTTTTACATACATTTGCATTCATATATTCCAAAAACATTATGCGACAATTCTCGCAATTCCGTTGTTACTCAATGTTTAAATTAAAATAAATTAGACTACCCCACATGTAGAATAATTGTGCAGGGCGTGTTACCCTCATGATTGATGCAGATTAATGCATAAAGCGGACAAATTCTCTGTACGTCCACTGTGCCAGTTTCAAGCACTGCTGGCTTCTGTGTCCTTTTTTGTTTTCGTTTGGAAAGCTACGAAATCGGAATTTAAAGCCATATCGCACTCCAGTACGGATGGGCTTACAAGGTGACGCAATATCGTGAGAATACAATGACGACTTTTCCTGTACTTTTCTTTCGGCTGATATCGGAGCCATCCGTAGTCGGATTTTAACGGTTGGTTTCTAATTGGTTGGAGAATGTGGGGCTGATATAATTATAAATGACTACAACCTTACATTTTACTTCTCGTCTTTCAAACAGATACCTACGAAATCCTGCTGCCAAAGAACTATCTTCTGAAGAACAAGTCAAGGGAGGAAATAAACCCAAACTGTTCTTACGGACTTCATGAACCCGCTTACCACTTCCAAGCTCATTCCAGAATGCAGGGCTTCTCTGAGTATTTTCTAGGTTCTAGGTCACAATGAGATTGGAAGAAACTAGGTAACGGAAATAAGACCGTTAATGTACTTTCTGACAATGCACAGTGGAGAAATTATTGTGAACACAACCAAGTTACAGACAAACTAAATGAATACTTCTCGACGTTTCTAAAAATTCAGCATTTATTACCGATGGCATTCTGAGAGTGATGACGACACCGTGGAACACTACCTATCCGAATGTCAGATCTACACTCGCAGTACGGTGCCGGTACCAGGCGCTCATGTGTTGCTGGTACTGCAACAATGCTTTAGTCGTTATCACACCCACATGAAGTGTTGAAAGAGTTGAATGAACTCTTTTCATGTGCAAATAATAGTGCTCCCTTAAGATTTCGGCTAGCAGTTTGGTGCCAACATCTTAGAGACATCGGAATATTTTCTTGTTCTGCCTACATCATACCACCTACTGTTGGGATTAAAGGTTACAAAAGTGTCGTAACGCATGCTTAGGCCATTAGAAGTACTCTACTTAGCTTTGCGAAACAAGTTTCATTTTGACATCCTGTCTTGACTCTGTGAACTATAGTGTCCGAATGTTAAGCCTGAGAGTATGCTGATCTCAGCAAATATGTACACATATATATACAGGGTGTCCCCTAACTCGTTGACGATATATTGGGAAATGATTCCTGGGCATATTCTAAGAAAAAAATCGTTCCACAGTAAAGATCGTCTATCTCCAATGTTGACATCATTTATCGAGGATTTAAGAAAAGGCTTACTTTGGTGTACCCTGACCGATGTTAACGGAAATTTCTTTGTTAGTACTAATGGTAAAAACTTCGTGTAGGACTTTATTTTTAGAAGAAATACCTGCCTTTATAACGGCGTTTAAATAAAGTTGATATCTTGTTTGAGTCTTTAGATACCCAATTTCTAAGCCTGTTCCATTTTCATTGCCCATGCTAATTTTTGACTTTGAGGTCACTTTTCTCCAGAAAATGCCGTATTAACATAACATAACATAACATATTATTTTTTTCTTATGAAAGTAACAAAAATAAAACAAAAAATCATCATCAAGTTTGCACAAAAATCCATAGATTTTATAAAAAATTTATAATTTGGATTTTACTACGAATGTTTATTGATTCTAACTGGTGCCTCACTTTTGATGACGCTTCGAGAATACGCTCTTCCAATTCACTTAAAGTTGCTATTTCGGTTGAATAAACAAGTTCTTTCATTCTTCCCCATACACAAAAATTCAATACGGTAAGGTCAGGAGATCTTGCAGGCTAGTGCAATAGGGGACACCCTGTATATTGGCTCCAATAAGGAACGACAATTTTTCTAGCATAAAACCTTTTTTTCCTTTTTGGTTTTTAATTCAAACATGCAGAAACAATATATGTCTCGACATCTTTCAAGCACATGGTTTGAGGTTATATACGATATACTTCGAGTCAAAATCCACTCATCCGTCATCCACACACACCATCCGTCCTCTAATTTTTATATAATCTAAAGATCCTAATTGTCCATTCGTTACATTGATTTCACTTTTTATCGGAATGAATATATTTTGAAAGAAAACGCCAACCTATCATTTTCAATAGATTCTTGTCTAATGGTCATGCAATCACCTTGCCACTAGCAGCCATATACCGCTGCTCGAGTATGACATTCAAATTGAAAAAAAAAAAAACTTAATTATTATGAGAATCAATAAATTTCACCTTCAACTCTTTGGCTTCTAAAATACGTTCAAAGGTCTTGTGCATTAATGTTAAGCAAGTTTTCGAAAATAACAGTCTTCCGAATGTTATTGCTTCCTTCCTCTGGTTGCCATTGCCATAGATGCTATCTAACCAGCTTACGAAAATATTCTCCATGGCTTTGGCTATCGAGCAGAAAAATATTCGCAACTCTTAATTGAATGATTAATTAGCTTCGACATTCCTTATAATCACACGTGTCGTCATAATTGACCTTGATTTTCGAGTTTTAATTTCTTTTATTGATAAAGAACATTGATCTATATCTGGGTAAATCTTGTCAATCTACGGTGTAAGAGTTAAGTTCAGAGTGTAAGTTAGGGTAACAATTTTCTTTATGAAAGAAAATTGTAAAAAAGCAAGGTCAATAGCCATTGTCTGGCTAGCAACTATTATACATCTAAAGTCACAGCCGGCAATCAACAAAACTATAATTTTTTTTATTCAACTTTGATCGACCCTCTCTCTGATTTTAGAGGCCCCCATCTTGCGTCGATTTCTCATGTTTTCCGACTTCATTATACCAATTAATAAAGAAACAATCTGCCGAACCAGAGGCAGACCTGAGGCATGATTTATAAATTCTCACAGCTTTTGCTTTCATTGATCATTGTTGACTATACTTGTATTGCGTCAAAAGAGCCTTAATTGACAATAAATTCGATAAATTTCGTACACCACGGATATTGATCAAATTAACACCTCAGAGCAACTGCTCACTGAGAGTGTAATTGTTGCTATTGAATTGGAACGAGATTGATAATTAAGAATAATCATAGTATCAGCTAACGTAGCGTTGACTCATAATTAGTGGCATGCTGACACACAGAACGAACTGGGGGAAAAAAAACCAAACGTGTTCTGGTTCCGATAGGAATTAACATCAGAAATAGATACTTCACATCGGAATCTGTGGTAGCACCACCACATGACAGATTTTGTGTTGAGCTTCATGATGGCTTGACTACAAGTTCCTGATATTAAATCGGTAACCCTGAATTTTTACACACAAAACTTATATCCGCACGTCCGAGTGTTTCCGTTGCTTTACGATATTTGCAGACTCTATTATTTTTTTTTTTTTGTGTCTGGTATTAATTACGAGCTTTTTTTAGTTGAATTGAGTTGAGATAATGCGTCTTAACTTCCGATGTCGTAGCTTTCCAAACGAAAACAAAAAAGGACACAGAAGCCAGCAGTGCTTGAAACTGGCACAGTGGACGTACAGAGAATTTGTCCGCTTTATGCATTAATCTGCATCAATCATGAGGGTAACACGCCCTGCACAATTATTCTACATGTGGGGTAGTCTAATTTATTTTAATTTAAACATTGAGTAACAACGGAATTGCGAGAATTGTCGCATAATGTTTTTGGAATATATGAATGCAAATGTATGTAAAAATGAAAATTATTTGACATGTTAATAATCTGATTAAGTAATAATACGTTGTTTGCATTTCTTTAGAATACTCTACACTTGCGCTATATGCCGTATAGTTTTCTTTAAACGACAATGATAGGTTGCCTCTCATACACTTGTCTTGCTACTCACCAAAGGTATACAAATATGAGCTTAATGACGAGGTACCCAACACTACTTTTAATTAGCCTAAAGCACCGTTGGACAAAAATAATGCCACTATTACTAATTGTTGATCTAGAAATCCCTCATTCAAATTTGCAGACATATCACTAAGACTTTAGAGAGACGTGAGTTGAACAGTGTAACATTTTTGTTGCTTGCAGAATGATTAAGTATAAAGTGGTACAGCAGTGGTCTGGTATTCTAAAAGCTGAGTAAATTCGTACTATGTTCCATATTCAATTCATTTTATTCTCGATCTCCATCCATATACCCTGCTGGATGCTACGTATCATTTTGGCAGACAGAACTCAAACCTTGTAAAGATCACTCTTGTTAGTATTATCTCAATCGAAAAGGCAATGTACCCAGTGACCTGCAAATATTTAAGCCATCGGTTATGGCAGCGAAATTTATATTATAGAAGAAACACCTGCATATGCCTAAAAGGATTTTCATTATTAATTGTTAGTTCTCTGACCTTTGGTAGAGTGGCAGATAGTCGTGATTATTGGACGGCAGAGAACTCTCCACAGATCGAGCCATTTAGTGTAACCAAACGTGCATTCTCAGTCTAGCTTAATTGTGTTAAGAAAATTTAGTTCACTATCATCGGAATTGTGTATTTCTCCGCAAAAACGACAGACGCAAATTTGCTTATCCAGAAGTTAAGTCTAGCTTTGGCGTTCGCCAAAAAAAAAAAAAACACTGGTGCTGACTTCGATTGCGATTCCTTTCCTGGCTCAGATTCTGGCCGAAACACGTCTTAACACATCCGCAACCGGAGTTTGTCGATGCGCACTTCTTTTTAAACAAAATCTTACTAAAATAGATCCAGCCGTGCTACGGTAAAGCTTCTTTATACTGCCAGGTGACAGCGTCTTGAAGTGGAAAGCCGAATAATAAGCACTATAGCAAAAGGGACAGGTCTACTTTCTCCATCATATAATTCCCATAATCAACATCCGAAATTTGGGTTCTTTTCACTAGCATTGCTTTCATCCACAAAACTAGTGAACCACTTATCCTGTGTTGTCTGGTCAAATTATACATGCCGTTAAAAGTAGTGTTGTCGACAATGTCGACTTTTTTGTCGTCACTTGCTGCTTCCAGTTATAGAAGCCTATTGTAGTGATGGTAACTGAGAAGTGAGTCTCAGTCATAAGACAGCGATTCTCTGCTTCTTTTCTTTTAACGATTTCCGATCTGGCTGATTTGCTGTTTTTTGATGACCAGTCTGCTAGTTACACCGAATATTTCAATAATTTCCTTAAAGCCTTTAAGAGGCACTCTTCGAAACGTGAATAAGTTTCTTGTATCTCTTTCCCTTTGATCATTTAAAATTCTACTCTTCCTCCAAATGAATCACCTGTTTAACTTCTAAACGTAATGGGTGTAAATCTGGGTTCCACCATAGAACGGGTGACTAAAGTTAGAAAAAAACACTTGTTAATGACACCGTTGAGGTTCTGAAAAGCTTCCTCCAGCACCTGTGTCATACCAGGTTCACCGGAACATTGTCATTTTGAGAGCTCTTTCTTAATTCTAATCCCTATCCACGTTTCGTAGAAAGAGAAAGTCGGAATATTTCTAGATAAGCGCCTAAATCAGCGAATGTGTTTGATGGAACGCTGGTTTGGGTCTACAGAATTCATTCCCTACCACTGTGGAAAAGACCTTGGGTGGATTACTGCTATTGCGAGTATTGGAGTATAATCCTTTAGGATCACCTCCATAATTTTTAGCAGTTTGACGTGGAGTCAGTTCGTCTTAAATGTTTGTTTCGAGGTCACTCCTCGGTTCCTTTTTCATAACATTGGCATATTTGGATGAGCCATAATAAATATTTTGAGTAATTGTTAACCCTTTGCAATCATTTTGTTATTTAAGTAAATCTTCATGCTCTAAAATTAAATAAAGATCGAAATTAATACTAGACAAATCTAGACCTGGTACAGAAACAGAAGTTCTTAACTTATTCATAACCTAAGAATACGTTTTAATTTTTGCAATTAACTAATGGCGGTCATAAACTGAATATACAAATGTCAACTCAATTAATTTAAAATAAACGCTTCAGATAACACTATGATTATTAATTTTAACATGCACGTCGATTATGAAATCAATAAAAAAGGCTGAGTCCGATCTGGAATCGCTCATCATTTTACTCTTTCTTAGGTGTGGTTTCAAGGTCTAAATTAAATCGTGTTTATTACTTAGAATGTAAAGGTAATCTGACCTGTAATTGACATCAGAAAAATTTATTAAAAATAAAAAAAAATATGAAGAAAATGTTTATTCATGGCCTGAACTTATGATCTGAAGGTTAATTTACAAAGCGGAGTGATAAATCACAATTTTAAAACCATATTCAAGTTGTTTTTCACATTTTTACAACACTGACGTATCAAATAAACGCTAAATGCGTTACTCATCCGTCCATCCTATATAAAAGGAGTGGTACTCGATCCATTACAGAATCGGAACCATCAGCGGAAACTATAGAACTGTTTAAGGAAAAACATAGACATGTTCCAGCCATTCTGTTTTAGTAGTATCAGAAAAACGACTGATGCCATGACACTTTTATGATCTGTCTTGACAGCTTTAAATAAATATTCCAGATGTACCAGATGCCGATCGCGATTTTTGGTATTCCCGACTATCAAACGAGGAACTGAACGCTGCGGTTCGACCAATTGGCTAGATTCCAAAAAATTCTTATACAAGCTAAGCTTATATGTCAAAGTAGTTCAAATGAGGTCAATGCTGGATTTGCATAATCATGCGTATTGCCCGAAATTCATTTAGGTTTGCTTGCGCAGATCTTAGAGTTCAGTTACATTTGCGCAGTTACATTCAACTGCAAAATGTTGGTGCAGGTTATATTCCGCAATTCTCAGCCTGGGCGAATTTTCATCATATCTGTTCAAAATACATTCGCCATTATAGAAAAAGTGCAAAGTCTGCTTCAACAAGCCACTTAATTCCTTTCATATAAGTCGGAAATTGTTGATGAATTTTTCAAACTTCAGACTTCTGTATTTGGTGGTTACTTCACAAAATGTAACGCTACGCACTTAACTCTAGACGACGACAGGCAGTGGACTTATCTAACACCCATCCAACAAGATTTGATTTTTATTTACATTTGACATATCAAAGGCCTTTAGCAGAGTTGACAGTGGCGGCTTTTTTCAATGGATTAGAACCTCTCTGGTATTACCTACTCGTAAACCTATACAAAATAATAATAATAAAAAATATTTCAAATCGTAAGTTGTGTTGCCTCATTATAGACACTTTTCATTTTTAGATATTGTCTTGCGTCAGCTTTAAGTGTGTATTCCTGGCAGAAATAGGTCAGTTCAATATTTTGCTGACAATAAACTCTATAAAAAGTCATTGGCAAACAATGACAACATTGCCATCAAAAGTTTTTTGCTGATTCTCCTAAATACTTTACTGAATTCCGCAACCACACATCTAAATTTGAAAATAAGTGCTGATCTTTTTTCTAAGAAATGTTTTTGTTTTTGTTATTTTTCTTTTACAGTAAAAAACAACTTGAACAATTGCTCAAAATGTACGAAGATCATGAATCCGAAATGATTAGTGCCTTAGAATCTGATCTGCATCGTCACAAACAGGAAAGTGTTATCGTTGAAACAGAGTTCATGAAGAATGACGTCAGGCACATATTGTTTAACCTTAAAGACTGGATGAAACCCGATAAGGTACTCACTCATATGCTCGTACATCATAAAATTCACTTATTTTAAATGATTTAAAAATCTTCTTTTTAACTCCAAAAGCCTTCAAAGTCATTCGTCAATCTATTGGACGACGTAAGCATTTATAACGACCCTTATGGGGTTGTGCTAGTAATAGGTGCATGGAATTATCCATTACAATTGCTGTTAGTACCTGTGGCATCAGCGATTGCAGCTGGTAATTGTGTTGTGATTAAACCAAGTGAAATCTCAGCGAGTTGTGCGAAATTCGTTGCAGAAACTCTTCCCAAATATTTGGACAATGTAAGTTTTCAAAATCTACTCATTATAAGCAATGCTCATGCAAGCAAGCTATTTGATTTTTTATCTCTTTTTTTTATAAGGACTGCTTCCCAGTTGTTACGGGAGGACCAAATGAAACAACAGAACTTCTGAAGCAACGCTTCGATTATATATTTTACACAGGTTCGACCAGAGTTGGGAAAATTGTTCATGCTGCCGCTAATAAATACCTCACACCAGTAACCCTAGAATTGGGTGGAAAAAGGTAATGGCTTTTGTTTTGTTCATGCAGTAATATTTTTTTCAATTGTTTGGTTTTGTTTTGCTTTCAGTCCATGTTATATTGACCAAAGTGCTGATCTGGTAATCGCTACAAAGCGTATTCTTTGGGGAAAGTTAATTAACGTTGGACAAACTTGTATTGCGCCCGACTATATACTGTGCTCAAAGGAAATTCAAGAGAAATTTATCGCTCAAGCCAAAGACGTATTAAAAGAATGGTACGGAGAAAATCCAAAAGACAGTCCTGATCTATGCAGGATAATAAACCCAAACAATTTCCAGTAAGTAACTTTGGGTTTTATTTTTTTTTATATTCAACACTATGCTATAAAAATCCGCGCCTGTAACTAATAATGACATTTTAGCCACATTAATTAACAAAAAAAATTAGTATCCTTTTCTAACCAAATGTTTAAAAAACTATTTCACATTTTATGGCGGTAATGGACGTATAAATTGTATATTGCCCTCCAATTGAATTGGAGCATATCTGTATGCTGTGCCTACATTTTCCGCTTAACTACATTCTAAACTGCTTAAGTCTATGCTTTTATCTTTCTCAACTACAATTTTAGAGGTTTTAAACGCTAAGAGATTGTAAGTAATCAGATCACATAAATACTTACGAGGGGCGTTCAATATATTCTCGGTATCGATATGAAGGAGAATGCGAATTCAATTTAAATTGTTTTTATTTTTCAATATAATCTCCCCTAACATCAATGCATTTGTTACATCTTGAGATAAGCTTTTTTAAACCCTCAAAAAAATAAATTTCCTATTTCTCTGCAAAATACCCATTTATTGCCGACTTGAGTTCTTCATCATCCGAAAATCTTTTTCCACGAAGACATTTTTTCGAATCCGGAAACAGGAAATAATTACTAGGGGCAAGGTCTGGACTATAGGGTGGGTGTTGGATTTCTTCGAAACCACAATCTCGCGCAGCAGCCTTGGAAACTCGCGCCGTGTGAACAGGAGCGTTGTCATGAAGAAGCAACACACCCGCTGCGAGTTTACCCCGTCTTTTCTTTTTAATTTCCTCCTGCAAATTATGCAAAGTGGAAGCGTAGGATGTGGCGTTGATGGTTTCACCTTTTTTTTTGTACTCAATGAGGAAGATTCCCTTTGAGTCCCAAAAAACTGTGGCCATGAGCTTCCCGGCAGACGGAGTGACTTTGAACTTCTTCGGGGGGTCTGTTCCTTTTTTATGCCACTGCATGGACTCTTGTTTCCTTTCAGGGTCATAGTGGTGGACCCATGTTTCGTCCCCAGTAACAATTCGATCCATAACACCGTCCGCGTTCTCACTGCACATCTCCAAAAGCTCTCCACAGCATGCGATTCTCACTTTTTTTCTGAGGCGCTGTGAGCATTCGTGGCACCCACCTTGCACTGACCTTTGAAAGGTTAAGATGGTCATGAAAAATGGTGTGAATGGTACCAATTGAAAGCTTGGTGATCTCTGCCATCATTTTCACCTTTATTCGGGCATCCTCAAGAACAAGTTTTTCGACTTCTTTGATGCTTTCTCCCGTACAAGCAGTAGCCGGGGCGCCGGAGCGGGGGTCGTCTTCAATGCTCTCTCTGCCTCTCTTGAATTCACTTGACCACTTTTGCACAGTTGATAATGAAGGTGCGGAACCCTGGTAAACAGCCACCATCTCTTCATGAATAGTTTTTTGACTTTTTCCTTGCTTAGTGAGAAATTTAATTACAGCGCGATGCTCAATTTTCACCATCATCGTCTCAGTTGCCATTATGATTCTGTTTAACTAGAGATAAAACGCGAATTAATAATCACATTTATATGAAATTACATGAATGCACTAAAATAATAGTATTACTTGATAAATAAGTCAATTTATATATACAACCACAGCTTCACCCCGATACCGAGAATATGTTGAACGCCCCTCGTAATTTCGCTCCATAGAATCAATGTTATCGATAAGTAGATGGCAGGCTTTAGAAGCACACATAAACGGGTCAATATTTTTTTAGATTGCGTCGCAATAAAGTGAAAACCAGTCATCGAAATAAAAAGTATAAGAAACATAAAACATAAATAAGCATAAAAATATAAAAAAAAAAACAAATTCAGTAGTAGTAAAAAGAGTATTTCAACCTGTGACTAAAAGGAAACATATATCTGTCGAAGAATGGATGAAAATCTAGAAAATCTAAATGGCCGTTGAGATGAGAGAGTAGAGGTCTAGCATTCTTGCTCCACTGACTGTTTGTTTTTTTTTCTTATGGGAAAAAACGAGATAGGATAAAACTTATTATTTAATTTTCAATATAGTACCCTACTCTCCTAATACAAATTTTTAACTGGTCGTAGATCCGCTGGTAGGCCGTCAAGTAATTTTCACAGCCACCTGGGGCCTGTAACACAATATATCAAGTCAACGAGTCAACAAGTACTTGTTTAACTATACTTGTGAAACAAGTACAGTTCATTTCTGTATCACAACAAAAACTGTAACACTGGTTGAAAAAAAAATTTCCCTCGACTTTTTAATCAGTTGAACAAGTCATTCTAACACGATGAGTCGATTCTCCCTAGATCAAGCAATCAAGCAGTGTTCGGCGCGGTAAGTACCTAGAAGGTGGACCACATGGGAACTTGATACACTGCATGCTGTTGACAAACGCCACATAGTACCCCGGCGTAAATTCCCGCACTTTACAAATTCATTTGTATCGATCCTTTGAAAAATGAAATAAAATAAAAATAAATAAGAAAATAATAATATTATCAAAAATTTGAGAAAAAAACACATTTTCTTTGGTGCTTTGTCTGATTTATTAAAAAAAATCAAATAAAGCTGATAAAATGACGGGAGATACATTTATTATCACAACGTTTGAATATAGTTCCTGTAGGAAAAGACTGGGCGTGTATCAGAGATGTGTTTTGACGGCGATGGGAATAAAATTTCTACTTCAGCGCTTGTTTCCTCTTGCTGTTCTCTATTTTCTTCCGCTAAGGTATAGGTTACAAAACTGCGAGACATGTTTCATAGAGTAACACAGCATTTGCGGATGAGGTTGAAGGTGGCATTAGCTACGTTCTTAATGGGTAAGCGCTGTCACCTAATATTACGGCATTCGAAAGGCCTACATCCATTTGCCATTTTTTGAAATAGCGTGCTATTTCGCAGCACTCGTGCATCATGCACACTTCCCGGCCAGTTAGTACTGAAATAATCGAATCTAAGGTCGGGTCCACATACTGCCATGCAATTAATCGAATGTCTGCCATGTCGGTCAACGAAAACTGATTCATTATTTGATGATGCGTCAATGTTAATCAAAATACCATCGATTGAACCACATACTTCCGGCATACCACCTTTCTCAAAAAAGTCCTGAATCGTAAGATGTAAACTTTCGGGCCAACACACTTGCTGTTAAAATTCAACTTCATTGCAGAAGTGATTTCGCAATTAATTTTTTCTTTATATATATTTTTTTATTTCCTTGATTTTCCCTGTCTCTTTCCGATTCAGAATCAAGAAAAAACATTTTGAAATAACCTTCCCACTATTATCACTTGATAAACGCTATTGCAAGTATTTAATTCAAACTTGTTGACTTCTAACAAGTCGGTCACTGTCAGTTAGAATTTATTAATTTTTCAACAAGTAGAGACTCTCTTCCTCCAACACTTGTTATTTGCAGTTACAGAAAAAGTAGATTTATCAAATTTCCCACTTGCAGCGCTCTCAGACTTGTTGTATTGTGTTACAGGCCCCTGGTTACAATCCCTTGAATAGTCTCCATGTCATCAAAACGCTCCCCTTTCATGTCAGTCGTCAGCTTAGGTAATAGAAAGAAGTTGGGCGAGCGAGATCCGACGAATATGATTGATCACAGAAACTTTTTTTTTTAGCCAAAAATTGAGTTACCAATAATGACGAATGCGCAGGAGCATTATCGTTAAGCAGCAAGAACCATTCCCCCTGTATAGGCCTACAACGATAGATTTCATTATTCGTTAGGAAAACTTTCATCTGTCTTCCAAGCGGCGATATACGCGATCCTAATGGCAATGAATTATATTGTGAAAAATCGGTAGATTTTATCTGCGTCTGTAGTGACAACCAAGCTGCGCTTAAAACCTTGCTAAAGCCTCTCACGGCGTCCAAGCTATTTCGAAAATGTAAAGCTTCTCTGAACGCAGTCGGAAAACTGTATTCGTTGAGTCTTGTGTGTGTCGTAAGTCGCAATGGGATCACGTGAAATCACTCCCGCGCTGTGTGTAAACATTTTAAAGGTACATAAATCCCTTGAGCGCGCGCAAATTATAAAAAAAAAACTGCCGATGAATTAGCTAGTCAAGGTCTAGGCAAGTGTTTTTCAGGACCCGATCTTACGTTAAGATTGTCTGCGTCATTGGTTAGAGCTTCCATTGACTCTCCATACTGCCTGCAGACTGCTTACTACCATAGCGAGGGGGCACTGCGCTCTTGTGAAGCACCCAAGTGTGCAATGTACAAGTAACACAACATCCTTCGATTCTTTCTGTGAGACACACTTACAACATGAGAAATTCCAGGAAATTGAACATGCCAACAGTATAATGGACTGAGTGCTCCGACAGAAATAAAGAGAAAAATAATGTAGAATGTTTGTGTGGGTACAAATAATAGAACTTATTCTTTTCAATACAAATCCCTTTATTCAGTACAGTTACAATTCACTATTTAATTCTTTCTCTCAGTACAATTCAATTCCTCAACCACTTATACTTTTCTTATCTTTTACTTAAACCACTTAATCACTTCTCCTAATTAACACTTCAAATTACACTTTAGAACTCATTTGCATACCTTTGGGATGCTGGTATTTATACTCGAATGACATACTTCGAGAACAATCCTCGCCATCCAGCGTCCCATACAATTTCCAATCTGCTAGAAAATTCGATTCCACTCTCCAGTCTCCAGACTTTGTTATTCCAATATCGAAACCTTCTGGTCTTCGACATTTTCTGCTAGATGTCGCTGCTCACATTTAAGTGGTTATCACATTGCTCCCTCCCTACAGTTGTTCGTCCCGAACAACTTCGTCATTCAGCATCCCGTTGAAATGGCACATTCTATCCAAATGGACCACTTTAAATTTTCCTCGATTCCCACGCTGAATCCGGTAGACAACGTCATTAATGCGGGTTATCACTTTGTATGGACCTTCCCAGTCCTGTTGCAATTTTGGTGATTTGCTTTTCTTACGCTGAGGATTATACAGGCAAACCAGATCTCCTTCGTTGAAACCGGAAGATTTCGTCTTGATATCGTACCTAGTTTTCATGCGGCTGCTTGCTAGCTTCATCTTTTCTCTGGTGTCTTCATGCAATTTACGAATCCTGCTGCGTAAGTCATTCACGTAGTCGTTCACCTCTTTGGGCTCTGTCGATGGGGATCCGAATTTTGCTTCACTTGGCAACCGAATTGTTTGACCAAATAAGATCTCGGATGGTGTGTGCCCTGTTGAGCTATGGACCGCGTTTCGGTAGGCCATTAAGAAGAGGGGTATGTGTCGATCCCAATCCAATGACAACCTTAGATAGATGCTCATTCAAAGTCCGATTGAATCGCTCGACCATTCCATCAGATTGAGGGTGTAGTGGCGTTGTCCTTGTCTTTCTTATTCCCAAATATTGACATATTTCTTGGAAGACTTTTGATTCAAAGTTTCGCCCTTGATCAGAGTGCAGCTCCATTGGGACCCCAAATCTGCTCACCCAGTTGTTGACTATCTGTTCGCCTACGGTCTTAGCCTCTTGATTTGGGATGGCAAACACTTCCGGCCACTTACTGAAGTAATCCATGACTACGAGAGTATATCGGTTTCCATTAAAGGTTTCGGGAAACGGCCCAGCGACGTCGATGGCTATTCGTTCGAAAGGTGCTCCGACATTGTATTGTTGCATTTGTCCATGTGGCTTTACTTTTGGACCCTTGGTAGCCGCACATCTTATGCACTTTTTGCACCAATTCTCGACATCTTGTTTAGCGCTTAGCCAATAGAAACGTTCCCTTACCTTTTGCAACGTCTTATTTATTCCCAAATGGCCTCCTGAGATTCCGTCATGTATTTCATGGAGCACTTGGTTGACTCTGGACCGTGGCACAATTAGCTGCATACGAGATGTTGTCCCATCTGCACTTTCCCATTTTCTCTTCAGCAATCCATCTTGCACAAAAAGCGAGTCCCACTGTGCCCAGTATGCCTTCAGAGTTTGGCTCCGATCTGATATCTGCTGCCAGCTTGGTCTTTCCTCGTGTTCTTTCCAGGCCAATATTGGTTCGATGTCATTGTCTGCCTGTTGGGAGGAACGGATTTCGTCTATACTCCAACCCTCTATTGGCTCAGTTGTGATCATTTGGATAGTTGCCTGTTCTTTCGCTTCTTTACCACTGACTACTTCTGCTGGGAGGCTTTGGTTGCATTGTTTTACCTGTGAGACTGGGATAATTACCCTGGAGTCGTTGACTCCTGCTACAGACTTCTGCCCCGCGAAGTAAGCATTTCCTAACTGATGGCTTCTGGAAATTTGACCGGTTCCTAGATAGCCGTTTCTGCCGGTTTTTCTTTCTATTTGCCTGTAGCCCCAGTGCAGGCAGCCTTCTCGTCGTACCGGTTCTTTACAATGCCCTTGCAAATGTCCTACTTTATCGCAGTTCCAGCAGCGCATCCTTCGTCTCTCCCGTGGGATATTTCGTTGCATGGTAGTTGGTCTTGAACAGGAGCATTCACCAGATACTATTTCCCTTACGAAATGCATTCCTTTGGAAGCCTGATTGGATGCTTCCATCGCCAGAGCGAAGGCAAGTGCTTCAGCAAGGGTTCTTTTCCCGGCCATCCTTACTGCTGATTGTAGCTTCAAATCTGCAATTCCCCCAATGAATGCGTCCTTTGCCATTTCGTCGATTATTTCTTGGCCTGCGGTGGGATATGACAAATGTGCCAGTCTACTCACGTCTGCTTGGAGCTGTTGCAGTGTTTCTCCTCGTTGCTGCATACGGCCTTGCAATTGAACCTTGTAAACTTCCCGCATGTGGCTATCCCCAAACCGTTTCTCGATAGCCTGCACTAAAACCATATAGTCTCTATTCTTTTCGATATCGATTGTTTGTAACAATTCTGCCGCAGGACCACGTAAGGCCATCGCTAGGGCAAAGCACTTTTCCTTTTTGTCCCATTCGTTTGCACAGGCAGCCATTTCAAACTGCTTCTTATAAGTAGACCATGAGGTCTGGCCATCGAATGAGGGAGGCTTCAACTCTTTTCTTCTTGGACCGCTTAAAGAACATTCTCGCAGTTTCTGTTTTCGCACTGTGTCGAGCTCTTTTGCCAATTGCTGAACTTTGCTGTCCATTTCTTCGAATTTTTCGCCAACATTCTTCTCTATTGTATCAAATTTGTCATCGATTTCTTCGAATTTTTGCTGGAGAGCGTTATTTTGTTCTTCCAGTTTTTGTTCTAGACTATTCTTTTGTTCATCCAACTTTTGTTCGAGACTATTCTTTTGTTCTTCCAGATTATTCTTTTGTTCATCCATTTTCTGTTGAAGACCGTCCATTTTTTGTTCGAGACTGTTCTTCTGTTCTTCCAGATTTTTCTTTTGTTCGTCCATTTTTAACAAGAGGAGTTGCATCATCGCAGCCATGTCATTGCCGGTACTTGTCTGTTCATCCTCGTCAACATCAAAGGAATATGCATCAGGATCATGTCCCTCGTTGTTCAAAGCCTCCTGAAGACGGAGCACCAGGTCACTTTTTCCTCCACTGGCGCTGAGGCTTCTCTTGT
Organism: Volucella bombylans; assembly: GCA_949129095.1. Classification (NCBI taxonomy): domain Eukaryota; kingdom Metazoa; phylum Arthropoda; class Insecta; order Diptera; family Syrphidae; genus Volucella; species Volucella bombylans. Next base: position 175,294,013 of record OX422141.1, read on the forward strand.
TCAACTCGGATTTGAGTTGGACGAGGGTCAACTGCAATAGTTTTCGACCCATTCTAGCTTTTTCAAATAGTCAAAAAAACACTTTTTTTTTTTTTACACACAATAAGTCCTATCCCACTTCTGACACCAATGTAAAATGTTTGTGTGGGTACAAATAATAGAACTTATTCTTTTCAATACAAATCCCTTTATTCAGTACAGTTACAATTCACTATTTAATTCTTTCTCTCAGTACAATTCAATTCCTCAACCACTTATACTTTTCTTATCTTTTACTTAAACCACTTAATCACTTCTTCTAATTAACACTTCAAATTCAACTTTGGAACTCATTTGCATACCTTGGGGATGCTGGTATTTATACTCGAATGACATACTTCGAGAACAATCCTCGCCATCCAGCGTCCCATACAATTTCCAATTTGCTAGAAAATTCGATTCCACTCTCCAGTCGAGACTTTGTTATTCCAGTATCGAAATCTTCTGGGCTTCGACTATCGACATTTTCTGCTAGATGTCGCTGCTCACATTTAAATGGTTATCACAATAAAATATAATGACGTAGCGGAGGGAAACAAAATCCCTAACTCCCTCAAAGTTATAGATGCCTATTTGAGGTTCTGTCATGTTGTACGTCTCATTAGTATACTTGGTTTTGCCCTCATTCACAGCCCAACACATTTTTACTGCTTGCGAATTTCACACAATTTTCTCAAGTATGAAGTTGAAGATGCCACATCACATCTCATCACCTTGTCTGATCCCTTTTTTACATGTCTCCGTCCTTTAAGAATCAGCAAGCAGCATCAATATTCTGCACAAACTGGCAAGGATTCCAATAGTTGTCTCTATAATCGTAGTTGCTCTCATACTCGTATGCGGCTTTGAAGTTGATAAATGAGTGATTAATGACTTCTTAGGTTTTCTCTACAATCTTCCGTACTATGAATATTTGTAGTGATAGTGTAGAGGGCAAACAGATCGTTAAAAAATATTTTTAAATAGTTGTATGATTGAGACGCACGACCCGCTCTCGTTCTTCAATGCAGCGCCGCTTAACAGGAGTGTTCTTATTTCCTTGGTTGCACTCTTCTACAAATGTGGGGCTTTGTGGTCTTGGCCAACTTGTTGGCTGTTTCAGTCTGTGGTTCAGTCTTTCTGACAGTAGATTATAGTGTTGCTAATTTCTCCTGCTCAACACTCGCGCTTATAAGTTTGGTAAGCCCAGCCCGGTTGGACCAGAACGCGGTGTCCATCACGAGGAGGTAAAATAAGCATACTTGATAGTAGGCATAGTCAATGTTTTATTTTTTATTTTTATTATTTTTCGATTTCTATATTGTTACCAATTTTATTCTATTTTTTATCATTCTAGACGCCTGCTATCACTAATAAAGTCAGGAAATGTTGCTGTCGGTGGAAAGTACGATGTCGCAGAACGATATATCGAACCGACAATTTTGACCGATATTAGTCCCAATGATGCTGTTATGCAGGAAGAAATCTTTGGCCCCATCTTGCCCATATACAACGTAGAAAGTGCATACGATGCAATCAATTTTATCAACTCCAGGTAACCTTACCCCCAAGAGGTGTAATCTCCTTGACTGTGTGCCAAAACATAAATCACTCATTCGTGTCGTACACACAGATATTCGATATTCATTAACCATTCAACACAATACAAGGTTGTTTTTCGCTTTTTTTTTAAATGATTTTCTCAAAATTTTATTTCCTTCTAATTAAAAATAATTGCAAGATTATTTCTTTATACAAAAACACAATACAAAATTTATGCTCATTGGTAATCTTGTTCGTATATTAGAGAGACACCTCTGGTCTCGTACATATTCTCTTCAGATAGTCAAGTACAAGATCTATTTGTTCATGGAACTCGATCGGGAGGAATGTGTCTGAATGACACAATTATGCAGTATGCTGGTAAGAAATCGGATTCGGGACAATCACTCAAAATTATCTCCTCTAACTCCCATGTTTCCTCTATATCTAATCTAATGCGTAAAGTATTTTAAATCTTTTATGTTATTGGTGGATTGGGCTCGAATACAAATAGAGAAGTAAACGAACTCCACTGTAAATATCTATATAATGCATCCGAAATGTTGGACCTTAAGCTAGTTATATTTGGTTGTGGGTATTTCAATTTTATAATTTACTTATTTTATTTTCGTAAATGCTTTGAAAGTATTATAATTAGTAAATTTCAATTATGTTTCATTTTAAGTAAGTGAATCTTGTTTAAATATGAATAATGTATTATAAGTGTTGACCTTTCGGTTTCTATATAAATGTGCTCTTGAATCGTGAAGGTGAGATATTTGTTTAGATTTGAAGGGAGAGATACTCTTTAAGAAAATATTTGCGTCTACATGATTTACCACAGCACTGGTTAACCAATATGTTAGTTAGTATTTTAGTTAGTTTCCATTTAAATTTCACCCTACAACAACAGGGTTATGTTTTACGCCTCTGCTTTCTTATCTCTACTAACAACAAGAATCCTGCGACGAAGGTCCCACGGTAACTGCGATCCACCTCAGGCTGTCTGCTCCTTTTTTCTCATGTATTAACCGCTGTGGAATGTGTATTAGTATATTTTATATTATATATTGCATACTCGCATCTCTATTGCTATTGTGCAGCTTGTTAAATTGACTAAAATATTATAGATTCGGTTGTATTGAAGTCTTGGGGTAATATGTTTTTACTTAAATTAAGGTTTACCTAGGAAACGTATATGTATTTTACGTTAGTCGTTATATTGATGGGATTAGTAAAAAATGTAACCTTCAGTTTCCATTCAGTAAAGAAGTCTTTTAACTTTAAACTAGATATTGAAGCAACCTCTCATAGAGCTAATCAGTATACGTTTGTTAGTGTTATTGTAGCACCTGATCTGCACATACCTTCTGTCATAAAATTGTCTATCTTTTTGTTAAGTAACCGCTCCATATTTTTATGCTACTAAGGTCGGTCCTCGTAATTTTTCTTTTATACGAGTATTTACGGTAATCTCGATGCTAGAGTCGAATGCATTACTGATGTATAAGGTAAACTTTTAAGTTAGATGCATATTTTTTAGTTACAAAAAATTGCTGAGTTTTAACACATTTAATCCATCCCATTTCAATGTGACGTGCGATATACTCGTATGTATTAACTAAACCAAACTTTAAAATTTTTTGATCTTCAAGACTTTTTTTTCAGTTCATTGTTGAAAATGTTACCCCTAAACTGAGTACCAGCTTTAGCCTCACATAGAAGCCCTGTTCTCCTATCGTTCTCCGTAATATTTCAGTATATATCTGCTCGCCCAGCCTGTATTTTGGTACGAAAATTAGGACAGTATGCACTGTTTCTGGAGCTGTTAGATCTAGAGAACAAGGAAGCCAATTCATGTTGGTTTCTTAAAAATTATTTTATTCCCTAATGTTTTACTGAGAACGTCAAGTTTTATCACACATTATCAATACACAGATGAAAAGAATCATTTGGTGCCTTGAGTTTTCTTGTAAGCTTGCTAACAAAATTTGAGTATCACCTGATCCATTTAAAATCCCTTAAATCTAATTTTATGCAATCATCAATAATTCGCCAGGAAAATTGTTTGTAGGAACTACCTTGGACTACAGACTCACAGCCTCTAAAGTACTGTAACTTATCATTATATTCCAAGTTTGTTTTCAAATCTGTCTGCGAGTTTGTCACCCTGTATGTGCATGTGACAATATATCTGTTAGGCCTCACAAAAATTACAATATAGATATTTGCTTCGAATCATTTAAGCAATTCAATCTTCTTGGAAGTGTTTCTTCAATTTAAAAAATTAAATTAAATTTAGCATGGGATTGAAAATCTAGGAATGTAACATTATTCTAGTGTACACCAACTTTAACTTTGAATTTTTCTGTTTTTCGCATTTCTTCATTTTACTTTCGTTTTGACATCATTGTCCACGTTATTCCTATATACACGCAAGTTTTCGGTACATTCATTGACTCACGTCGTATTAACGACCGTCTCGAGCTCGTTTATACGAGTACATTTTAATTATGTATATGCCGCGGCATCTGCTCCATTCTGTAAATGTTACAGTTTCTCGTGTCGGCTTGCCTTTATGGTCATTTTTTAGTGAAACAGCAAAGATCTCTTTTCACTCATTAGATATCTGATCTCTTCTTATGAGATCAGATTCTGCACTGCTACCGTTTAAGTCTAGGATTTCCATAAGTCCACAATTTTCGATCTTCATCCACGCCTGGGGATGTAGTGGCTCTGTCCATCTACATTTTTTTTTCTTACTAGTAAACGGCCTAGTTCGTTGCTTAGATTTGTTTTTAGTTTTTCTTTTCGTTTGGTGGCAATCTTAAAAATATAAAAAGCTCCGACATTACATTTTTTCCTGAAACTTGGCTCTCATCAATCGGTTGAGACAAATAATTTTCCAATTCTCGATACGAGTATGACATATTTCGTCTCTGTAATTGGGTTTTTACATAATTCCTTTTTTCAGCTTAAGACAAGCTCAACCGATTTCTATATTTCCGCTGTACTTATTCCACGCTTTAAGTGTTGTAATTATTGGACTTTGTTTACGTATACAAATTTTTGATAGTCTTATTATGAATAGACGTTATTAAGCTTAAGGCCCATCTTTACTATTAAAGTGCCTGAATATGAATTTTGTTTCCACAAGTCGCCCTTTATGGTTGGTATACAGGAATAGATGCGATATTTGAATAAGCCGTACAGCCGATTAATGAAACTTCTTCACCTTCGGGAGAAAAGACTGCTAAGGGTTATTTTAATTATTAAAATATGGTCGTTTTGATAAGTGGCTTAGGGTTTCCCATCTGTCCCAAATAACAAGTTTTCTTGTTACCGAATCAACTGTATCTGATGTTTAGAAGCAGAGCCTTACTCCAAAGCGTATTACTATTATACGTATTATTATTGATGGACTTGGGGTTTTATAAATTCATACTTCTTTCGTTTTCTGTGCTCATTACTCTCGCATTTCGTGTAGCCGTCTTCCTGGACCACCTCACTCCTTTGCCGATAGGAGTACTCGTCTCTTGATGGACACAAGTCATAGAAAAACAAATCAAGTACGATGATTTATATTGTATATACGAGTATTTTATTAGAGCTCCTTTCCGATTTTAAATGTTTTATAGAATATTTCCTGCTACAAGTTATCTGATCAGACAACGATTTGGCGTTAGTCCAACTTAAATCATAAAATCTAATTTACACAAGAAATAATATTTTTCATTTTCATTTTATACATAATTTGCATCATCATTGTTGTTTGTTGTTTTATTTTTTCTTATGAAAATGATTTTATTTAAAATATATTTTTACTCAAAAACAAATTCACAAAATGTGTAAACCATAATTAGGGAGAAGCCTTTGGTAATTTATGTCTTCGATAAGTCAAAGTCACAGATTAGAAATTTCATAAATAACACAACAAGCGGTGGATTTTGCATTAATGAAACCTTAATGCACTGCGCAGGTATATTCAACATCATAATATTTTTCATTTTTTTGTTTGGGTTAGTTAAAGTTTTTTTTTTAAATATATACATCTTTAAATGTACTGTGTGTTTATTGCACGTTTACTGCTTTTGAATGCACTTTTTTAAAAATACTGCAGAATGATTGAGTTTAAATGAAATGTATGTTTTTATTATGATATTATTTTGATTAAAAAAATAACAACAATTTGAGAATGAATCAGGTAAAATTAAAAAATCTATATTTCACAAAAATTGTATCTGTAAACTATACACTGAAACAATAACATTATGTACATGAAAGCATAGTGAAAAATTCTTCATTTTTGGTTGCACACGCTTAGTTATCTTCCTTTCTTCAAATAATCAATAATAATTAGTTGCTTTACTAACTAAAATTAAAAAAAAAAATTAGAGAGAAACCATTGGCAATGTACATACACAGCAAATGTAAAAATCAAGTTCAACTCTTCTTGAATAACACCTCATCTGGAGGAGTTTGCATAAATGATTTGCTTGGCCACTTTCAAGGTAAACACTATATTTCAGATATCACAAATGATAGTGTGTTCTTAGATATAATTTATTATTGGCAATTGACGAGTAAGTTTTTTTTTTTTTTAATCAAGCTACTCATAGATAGTGGTGTATTTTGTTTTTTAGTCTAAATGTTAATATGCTAATAGATGTACACTTCGGCAATACAGATGTAAAATTAAGTCTCTATATTTGATGGAATTTTTATTTGAAGTGATCATTGTATATGGTGCAAAATTAATCATCCAATTTTGTTTTTGAATTACTTTTTTACTAAATAAAAAAAATGATTTTTAGTGATGGAAATCTTTATTTGGACTTTTACAATTGTTTCTGTTAAGTGGAAAAGATAAAGTGGCTGCTGCCAGTGTTGATACACATTTGTGACCGTTTTATCGCATTTTCCATGACTTTCCCGCAAGATTTCCGGTGATTCGCATTCCTGTCGAATATTCGCCTTAACGGCTGCGATTGTCTGAGGCGTGTTGGCATAAACCCGCGACTTCAAGTAGCCCCAAAGAAAGAAGTCTGGAGTAGATTAGGAAACGCTTCCTTCCCAATATTTATTGTGGTTCATGTGGTGTGTGCGGTAGCACCGTCTTGTTGAAACCACATGTTCACCAAGCCCCGCTTATCCAATTCCGGCAGTAAGAAGTCGTTTATCATGGCCCTGTAGCGTTCGCCAGTAACAGTGACCGTATTGCTGATAGCGTCCTCAAAAAAATACGGCCCAATCACTCCTCCCACGTGAACGCCGCACCGCACAGTGGCTTTGAGTGGATGTAATGGCTCTTCATGCATCAGACGCGGATTTTCAGTGCCCCAGAAACGAAGATTTTGCTTATTGACGTAACCGCTTAAGTGGAAATGCGACTCGTCGCTCATGATGATTTTCGACACAAAGTCGTCCTCTTCGTTGTTGAGATTGAGAATGGCTTTACAGTAATTCACATGCGACTGACGGTCAGGAGGCATTAACTGCTGCATTGTTTGCACTTTGTACGGGAACATATGTAACTCTTTTCACTTTCACTTTCAATTCGCTGTAGAGTCCGTCTGGTGATGCCCAATTGCGTGGCCCGTCGTCGGGTTGGTGGCGGCCACGCCCTGCATGGTCTCCTGTGGTTCCACTCTGTTCTATTCGAGTAGCTAAGCGCCGGAATTTTTGCCCAGTTGGCGCGACACAATTAGGACATCGACGTCGAAATTCACGCTGCGCTAACACCATCGACCGATTATTGGTCAAAAACATCGACACAATCATTCCACGCTCTTGCGGAGTATAGCGCTCCATTGCTGGTCTGTTTGTATACTGCAGCCTTCTAGTTCGCAAATGTCAAATATGATTGACATACGACGCCATTTGTAAAAATTATACCAACTTCCGATAGGGTGATTAATTTTGCGTCACCTTGTATTTACTAGTATATCATTTACAAGATGACCGAAATGGTTTTGATTTTTTTTTTTTTTTTAAAGAATCTATAATTTATTGTTATTTGCCCGCGTGGTAGTCAGATTATCTTTGTATGTTTCCTTGGAGGCCGCTGCAATGCAAAATAAATTGTAAACCATTTTGCAAAAACAGTATTATTAGTCAAATAATATTTTTCTATTTTGCTATGTATAGATTCTCTAATTTCTTGGCTCTTCTTGAATTAAAAATAACTTATACCAATATCACCGAAGAAGTTGTATGTCCATCAACAGAGACGCCCACTTAGAGACGTGACTTTTAAATACTATCGACAAATTAATATTGATAATATTTTGATCTACAAACTTTGCCCGAACTTTAATTCATTGAGATGTTACTAAGACACGTTGTTTGAACAATTTTATAACCTCCACCACGACCTTCCCAATGTCTGTGACATTTGCAAACAGTAAATAGACGACACATCGTTAGCCAAAGAATCTCAATCTTCTAATATTGTCCAAAGAATTCTCCAACACTTACGTCACAAATTGCCTTGATTAGGTATAAAATAGAGCCCTAGAGGTTTGGTTTCCTTTTTACTATAGCTACTCTAGGTGGGTTGAAATAATTTAGTTTTGTATTATTCCTTCCAAGAGAAGACTGCCCTATGTGGATCGTCTAAGTCTCATAAATATTCAATCTCTTCTAAAAGATCGAGAAGCTATTTGTTCATCAGCTGCTAACTGATAACTGCCATACCATATACCCGTAGTTCTAGAAGGGATATTCATTAACACCAACTAGAATCTTTGTTTCACTTCCATCTACATTTCTACTGCATCTAATAACATATATAGACACCAAACTTAGGACCAAAATGCCACGCATTGCTTATATCATTTTTTACAAGTTTAGTTAGCAGTGTTACAAAAAAAAAGATTAACCCCGACATACGTCTTGAGATAAAACAAGCTTAGCTCCACTTCATTTCCTACGGAAAGCGCTCTATTGACGTAGATGGTAATTTTGAATTGCTCTCCGTATTAGGTTTAAAATCGAAGTTTCTTGCTTTTAAAAAGTACAAACTCTCCCGACATTGATCCGACCCTAATTCAATTTCCCACATATGTCCAATGGTGTTGGTTCATTTCGTATGCCTCACAAGTAAAGCCAAGATTTTGCTGGTGTTTTTGCATTTGAGTTATACAATTATTTTCGGTACGATGACTACTTCTATTGTATTATGTAAAATGTTTGTGTGGGTACAAATGATAGAACTTATTCTTTTCAATACAAATCCCTTTATTCAGTACAGTTACAATTCACTATTTAATTGTTTCTCTCAGTACAATCCAATTTTTCAACCGCTTCCTGTAGTGAAGGCAGTTTTCTCACGATCCGCACGATTTATCTCTACCTGCCAGTAACCGCTCTTCAAGTCAAGTGTTGAAAACCATTTCGCTCCAGAAAGCATATCCAAAGTGTCATCGATTCTCGGAAGTGGGTAGCTGTCCTTTTTAGTGACATCATTGAGACGTCGGTAGTCTACACAAAATCTCGTGCTGCCATCTTTCTTCTTCACGAGGACTACTGGAGATGCCCAGGGACTTTGCGATTCTTCAATCACTCCCTCAGCTTTCATCTTTGACATCATTTCGGCAACTTCTGTTTGCTTTGCCAATGGAAGACGCCTTGCAGGTTGACGGATTGGTCGAGCGTCTCCGGTGTCAATGTGGTGTTGAACAATATGCGTACGTCCATATTCTCCGTCTTGTGTAGCAAAGACATCAGCGTACTCACCGATTAGTTTTTCTGCCAGGATTCGCTGATCTTCGTCCAGATTACAGAGACTGAGAATTTTGTTCTTGATTTTTATGCTCTGAACTGTTGTGACCGGTTTTGCACCCTTTTTTCCGTTGTGGTCGATATAGATTCAACAGGTACGCATTTTCCCACTATCTCCCCCTTTTTCACATTTACACTGAATGTCTTTGGATTTAGAATCCTTACAGGGACCATGTTGTTCTTTGGCTCCACTAAGGTCTTTCCCACCATGAAGTCTCTTTTCTTTTCTGGCTCCATCAAATAGAATCGGTGGCTACCAGGACCACCTTCCACTTTTGCCCACAAAATTGCTTCTGACGAAGGCTCTAGACTCTGATTGCTGCAGATAACGACATTTGAGACTGTGGTATTGGCGTTTCCGTATATCATTGGTATCTCCATGTTTCCGTATTTCAGGGTTTGTGCCCCCAAGTCGACTATAAGTCCATGTTCTCTCATGAAGTCTGTACCAATGATGCACTCGTCACATATGTCAGCTACCAGAAATGCGTGAGTGAATGTTATTCCGGCCAAATGGATTTTTATACGGACTTCACCATATACCTTAATCGTTGCTCCTGTAGCTGTTCGCAAGCTGCAACTGCTAGTGTTATGCAACCAAGACTTCTGCACAAGATTCCTCCTGATGATTGAGGCCGTGGCACCGGTGTCTATTGTTGCGATCCATTTTTCTTTTCCACTGACTACTTCTACTAGAAGGCTTTCGCTGCATCGTTTTGCCTGCGAGACTTGGATGATGGTCCTGAGGCCGTCGACTCCTGCTACCAACTTCTGCCCCGCGAAGATGGTGCTTAAGCATTTCCCGACTGATGGCTTCGGGAAGGTTGACCGGCTTCTTGATAGCTGTTTCTGCGGGTTTCTTCCTCTATTTGCTTGTCACCACAATGAGGGCAGTCTTTTCGTCGCAACGGTTCTTTACACTGCCTTTGAAGGTGTCCTATTTTATTGCAATTCCAGCAGCGCATTATCCGTCTATCCCGTCGAGTATCTCGTTCCTCGGCACTAATTCTTGTGCAGGAGCATTCGATAGATGTTACTTCCCTGACGAAATGTGTTCCCCTGGAAGCCTGATTGGCTGCTTCCATCGCCAGAGCGAAGGCAAGTGCTTCAGCAAGGGTTCTTTTCCCGGCCATCCTTCGAAAGCACTTTTCCTCATTGTCCCAGTCGTTTCCACAGGCAGCCATTTCAAACTGCTTCTTATAAGTAGACCATGAGGTCTGGCCATCGAAATGTCCATTTCTTCGAATTTTTCGCCAACATTCTTTTCCATTGTATCAAATTTGTCATCAACGTTCTTCTCTATTCTTTCAAATTTGTCATCGATTTCTTCGAATTTTTGCTGGAGAATGTTCTTTTGTTTTTCCAGATTATGCTTTTGTTCATCCATTTTCTGTTGAAGACCGTGCAGATTGTTGGTTTGTTCGTTGAATTTTTGTTCAATGCTGCTCTTCTGCTCGTCCATTTTTTGTTCCAGACTGTTCTGGAGAATGTTCTTCTGTTCTTCTATATTTTTCTTTTGTTCGTCCAGCTTTTGTTCGAGGCTATTCTTTTGTTCCTTCAGATTTTGTTCGAGGCTATTCTTTTGTTCTTCCAGATTTTTCTTTTGTTCGTCGAGACTGTTCTTCTGTTCGTCCATTTTTAACAAGAGGAGTTGCATCATTGCAGCCATGTCATTGCCGGTACTTGTCTGTTCATCCTCGTCAACATCAAAAGAATATGCATCAGGATCATGCCCCTCGTTGTTCAGAGCCTCCTGAAGTCGGAGCACCAGGTCACTTTTTCCTCCACTGGCGCTGAGGCTTCTCTTGTTCAACTCGGATTTGTGTTGGACGAGGGTCAACTGCAATAGTTTTCGACCCATTCTAGCTTTTTCAGATAGTCAGAAAACACTGTTGTTTTTTTTTTTACACACAATAAGTCCTATCCCACTTCTGACACCAATGTAAAATGTTTGTGTGGGTACAAATGATAGAACTTATTCTTTTCAATAGAAATCGCTTTATTCAATACAGTTACAATTCACTATTTAATTGTTCCTCTCAGTACAATCCAATTTCTCAACCGCTTATATTTTTCTTATCTTTTACTTAAACCACTTAATCACTTCTCCTAATTAACACTTTAGATTTCACTTTAGAACTGATTTGCATACCTTGGGGATGCTGGTATTTATACTCGAATGACATACTTCGAGGACAATCCTCGCCATCCAGTGTCCCATACAATTTCCAATTTGCTAGAAAATTCGATTCTACTCTCCAGTCGAGACTTTGTTATTCAAGTATCGAAATCTTCTGGCCTTCGAGTATCGACATTTTCTGCTCTGTGAATCTAGATGTCGCTACTCACACATTTAAGTGGATATCACAGTATGTAGATGTAGGGAGTTAGTGTTGCGGGCTCGGAAGAATAACAATGCAAATATTCGGTCTTAGTAGACTCATTCAAAGCGTTGCGATACTTCCCCATCATTATTATCAGTAAACTTTGAATTGCGTTGCAAGACGACCTTGCCTCCCACAGTGACTGCCACAATAATAATAATGTTGTGTTTTCAACTTCCTCGAACTTTTTCGTCTATTTTCATAGTAAGCAGTAATAACTTCACCGATCGGCAGTTATTGCCATTTCTCGTGTTGCCTTTGTTTTTTTTTATAATAAGCTCGCGCTCGAGGGATTTGTAGTACCCTTAAAATGTTTGCACCACATCGCGGCCTGTATAGAGTGGAACAAGAAATGTATCGGATCGTCTCTCGTGATTTTAATATCTCAACATTGCGAAGGTACAGCTTCTAGCTCTCGATACAATTGCTGCTACCTCGTGTGCTCCACATTTTTCGCCATTTTGTTGCCACGCTCATAGTTTGTTTTAAGACGTAATTTTAATGTTTGCCAAATATACCCCTATTACGATAATTATGATTCCACTTTTATTCCAATGTTTTATAAAAGATTTATGCAGATTCGACATTTTTGTCCTTTGGTCATCAACTGTTTTTCATTTATTCACATATGAAACCGGAATAGATGCCAAAATGCAGTTCAGTAAATGTCGAATGCATCATTTTTTTAACGAGCTTGTCTGCTTACAAATGAGAACATTTTCGTTGTATTGTCGAAGTAAAGCATCTTAGCCTATCGAACATAGACAAATGCTTGAACAAAAAAATATTTGTTCAATGAATTCAGTGTTCGCTAAAATTATTATATAAAATCTATTCCATCTTTTATCTATCGTTGGTACGAGTAAATAAAAACGGTCAAAAACGAAAGCAACTATTGCCGAATATTAATGGTGATAAGTGTTTTTTTTATGTTGAATTTTGTATATAGATTTTTAAGTGTTTAAATTGAATTTTACTCGTATTACATATATTAATAACTAGTTTTTTTTGTAGAATATATTACTAAAATATTTTTGCAGCATGATTAAAAAAAACACTAATATATGTATGTTTATAATTGTTTTTTGATATTTAAATTTTTGAAGCTGTAAATTTGCTTTAATTAACTTCAAAATCATAACTTACTTTCTCTATTTTCTTTTTAAATCATTATTTATTTTTAAGATTAATTTCAAACTAAAAATCTTTAATCAAATAATTTAAACACTGCTATTTCACAAGAATCATTAAAGGACCCAGAATATTTCCATTTTAAAAGACTAGTAACTCGAATAAGATTTATTTTTTGAACAAACAATAAAACTTAAACTTAAACCTTATTAGCAAGATCTTAATTGCTCCTGGTCTATTACTATCAACGTATGTTATAAGGACAAAAATTTTGAATGGAATAGCTACCTACCTAAAATGTATGTTACAGAATTCAACACAAGGACGTAAACAGGAGATTTATTCAACATTGTCAGTTGCATCTTAGTCTATCTAAGATTATCTCTTCAAGGTGGGATCCTATGGTTCGTCCAAGGCGAGATAAACCTGAGCCTTAACTAACAATCATTCTTAATTGCCTCCAATTGCTGGAGTCCGTATTAGTTGAGATCCCCTTCTACTGCGCACACCATCTGGGTTTGAATTAAAAACTCTTCGATGCCCAGGGCGTTAATGCCTATCCACTTCACATATGCTGGTCATATTGCTTAATCTACTCCTCTAAACAACATCAACGCGAAAGTATGTATCTACAGAAAGCGGCCTATCATATATATTATTTACTATTCACCGCTTATAATCAAAACGCACACATAACAATTTGCTGAATTCGGCACAGACAAGTAATTTAGAACAGTTTTAAAAGGTGATCTCTTGTGTCTTTGACCGGTTAATTTCTTACTTTTGCCTGCACCCAAAGTGGCAGCTACGGTATTTTTTTTTTCGTTGTCACTGATCTCCGCTTTTTTTATCATAGCACTTCACTTAAAAAAGTTAATTCGTGGCCTTTAAGCATACGAGGGGCGTTCAATATATTCTCGGTATCGATATGAAGGAAAATGCAAATTCAATTTAAATTGTTTTTATTTTTCAATATAATCTCCCCTAACATCAATGCATTTGTTACATCTTGAGATAAGCTTTTTTAAACCCTCAAAAAAATAAATTTCCTCTTTCTCTGCAAAATACCCATTTATTGCCGACTTGAGTTCTTCATCATCCGAAAATCTTTTTCCGCGAAGACATTTTTTCAAATCCGGAAACAGGAAATAATCACTAGGGGCAAGGTCTGGACTATAGGGTGGGTGTTGGATTTCTTCGAAACCAAAATCTCGCGCAGCAGCCTTGGAAACTCGCGCCGTGTGAACAGGAGCGTTGTCATGAAGAAGCAACACACCCGCTGCGAGTTTACCCCGTCTTTTCTTTTTAATTTCCTCCCGCAAATTATGCAAAGTGGAAGCGTAGGATGTGGCGTTGATGGTTTCACCTTTTTTTTTGTACTCAATGAGCAAGATTCCCTTTGAAACTATGGCCATGGGCTTCCCGGCAGACGGAGTGACTTTGAACTTCTTCGGGGGGTCTGTTCCTTTTTTATGCCACTGCATGGACTCTTGTTTGCTTTCAGGGTCATAGTGGTGGACCCATGTTTCGTCCCCAGTAACAATTCGATCCATAACACCGTCCGCGTTCTCACTACACATCTCCAAAAGCTCTCTACAGCATGCGATTCTCACTTTTTTCTGAGGCGCTCTGAGCATTCGTGGCACCCACCTTGCACTGACCTTTGAAAGGTTAAGATGGTCATGAATAATGGTGTGAATGGTACCATTTGAAAGCTTGGTGATCTCTGCCATCATTTTCACCTTTATTCGGGCATCCTCAAGAACAAGTTTTTCGACTTCTTTGATGCTTTCTCCCGTACAAGCAGTAGCCGGAGCGGGGGTCGTCTTCAATGCTCTCTCTGCCTCTCTTGAACTCACTTGACCACTTTTGCACAGTTGATAATGAAGGTACGGAATCCTGGTAAACAGCCACCATTTCTTCATGAATAGTTTTTTGACTTTTTCCTTGCTTAGTGAGAAATTTAATTACAGTGCGATGCTCAATTTTCACCATCATCGTCTCAGTTGCCATTATGATTCTGTTTAACTAGAGATAAAACGCAAATTAATAATCACATTTATATGAAATTTTACATGAATGCACTAAAATAATAGTATTACTTGATAAATAAGTCAATTTATATATACAACCACAGCTTCACCCCGATACCGAGAATATGTTGAACGCCCCTCGTAAATTCTTGAATATGTTCACTTCGATCGACCAAATCGTCATCACTTTTTTGAGTGTCGAATAATAACATGTCTATAATTCCTGATTCCAAAGTGTTGATTATTTCTGATGACTTAGTATAAACTAGTAACACCACATAGCCCCACAAGAAATAAAAGCAAATTATGGCCCAATCTTTGGGGCCAATTTAGGTAGTTTTCTCGGAATCTACTTGGAAAAATTGTGATTTTTACAAGAATGGTGGTTTTGCTCACTGCATGGCACTTAGCGCAATCTTGTTAGATCAATGTTATCAACACGTTCGAAGGGATATGTATGTTATGATACATAGATAAATTAACCATGTCCCAAGCTCCTACATATGTAGTTCTTAAAGAAATAAGGTCGTAATTATGCATTTTTGTGAATCTAATGAAGGTTGCACATAGTTTCATTCTGCGAGTATATCCAACTGTTTTTATTATAGAAATATTATAGAGGCACCACATCTGTGTTTAAATTTTTGTTAACTGGAATAACGATTACTGAAAACGAATCCAATCTTTGAAGCATTCGCTAATGTCCCAACGGTCAAAACCGACAACTCATTCCGATTTGGTAAATTTATTCGTATCAATTTTAATGCAGCTGGTTACATCCCTAGAGCTAACATCAAAATGTATCTATTGGAGAAATTCCGTACCATCCGACGAGCCAAGGACTAAAGAACATTCATATTTTCTATCAGCTATTAGCTGATTCATTCTGTCGTAAATGATATTAAGACTTGTCCATTCCTATCGAATGGCACGCTGCCAATACCGCGTGTTGATAATTATGCCGAATTCCAAGCGACTGTCAAGAGTGTGAACATGATGGGCATGACCAAAGATGATTTCAATTCTATTGTACAATATATTCCCCATTGTCAGGAGCATAACAACGATCAGGGTGCATTCCCAGATAATACGATAGCTCAAAAGATTGCTCATTTGTTGGGTCTAAACATTAAGAGATATGAGGAGATCCTTCTTAACGCTTTAAAGTTGGTTGTGACTTTGTGAAAAAAGCTCATACAAAGGAACAACTTGAATTTGCTGTGGAAGCAATTGCAAAGGCGTACTATGAGCATTCATTTACACAATGAACAATTGGCCAATTTGACGTTGCACAATACTAATCATAATTTCCTTCGGTGCATAATCGCTAATCATGAAAAACGTGCTGAAAAAATCGATGCTCCACTTATGGTAGGTCAATGGCGTTGCAATGGTGTGCATTCGTATTTGTCGTCAGAGCTTCCCCAATCGTATTCCCTTCCAAGAATTTCATCTTCGTTACGAATTGCAAACACCAAATGTCATACCAAACGGATTCATGGATGGCAAGGAAGCGTATGAGAAAATGATTCAGGCTTTAGAATTGCATTCAAATCTTTTCCATGTGGGGCAAACGAAAATATTTTTCAAAGCTGGTGTATTGGCACATCTTGAAGAGGAACGTGATTATAAAATCACAGACTTGATAGTGAATTTCCAAGTCTCACAAAGAAACTAACAAGCCGAATTTGTGCGGCTTATTTGAAACTAGGCAATTGGCAATGGTGGCGTCTATGCACTAAAGCGAAACCATTGATAGAGGTACCCAAACAGGAAGAAAAGCTCGTCCAAAAGGAAGGCAGTTTTAAGCAGGTTCATGAAAAATTAGAAAGTCTCAACAAGAGTATGAGAAGAAATACCAGTAAGCGACAGAGGAGAAAACTGCTCTTGCTGAGCAGTTGCAAGCGGAAATTAAACTCTGTGGAGGAAGGGCGTTCACGATCGATGGCCAGAAAGCAACTTGAAACCGAAATTGAAGAGGAAAAAGAACGAGTGCTTACCTTTGAAACGAGAAGAAAAAATTAGAACTCAACATCCAAGATATGGAAGACCTACAACTCGAAAACTTCAGGAGGATCGTGAGATCAAGAAATATGAAGTAGCCGTAATCGACGATCAAAACCAAAAGTTGAAGTTGCTGAAGGAAAAGAAACTATTAGAAGGACGTGCCAATAACTTGTCGAAAACTCTCGCCAAAGGAGAGGAGAAAGCTAAACATCTAGCCATGCTGAAAACAAAAAAACCAAGCTACAATCGTTAAACTTAAAGAAAGTTTAATTAAAAGTCAACAACAACGGCAGGAATCAATTCGTTTTAGAAGTGAGAAATCGAAACTGAAGTTGCTGATTCTACGGAACAATTAAACGAGCATCGCGTTCAAATTGATGAACTACAAACGCAATTATCTAAACGTGAAGAGGAACTCACACAAACTCTTATGCGTATTAGTGAGAAATCTGCATACAAGGCTACTGCGCAAAAAGCCCAACGTAAACTCAAGTCTTAATTGGCTGCGATTCAGGAGGATCTAGAAGCTAAAAGTACGTTCTAAACGTGAACAGGAGCTCGATACTCAAGAAGAGTCTTGAAGACGAAACAATCAATCATGATTCAGGAGTCGTTCCTTACTAAAATGCGTCATAAACATTCGCAAGAATTAAATGTTATCAACGATCAATTGAAAGCAAAGACTGGAGAGGAAACTGAAAATGCAGACTTAGCCACTGCATTGAGAAGAGTCAACAGTTCGCGACAGAGGAACGATCGTCGTCACAAGTAGTTGGAATCACAAATCGCCAACTGGAATCAAACGTGCACGAACTGAACTATGCAGTCTCTCCAAGTTCGAAAACTTACCAGTTATTGACTAACATATGCAAAACCTTACATAATTCACAAACCGTATGCTAGTAAACTTACCCAAACCGGTTTTACTGACGTCAGATTATTTACTAATAGTAGACAGTCTCATCTCTGAACACAATCTTGCTATAATCCCACGGCTGAGCGCACAAAACGAAAAAATGACTTAAATTCTTGACAAGCTGACAATAAAATAAATAAATAAGGAAAACAATATCCAATGTAAGTGGATATGAGACGGAAGACCCGGATTTGTCAATTCAACGGCGATCGCAACAGTTAGGCCTTTCTCTGCTTATTATGTGAAAAATGTTGTGAAAAAGCTTGGCCTTCACCCGTGTTAGATCCAGTTGGTGCAAGAACTAAAACCATGTACGCGAGTTTGCGGACTCGCTCTTAAGCAACTTGAAGTCATCGAAAAATCTTGTCTAGTGACGAGACTCACTTTTGGATCAATAGGTTTGTGAACAAGCAAAATATTGCTGTTTCTGGGGTGAATACAGAAAAGGGTCATGAGACTCAATTACAACCACAAATGTATACTGTTTGGTGTGGTCCTCACATTACTGACATTATCGGTCCTTATTGGAGTCAATGGCATTCTTATAGTTCTATATATATAAAATGCTGATAAACCCCAAACTCATCAACCCATGGAAGCCAATACTCAGTGTGTTATTAGTGAGATGGGCCCCACATGCTCTCGAGAGTGGTTCGAAATTGAATTTTTGATTTAAACTCATCACCTGTCTTTATTATTTAGAAAAAAAAATCTACAGCTTTTTTAAAACACTCTTTAAATTGTTCGAAAGTTACATCTTTTGATAGCATTGTTCAAAAAACAGAATAACAGCTCTGTCAAGCCGAGTTCTACTGAGCAGTTTTAGCAGTATACTGCATCAAAATCCGTTCGGTAATTTTAATGGGATGCGCTCAACAAATAGCAGACATAAGTTCTGAGAGTATTCTTAGATTTGTTTTAAACGAAAAATTTTTGCCCCGACAAATGGTGAATTGTTGAAAATATTGACTGACAAGCAGCCCTATTTAAACAGACCCTTTTGTTCAATATGGACAAAGTGCAAAACTTCGTAATGCTAAGTGATATATATTTTTTTCTCATTCTTACATGACTTAGGCAAAGTAAGACCTTGTATTCTAGTCCTAAATTGAAGGTTCGGCAATTGAAATAGCTTGTGTTTAGTTATTGAAAAAAAAGTTGTTTTTTTTTTACTTTATTCTAAAATAATTCTTATCATCATTTTAGTTGACTCACTTCCATTTGGAGGTGTAGGGTACAGTGGAATGGGTTCGTACCATGGAAAATATGGGTTCGATACATTTACACATAAGAAGTCGTGCCTTGGTAAAAATTATAATGCACTTGGAGAATTTCTAGCATCGTAAGTGATCACATTTTTTGTATCTTCTACTTATTAAATACATTTGGTTTTAATTTTAGTGGACGTTATCCCCCCTATTCGGACCGTAAAGCATCGATCCTTTCAATGATCCTCAAAAAACGAAGGCCATTCCCGAACATATACTTTTCACATTTAGTTGCGTTAGGCTTGGGAATTGGACTGACTCTGCTGGTTAACAGTTATCTACAGGTAAAATGGCTATTTGTGCATTTCTTTTTTTCGAACTACTCAATGGTTTTATAGAACAAATCTAAAATACCTTTCAAGGGGAAATTTTTATCACGCTAAAAATACATTTTGGTGTTGTATGCACATATCCACATCCACATCCACATTGTTGTAGTTATCCAAAACTACTTTTTAAGGCTAACTATTGTCGCCATCATCATTTGGTTCACGGCACCATACTATAGGTGGAATTTTGGTGCTGCTGTATTTTTTTTTTTTTCAAATTATTAGTATTACTTCTTGTATTTTGCAATTTTCAAAAAGTATTTGTCCAAGTTATTTAATTTACTTTATTTCGATGTTGTATGGAATGGAACAATAATTGTATTATTATTATTATTTTACTAACAGCATTATCATTGTAAGCTAAATTTTCATTCAGTCAAGTTATGTATTGTTTAAATTTTACTCAAGTCTTACGAGTAAGCTGGTGGGATTGTGTTATTGTAATATGTAGTTTCTTTTTGTTTTTAATTTCTGGGCTAACATTTAGAAATAAATTTTTCAAATAAATAAACGTTTTTTTATGTTTCAGGACAACGAGAAAAATTAGAAAATGATGTATTGTGTGTGAGATATAGATGTGCAACTGTTTAAATTTGTTTGTTAAACTAAAACTAAAAAAAAAAATTGTTATACACTTGTAAATCGGTGATTTTATTATTTTTATTTTTTTTCGATGGATTTTTTATAACTATTTTTAGATGTAAATAAAAAAAAAGAAATACAAATCAAAAGAAGAACATTGTGCATTTTCAATTATACATTTGCTTATAACAACTGAATTTAGACTACACATCGTAGTGCGGAGCGGCTCAAAAGTCACTGATTGGTGAAATTTTTTTATAGATTTGAACAGTTTCTATTAGATATACAAAATATGCTTAATGGAGATTTTTTTTTTCAGCTGTAAATGAAAACCAGCTACAACCTCATAGAGACGGACTCCTTCTAGAGTTTATTCCAAAACATTTCGCATTGCAGCATAAATATTCTCCTTTAACTGCGAAATGGTGATGGGTGTATTTATGTATATTTTTCTCCTTAAAATATTCTCATCGAAGAAAAATCAAACCTGGAGAATGCGGAGGCAAATAAAACTCTGCATTTTTGGAATTAAACCAAATATATTACTTAGTAGCCCTATTTTGTTGCAAGTGATATTAGCTACTACGCGTGTGATGTAGAACAATTAGTAACCGCTTGCCTCAAAAAATATTTACTCATAGCCCGATGTCTTTCACCATTAACGCTACAATATGGCCGCATCCTCTTCAAAGGAAAATGACCCATTTAAGTTGAAATGAATTTTATCACTCACTATCGGATGATAAATAAAATCACTTTCCTTCCTGTCTTACTATTTCTTGTAAAAAAAAACGTTGTTGAGGTTCACCTGATTTTAAATCTTGGTTTAAAAAACTCTTTACAATGACCCGGGAGACATTGAGTTGACATATTCGTATCGATGTTTTTAGATTCTCCACAACACTTTCGAAAATTCGTTCAAGATTCCCTTCAATTCGGGCAGTGCAAAGTCTTCCAGTTCGAGGAAGATAACTTACAACCTTCCTGTTGATGAAACATGTTCACTGAGATCGGATTTCGGTAAAAATAATCAAGCAATTATTTGTAGAATAAGATTCAGTTCTAAAGTTTTGAAGTTTATCATAGTAATCCCGTGTACCTGAAAAAGAACAAAAAAAAAAAAAAAAACAAATAAATTAAAAGCAGTAGAAGAGATTTTCAAATATGTAAGTGTATGACTTTTGCGCCACCTGTATTATATTCATTCAGAATTAAGCTGTAACTAGCAAAGAACGACAACTACAAGGAGCTGCCAGCGATGTGCCAAGAGGATTATAGTTCTTTAACAGTGAAAATGGAAGTTTATTATCTGTGTTTAAAGGACAATATAAATATCTGACAGAATATTTCGTATACATATGTATTTTCTTCCGAAAAAGCCCGAAAATTTGTTCCTGATATTTAAAAACAAAACAAAACTTTTCAAAGTTCAAAAGACCCCCTTCTTCTCAAGCCCATAATTTTCAAGATACTCCCAACAATTTGAGAAATTGTATAAAAAAAAATACAAATTTTAACTGTACACCATTTTCTTATATTTGTTGTATTTTACCTAGTCCTGCCATAAGTTATATTTCAAATATAAAACGCTATAAAAAAAAAACTAGTAAACATATTGTATTCAAAATTGTTCCATTTATTATACCACAATATTGATTATTAAAAAAAATTTAATTTATTCGAAATGACTGCCTTTTGATTTAACACAAGCTTCCAAACGGTGTGTTCATGGGCTATAGCGGCACGTACAGTTTCCATGGAGATCGTAGACACTGCTCTGGTTAATGCAGTTTTAAGGCTTTCCAAATTCCTGTGGGGAGTCTTGCAGGCCATGTTCTTCAATTCTGACAATAAACCATAATCCAGTGGATTCAGATCTGGACTCCCCGACGGCCAATCTTCTTGTCTCTATAAAGCCATGAATATTGACTCGGAGCCACTCCTGTATGGTTTTGACTTTGTGCGCTGGAGCAGAGTCCTGTTGGTAGATCCATCTGTATCCATTGGAAAGGGTATTGGTCAAACACTTCACAACTTGTACTAGAAGGACATCTTCTTAGTAAACCTTTGCACCAGTTTTTACGCCTTTTTCCACAGAAATGGAGGGATGTGACACCATAGTCAGACACCCCCCACCAAACCATTACTGACAGTCTTTCACGGACTGCCTTTATTACCGCATTCGTACGGATGACGCGTGGGCGACCACTTCTTGGCCTGTCCTCTACTCCAGACAATTCGGCGAAGCGAGCAATAGCCCGATTAACGGATATATTCCGAGTGGTTTTAGCAACTCGAAAATCTGGCCAGCACTCTTTCCGCACATATACAACGCTATTACCACGACTCGATTCTCTTTAACGCCCCAGTACATGTTAATAGTTTGCAAACTGAAACCAAACCGACTAGTATTCTTCCTGATCAGTGAAGAATGTATTCTGAAAAAAAGTTAACGGTTCTATTCCCGCAAAAAGTTTTGAACGATAAGCGCTGGAATAATTTTTTTAAAGGAAAGGTAGTTTTTTTCGGCAAAAGAACGTTTTATTTGTCAACATGGTTTTATGCTAAATAATAGGATTTGTCAAGATCCTCAAAATAACCGTTAAATGTTTTAATCGTTTGAGTCAAATCTCTTTCCAGCGAACAGTTTCTTCAGATTTGGAAACAGAAAATACTCACTGTAGTCCAATTCATGAAATTGCGCTACGACGACTGGCGAAGAAAACTTTTCTCTTGGTCAAATGCTGTCGTTTTGTCAGTCGCTGAACTGATCCAATTAGTTGGCATAATGTTCGCATTGGCCTTGTTTGCCGACTGATTCGTCTTGGCCTTCTTCTGGACTAAAACCCACTATTTGGATTGCTACTTGCTCTCCGTCCGGATTGCGGTTGAATATCGCCAAACACTCCTTTCAAGTTGTCACACGAAATTCCCCCCTTTTTGTTTCTGTCAAAATTCAGTGTTGCTTTTCAAGTTGTAACCCAGGAAATTCAAAAAATCACGGACTTATTGATTTGCCTTTGTATCATATTATAGTTCAAACCGTTTCTTTAATGCAACGCGTCCCAATTTCTTTCTTACTCTCGCAGCTGTCTCATGGGTTTCTGACAAAAGATAGTAACTTTTGTTAAGACCCTGCTCATTTTGGATCTTCTTTGAGTGGAACTTTTATTTCTTTTTCAAAATTTCCAATAGATTTCGCAAACTTCCTTTTTCTTTCGCGGACAGTTCGGTTGATGTTTGTCCCTTTTCTCTGAAAGTTTGGATCGCGAATCAGGTCTGTTGCGTGCTGTGGTTATCACTTAATCGTCGAATATTGAAGTTATAGACTCACACTTGTCAAATACCGTTAAATCATCTTTGGCGATCAAGGCTGTGTAGGTAAAAGCAAACTTTATGCAACTACGAGGGCGGGTCAATAAGTCCGTGACTTTTGGAATAAAACACAGATTTTTTGATAAAAAAATAATTTTATTTTTCAACGTAGTCTCCCTTGAGCTCTATACACTTTGTCCAACGCTTCTCCAATTTTTTTATCCCTTCCAAAAAAAATGATTTGTCGAGGTCCTCAAAACAGGCCTTTGTTTGCGAGATGACTTCATCATTGGAGTCAAATCTTTTTCCACCAAGCCATTTCTTCAGGTTTGGGAGCAAGAAGTAGTCGCTCGGAGCCAAATCTGGAGAATAGGGTGGATGAGGGAGCAATTCATAGCCCAATTCATGGATTTTTGCCATGGCAACTGCACATGTGTGCACCCTTGCATTGTCTTGGTGGAAAATAACTTTTTTCTTGGCCAAATGAGGTCGGTTTTTTTTCAAATCGTCATTGAATCGGTCCAATAAGTTGGCATAATATTCCTCATTGATTGTTCTTCCCTTTGGAAGGTAGTCAATGTGGATTATCCCGCGTGCATCCCAAAAAACAGTCGCCATAACTTCATTGGCTGACAAACCCACTTTGGCCTTCTTTGGCGCCGTTTCACCCTTAGAAACCCACTGTTTTGACTGTTGTTTGTTCCCTGGTGTGTTGTGATGGATCCATGTTTCGTCCACGGTTACAAAACGGCGCAAAAACTCCTCCATATTGCGATTAAACAACGCCAAACCTTCCTGTGAAGTTGTTACACGATTGGGTTTGTGGTCGACTGTGAGCAAACGCGGCACCCATCTTGCGGAAAGCTTTCTCATGCCCAAGTGATCATTCAAAATTGAAACCACTGAGCCATGCGAGATCCCTACGGCTTCCACAATTTCTCGCACTTTCAATCTTCGGTCGTCCAACACCATATCGTGAATTTTTTCGATTGTTTCGGGTGTAGAGACCTCAACTGGGCGTCCAGGACGTTCGGCATCTTCAGTGCTTGTACGGCCACAACGAAATTCAGTAAACCACTTTTTTACCATTGAAATCGATGGTGCAGAGTCCCCATAGTATTTATCAAGCTTAGCCTTGGTCTCGGTAATGGTTTTTTTTCGCAAGAAATAATGCTTAATAAGCACACGAAATTCACTTTTTTCCATTTTCTCCTCAAATTAGTGAGTAGTCTGATAAAAATAGCTGTCAAACACAAACTAACTGACGCAGCAAGTTTAAATTTTGACAGGAGTCAACTGACAGATGCCTGTTGACAGGAGCAGTGTTGCTGTTTCAGTAAAGAGGTCAGAAATTCAAAAAGTCACGGTATTATTGACCCGCCCTCGTATTTAGATAGGTAACCCGAAATTTCTAGAATCAAAACAGCGACTACTTTCGAGCCGTACTGATTAATACTATTATGTAACAGGCACACTCGTAAAGCGGGTAATGTGCAATAGCTTTCCTAATTTGTCTGCCAACACTTCTATCATTACTGCTCAATAATATACAGCATACGCTTATGAATTTCTATTACTTCGTATTAATGTCTTATTTTGTACCAACATCTAAAAAAAGTCTTGAGATGCAAAAAGAGAGAGGGGGTAAAGTAAATTTTACTTCGCCTAACGATGTCCATAGGCTTCGTTTTAAGTTTTTAGTTTTATATAAATTCGCTGTTGCGAGATAATCGTTCCAAAGCCTAGGTTGAGAAAGATGGAAGGTTGTCACTAATGGTAACCATTACCAACACTTTGCACTATGTTGATCTAGACTTCGCAAATGTAACTAAACGCTGTAACTCGCAAATACAGGAGTGTGCAAACGCATGATCTAGGAAAATAGTAATATGAGCATTTTGACGAAGCAACTGCCAAGATGGCATAAAGGGAACCAACAATAGCGTTCAAATATCTGATCCCTGAACAGCTTTGGAGACGGATGAACAACTCTAGCAAACGAAAAACGGATAAGGGCTTTTGGTTAAACATGTTGAACGTTCGTACCATTAATAGTTCAGAACCAGTCGAACAATCAACGATTGCCCTACTGCTATCTCAGTATAGGATGGGTGGGGCACGATAAGGTTTAAAGAGCATAACTTCTACTATGGTGGCAAAATAATTGCCAATATTAGGGACATCGCATCTGGCGTACTATGTTTCGCTCGACCGCCAAAACGAAATAACTGTTCTCACGAATAGTGTCAGCCAAAATATCACGAACTCAGAGAAGCGCTCGATCAAGTCCATTGACAGGTGCTTCAAAGGCTAACATTACGTTATAAAGCAGAACGAACCATTTAACGTGGTATAGGTATACTAACGAAATTGCTGTCTGGGAAGTACTATCGAAGATCTCCATGTCAGACCATAGGTACATCGAATTCAGAATCGGATGCAAGGTCTCGATCTTGTTGAAGGGGAGGAGGAGAAATCCGCAGAAAACTAACTAGACACGATTTAAGGAGGAGCTCCACAAATTCGACAGTGCACTAACTAAGTTCAGGACAAAACAAATGCTAGAGTAAGCTATTCAGAAACTGAACGGTGCAATCACCAAGTGGTTTTGAAGTGGCATGTCCAGCCTATAAGCAATCCTGAAGATAGCCCTTTTTGGAACGCAAATCTGCAGCATCGTCAGCAAAGAAACCAGAAAACTTCTAAACAGTTCACTTAAGACTAATTTGGAGGAAGACTGGGATCTTTACAGATGGAAGCAAAAAGAATATAAGTAGCTTATTCGAATTTCGAAGATCGAAGCTGTCGGTGAAACCAATAGGCTAATCAAAGTTCCCAAAATGGGAAGATCAACCAGGCTAGAAGAACTCAGAAAATCTGATGGTACCTATGCTCAGTCGAAAGTAGAGGCTCTCCGTCTCATGCCTGAGACTCAGTTCCCAGGTAACCTAATCAGAACCAGCTCACAACCAACTCCTATTAACATAGCTGTTAGTGAGCTGAATAACACAACACGCAGTAGCATCGGTTGTGGTGACGGATGAGGCCACTAAAAAAGCTGTTCTATTTTTTGATGGCTTTAAGTTGCCTGGTACCGATGGTATATACCCAGTTATGTTAAAAAAAGTAAAGATCAGTTTCTGGCAACTCTGAAGAGAATCTTCACTACTAGCCTGACACGAAAAAGAGGACTACACGCTCGCCAAGAGTTTTAGACTTATAAGTCTGACTTCCTTCCTGTTGAAAAGCACGGAGAGAACGGTCGAGATCCATGTGCGCAAAACTGCTTTGAGAATGCATCCACACCTATCAGGTCGGAAGATCTTGCGAGAGTGCACTTCAGAATCTGATAGGCAGAGTTGAAGGCGCACTCATCAAGAAGGAATACGCACTTTTTCGACGTTGTCTGCTCTAAAGCACAGGCAGCCGTAGACGACCTGATCGACGATTAGTGCATTAGAAATGGGCTTTCAGTCAATTCTGTCTGGTCTGACTCAACCAGTGCTCAAAGGGATCACCATCCAATTTTCCAAAGAAGCCAAGTTTTTGGGTGTTATCCTGGATAACAAACTTCTATCTACTAAACATATTACATCGAAAGGCTCTAAGGCGCTGTCGGCCGTTCTGAAGTACAAAGGATCTATCGGCAAGACATGAAGAGTGTCAGCGAGAAGGAACCTCTGTGTCTACACTGTTATAATAAGGCTAATTATATCCTATTGCGTCGGTTATCTGGTGTAACAAGCTCTCACGAAAATACGTGATGGCTTCTTTACTCCAAAGAACGGTCTGTCTCGGCTGCATTGGGGCTTTCCCTAGCACACTTGGTTCCGCTCTAGACGCATTGATGAATCTACTTCTCCATCATCCTTTTAAATAGA
Source organism: Volucella bombylans (assembly GCA_949129095.1). Taxonomy (NCBI): domain Eukaryota; kingdom Metazoa; phylum Arthropoda; class Insecta; order Diptera; family Syrphidae; genus Volucella; species Volucella bombylans. The sequence continues at coordinate 175,321,201 of OX422141.1, forward strand.
AGAATGGTCTTTGGTACAACACGGACTGGAGCATTGATGACATTGCGCGCCAACTGTCTTATGGGCTGATATCAGTGCTCCTGCTGTGGAAAAAAATAAGAAATTTACTGTTCTTGTGCCCAAGACTACTTTCGGCCAGAATCTGAGCCAGGAAAAGAATGCAGTTGAGTCTTCACGCACGGCTACAAAACTGATATAGGATGTAGCACTGGTGTCGTTCTGGAGGACGGCAATGTTCGATTTCGCTTCTCGTTAGGAAAACTTGAGTCTGTCTTCCATGCGGAGATGTACACAATCCTGAGTGAAACGAACTATATGAAAAATCGGTGGATGAGGCGAAGCATTTGCATCTGTAGCGACAGTCAAGGTGTACTTAGAGCCTTTCTGAACCTTCTTACGACTTCCAAACTAGTTTAAGAATGCAAGATATCACTGAACATAGTCGGTAGGCTAAGTTCACTGAGTCTTGTCTGCGTCCCAGGTTACAATGGGATCACGAGAAATGTAATCGCCGATGAATTTGCCAGGCAAGGTTCAGAGGAGAGATTTTCAGGACCCGACCCTACGTTGAATCTGCCTGGGTCCTCGGTTAAGGCTTCCATTAGCAGTTGGATTTCATATGAGCACAGCTTCAGTTGGCATGAGTCCCCAGGTTGCAGGCAGACCAAACAAATGCTTCCCGATGTTTCAATGTCTTGCTAAGCACAACATCCTGCGGCGCTTGATGTAAAGGTGAGACTACACCGCGGAACACTACCTCTGTGAATGTCCGGCTTAGGCTCGAATCAGGCTGCAGGTACTCGTGGCTGCTGGTACTGTAGGCATTTTATCACTGAAGCGCTTATTGATCTTTCTTCGAAAGACTGAAAGATTTATTTAGAAGAAACTTAGAAAGAGTAGAATAGGCTAGTTCTCTGTCTGAGTGCTCTGTTCCGACACAAAAAAGAAAACTATCATTCTGCACGAACTTTTCGACATTTCAGGCCTGCAAGTCAATAAAAATATAATCACTATTTAACAATGCTATCAAATTTATTTTTTATCAACCAATTCTGTCTCAACTGTAGTCTCATATGGAGTAAGACCAATCCAAAAGTGTACATGCACATATATGTACAGGGTCTTCCAATAGGGACTTCCGAACTTTGGCAGTTGATAGCGGCCCTATTGTTGAAGCTACATCTGTCGAATTGGTTGCCATTTATTCAGTCTGTTTTGCCAAATCACCATGGACGGACATGGCGTTCAACAACACGTGCAAATGATAAAATTGTTTTATCAAAATGGGTGTTCTGTTCGAGCAACGTTCCGCTCGCTTCGCCCATTTTACGGTCGCTATAATCGTCCTACCGAGAGGACTATTCGCAGTGTGGTGGATAAATTTAAGTCCACTGGTTCAGTAAACGATAAACTAACACCCATGCGTCGACGAAACGCAAGATCTGCCGAAAACATCGCCGCTGTCCATGAGAGTATGCAGGAGAATCCGAGGAAGTCGATTTCTGGATGAATGGGAACGTCAATAAACAAAATTGTCGAATTTGGGACGATACTAATCCACATAAGGTACTAGAGCGTCCAATGCATCGGGAAAAGTCACCGTTTTTTTTTGTGGGTTTTGGGCTGGCGGCGTCATCGGTCCATATTTCTTTGAGAACGACATTGGCCAGGCCATCACCGTCAACGACGAGCGCTATTGGTCAATGACTACCAACTTCTCTTGAACTGAATAGCATGATATGGACATCAACGACATGTGGTTTCAACAGGACGGCGCTACGTGCCACACAGCTCACGCCACATTGGAAATTTTGAACGGGCGATTCGAGGGCATGGTCATCTCACCTGGAGATGATGTGAATTGGCCACTGAGATCGTGCGATTTGACCCCGTTAGACTTTTTCTTGTGGGGTTTTCTTAAGTGGCAGGCCTATGTGAATAAGCCACTAATCACAGCCGCCCCCAAAGCCAATACAACCCATGCCATCGATCAAATTCAGCCTGATTTATACGCCAGAGTCACTTGTCACTTCTCAGAGAAGCCGCGGCGGACATTTGAACGATGTTATATTTCCTACATAATGGCATCGATAGGGTTTTCAAACGAATAAAAAATTTCGATGATATCTTACACACACTTTGTTTAAGCAAGCGCTTAATGAAAGACCATTTATATTCATAAAAATGCCACTTATATTTGATTCGATTTCCACGCTAATGGTATAATTTTTTTAAGAACACTCAATTGTGGATGACTACACTTAAAGTGCATGAGCACGTGTTAAATTTTTAGGAAAATGGGATAGAGAGAGAATGATGGCATAATTGGACCTCACTTCTCCAAAATTCCTCATTGTAGACGATGCCGGCGAATCGGTATGGTCAATGGCAACTGCTATTACTACATGTTAATTGGAAAGCTGGAAAGCTTCGCACAAGGCACAGTGGTCTATGGGCTGGTATGAGTTCTCAGTTGGTGTTATCCGTGGTCAATTTGTTAGATAACTTCCCATTATGCTCTTTAGACTGGACTAGATCTAATCAATCAGTAGGTACTCCTAAGGCCTTCTGGAAATTTGTGCCATTATTCGAATGAAGTACCCGGCATTTACCTCGTTTAGCGAAAAATCTTCGTAAGGCTGCTAAAAATACAAATGTAACATATTCGTAGATAGTCACTCACCACTTCTAAGTGAACCGCTTTAGTAGTCATACAGAAGAATAAAAAGTTATAAATATAAACCCTTCACAGCCGTGGATTTCCTGCTCTTAGGCAAAAGAAATGTGATCAAGCCAGCGCAATCACACTCAGTGCCATCAAATGCAAAAGATGAAGTTAGTCAAGAAGTCGGAAAGATTTCTACAAGCTGATCTCTCGTATTTGAAAACATTGCTTTCATTCGAAGACGATTTTATTTATTAAATTATGCTCACAAATATTAAAAATTCTTGTCGTACTAAAACAAATAATTGCGTTACATTTATGTAAGTGCAGAAACTTGAAATGGAAGAGCTAGGATCAACCGACAAAATTGACGGTAACTTAAAATTGAAGAAGATTGTTAAAAATTATACAATGACAACTCCCTTTTCTTATATATAATCCCTTGGATTGCTAATGTTTACTTATTTGTTACTTATACTTACTTAATTTATATATATACGTTCACTTACATATCTTTGAAACTTAAACCCTATATAATGACATAACTTTTGTAATTTTCGGCCAGTAGTAGTAGTACCTTCGATTTGCAATAAAGTAAAGTATTTCTTAAATGTTTCGGTTTTTCTTCTAATGGTTCTGCCGTGGTTATCTAAATCGAATCAACATTGGCGATTCGTATTCTTACCCGTAGCAACTCTATCTTATCGAGGAAAGCTGATAACGTTGCCAATTCAGAAAATTTGAGAGACACCAATTGCATCGCAGGATAGTGCTCGTTAACAAAAACGCGTGCAAACTACGATTCGTCCATTTTTTTTCCTCCGGTCCTTAGAGGAAATTCGAACGTTTTTTATAAAACGTAGGAGACAATTTGCATACGAATAATGTGCAAAGATACCTTGTTACTTAAGCCAGTTTAAAAGTTTTATACTGAACGCTATATATGTATTAACAATTGTAGGTAACCTCTTTTCCCGCAAATCGTTAGAATCATTTTTTAACAATTTGCCCTTTTCACCAAATCTCATACTGCAGCAATTCACTGGTGCTGATTCATCTGGTTCATCATGCAAAATCCGCTGAGTTTTCGAAAATAATTCCAAACAGAGCTGGGAAAACATCATAAATTTCTGAAGTGCAATTAGCTATGTGGAGAGGAAAGATGTACCAATAATATTTGAAATCCACAGCTTAATAGGCTTTACGTCCGACGAAGAGCAGGCACAATATGATACGTTGTTAGTCACGATAGGTTACATCAACCCAAATATGGCGAAGCATGTTGATAATATGTGCACAAAAAACATATTTATGTAACCGAAATCCTAGGCACACATAAAGGAGATTACTTAGAAGAGGAGGCCCTGTATGCAACATATCACCTAAACTTATTCCATGGAAGACAACTCTTACTTTATTTGTGATAAGTCTCTTCTGTGATGAGACAGATAAAACACCCTCCCAGTAATATGTATCTTGATATTCTTAATAGATTTTCATAAATAGGCTAAATATAGCGCGAAGGCCTTATTTATAAGAGCGAAACTCCGTTCGACCTCTAATCATTGAGCTAACATGTAACAATCTTATTGCCAAACATACGAGGGGCGTTCAATATATTCTCGGTATCGATATGAAGGAAAATGCGAATTCAATTTAAATTATTTTTATTTTTCAATATAATCTCCCCTAACATCAATGCATTTGTTACATCTTGAGATAAGCTTTTTTTAAACCCTCAAAAAAATTAATTTCCTCTTTCTCTGCAAAATACCCATTTATTGCCGACTTGAGTTCTTCATCATCCGAAAATCTTTTTCCACGAAGACATTTTTTCAAATCCGGAAACAGGAAATAATCACTAGGGGCAAGGTCTGGACTATAGGGTGGGTGTTGGATTTCTTCGAAACCACAATCTCGCGCAGCAGCCTTGGAAACTCGCGCCGTGTGAACAGGAGCGTTGTCATGAAGAAGCAACACACCCGCTGCGAGTTTACCCCGTATTTTCTTTTTAATTTCCTCCCACAAATTATGCAAATTGGAAGTGTAGGATGTGGCGTTGATGGTTTCACCTTTTTTTTTGTACTCAATGAGCAAGATTCCCTTTGAGTACCAAAAAACTGTGGCCATGAGCTTCCCGGCAGACGGAATGACTTTGAACTTCTTCGGGGGGTCTGTTCCTTTTTTATGCCACTGCATGGACTCTTGTTTGCTTTCAGGGTCATAGTGGTGGGCCCATGTTTCGTCCCCAGTAACAATTCGATCCATAACACCGTCCGCGTTCTCACTACACATCTCCAAAAGCTCTCTACAGCATGCGATTCTCACTTTTTTCTGAGGCGCTGTGAGCATTCGTGGCACCCACCTTGCACTGACCTTTGAAAGGTTAAGATGGTCATGAAGAATGGTGTGAATGGTACCAATTGAAAGCTTGGTGATCTCTGCCTTAATTTTCACCTTTATTCGGGCATCCTCAAGAACAAGTTTTTCAACTTCTTTGATGCTTTCTCCCGTACAAGCAGTAGCCGGGGCGCCGGAGCGGGGGTCGTCTTCAATGCCCTCTCTGCCTCTCTTGAACTCACTTGACCACTTTTGCACAGTTGATAATGAAGGTGCGGAACCCTGGTAAACAGTCACCATCTCTTCATGAATAGTTTTTTGACTTTTTCCTTGCTTAGTGAGAAATTTAATTACAGCGCGATGCTCAATTTTCACCATCATCGTCTCAGTTGCCATTATGATTCTGTTTAACTAGAGATAAAACGCGAATTAATAATCACATTTATATGAAATTTTACATGAATGCACTAAAATAATAGTATTACTTGATAAATAAGTCAATTTATATATACAACTACAGCTTCACCCCGATACCGAGAATATGTTGAACGCCCCTCGTATATATACCCAGGGATCACCACTTTTATCGATACGGGTATGCTTTCAGTTCAGATCTAACCTCTTCACCATCCTTTCGGTTATAATCGAGAACTGTGAACCGGTATCACAAAAACACCAGATACATATGTGGTTTTTCTGTTACATCACAACAGTTCAGAGCATAAAAATCTGGAAGAACAAAAGAATAGCCTCGAACAAAAGCTGGATCAGTTCTAAAGTGAAATCTGAAGTGTTAATTAGGAGAAGTGATTAAGTGGTTTAAGTAAAAGATAAGAAAAATATAAGCGGTTGAGAAATTGGATTGTACTGAGAGGAACAATTAAATAGTGAATTGTAACTGTACTGAATAAAGGGATTTGTATTGAAAAGAATAAGTTCTATCATTTGTACCCACACAAACATTTTACAATATGAAGCGGTTTTAATGGTTTGGAAGTTATTCGCACGCTTGTTTATAATTACTGGCAGCGAATTCAATATGCCTTACGGGTTAGGCTGCGTCTTCAAGTAAACACGATTTTGAATACCTTTAAATTTGTGCACGTGGTAAATTGTCCTTACAGTCAATACTTCCGATGAACAGATTGTGAAATCCGTCCCAAATAATGTCTCAAAATGTCCAAATTGAATCAAATTGGAAGTTATTGGTTTCTTAATAAACAATTCGAATGAAGCTGCTTAGCAATGCTTACATCTTCAACATTACTTACTCTAGACGATCGCTTTTACCTACCAGTGCATTTTTATTAGAGAAATATTTCAATAAATTTGGTTTAAAATCTGACCCAATTTTCTTTTTTATTCTACAAATCTCTTGTAAGCGTTCTAAATGCGTTTCTGAAAATTCAACCTTGATATTGTCACCATGGTCTGCAACGACCTCCAAAGGACCCCTAGACTTTTTGAGATATCCATTGCAATATCACTGCGGAAATAATTCACTCGTCTGGTAAGCCTCACAATATCACAAAAGTTATTACTATGTCAAGATTAAATCTACCAGAAAATTGTTAAGCAACTCTTGACAGCAGTAAAAATAGCAAATAAAAGTCAACATATCGGATAACAGTCAAAATATCAAAAAGAATGATACTTCCTGTATAGGGTTTTTCGCGAAAGCGTAGATTAATATAACAAATAAAAGAAGAAATTGAATGCGACGTTTTGACAGAAGGCCCATCTTGTACTTAGAGTAAAACGCAGCAATCAAACAACTTTACAATTTGTTGTTTTATTTAATCAAATCAAGAAAACAATGTGCGCCTGTAAAGATTACTACATCAGTTTCGCAAATTATCTAAGGGAATTTACTTTACAAGATCTATTAATGAAAAGTTGAAGACTAGGTCTTTCACAAAATATGAGTACGAGTATGTAGTACATATACACGATATATTTATTTCCTTCGATTTTTTTACCAGATATTAATTTAAATAATAAGGTGAAATTTCATCATGAACAACATAAATTTTCCTTGCTAGACCAATGTAACGCATACCTAAGCGAACTGTCACTTTTCTGACAAACAGTTTTTTTTTTTGTATGTGTTAAATCAAAATCTGTTTCGGTTAGCAGGAATTACTTTTCTAGAAAACAACAAAGAAAATTCGGAAAAAGTGATTTATCATCGTTAGAAAAGTAAATCAACAGAAATGTCCAATCACGATGAATTGATCGCACAATTTACTGAAATTACTGGTGGTAGCGCAGATGTTGCAAAATTCTATTTGGAAAGCTCCAACTGGGCACTAGAGGTAATTGCACTTTAAGGTTATGTCTGAATGCAAAAATTGCACCAGATACGAATGCTATTCCCTTTGGAATACTCGAATAAACTTGGGCTTTTACTTAAGGATGCATTGTCCACGTATTTGGGTCATCAGGGTGAAGCTGATGAGGGAAACGATGACATTATGCAAGATGACGATGATGCCTTAGGGATACCCACAAATTCGAATAGGACAGCGTCGTCGCAGCAAACAGAAGGAAGCACTTCAAGCGACAAAAAATCGTCATCCTTTAGATCTTCTAAACCAAAGTATTTTTGATTGAGTGTGTGGGTGGCTTTGTTATGTACTGATTGTGTAATGTATTTTTTTTTATTATTTGTTTAGGATAGCAACGCTTCATAATATGTCGCAGCGGTCATCTAGTGATGAAGAAGGTCAGGCTTTCTATGCTGGTGGTTCGGAAAGATCCGGACAACAAGTATTGGGTCCACCGAAGCGAAAGAATTTCCGTGAGAAACTGACTGATATGTTTCGTCAAGCACACGAACAAACTCTTGATATGCCGGCACCCTCAACTTCATCTTCATCGGGTGCAGCTTGGGGAGTTGGATTGCGTTTGGGGCAAACGGAGAATGACCATACAGTGGTGAATGCCGCTTTAAAGTCTAGTATCAAAAAATCGGATGCTGTAATTTTGAAACTATGGAGTCAAGGATTTTCCATCAATGACGGTGAATTGCGTCTCTACGATGACCCCGAAAATAAGGAATTCCTGGAAACTGTTATGAGGGGGTGCGTTTCTTAATTCGTAATTTACGTAGAGCTTAATTAAAAGTTTTATATTGTAGTGAAATCCCAGCAGAGCTTGTAGAAATGGGCAGCATGGTAAGTGTAGATGTGGAAGACCATCGGCAGGAGGATTTCAAAAAGAAAGTGAAGAAAGTTCAAACATTCAAAGGGTCAGGACAAACACTAGGGAGGTAAATAGTCTTCAAATGGCCACTTACTCTAAGTCAGTTAAACCATTAATTTTTACTCTTCAGCCCTGCACCAAATGTAATCGAATCGACTTCGGCTGAAAACGCAGGACCAACTGACAACGAAACAAATGAAAAACTCGCTACTGAGAGATTAGAAGTTAATCCAGCCGAAGCACTTACTCAACTGCAAATTCGCTTAGCAGATGGCACTCGAATTACTTCACAGTTTAATCTTACTCACACAGTCGGTGATATTCGTCAGTTTATTCAAGCGTAAGTTCTATTCGTCTATTGGGACATCAAATAAATTCAATTTCTTTGTAGCGCACGTCCACAGTATGCCAATCGTACTTTTGCTTTAGTGTCCTCATTCCCAACGCGTGAAATCGACGATGATTCCGCAACTATTGAGAAGGCTGGCCTTAAGAACGCCGCTATCATGCAACGTCTAAAGTGAATTAGACAAGGCAACTCGCAAACATTCATTCTTAAAAAAATTAAACCAAGCTCGTAAACATAGTTTTATTATTTATTAAGCATTGAATTTTGTTTGTTTACTTTGGTATCTATGTATGTAATCAAGTCGAACCTGCTAGCTAGCATAAGTGTTTTGTACAATATTGCGTGACCGTTTTCTATTTGGTGGCAGACAGTATGCAAATAACAGCAAAAATACTTTTACGGCAAATATAATTGTTTTTAAAATAATAAAAGTCTATGTAGGCAAAAAATTGCCATTGTTTTAGAATTTTACTACAACAGTCTGCATAAAAAAATCGAAGGTGTGTCAATCAGTTTGGTTCCAGATACTTATACTCTTCCCAAATATATGCTAGGTGTTGCTGTCGGTAGCCTTCTCAATTTAGGACCGTTCTCTTGTAACCTCAGCTCGAACTTGAGTTTCAATTGGTTTTTCGTTATACAGGGCCTTCGGTATGATATGTCAAAGTATTTAAAGGGAAATTTCTTGATATATTTTGTGATCAGAAAGGCATCCCCTCCAAGTTATAGAGGGATTAAAGGTTGTTCCTGTCTCCCTCAATCTGGAAAGTTTTCTAATAAATGTACTGTCACTGGAGGCAGTTCTATTAGGGTATCGTCTCAAATATTCCCATCTCGTTCGTTGACCGTTACCGTTGCAGAAGCCTGGGTATTCTTGTGTTGAAAAGTTCATCATCGAGGATATTATGAACTAAATGTCAATAATTTGGTTAAAAATTAAAAACCTGCTATGAAAATAATGCTTTTTATATTATTTCATATGAGATCTGCTTGATTTTTTTTTTAGTAAAGGGCACAATTATGGTACTCATAATTACGAGTTCAATGATACCCTATTTATTACCATACACGCATAAATTTGAAAAATGTTATTTTCAATAAAAGTCAAAACATGGCAACGTAAAGCCAGAAACACACTATTGTGTCGTGACGCATCATAAGCATATCGGTTTCATGCATTTGGTATGGTTAGAGACGCATTATTATGGTGTGTTGTGTCGCAACCCTATATGTCGTGTCGTGGATCGATCGCGTCAGAGAGCTCGTGGGGGTTCTGATGCGTCACAACACAACACAATAGTGTATTTCCAGTTGTGTTGTGGATGTGCACTCTTCAAAGCAAAGTGGAACATCATTTGCAGTTGTTAATGAAGATGGAGAAACAATCTCTAAAGGTCTTCTTCCAGATTTTAGCTCTGTTTTTCTCGCAGAAGCTTTTGCAATACTGAAAGCCATTCTTCATACAAATTACAAGAAGACTGCTGTTTTCACAGATAGTCTTTCAACAATTTCTGCGCTAAAAAATGCTAACAACAAAACAATAATCATTGAACAAATCAGAGACAAGTTAATTGTACGCAATGAAAAGCTCAAACTTATCTGGATCCCAGAACACGTAGGCATTAAAGGCAACGAAGCTACAGATAGAACTGCAAAAGATGTGTTTAGCGAGCCAGCTATTGAATTTTACGCCTTCAACCAGAAAGATCTTAAAAGAAAGATTATTCACTTTTTTGAAACTAGGAGAAAAAATGAGTGGAAGAATTCCGTTCACCATTACACCTTCATTAACTCCCAAGCAGGAAAAGCGCTTTATCCAATTAATGTACCAATTAAAATGCTGAAGATATTTATACGACTCCGGCTAGGACACACTAAAATTACGCATAGCCATATAATAGCAAAAACCCAACCACCTTTGTGCAACCTTTGCCAGAAGAACGAAGTCCTCACTATTAAACACTTGATAAGTGAATGCGATAAAGTTAGTTCAACCGTTATGCATCTTTGTGGTCAAACACAACTAGTTGATATATTAAGAGCTCCTTCAGAACAAAATATAAGAAACGTATTTAAACTCCTATCTATCCTAAAAATTGTAAATAACCTGTAAAGTATCTATAATCATTGTATACTCTTTTTCCTTTTAAACTTTAGTTTTTTTTAACAACCCTGGTAGATGGTCTTGTATATTGTATCTTGTAATTTCAACGAGCCGAAGGCCCTAGAAGCTAGTGCTCCTTCTTTTGTACATATTGGTATTGTAATTTATTTATATATTAATAAACTTGAAATAAATAAATAAATGAAAGTAAAAAACGATTTTTTTGATACTGATTCGATTGATACTGTTCAAAATAACGTCAGAGTGCGTCACGACACGACACATTAGAGTGCATACCCGGCATCACAACACAATGCTTCACGACACAACACAACACAATAGTGTATTTCTACCTTAAGACTTGGCTTAATTTCTCTGCATCTCAAAGGGGATACATTTCTGACATTTCATTATTACGTTTGTATGTATAGGTTGCAGCGTAATCAAAATGTTGATCACGGTTGCAGAGATTTTTACTATCTTTGCTCTACTCCACACTTTCAAGCATGTCGCTGGCGAAAACATACATAACAAATTTTAAAAATGGTATTCATCTAAACTGAGTAGAAACGTATCTATGGCTTTCACTGAACGTTTTCTAGAGCCTTAACTACCGACCAGTTTTTTTTATGATTATGTAGATTATTCTACTGCCACGCCTGTTTGGTGCTTCTTCGCTTATGTTTTGATTTATTGTATTTATAGGAAGTTACACATATGTACATATTACGTCACACGTTACTCTGTACTTCTTCCATCTTTCTATTAAATAGCAACACAAGATCTTTCTCCTTACTACTGGGGAATTGACAAAGCATAATATATTAGCATGTTTGCCCATAACATGTCTGAGGCGTTGATTGTCCAAGATATATTCACCCAATGTTGCGTTGTTGATGGCGCTTTGATGATTATTAAAGTTCGTTTTATTCTTATTCCCAAGATTTATCGCATTGCATTACCGTGAGGCTTCTTTCCTTTAGCTTTGGATATGGCTAAAAGGGTTAATTATGCATGGTATAGCTAAGACAAGATCTTTTGGAAGCAGGTACTTTGTTGCTTTTGAGGTGCAACCCGAAGTAGACTAGAACAGTGTTATTGCTTGGGACGCGAATTCGTATCCATCCTTCTCGATATTTAGATATTTGTTGCTGATCATTGCAACAAGGATAATACTTTTTTTCCACATACATCATAGCAAAGTCTTCAAATCATGACAAATCGGCTAGACTAGACACTTTAGGTTGGTAACGACATGTCTTACAGAAACATGGAATGAAAGTACACACCAATCTGGCAAAAGCAAGACAGTTGCAATTGACATTTCAAAGGCACTTGACAGAGTTTGGCATCAAGCCAATGAGACATGATAGAGTAACGAAAAGGCGACAGACTCGAAGTAGGGAGCCAAAAGAGAGGGGGTGGTTACGCGAAGGGGCATTGTGGATGAGTTCAGAATATACGAGTTACGCGCATAGCAACACCATCAGTATCGTTATCATCATTGTTACCATATTTAACGTACCTACTTAGGCATTACTTGGTAACAACACCAAAAGCATCATTAACATGTAACGGAAAACATTTAGTTTGGCTTGGCTTTTGTTTGTCAACTCGACAAAGGTAAGCAGAATAAAACACGCCCAGCAACAGAATTGCTCCAGCTACATCAGTTGGCCAAGTTTGGGAATAGAGGCATTAGCAATGCAAGCCAAACAACATAATTGTTAACTGTTACATAACTATCAACTCTTTATTGTATAAGGTTTTGTATTATTCTAGGTATTATGCTAAGTTTGTTCAAGATAACAAGTCAGTCGAGTGAAAGACCTTGAAGTAAAAAAAAACATTATTCACATAATTTGTGTCTAAATATTTCGGGCTGAACAGAATACTCGTACATAACCCGAGTATAGGCTGGCTTTGTATATGTATGACGAGTTCTCATGAGAATTTATACATATGGGAATGAGCTACATATGTTAAAGAGTAGCACGTGCTATCAGTCGTGCAGCATTTGTTATTTATCGAGTTTATACATTGTGTCAAAGTTATTGAGGTTGCTTATACATATGTATTATAAATTTAGTCAGAAAAGAGCACTTAGCCACTTGAACTTCTCAGTCCTTTGGAGAAAGACGAGTTAACGGTTTTATGTCTAGCACAATCAGGGACTTTGCAAAAGCGTAGTGTCCCGCTACGACGCCAATAATCTCTGTAAGGACAATCAGAAAGTCGTTCATCTCTTATAGACGATGGAAAGCATTCGTTCGCATTTAGTCTACTGCTGAGTCATATTGCCTACAGTTATGCTCGCACAAAACCCAACTGGCAATGGAAGCTCTAACGCAATCCGCATGGAGTTCCAACACAACTGCGGGTTCTGAGCAACACTCCTCTGTGCATTGTCTAGCAAGTTCATCGGCAATCTCACATCCCATGGCGACCTCAAATCCAAATACTAGCATTCTCAAACAACGCTGTAAGTAAGCAAGGCTTATTCGCATCTTGGCTAGCATTAGCAGAAAGACAGTCGCACAAAACAAAGACCGTATCAGTGTTTTGGAGCCATAATTGAAAATTCAACTACATACATCCCTTTCCTGGCTCAGACTATGGCCGAAGCCATTCCTGAGTACACGGAAAGTTGACTTCGCACTTCCACAACAACAGCGACAGGAGTTTCAGTGTCATTGAATTAGACGGCATGTCCATTAGACACCGGAGTCAAAAGGCATTCAACATATAACGACATGAAAACTCCTGTGCTTTTTGCACCAAATCCCATTTCTTTTCAAGCGGCAGATGGCTTTGAGAGCGATATAAAAATCAAGGTGAGGGAAATGCATCAGTAATGATAATCGTGATCCAACAGATCGTACAGCTTCATCAATTGCCTATGCCTGAGCGTAGGTGTTAGAACCTGTTCGCGCAAAGAACAAGAAATAAAAAAGAAAACAAAAAGAAACTTATTTCAACAGTAACACTGTGTCGTGTATACTTTAAAAAATTAAGTTTATTGCGCAGTATAAAAAGAACACGTGGTTGAAACGCCAATCTTCAAAAGAAAAAGAACCGCCAAAACCTTCGATCTATCTGCCTTCCTTTTACCCGGCAAAGTCGCCGAGATATGACATTTCTGCATTTCGTACTATCGGCAACAGATGACCTCGCTGTCGTATTGTAGTCTTAGGTGGCGGCAACACTCCCCCCAGTAAGCGGATCTGAAGTAGCCGTCAAGTTCGCATTAATCCTCCAGTCGGCACTCGGTCTAACATCCAGGACAGCGAGCTTAGCTGCAGGACGCTCAAAAAGTCCACTTGAAGTTCGCACAGTCGCTCTTCTAACCTGTCCGTCTTGAGCTACAACAGTGCTGACCACAACGCCCCTCGGCCAGCAGTTCCTGGGAAGTTGTTCGTCGACTATAATCACCAGGTCTCCCCTTTTGATCGGCTTCACCTTCTGAAACCTCGTCTGTTTAAAGTAGGTAGATATGCCTTGATCCATTTTTTCCAAAAGGCCTCAGCTATCGTTTGAGAATATTTCCAATTGCGTCTCAGGTCCGGTGCATATAAGTCACATGATGGCTTAGATCCATTCGATGTTCCGAGAATGAAATGATTGGGCGTGAGTGCCTCCTCCTCCATCGAATCTAGTGATACAAACGTAAGGAGTCTTGAGTTGATGGTGTTCTTTACTTCAGCCAGAGCACTTCGCAGGGTTTCCTCGCCGACCTTAGTACTCGGGAGAATGCGGTATAACACACATTTGATTAACCATACCAACCTTTCCCAGGCGCCACCCATGTGTGGAGCAGATGGAGGGTTAAACTTCCACTTTGTATCAGCTGTAGTGAACTCATTAGCCACTTGATTCAGATTTATCTTTGCCAGCTCTTGTTGAAGTTCTTTCTCCGCGCCTCGAAAATTCGTGCCATTGTCACAATAAATTTCGAGCGGCGTACCTCGTCGCGCTATAAAGTTTTTTAGGCATATGATGTAGGAATCCGTAGTCAAACTATGCGCCAGCTCTATAATCACCGCTCGTAACGTAAGGCACGTAAATATGACTCCCCACCTCTTCTCATTTCGCCTTCCCACGGTTAGTAAAATAGGGCCAAAATAGTCCAGTCCAACGAAGGAAAAGGGTCGACTAAAGGCACTCATCCGTGCAATGGGCAGGCTTGCCATTTCTGGTACAACCGGATGAGCCATTTGGATTTTACACAACTGACAGCGTTGGCGGATCGACTTCAGTCAGGACAGATCTTAAGTTACCGATGTAGAATTTCTGTCTGATTTCATTAAGAACAGTCTCATGATTGCAGTGGTGGTAAGAGTCGATAATCAAGAAGGTAATGCGATGGAGCTTCGGCAGAATAACTGGAGTTTTACAGCTTTCATGCACACAGTGTGCCAGTGCAATGCGACCACGCATCTTCAGTACACCATCTGTATCCAGAAACGGTGAGAGTTAGCTAGTGAGCTACCTTTGATAGATGAACTGTTTTCTCTAGCGATTGTCTTCTCTGCAGTAAGGTAATTTCATCCGAGTAAGTTGCCAATTGGGTTTGACGATAAAGTGCCGCTTGGGATCGCTTGATCATCTGGTGCCAACAGCGTGCTCCCCCTTCACCCTAGATCTTAAGACTTCTATAAATGTGATCGCATAAGCCAAAGAACGATACACATACCTGACTGGTGAGAACATCCCGTTTGAGTCGGTTAAACTTTAGAACGAAAGTGAAAGCATCAGTCGATGTACACCAATAAACCCCCAAGACCTTTTCCGTTGAAGTTGTTTCGTCAACACCAAACGCTTTGTTATGTGGTCCATCGCTGTCTTCCTCAAGTGCTGCACGTACAGCTACCGAATTCGACATCCAGTTTCTAATGTGAAACCCAGCATTTTGATGGATATACTCGTATCTAACGTTTTCCGCAAGTTGAATTGCCTCCGCTTCAGTGTTCACACTACCTATGAGATCATCAACATAGTGGTGTTCCAGTATGACCTCCATTGCCCTGGGTTTGCTGGCTACAAAGCTTATAGCGTTCCGGTTCTTCACGTAGTGGGCAATACAAGGTGAACAAGCCGTCCCGAAGGTCATAACGTTCATTTCAAAAACACTAGGATTCTGCAAGTCATCCGCTGCACTCCATAGAAACCGTTGTCTATGTCTGTCAGCCTCTCGTACTCGCACCTGATGGAACATTTCTGCAATGTCGCCACAAATACCGATCTTGCCACATCGAAAACCACATAAGACTGTTGTCAAGGGTACCAGTTGGTCGGGGCCTTTCAAAAGAAAATCGTTTAATGAAGTGCCATTGCATTTTGCTGCCGCGTCCCAAACTAATCTCACCTTTGCGGGTTTATTGGGATTCCGAACTATAAAAATCGGCAGATACCAAACTCAATCATGTCTGATGTTCATTTCTTCAATCGACAACTTTCTCGCGTATCCCTTTGCTACCAGATTTGTTATCTGCTGGTCCAGACTGTTACGGAGTTTCTTATCTCTTCCGATTCTCTTTTGCAAGTGATGAAATCGGTGGCGTGCCATGGGTAGACTATTTGGTAGGGAAATGTCATCGAATTTCCATAATAGACCTACCTCAAAGTGTCTATCGATGCGTACGTAAGTATCTTCCAAGATTGCATTCCACTCACACACAAGAATTCGAGATGAATCTGTAGTATCTTCATTTTTGTTGCATGTATCAGGGCCATGGACTGACCATCCAAGTCTGGTTTTGGTTACGATTGGCTGTGACCAGCTGCCATCGAAGACCTTCAAAGGAACACCCAGCTTCCAATTGTCCATTCCAATCAGAATTCTTGGCTGCGCTTGTTGATATGATGGAATAGGTAGATTAGCTAAATACGGGTATTGCTTTGCTAGCATCTGAGTAGAAACTGTTTGCGTTGGTAAATACAGGCTTCGCACAGTACGCACATTGTCAAGCTGATACTTACGACTGCCATCGCTTTTTCCTGCAATTCCAAGAGAAACGATTTGGGAACTGCACTCGATACGTGTGGTGTCAGATGTCCACCTCAAGCACAATTCCTCCGTTCTTCCCGAAAGTCCTAATTTGCCAACCAATTCTTCATCCAACAGTGTTAAGGACGATCCTCCGTCTAAAAACGCAAAGGTATCAACCGATTTCCCATTGCCATACAGCGTCACTGGCAATATTCGGAAAAGCACTTTGGTGAACGTGGTTTGTGCTTCATGGGTAAATACACCTGCATTTGTCGGACCGTCGCTGCTGGCTACGATAAACTTTGTATAATTGTGCAGGAGGGGATGGTGTTTAGCTTGACATCCACTAATTTCACATATTTTTGATGCTCTACAGCGCGAATATGGATGTCTTCCCAAACATGAGCGACACAGATTGTATCGGCGTAACATTTCCCATCTTTCTGAGAGACTTGCGTTCGTAAATGTGGGACATTTGTAAACTAAATGATCGCTTTGGCATACGCCACACTCTTTGTGGTTTCTAACTGGATGTGCGCTGTTGTTGGTTCTATTTGCCACACCATGTGTGTTAAGAAAACCACGTGATTTTAGTGTACGTTTTTCGGTAGACGAAGTTGGATATTTCTCATAAACTGGTGTAACAGGTAGCGTTGTTACTGAACATGCGGCCTTTGCTATGTCGTACAGCCAATTACTAAAATCAGCCAGTGTGGCAGGCTGTAATTTCTTGGAAAATACTGCCCAAGTCAATAGAAGATGTGGTGATAGCTTGTCGACGAATTATGAATTATGAATTATGTGCTCTGGTCGTCCGAACAGCATTCGGAGCGTTCTAATGACATCTGGGACCATGATTGGAAGCATAAGACGATGTTTAACAGCTTCCATTGCTTTTCCACGAAGGCACTTCTGGAGTCGGACTAGATTTTCGCCATTTGAAAATCCAGCAAGGTCTGTACTCTGCTCGTGGCAACTGATAAATACGGGCCACTCTTCAGGGCTACCGCTGAACACAGGTAAGTCTTTCGGAATGGCTTGTCTCGCTGCTAATTGAGTGGAAGAAAGTTGAAATGCTTTACTTACATGCGATAGAACTTGTATCTTTTCGTCATTCGGTTTCCCCTGCTCCTGTTCTGTTTTGTTCTCTTGGTGTTGCCGCGGTTGATGGTGGTGGCTGGCGTCATACTCTTCCTCGTCATCTGAGTCCTGAGCAAGAATTTCATACTTCTGTTGAAGGTAGAGTTGGTTGCTTTTATCTCGCAATAATTTCTCCTCCTCCAAGCGTTGTAAAAGCAACTGCTTCTTCTCTCCTGCGGACTGGCTTGATATTGAGGACTTGTCATTGGAAACATTGTCTTGATTATTCGAGGCTACTGGTGGATTAACTGCTCGCTGCTGGCCGAGAACATTTGCTGAACATCCCTCACACTTAAAGCTCACGTCTGCCACTGCTGAACTGACTCCCACACATGCAAAGTGATACTAGAGATTACACTTATCGCATTGGACCATTTCGGTAATATCGGGTTCATTGCAAAGCTGACAATTGTGATTTGGCGTTGAAGTAGCAGGATTTTGCGGCATAATGGCGTTCGGAGAAATTCTCGAATAGTTGACTTGCGACTAAATTTATTAATTTTTTAAAGAACTGTTCGAGCAAGGAACAAGAAATAAAAAAGAAAACGAAAAGAAACTTATTTCAACAGTAACACTGTGTCGTGTATACTTTAAAAAATTAAGTTTATTGCGCAGTATAAAAAGAAAACGTGGTTGAAACGCCAATCTCCAAAAGAAAAAGAACCGCCAAAACCTTCGATCTATCTGCCTTCTTTTCACCCGGCAAAGTCGCCAGGATATGACATTTCTGCATTTCGTACTATCGGCAACAGATGTCCTCGCTGTCGTATTGTAGTCTTAGGTGGCGGCAACAGAACCATTGAGAGCATTAAGCAGGGAGTAAGCCAACGGGCACCATAGCAGTGGAGACAGGACGGTGCTATACGGGCAACCCTTGTTTACCCTGCCATAAGATACATGCTATCAAGAGTGGTGTTGTGGAAAACACACGTAGCGCGTACTCCTACTTGTCAGGCACGCCTTCAATTTAAAGCGCCAGATTTTGAAACAAAGTCTCACAGAATCTTCCGTCGTGATAGGCATGTTGCATCTTGGACAACAAATGCATTGGTAAAACAGTTTTGAGCACACGAAGCTCAGATATCATCCCCATGTTCTTCAACATGCGTGATCTGGAGGCTTCCTCTAGCATCTGTTTCATCAGAATTTAGGGGGAGCACTGACGATCTTCCCCAGCTCGTCCTTAAAACCTGTCCTTTTTTTTTTTTGCGGATTCTTCTTCATCAACAAAGCCGATCTATAATCTGACATTGAAACCCTGCGATTCTACTTTCGGTACAGCTGGCATTCTCCTTACCATACCTGTTGGATACCACTGTCAACCAGATCACACAATAGTAATGCCAATTTATCTTAGTTCCCAAAATTCATTACGAATTCTGTAAAGACAAAGACATTTCAACAAAACATCAACCAAGTCGTAACTTCAACTCTGATCCCAATCACCGATGGTTCCGATGTTTCCATTGGACACAAGTGGCTCAAGTGGTAATGGACTGGATTCCAAATCGGAAGGTTCGATGTTTGAATCCCAACCTTGTCCGAAAGATATTCATTTTTTTCAGTTAACGAAAATCAAGTAAGATGAACAGTTGACTAGAAATCAACAACAAGCGAACTTCCGCTAAGAATTTAGTCTCCCCATTAAATGTTGGATGCTACCCATGGTGTGAAATAACTACTGATCCCAAACATCGCTCTGTCCCATTTCCCAAAAAACTTAACACATGCTGAAGCATTGAATTGAACTTATTTTTTATAAATTTTATTTATAATAAAATCAATGAACAGAAAAAACTCGTAACTTCGTTGTTCCTCTAAAACAGGAAACTAATCTCGTTTCGTACACTCTCAATATATTGCATGAAATCCTGTCGTACCGAGTTCCTCCAGTCATAGAATCCGTCTTTCGTACTAAAGCAGTCCACGTACTGATGTGTCAAAGCCATGGACAATGGCAATATAACACTCTTGTTTCCTTCCGTGTGCATACTAGGCTTATACGCATACAATTTATGGTCGGATTTGAATTCAGGATCGTACAGTGTGTTGTCCAGCAGCAGCTTATTCTTGTGATCCAAGCAAACCCGATACGAAGCCAACTCGAAACGGTTTATATCACGATCGTAATGATCCAATGAACGCAGAACTGAACCAGTTTCTTGAATTTTCTTATTCGGATACACAAACTCATTGATGTTCAAGAGAAAGGTGAACTTGGCACCATTTGTGTTGCGCATCAAGCAATCCGTCTCAACGAGTTTTCGCACCTTTTTCGAGTCCCTCTGAGAGAATGGAAAGTTGAATGGGAAGTAATTCAAATTCAAACTTGTCTTGCGAAGAACTTTTCGTAAGTGATATGGCACTGAATCACCATTGTAGATAAAGAAGTGATCAATCCCGATGGCCTGATGATAAAAAAAGAACTGCAGCAGATTTGTTTTTGTGGCAAACCCAATAGTTCTATTAAATCCAACCATGTTCAGACAAATTGTTGCGACTTGCACATCATGTGGAATTTGTGGTTTAACATGTCGTAATAATAATCTATACTGCACTTTACTGGTAACCTCTGTAAAGACCAACGACTCGGGAACTCCAAAATCTCGACTCAGTTTGCAGAGAAACTTGTACGAGAAGAAATCAATTTTGTCTGTAGGTGCTTCCTTTTCGTCCAAGTGATAAAATTTAAACTTTCCACTAATGATTTTTCCATTGTCATATTGCAGGGCACATTTGAAGTTCACTATGGCAGCTTTCCTGCCCGTGACTAAGGCGATTGCTTCTCCTCCGGCCATCAGTTCGTTTCGCATCCAAAACGAGGAGTACGCATGGAAGGAGTCTCCAATTTGTTGCCACACAGGCAGTGGATAGGCAAAGTCATTGAAATCATCATCTTTAGTTGCATTCTCCAGACGCATCATCAACGCAGAGTCCTTGCGACCGAAGAAGTTCACCACCTGCAGAATGTATTTCAGGCGATTGTTTTCGCTTTTGTACATGAAAAGAACTATCACACTGATCGCCGAAATCACTAGGAGTAGTAGCTGCTGATATTTTCTCATTTTAAATATTGTAATTTTATTTTTTATTAAATTGTTTACATTTATTTATTTATTTTTTCGGCTGGTTTTACTTGTCAATGTCAAATGGTTGATGACAGGTCGAGAAGGTTGAATGCATTTTGTGCATCCAGACAGCAAGCAGTTGCTCTCAAACTTCGCAGTTGTAGCAAGTAAAATAATATGCTTAAAAGGTATTATGTATTTGAAAAATTAATTGAAATTCGGCGAAATTTTTGGCAAAAATGGTTATTACTAATTTGGACTTTAGCTAATGGTACGTATACTATGAATTGAGTCTCACAATGGATTTTTCTACCATCGGATAATACGAGTATCGAGCTTTTGGATCGGATATGTTGAATATATAGTTCTGGAACTGCTCCCCGGCTTTCCTCTATCGCGTAGGAACCAATCAATGTTTCTGTGCATATTGTAGAGTTCTTTGGTATATTTCCTTCTCCAAAGCAAGAAAAATAAAGCAGGATCAAACATTGCTCGAAGAATATTACATTTAAAACGACCAAGGAAACCGATCCGTCTTCGCTAACGGACGCCATCTTTAGCTCCATAGAGCAGGGTTGGCATGATTACATGCTTTTGATTCTTATGCTAAAGAAATAGCAAAGTGGAAAATGCAACACTTCGTTTAATTTCTGATAAAGTATCATTATCGGGGTCTAAAGGAGAGACGAGGTAGAAGAAATTCCCAAGTACCTCAGAATAAAAGCTTGGACGTTGTGTGTACGTTCTTGTTGACAGCATAGTTTTATGCTCACTCACAGACAAGGCCACTTATGCCGCTTTTGTTTCAATAAGTGCAAATGCACCAGCGACAGTTCGTTTACTTGTGCCAATAATGTCAATGCAATTATGTAGTTTTATCGATTTTTAGATAATTCTGTCTCCACATCTAAGCCTTTTCTTGATTTTTGCTCCTCATGGTCAGTCTGCACAATCCGAACAGCTTAGCAAGCATGTCAAAACTAGACGTATGTCGATCTAAATAGCTTTCCATATAGGTCACCTCTAAAGATTCTGCCACATGGATAAAATGGATAAGTTTGGACGTCTTGGGTTTTCTTTCATGATCTGCCTGCCTGTGAGTTTAGTCAATCGAGCAATCGAACGTCGAACTTTCGCTGATTGGACTCTATTGAAGAAGATCCAAATTTTTACCGAAAAATCATCCTTAGCACATTTTTACAGAAAAGACTTTGACTTTGCAAAATTGTCGGATTTGGTCAAGCAAACAGCCGATGGTGTTCCTACAGTAACCATTGTAAACGAAAAAATTTACTGTTTGGTATTATTTTTATACCGATGGTGTCTTCGCCGTATGTGTATTCTTCTTCAGAAATGGCTGGCAAGTCGGTTCCAGTCAATGGAGACGCTATTGCTACAGGTTAACAAATTTTGTTTTTGTTGATACTAGATTGAAACTGGAAGGCTTTGAGGATGTGTTATTTAAACAGGACACTTACCACACTTATTGAAAACGGGATTCGGTGATCGCTTTTTTGCCAAAAATAGCCCTTTAGACTTAAGGCACTATTAGATTATTTTCTTTGACACTATGTGGTCTACCACATTGATCAAAAATTTCTCGGAATAAACCGAATAACCGTGTGGCGCTCCCATTGCTCCGATTTGAGTTCTGTTTTTTTTTTTGTTAAGTTGGTAAATCTGTTGTTGACATTCCCTCTAAATCTTAGCGTCATAGCTTGACATTTGCAAGAGTTGCGTAGTCAAGAGTACACCTATCTCTGTGTGTGTCGGCGATTTTTTACAATTTTAGAAATGGATTTAAATTTGCAACAATGAACTTGCATTAAATTTTGTATAAAAAATGGATTTAATGGAGGGCGAATGTTAGAAAAGTGTTTCGGCAATGATTCTCTAAAGAAAACGGTCGTTTACCAGTGACACGAGCGGTTCAAAAGTGGTCGTGAGTCAATCGAAGATGATGAACGCAGTCATCGACATCGAAAACCGACGAAAACATTGATGGAGTAAAAGAAATGTTGGTCACTGACCGCAAATTAACCATCAGAGAGATAGCGGAGGACTTGAACATTGCCTATGGATCCATCCAAGACATTTTGGTTAATGATTTGGGTTTCCGTCGCGTAGCAGTGCAGCAAATTTGGTGTCAAAAGTCCTCAATTTCATGCAAAAGAGATGATTTGCAAGGCTGAATCCGATCCCACATTCATTAATCATGAGGGTTTATGAGTACGACACACAATCCAGACATCAGGCAAGTAAATGGCTTTCACCAAATGAGCCGAGACCAAAAAAACCACATCGTTTTCAATCAAAAAAGAAGGCAATGCTCACGGTTTTCTTGGATTACAACGGTGTAGTGCATCATGAATTTTTACCAGAAGGTCAGACATTAAACAAACAGTATTATTTGAGCATTATGAGACGTTTGCGTGAAGCAATTCGCTGAAAGAGACCAGAATTGTGGGCAGAAAACTCGTGGATTTTGCACCATGACAACGCACCGTCGCACAGTGCCATCATAATTCGTAATTTTGTGACGAAAAACGCAATATTTATTTCATTATTTAGGAATACTTATTTTCTATACTTAAGGCTAAGAAAAAAATTTGTTTACAAAAACTTAGCATGTGGACATTTTTTTATTTTTATAAAAACTTAATATCTAACTTAAAATAAACCTTAGCCTACCTAAGCTAAATGCACAATACACACATAAACACACATAGACATTATACACAATCATATACATATATCAGTATACACCTCTGTATACACTGATATATATATATGTTTGTTAAATGCTAACCTAAACCTATGTAAGCTGGCCACCGCTATTTAAAGAGCAAATAAATTGGCCAGCTCTGCCTCATTAGTAAGACTGGTCCGTAATTGACGGAAACGTCGACGAAACATCTTCCCCATCATTCAACCACCAGAAATTATTTCCATTAATCTTGCTCGTACATTAAACTACACGGGACAACCAAATACCAGGGCCTGATAAGGGCCATGTAGCAGATTACCTTTACCCTCGCATCGAGTTGGCTGCTATAAAACAGTCTCTTTGTAAGGGCATAAGCGCCTTTAGCTCTGGCCAGAGCAGCATCTACATTTTTGCCAAAATACAGAAACTGATCTAGCCAGATTCCAAGGTATCTGACTACATTTCGACAGGCAAGAGGTTCTCCGTGTTGTCCAATGATAGAGAACTTTCGCCAATTTTTTCTGGTATCCCAAGAGGCTCCAGACAACGGCGTCCTAAAGAGAATGGTTTCCGACTTCTGAAAATTGATTTTCAACTTCCAGTCATCGCAAAATCGTCTTATCTTATCGAAGTCACTCTGCAGGAGAGTATTAATGACCTCGATTTTTGGACCTGTTCTGTACGCTATCAAATCGTCTGCGTACGCGTACCTATCAAGTCGCTTGTAAAAATGTTGAATAGGATCGGCGAATTGACCGCCGAATTGCTGAAGAAAATTTTTAATTTGAAATATTCCAACAGAAGTCACATCACCATTCTTCACGATGAACTGTCTGTTAGTTAGCATATTATAAAGAATGTACAAGAGTGGTTTACTGATCGCCAGCCTAGTCAGCTTATAGAAAAGACCCTCAACATCCAACAGCCACCGAATTCACCTGTTTTGGCTCCCTGTGACTTCTTTCTGTTCAATCGAGTTAAAAAAAAAAAACTACGGGGGGGAACGCGTTTCAGCAGCCGAGAGGAAGTAATGGAAAAATCGCAGGAAGCACTGATGGATATACCGAAAACCGTATATAAAAAATGTTTCGAGGATTGGATCAAATGCTGGCATAAGTGTGTTGCAGTCGATGGCGATTATTTTGAAGGGGACAATACAGATTTAGATGAATAAACTTGTATTTTTAATTTTCAAGGTGGTATGTTAAGAAGCCAAAATCTTTTGACGACTTGGAGGTGAACATTCGATCAAAAATTGCTGGAATATTGGCCGGAAAGTCATGGTAAATTAGCTCCAGCGCTTCCACTCATGCAAACGATTCCGTGAAGCACAATTGAATGATGTCATTATTCATAATTAATGGTAGAAATTATATTTCAATCCTAAATAACAATCTCCTTGAAAATTTAAATACACGTATCTATTTTTATTCAAAGAACTAAGTGGGACGCATGTAATGAAAATTCTGTACTACTAAATTTCCTTGCTTGTTTCTACTGTTCTTCGTTAGGGAATACCATCACATCTTTTCTAACGTTAATTAAAATTTCCAAACATTGTTCCTGGATTTCCTCTCCATTTCCTTTGATTCCTTGTCGTGTTCATTCCTTTTCCTCTTGAAAAGGCGATGTTGTTGTTCTCTATTTTGTTTTTAAAACGCACGAGTTACTCTCGTTCTTTTATACACCTCTACAGTCTTTATCTAATCAGCAAGTATTATCTTTTATTGCTTATCATTCGCCGAAAAGCCGGGTGAAACTCAACATATCCGCCGTTGCATTTTTGACAGCTTCTTGGCATCGATAATATTCTTAAAACTTGATGCAGTTTGTGTAAGATTTTGGGTCAAGGGATGAAAGAATATCCGAAAAGCAAAGGTTTGTTTTGATTGCAGAATTACGTTAAATCCTCTCATTGCTGCGTGGTCAATTAGCCTAAGTACGTTTTCAGTTATGGGGCCGGGAAGAGTATGCTTTTCGACTGTAATACTAAATATGATCTCTCTTCATATTCCTGGGTTAAAATTACAATTTTAACGTCATAATTAATATGACGTGTGGGTGCAAATGTTAGAACTTATTCTTTTCACTACAAGTACAGTAACAATTAACAATTTAATCGTTTATCTCAATACAATCCATTTTATCAAACGCTTACACTTTTCTTATCTTTTACTTAAACTACTTAATTACTTCTCTTAATTCACACTTCAAATTCAACTGATGAACTGACTTGCATACGTTTGGGATGCTGATATTCATACTCGAATGACATATTTCGAGAACAATCCTCGCCATCCAGCGTCCCATACAATTTCCATTTTGCTAGAAAATTCGATTCCATTCTCCATTCGCCAATGGTTGAGTCTTTGCTATTCAAGTATCGAAATCTTCTGCTATTCAAGTATCGAAATATTCTGCTATGGAAATGTAGATGACGCTGCTCACATTTAAATGGATATCACAATACCCTAATTTCATAGGTTTTGACAAAAAATACGTATAAATGTATTTTTCCTTCAAGTGCCGAAAGCTCAAGACTTCTTGCCTAATTTTATTGACCTCTGCTCCAAATAGGTTGAGGCAGCTCGTACAAAGAATCTGTAATGGCGCCACCGTTGATTCGAGCGCAGTGATTTATTTTCCACCGTTTTAACGCTCCGTCTCTCCCAAAGTTGAATGGAATGTAAGTCGTAAAATAGGAACCTTCTTTGTATGAATTCGGAAATACTACATGTAAGATCTATTTTCTATTTTGGCTTTTAAGGCCTTTTAAGAGAGCTCACAAAAAGGCTATAAAGCGAATATTCTTTGGGTCTTACGCATTTTTTTACAATTTCAAAAAGCCTATTTCATAAAAATTTAGACAAATTGTTGAATACAATAGTTAATTGCAAAAATGATTTTGAAAACATTCCTAGACATTTTCGATTATGCTGTGATTTGGGGAAAGTGGTGCATAACTTCCAAAATATTTGCTTCTAAACTGCTGATATGCGGATTGGTGCATTCTTGTGTTTAAGAATACATTACAATGGCTGCCTTCGAATATCTCGTGGAAATAAATTTTCTGGATTTCGAAAAGATTAATATGTGAACTCCTCTGACCCCTTAAAATTATTGGTCTAAGGATTCCCATTTTAGCCCATATTATAACAGAGCCATAAATGCCCTGCCGAGATGTTTAATTCCCAGTCATTATAACCTTCTAACCTTTAGAATCAATGTTCATCTGTACCTCTCTTTCCATCCTCCCTAATTTTCCTTCGTCCGCGCTGTGTGCCAAAATTTTAACTTATTCAAACCCCTTAAGCGCTCACAAATATATATGTACAAAAAAAAAAAAAAACATTAACCAGATATATGATGCTGAAATCTCATCTCTTCCATTGATTCATGTAGCTGGAGCTACTGAACAGGATGCTTACAACAAAATTAACCCCTATTCTCGCTCTTTTGTTGCCCTTGCTGTACAATGTTTTTCGAATTTAGCTCTAGTTTTCTAAACCTTTTATAAAGTTGATGATTATCCAAGAATTTCGATTAAGATAAGAGACAGTTAAACTTATTTTGAAACTGTGTATGCTCTAAAGTCACAAAATGAATTGCTGAGGCTAATCAAGTTGAACAGTCCCGTAACAAAAAAGAGGAGATTCTTTACATTTTTATCCAATCTCTTCATAACAGTACTAATCAATCAATTAGAAATGAGTATAATAATTAAGTGACCGGCAATGTATACTTTCAAATAATACTAATAATAATAATTCACTACACCTTCAACGGCATTAATGAAGTTCAAAGATGTTTTTCTCTTCTGTACACATCGTAATGTAACGTAACACAAATTATAATCAGCTCATCACTACTTGATATTCGTTAAATTGGTCTTCGGCTTGCGCGATGAGCCGGCATCTTCGTTAACTTTCATTCATCGTTGGCGGCTTCATTTTGTGAAATATTTTCTTGGCGTATGCGAGTGGATTTCTGCGTGGACAGATTTCTTATAGATTTCTCGTTTATATCATTTTAT
This sequence comes from Volucella bombylans, assembly GCA_949129095.1. Classification (NCBI taxonomy): domain Eukaryota; kingdom Metazoa; phylum Arthropoda; class Insecta; order Diptera; family Syrphidae; genus Volucella; species Volucella bombylans. The sequence goes on from OX422141.1 coordinate 175,348,800, forward strand.
TTACCAATAAAAAGTTGTTGTAATTCATTTATTTCAATCGATTATAAATAAAATATTATTAAATGGTGAGTGTGATTGTGATTTTTACATAAAAATTCGAAACTTTTCCATGGCAAGGATAGAAAATTGGTAGAAGTGTCTGGTTGTGGACGCCATTTTAGAAAAAGAGAAAAATATAATTTTTGTGGTGAAAATGTTAGTTTCGGTGGCGTTGATCAATTTAATTACACATCGGGAAAATGGGCAATTCCGCAGGAATAGAGAATTTCTTGTTAAAAATTGAATCTCGCTGCTTGTGATTATGAGTCAAAATGTGGAATTGGTTATGAAAAGGCGTTCATCTTTTTTTGTGTATCCGTTGTGTTTTTAGGGCACCAGCCATCGTCTGGAATGGAGGTTCTCCAAAGTACGAATTGTAAGTGAACAATAAAGAATTAAATTGAAATAAAATGGTTGAACCTTGGATAAGCGTTTGGGTACAGGTTTTTGCGCTCTTGTGATTATGTGATTGGTGAGGTAGACTTTGTTTTTTTTTTTAATTTTTTCAAATCCTGACTGAAAATAATGAATGCTCTTGAATTTATTACAAGGCTAAATATCTGTATAGTCGAATACTTCTAGGTATTCCATTAAAAAAAAAAAAAATGTTGGAAAAGTTGAGTGACGTATTTTATTTCTTTTATCGGAAGTGGTCGGCTTATTATGATTGTTTTTCAGTGGAAATTGATTACAAATGGGAGTAAGATTTCTTCGAAATAAACTGCACTAAGTAATGTGAACTGAGGATACAGTCTCTGGGAGTTCGGTTGCTGTACAGAAAACAAAGAATTCTACTCTTATATTTTTAACATCAACAATCTACTAAACTGATTGCCAATAAAGCATTTTGTCTGCAAATGATTCTAGATTTGGAATAAATTGTACATGGGCTTATTGAGAGTTTCTTCGAATTTGACCCAAACATAACAAATTGTTGGGCTTGAAACGTACTGTGGGCAATGAATGTAGCTGGAACAATAAATTTATTTATTGTGTCGACACTACTATTAAATGTAAGACATAAGGTACTTAGATGGCCCTACAGTTCATGATGGACCTAGCTATATAAGTTGATCCACTTATTTGCACCGGCAAAGATTCGATTTGAAGATATGTCCCGCCGAACCATTGATGTACTCGTACATACATCTACATTTCGTGTCCAAACATCGACGATGTGTTCGTATTCTTCTGGCCAAATCGATGTCGGTGTACAATACGTAAAGTTCATCGTTGAATCTTCACCACCTCCAGATAAAATCCATGAAATACACCATAGAGTAGGACTGGAATGATCAAGGTTTTAAATAACTTCACCTTGGATCAGAAATTGACAAAAGCCACTCTATTTGGGCTCTGCGCTAATGTCATGTCTGGTATTTTATATTTATTTATTAATTGTTGAAATGTTTAACAAGTTTAATAACATCTTTCTTATTTAGATGCTCAAACCTCTCCAGGTGCTGGCTTAAGTCTTCTTCCACTTTTGCGCGCGCCTTAAGTGAAGTTTTTCCTTACTGAGTCGTCCCTCCGGCTGACACTCCAATCAATCAGGAGCATTAATATTCATTCGCTCCACATGTCCCAGGTTGATGTCGATTTCATCCGAAAGCCCTCAAGGCATACGAGTCGATTCTCGCTCAAATTACTTATGTCCATGATTCTGCGCCAAAGAGCAGGACTGAAATGATTGGAATCTTATATAGAGACTGCAGCCGATGTTGCGCGTTCTTTCTCCTTGAGAGCAAATATATATTTTTGACGCTTTTCTTAACAATTACAAACGCACCTGCGACAGCTCGTTTCGTTCGGCCAAAGGTTTGAATGCCATCAGCGAATGCTAGTGCTCAAAGTTGCATAGACTTTTGGAAAATGTTGTTCCTGGTGTAGGCTTGCGAGTTTCTCACAGTTTTCTCAAGTTTGATGTTGGGGAAGTCACATGACTTCAGTCATGTCAGTCATGAAGTCAGCGAGTGTTCTACATCGTCATTATGATAAATCTGACGAGCTTGTCAGGTACTAAACATGGTCCTGTAAAGCTCGTATGTACATTGTACAGTCCTGATCAAAATAATAGGTAATTGCTATATACACCATTGCCAACGCTGAATTTACATGCTAATTGATCCTTGATTGGTATGTGGGTGGTTTAGTTATGTGAACGACTAAATTCTCTTTTTTTTCTGTGTAACAGAAATGGTAATTAATTCAATCTGTCGCAATGGAGAAGAAAATTAGATAAAAATGAAAAAATCAAAACCAAATCGATACTTTTAAAAATAATTTATTTGCCCATTTAAGGCTTATGTTTATTAGTAACCAGAATGACCACCTTTGTTTTTAATACAGCGTCAATTCTATTTCAATTCAATGAACTTTCGGCAAGATTCAACCGGAATCACATTCCAAGCCGTTTTTACGGCTTCCCACAATTTAATTTCTTCAACTCACCCCACAAATTCTCGATCGGATGAAGATCGGGATACTAAGATGGCCATGAAAGCACCGAAATGTTTTCCTGAGTGAACCAAGATTTCACCAATTTTGATGAATGCTTGGGATCGTTGTCTAGTTGGAAGTGCTAACGCACAGGCATATTATCCGTACATACATTCTTCAAAATATCGCAGTATGACTCCTTTGTCATTATGTTGTTGATGTGTTAAATAGGGCCAACACCGAACCAGAAGAAACATCCTCATACCATGACCGACCCGCTCATATGTTTTACGATTTTCTGGGTGTAACGGGCGTAAATCTGGTTTCCTTTAGGCCGACGGACATTTCTCTTACCATCAGAGCCGAACAAGTAGATTTTTGTTTAGTCACTCAGTGTAAGGTAAATTGTTTTGTTTTAACCTTCTTCTGACCGTTGGCGGACTAACGCCATTATCAATTTCAGCTGTAATTGCCTTTGATGACATGAATATTTCTCTTTTGGGCAACCTACTATGCGGGAATCTTTGATTGGTGTTGTTTTTCTCGGTCTATTTCTGGTTTCTTCTGCAGGTTCTCTTTTGATGGCATTAGTTACGCAGTTTATCGATCTCGTCAATTGTTTAGCGATAAATTTAAACGTGTGACCGGCATCTCTTAACTTTCGGATACTGTGTTGCCCTTCAGCAGTGCAATGTCTATTTCGACCCATCTATTAAAAAAAAGTCGAAACAATTTATAAAGCTTGAATTCAAAAATACAAAAATATCGATTTCATTACCTTTCTGCACGGAATAATGAGAAAAATAGACTCAAAAAGGAGATTTACCTATTATTTTGATCAGACTAAAAGTAACCAATTTAAACCCTTTTTTTAATTATTCGGATAACTGTACCACGCACATGCCAATTAAGGATAAATTAGCATGTAAATTCAATGTTGCCAATGGTGTATATAGCAATTACCTATTATTTTGATCAGCACTGTATAAATGCTGTCATATGCGGCCTTGAAATCGATAAAGAAGTTGACTTCATTGGTTTTCTTTAAGATCTGCCATAGTCTGAATGTTTTGTTAATTGTAGGTTTAAGGGCCAATTAGTTGACAAATATCCTGCGGTGTCTTTAGTTCATCGTGGCCGAAAATCTTAGTTTTCATCGTCCAAATTTCCTTTCACATTTCTACAAGTCTTGTTACTAGAGTCCGACCGAACATTCGGCTTCTGCTTCGGCCACATTCGGCTTAAATTTTCACCTTCGGCAAAACATTCGGCTCCGGCAAGAAAGTGCCGAAGGTTTTGCCGAAGCCGAACCATTTTTCCGCAATTAAACTATCATACGCACCGTGTTTCGGAGTAGATTTCGAGCAAGTCATTTCATGTTTGTTTCGTTTCTGTAGCAGCAAGGAATGCTAATATTTTTAATTATTGGGCCTCGAGTCCTAATACCTACTTGAAAGAAGTAGCTAACAAATATTTATCAGCTCCTTCTACTAGTGTACCGAGTGAGCAAGTATTCAGTGCTGCTGGAGAAATTTATGCTGATCGGAGGGCTAATTTGCAGGGAGAAAATGTACTAAAACTTTTGTTTCTTGCATAGGTATAATATTAAGTTATTTAATTTTGATTATTAATTCTACTTCATCGTTTGTTTTCTCATATTAGCTTTGTTTGTTGTATTTACGTGTTATCGAATGTACCTAGGCTTTTGGATTTTTTTTTACTGGTTATTTTTTGTTTTTATTTCTTTGCTAAGCATTCATTTTGATTGATCCGTTTATGTGTTATTTAAAAGAGTCTACTGCAATAATTTACTGGCTATTTTGTCTTTGTAAAATAAGTTAATAAAAAGGAAAGTATCTACCGATCAATTTTATCAAACTGATATTTTAGGCTCTTTAGCATTTTGAAATACAATCTCCATTAGATTCGGCTTCGGCCGAAGGTGATGAAGAAACTGAAGTTCGGCCAAAAAATTCACCTTCGGTCGGAGTCTACTTGTTACCAGCGCACAATTTTTTTTTGCGTTTTAATAAAATAGCCCTCACAGAACGCATACAACGCCGTTTCGTAGAAAAGTTATTTCGCTCTATGTGCTTGTCTGCAATCTTTATCAAACCAGGGATTTCGTAGATGTGTTCGGATGAAAGCCAGAACGTTGCATAGGACTTTTCGAGTGATTAAAGTAGGAATATGGAATGGGCGTAGGTTTTGATGCTTTCTTGAGACTGCAACCGTTCAAATTGAAAACTTCTTTAAGTATCATATTTGTGCATGATGATGACATGATCATCATAAAAAGATAATTATTTTCATTTTGTTCTAAACAAAAGGGATACGAAAATGATTGAAACTTTTCGTCGAAAAAGCCACCTTTACATTCGATTAATTTTTGCAATTCAGTTTTTGAATTGTCGGTTTGGTATATTGCTCCAGCAATCCAATAGTATTATATTTCTCAACGCAGAATCTGGTGATGGGCATTGATCCCGGACCTTTCTATCCAGCTCCTCACACAATAGCTCTATAGAATTTAAATCTGGTGATTGCGGCGGCCATATCATGCCTTGTAAGATATCTTCATCTTAGTTCTGTTTCAGGGTGTTTTAACAAAACTTGAGGAGTGTTTAGTGTCGCTGTCCCGTTGAAATACAAATCCTTCGACAATTAATCTTAGTCCAAAGGCCACATTGTTTCCTTTCATTATTCTTTTGTATGCCTCCTTATTCATCCAAAAACCTTATACTTGGATTCATCGCTTCATAAAACTGTTGAAATCTTCTTCTGTTCAGTGTTTATGATTTTTGGTCCATTCTGACATTTTCAAACAGCAACTCACCCAAATAGACCAGCATGGTCTAATCTTCGTTTGACCGGTGTTAAGGACAGCGGTTTATTCCATGTTTGATTTATGATATTTAGGCGCGAATTTCAGGTGCTGTTTTTCATCCAGGTCGTTTACGTATTGTGACTAATAGCCGATCCTCGTGTTTAGTTGCGGCTCTAGTTCATCCTGACCGTGATTTATCCTCAAGACCTTTAGTTTGAGCGTGTCGTTCAGTGGTAAGTTGAACGCATCACCTTGCTACCTTTGCTGCGATTTGCCTTGTTTAAGAAGGTTGATGATTGCAGATTGTTTCTCGGCTATAGTTTCCGCGACTTTCGGCCATTTTTAACCAGTTGATTACTCAAGACGTAAAGAGTACCAAATAAATTCTTATGACTTCAAAGTGTGGCTTTTATGTAAGACTCTTGCAATCCACTTCGACAAACTTTGGTATTTGACCATCCTTTTGATGTAAGGAGTGACAAACAAGTGCTGAATCAACACCCAAAAGTCTTAAATTTTAATAATTATGAAAATCCTAAGCACAAAAGCGGGTTTTCTCACATTTGTTAACAGTACGCCCACTGTTCAATAATGTGAGTGTAAAATCCGACTTTTATTATCTGAACTTCTTGTGTAATGTTCAGGTAGAAAATTTAAGTAAAAGCAACCTATTGTAATTCATAGAATTCAATATCCATGCATGAATGAAGTCAGTTGTCTAGGGTGAGCTCAAACTTTTGGCCTGCAGTGAATATGTATACTCGCATGTTCCGTTTGGGGAGAGTATGATAACGTTGGCGCCAAGAATTGATAACGGTATTTTATAGAGGGGTTAAAAAACTAGCATTTTTTTACTATGGGAGGGGGGGGTCTATCTCGCCCCGTTTGGGAGTTGGGGCAATTTTAGAAAAAAATGACTTAAAATGGGAAAGAAATTATTAAAAAAAACAACGGCAACACTTACAATAAAGTACTATACAGGATTTGAAAGCCTAAAATTTGCTCTTTAATATAAAATTTACATCAAATTATTCGGGTGAATAGTTTTTGAATAATTCGCATTCAAACTTAGATTTTTGGTAAAAAATGAAATTTTTTTTTTTTAATCAATATTATTCAAAATTGTGAGATGATGTGCCCAATTGGTTTTTCGTATTAATGCGCATATCAATTCTGAATCGAACACAAAAAACCGCATGGCTTTATATCTTCTAGTTTTTGAGAAAATTGAAAATTACTAAAACAATTTTTTTATAAGACTTTTTTTTTTTTTGGTATCTATGGTGATCTCACTTTGAGGATTAATATTGATGATAGGGTTATCTTTGTAAGTAAAGTACAGCAAATCATTTAGCGTGACCCAGAATGCACCACGAGGAGGTAGATTTGCATTGCATTCCGCGTCCCAGTCAGTCAGTTTGTGAGTAAGTTAGGTGTTAAGAGTAGTCAATTAAATGTTCAATGTACGAGTACATATTAAAAAGGTATGTAAGTTTCGTAAATGAAGTCATCGTCCGTACTGGTTGAGTTCGTCGATGATGGTGCAGAGCCGAGGTTGTTTTGGTGGTAAAATACCTTCTAAGTGCTCATTGTGAACGGTCGGAGTATCGAAGTTTTTCAATTGCAAATCCACACTTTCTTTACCTTTGACAAAACCTGGGTACACTTTTTTTTACGTCAATTAAAAATTCCGTGATTTGGGAGCCCATGTCGTCCTTATAATTTTTTTCAAGGCAGTATTTCCGGTAAAAGAAAAGTGCCATATATTGGTGAAGGTGCTGCATTGTATTGCGGCATAAAATTGATTTTTTCAGAAGCTTGTTCTGATTGTCAAGATCATTTATAGTATTGGTTGCATCGGTCTTGTCAACATATTCGCCTTTTCTGTGGTTTGTAATTTCATGAGTCGTAGAAGTAGGATTGAACATTTTCTTAATACCTATGTAGATTTACTAAGCTCACTTTTATTGTCGTGATGGCGCCAAGCGATTATATGCTAATTTTAATAATAATATTATTAAAAAATTATTAGGTTGTAGCTTAAGGTTTAATTAATTTACCTGAAAAACCGTGTTCACAGGCATTTTGATAACAAAAGCGCTAATTATTGCAAGCACCTCGCAAATCTCTAGCCGACATTGAGGTTCATGGAAAAATGTACCGATAGATGGGTTGATTGTATTTCTACATTTTTTGTCACCTTTTTTTTAGAGCTTTTCTTTGAGCATCGCCACATCCAACCGAACTTTACATTTGTACACTTTTCTACCTTCATAGGTAAGTTGCAACACAGTGGGGGAATGGATGTTTTAGTGGGAATTAAACCAGATTCTTCTAAAAATTCAATGCTTCTTTCGTTGGTCGACACCAAATCTCCGAACGAACAAAACACTGAGAAGTTATTTAGTTTAGGATGGATTAGAGGATGCTTAGCCGTCATTGCTTATTCACAAAAAATATCACTTGATTCGCACTACGGTTGAACACAGAGTGATCTTTGTGAATATCAATAACTACACGCCTTATCACAAAAAGAAATAACGGTATAAAAGCCAAACGTTTGTTCGGTTATATTATTGCATCATTATCAAGTGCATTACATATTACATACGTACAAACACAGATATTTGGTAAAGTAGTAGTAGTAGTAGTAGTAGTAGTAGTAGTAGTAGTAGTTGTATTTATTAGTATATAGTTATACTTTTAAATTTTACATTTTATATATGTTTTAAATTTTTTTTTTTTTTTTACTATATAAAGTCTTTTGTTTGCATAGTGCTTTACTAAATTAACGGTTTAAAAACTTTAATAAATAAATAAGAGAGAAAAGGTACAAAAATATAGCTAGCTATTAAGTTTCAAAAAATCTATGCTTTTTCTTTTAAATAATCTGTAGTTGCTTTCGGTTTTTATATACTCTGGCAGGTTGTTGAAAAGGAGAATTCTTTTGTATAGAAATGTGTTTTGTCCGGACATTGAGATCTGTCGTTTAATTCTAAAATCGTTGCAATTACGTAATCGATATGGTTGTGCTTCTCCTACGGTCCTTGTTTCACTCATTAATAGGCTTTGTGTGCTTTCTTGCTTCATTTTGAAAATTGCCAGTAACGTGTTAAGTTGTAACCTTTCGTGTATGCTCATCCATTTGAGTGCATTTAGCATGATTCTTATCGATGTAAATCTATTGCACTGAAGAATACTTCTCATCGCTTTATTCTGCAGTTTTTGGAGTCTTTCCACATGTCCCCGGTTACAGCATGAGTATATAATTGTGGAACAATATTCGAAATGGGGCTTCACAATTGTGTTATAAACTTTGATCGCTGTGTTGCAGTCCATTTTCTTCCTTATTCTCTTAAAGAACCCTATTTTTTTTGCAATTTTTTTGCATATGTAATCGATGTGCTCCGAGAACTTGAGATTTCTATCGATTATTATTCCCAGATACTTTATATTGTCTACGTTTTCTATAATGCTATTGTTGATTTCTATAGTTGTCTTATTATTAATATTTATTTCCATTAATTTTGTCTTTTTTTCATTTAATTTTAATTTATTCATCACTAACCATGATGTTATCCGTTTTATATCTTTTAGAAGCTTTGATTTGCACTCATTTCCATCTTTTCCTTCAGAGTAGATTAGTGTATCATCCGCGTATAAAATGACTTTACAATCTTTTAGGATATTGGACATATCGTTTATATAAATTATGAATAGCAGTGCACCTAAGATAGATCCTTGTGGAACTCCTATGTTTACTTCTATCGTGTGTGAGATGCTGTCGTTGACCTTGGTTCTCTGTGATCTATTTGTTAGAAATGACTTAAACCATTGCAGTTCTTTTCCTTGTAATCCATATTTTGACATTTTTCTGAGTAAAATTTGACGATCTATTGTTTCAAAAACCCTTTTAAAATCTAGAAAAAGTGCCATTGTTTTTTTTGCTCTTCCTTCGCTTTTCCATTCGTTTATAACGTAATTTACCGCCGTTTCGCACGAGTTATTCTTCCTAAAGCCAGATTGATATTTGTTAAAGATTTTGTTACCCTCCATATATTCCATTAATCGACTTTTAACTACGCTTTCAAGTATTTTTTCAAATGTTCTTAATGTATTTATAGGCCTAAACTCTTCACATTTTTTTGTGTTTGGTATTTTTTCCACTGGAGTCACCATCGCGTCTTTCCATGAATTCGGAAATTCACCTTCCTGTAGAGATTGGTTAATAATTTCTAATAACGTATTTCCTAAGGCGGAACAATTATCAAGGATAATTCTTGGTCTTATTTTATTAAAGTCGGCTTTATTTTTTAGTTTTTTACATATATGTTTTAACTGCTCTAGTGTAATGGTTTGAAGCTGAAATTTGCATTCATATTGTCTTATACCATTTACATATTCCACATCTTCAATGTCGTTTCTGATATTTAAAATACTATCAATAAAGTATAGGTTGAATTTGTTGGCTATTTCCTTCCCATCAGTATAGTTTTTTTCAAAATCTACGTCAGTTATAGTTATTCTTCTTTGTTTAAGCACTAAGTTTTTTATAACATTCCACATTTGCTTTTGCCCACCTGCATTTTCAATTTTTAGTTTTATAAATTTATTTTTGGCTTTATTTACTTCCATTTTATAAGAGTAAATAAGAGTAAATAATTTACTGCAACATTGGAACATGTGAATTTTCTATAATGCGAATTAGTGAGACTTTGTTATTAATGGGAACTTTGTAACTTTGTGATGAGTACTGTGGATGAAGAGTATTGATGACATAGGCGCCTGCCTGACGAAAAGCACATACCCCGAGCGGAGCAACAAAGTTGCGCGATCGGGACCTGCCGCCTGCGGAAAGAGAGTTGAAATCCCTTAATCCCGCGAAGCGGGTCACCCGTGTACTCTTAATTAAGAAAACTATTGATATATGCGTCTGCGAGATGTTTAAATAATACTCATTAACTTATTCAAAGAAAGACTACGTACATAAATGCCAAAAAACAAAACTAAAGTAGTAATTTCAATTTCAATTTCAATTTGCTCAAAAACTAGAGGACATAAAGCCATGCGGTTTTTTGTGTTCGATTCAGAATTAATACGCGCATTGAATACAAAAAACCAACTTGACACCTTATTTCACAATTTTGAGTAAACAAATGTTTTTTTTATTTTTAATTTTTTACCAAGAATTTGAGTTTGAATGTGAATTATTCAAAAACTATTCACACGAATAATTTGATGTAATTTTTATATTAAAGAAAAAGTTTCGGGCTTTCATATTCTGTATAGCACTTTATTGTAAGTGTTACGGTTGTGTTTTAATAATTTTTTCCCCATCTTAAGTCATTTGTTTTTAAATTACGAGATGGACCCCCCCTCCCATAGTAAAAAGTGCTAGTTTTTAACTCTTCTACAAAATACCATTATCAATTCTTGGGGCCAAAGTTATCGTACTCTTGCCTTCCGTTTTGCAAACGTTTCAAAATATGTACCAAGATAGGATTGTGCGTTAACTTTTTGGCCCGGTGCACAGCGGCTCAGGTTCCAAAGTAGTGGCGGACATAGAGTTTTTTTGGGCAAATTTATAATGAAATTATATCATTTTGGCCTGGAAAATGGTTGTTATGATTACTACGAGGGGCGTTCAATATATTCTCGGTATCGATATGAAGGAAAATGCGAATTCAATTTAAATTGTTTTTATTTTTCAGTATAATCTCCCCTAACATCAATGCATTTGTTACATCTTGAGATAAGCTTTTTTAAACCCTCAAAAAAATAAATTTCTTATTTCTCTGCAAAATACCCATTTATTGCCGACTTGAGTTCTTCATCATCCGAAAATCTTTTTCCACGAAGACATTTTTTCAAATCCGGAAACAGGAAATAATCAGTAGGGGCAAGGTCTGGACTATAGGGTGGGTGTTGGATTTCTTCGAAACCACAATCTCGCGCAGCAGCCTTGGAAACTCGCGCCGTGTGAACAGGAGCGTTGTCATGAAGAAGCAACACACCCGCTGCGAGTTTACCCCGTCTTTTCTTTTTAATTTCCTCCCGCAAATTATGCAAAGTGGAAGCGTAGGATGTGGCGTTGATGGTTTTACCTTTTTTTTTGTACTCAATGAGCAAGATTCCCTTTGAGTCCCAAAAAACTGTGGCCATGAGCTTCCCGGCAGACGGAGTGATTTTGAACTTCTTCGGGGGGTCTGTTCCTTTTTTATGCCACTGCATGGACTCTTGTTTGCTTTCAGGGTCATAGTGGTGGACCCATGTTTCCTCCGCAGTAACAATTCGATCCATAACACCGTCCGCGTTCTCACTACACATCTCCAAAAGCTCTCTACAGCATGCGATTCTCACTTTTTTCTGAGGCGCTGTGAGCATTCGTGGCACCCACCTTGCACTGACCTTTGAAAGGCTAAGATGGTCATGAAGAATGGTGTGAATGGTACCAATTGAAAGCTTGGTGACCTCTGCCATCATTTTCACCTTTATTCGGGCATCCTCAAGAACAAGTTTTTCGACTTCTTTAATGCTTTCTCCCGTACAAGCAGTAGCCGGAGCAGGGGTCGTCTTCAATGCTCTCTCTGCCTCTCTTGAACTCACTTGACCACTTTTGCACAGTTGATAATGAAGGTGCGGAACCCTGGTAAACAGCCACCATCTCTTCTTGAATAGTTTTTTGACTTTTTCCTTGCTTAGTGAGAAATTTAATTACAGCGCGATGCTCAATTTTCACCATCATCGTCTCAGTTGCCATTATAATTCTGTTTAACTAGAGATAAAACGCTAATTAATAATCACATTTATATGAAATTTGACATGAATGCACTAAAATAACAGTATTTCTTGATAAATAAGTCAATTTATATATACAACCACAGCTTCACCCCGATACCGAGAATATGTTGAACACCCCTCGTATAAGAAACGCTTTCCGAAAGTTTGGTTTGTTTCCATTCAATCCTAACGCAATAAACTATACAAAATGTGTGTAGAATGAGATTTATGTTTTGAAATTGTTTCCGCTTTTATATCTAGGTGTTAGTATTCATAGTTCATTTATTTATTTATTTGCATAAGACCACATAACTTTTCAAGTATGTAGCTTTTTTATTTTATTTTATTATTTTTTCATTAATATTCGTTAACAAATAGGTAATCATAGTTTATTTACTTAATTATGTGTGTATATGTATTTATTTATATAGCATAATAGGCTCAAAAACATATCTTATGAAGCAATGTTTAAATACATTTGACTGACATACATGTTCCTATTTATATGAAATTGTCCTTTACTTACTATAAATCGTTAAAATGATACCGAAGTACTTGTAACTTTTGTAAATAGAGTAAATTTATAATTTTTCAAACTGAGGCCGACTACTGGATACTCACGTGGCCGACTCCTGGAACTGAAGGGGCCGACTACATAAGAATCACACTTTCGTCTTAATAATCATAAATAATTTGTTTAAGGTAGCAAATTTAGTTAATACTTTTAGAATTACCAAATATAAACTTTTCAACTAATCGTAAGAACTGATTCTTATATCCAAGAATTAAATAACTGATTTTTAAGAGTTAATCAAACACAAAAAAAGAGTTAAGTGGCCGACTACTGGTGCCATCACCCTATTTTCGGTCTGGGTTGTCTTTCCTGCTGTAGTGGCTTTTATAAGCTGGGAATCATGAAATGTGCGCGATAACAGCATTGTCGTCTTTTTTGTTTTTGACATTTCACTGCAGATACTTGCTCTCGTGATATGCATCGATACAATCTTCCTCAACCAATTTGCAGAGTTTTTTAAAAAATATGGTTTACAAACCTGGACGTTGTGTCTTTGCACCAATAAAGATTAAGTTAAGGTCTTATCCTTTGAGCCACGACTTCCATCACGAACACGCTTAACTTTCGGTTTGGATGATTTAGCAAGACCTCTTAAAAAAGCATTTTGCTTACAATAATCCGCGAGGTTCCAAAATGAAGTAACAAATAATTTCCTCTCAGTCTCATTTACCTGGCTACTGCATTTTTTTTTACATCCGCAATCAAAATTGGAAACAAATGTTTTTGCAGAGATCTTGCAGCCTTTTTGATTGGTATATTCTTTCCCACTATTGCAGTTCAGTTTTCGCACATGTTTTTTCTAATTTTTGAATTTACATTTTTTTTTCCCCAGATGTTAGTTCTTAAATTCTAACTTAGGTGGTGGTTCCTCCACCGGTCTTTAGATGATGGACTAGCCAAAGGTTCAAAAGGTGCAGACACTTCATTCATATTTTCTACAATAGTTAGTAAAAATAATTACGAAAATAAACTTAAATTTATAATGTTTTATTACCTGTTAAATTGTCGTCATCAGTTCTGGATGATTCCAAGGTAGGAACATATTCATCATCTTCATCATCTTCATCATGGGAAAAATCACTTTCATAGTTAAAACGGTTCTCTGATTTTAATACTAAAACTATAAAACAATAAACACGTTTCCGAAAAAATTGGTTTAAGCTGAAAATACGTCTGTTCATTAATAAAACTTACAAATACTTGATTCGTTTTTGCTTCGAAAGAAATTTTTACGGTTAACTTAGGACTTAGTTCATTACAGACCTGAAAAGAGTTAAAGTTTGCGCAGAATTTAGCAGTAATTTTGGAAAAAAAAAATTTTTATGACTTGATCCGGTACAGCTGTGTGAACCCTTCATTTGTGGTTAGTACGTTTTGCCTTTTTTTTTTGTTGTGAATTTTGTGAATAGATTAACACCAGAACAACGCGTGCAAATTGTGCAAACTTATTTTGAAAACCATGGTTCGGTTCGCCGAACTTATCGTGCGTCTATCGATGCAGTTTGATCCTCATTTTCAACGCAAAATTTGGTTCTCCGATGCGGCCCATTTTTGGTTAAATGGATATGTAAATAAGCAAAATTGTCGAATTTGGAGTGGAGAAAACCAGAAGCCTTTGTCGAGACGAACTTAGAACCATTAAAACTCACTGTTTGGTGTGCTTTATGGGCTGGTGGAATCATCGGTCCATATTTCTTTAAGGACGGTGCTTGATTAACAAATCAATGGAGAGCGCTATAGAAACATTATTTCTGGCTTCTTCGTTCCTCAGTTGAATGACATTGACATGACAGAGCTTAGGTTTCAAGCTCTGATATACGGCCCAGTTGCTCGATAAAGTTGTCGAAAACTAGACTTCACGATTGCGCTTCATTCGAGCTAGCCGTGGGGCGCATGCGAAGGCTGTCATAATAATGACATTTCTTCTTATTTCTTTAAAATCTGTATAACAGGAATCACAGTCTATCCACAATGACTGCTGTAATTTTTTAAGTTCGGATAATATTGGGTCAGCATGCGCTCTTGTTCTGGCACATTTTAAATCAGCACGATATCACGATGAATAAGTTTCAAAATTACAGCCACAACCTACTGTGTGGAATTGCATAGTTTGTCGCCTCCTACGCAAGTTAGGAGATCTAGAGAAAAACTCTACAATGTGAAATCCACGTCTATGGTAAGTTTCTATTCCCTTGTCGTTCGAAATTGCCAACAAACCGAAGTTCTATATTTAATATGTGTACAAAACGGTATACAAAAATATGCACCTCAATGAGTAACTTTACATCGGTTAACATTAGCAATATCCATGGCCCAAAAGAGTCGGTTAAGAATATTATTTACTTTAAGAGAGTCATACAAACTAATTGTAGATGCAAAGAATAAGAAAGAATTATTAATTTTGAAATTTTCTTTCTCTTTTTAGGAATATCCTTTGGTTTTCATACATAGTGTTGGTTTGAACGATATCCAGTAAGAACTTTTATCGTTTTCGCATCGTTCCTAATTCAGCTCATGAGTAATCGAGAGGCTGAACTTGATAGAATCACTGTTAAAATTCATAATATGAAACGTAGCGCATCGCGCGATTCACCAAGAAATAAACGTAGAGGAAGTATGGGTCGTTACGACAATGGAGGTAGTTCTGACGAGCGTATGTCACCAGACCGTTTACGCCGTCGCATGGCTAGATCGCCAAGCCCAAGAGCTCGTTATATGTCACCACACCGTGAGGATTATGTAAGAGTTCCAGCCGATAGGCCAACTTATAAAGTTCTCTGTGTTAGTGCACTACATCCGAAGGCATCGGATGAATTTATTAAAGAGACAATTTACAGGGAATACAAGAAATTTGGAGATTTCAGTATTAGGATATCGCATGATTTGGACGAGAGGGTTGCGTATGTGTGCTTCCGTACGCCAGAAGATGCCCGTGAAGCAAAGCATCATAAGTCGAGAATTATTTTGTACGATAAAATCGCTCTAGTTGAGCCAGTTTATGAATCATCATCACGCAACGAATATAGAGCACGACCACGATCTATAACACCGCCACAGGAGTATGATCGTCATTACTATCCAAGGTCACCGGTTGCACCACCTGGACCACCAGAGAGACGTCGTCCTCCAATGGATCCATATGATCGCTATGGGCCACCACCACCAGGACCAATGCATCATCCGAGAGAATTTCGTCCAGTTGTACATCACGAGTACTTACCACCTCGTGGACCACCAATGCATCATGTGCCACCACATATGCACCCACCACCTCATCACTACATGCCAAGACATATGGTACCACGACCACACATCCCTTATGAGAAACCCGAAAGTAAGAAAGACAAATTCCCTAATTATTTGCATCACGTTCAGCCAGAAGATGATCCACTAGCCACTCGAACACTTTTCGCTGGCAACTTAGAAATAAACATATCCGATGAGGAATTGCGTCGCATTTTCGGAAAATATGGTATCGTTGAAGATATTGATATAAAGCGTCCACCACCAGGTACCGGCAACGCTTTTGCATTTGTTCGTTATCAAAATCTTGACATGGCCCACAGGGCAAAATTGGAACTATCTGGCCAATACATTGGTAAGTTTCAGTGCAAAATTGGCTACGGTAAGGCAACACCAGCCACACGCATTTGGATTGGTGGACTTGGAGCGTGGACTTCAGTCACTCAACTTGAAAGGGAGTTTGATCGTTTTGGAGCAATTAAAAAAATCGAATATCAAAAAGGAGACACATGTGCTTATATTCAGTATGAATCGGTTGAAGCAGCTACAACTGCTGTGAAGGAAATGCGAGGTTTTCCACTTGGTGGTCCTGGAAAACGTTTAAGAACTGATTTCTCCGAAATCGCAGGCCAAATTTCAACCACATTTAAGCCAAAATCAACAACACCAGCACCGTACGAGGAGGGTGCGGAGTTCCGTAGAGGAGAATATGAATACCATGATCCGCATTACGATGAAATGGCAGCTTATCATCATCCAGCAGCTCACTATCATCACCCATATCCACCACGTGGAGGACACAGAGGTCGTGGGGTTTACCGAGGACGTGGTGCATATCGTGGCGGTTATCACAATGATGTACATAGACCACCACCAGCGGGTGCTGCAGAGGAAGAATGGCGTCGTCCACCACCCGGTGAATTCGATAGAGCTCGTTCAAGTTCAAGAGAACCCGGAGTGGATAGATCACGTTCACGTTCTCCACGTCGTCGTAGTCCTGATTCAGATTCTGATTCATCATCACGACGTAATGGCGCTCTAAGTGCAGCACGTACTCTTACAGAAATTTCACGGAAATGTAGCACATTGTGGGAAGGCTCATTAATTCTAAAGAGCTCACTATTTCCTGCTAAATTCCATCTCACTGACGGTGATTCAGACATTGTTGATTCTTTGATGCGCGATGAAGATGGCAAGCATAACTTACGTATTACACAACGTTTGCGTTTGGATCCACCCAAACTAGAGGATGTACAGAAGAGAATCACTTCATCATCTGCTCACGCTATATTCCTTGGTTTGGCAGCTGCAACAGCTGCCGGAGCTGATGATGCAACAGGAGGTGTACAAACACGACCACTTCGGAATTTAGTTTCATATTTGAAGCAAAAGGAAGCAGCTGGTGTAATATCTCTTTTAAATAAAGAAACAGAGGCCACTGGAGTCTTGTATGCATTCCCACCATGTGATTTCTCCACTGAGTTGCTAAAGAGGACGTGTCATAGCGTTACCGAGGAAGGCCTCAAGGAAGACCATTTGGTGATCGTAGTGGTACGTGGTGGAGCAGCTTAAATAGAAAAAGGTAATTATTTAAATTTTTTTTTATTGCCTTGAAATTTTAACTGAGTATAGGTTGGCAAATACAAGATTCACCAGAAATGTAAAATATGTTTCAAATTGCAGTGTACTTTTTTTTTATTTAATCAATTCTTATATACGAACTATTCATTGGCTCTAACTTATATTGTGTTAGCCGTTAGCCATCAACAGCCTTTGATCAGCTGACCAATTGTATCATCATTGTAAATGTATTGGTGGAGCTTTGAGATTTACTCTCTCTTCTACTACTTTTATACTTATTCGTTCTGTTTCTCTGGACATCTATGATAAGCATGGACTAACTCTAAATTCGAACTGTCAAGGTTAATGACTAGATTAAACCTCAATGCAAAATAACTTTTTAATTCGCCTGGCATTAGGAAGTTCTCCCTCACTCATCTATTCATACATTTCAATTTTTGTCTTAAAATTCAGTCTGAAGATTGTTCAACTCCCTAAGGAGCACGTGATTTGGTAATCATAAGTCATTCAAAACTGGGTATTGCTATGGTGAAGGCCCTAGATCAGAACTTGAGCCAATGTTAGGCATTTTGCTTATTTCGTCAAAAATTCATTGACAAACTTCTCAATTCTGGCATGAAATCATTCAAACATGCGTGCTTTGCATTGGTAAATTAAACAAATGTGCGCCTCGTGAGTTAAGTAAAGGACTATTTTGGTGTTTTGCCGTCAATACATCATGCATATTGGCAGAGATTCTCATATAAAATATAAAGGGTATTTCAGAAGTCGCGCTTAGATGTTTTTGTTTTAAATAAAATATTTAAATGCTTAGATTTTTTCTGTTGGGAACTATGTAATTGCCGATTTCACAGGTACATAGATGTTTTTGGCCATGTTTTTTAAGGGCTTCTGTCAATGACATATTTTTTTCCTTTTGACATTTGTTAGCTGTCAGTCTTACTTCGTTTCAGACGCAAATTGCGTGTGTTTGTGCAAAAACGAGCATATTAGTCATATTTTACTTTTTTATTTCCGTAAAGGAAAGAACGCAGCGCAAGCTGCTAAAAAGTTACCTGATGTGTATGATGAAGAAGGCTTAAAAAAAAAACAGGGCGGGAATTGGTTTGACAAATTTCGGTCTTGAGATTTTTCACTGAAAGATGAACAACGACCAGATGAGCTTAATGATGATCAAATTAAAGCAATAATCGATTCGAATCGTCATGTATAACTGTATAAAACCTTTAAAAACTTGCCCTTTGGATTCCACATTATTTAAAAGAAATTAATTTAACGAAGCGCATCAACTCTTGCGATTTGCATCTTCGACACAATGAATCCGACCCGTTTTTGAAACGAAACGATGGCGATGAAAAATGAATTGTTTACAGTAACGTCAATCCAAAACGATCATGGTCCAGGCTTGATGAGCCAGCACAATCCACTTCGAAAGCTGATATCCACCAAAAGAAAATTTGGTGGGATTGGAAAGGTGTGGTGTATTTTGAGCTGCTTCTAAGGGATCAAATTGTTGGAGCTTGGGTGGGAAGTGATGTTAGGTACATCAACCATATAGTCCTGACCTTGCACCATCAAAATAAACTTACATAATTCTTTAATTGCATTAGAATAAACAATGATTTTACTTCCGTTTGCAATGAAATTTTCATACAAAATGCGTACTGGTCAAAAAAACACGGCCATCTAAGAATAAAAATTTAAGGCAGTCAAAATTCGACGGCTGCGGGTATAAGAAACAACGTCATGAAAGCATAGGCAAATATTGACAGTATTTTTTTAAATATTTGAGTTAAAAAAAAAAATATTGGTCGACCCCAACGTGGGTCTACGGTAAAATGTCCACCACGAGCAAGTCTACGTACATCAAAATTTTCAAGGACTCGCTCACACATTACCTCATTGAGTCCATCAATTTCGGTCCGAATATTATGTTTCAGTTGTGCGCTTGTTGTTGGCTTATCCAAATAGACCGCAGTAGCTTAAGGGGTTTTGACATGTTGTGTGGCTCATAGCTCCAACCTGTTGCAAATAAAGATCGTCTGTGTTTATTTCCTCAATTTGATGCCACAAAAAATCTTCAATCAATTGTCTATAGCGCTCTCCATTGACAGTAGCAGTTCTTTCATTTTCATTTTCGAAGAAAAATGGACCAAACAGTACATTTTTGTGGATGTAATGATTTCTCTAAAATTATTCGAGGCTTTCTTCTCCCCATATGCGACAATTTTGTTTGTTGACGAATCCATCCAATGTGAAATGAGCATCATCACTAAAGATGATTTTGCGTGAAAAACTACCATCATGTTCTAACAACCAATTGACAAAAGTTGTGCTGATTGCAAATGCAAACGTAAATACCCATTTAAAATACTTAAGTATTTAATAAAAAAAACAGTCGATGGATGAATGCCTAATGCCTAAGATCGTCGTGATATCGTTATTACACTACGATAAATAAAAAAAATAAAAACGACGAAATTTTGTTTCTGAAAAACAACTTTTTAGCTATCGAGAACGAAGCATGTTTTTCTGTTTCTCTTTGTTATTTTGTTTTGCCGTATGCGGTGTGTGGATAAGCAAATGACAACGATGCTGGTTTGAAACATACTTGCTGCATTAGGTGTGTATTGGCCGTATGCAAGGCCATGTATTTTGTTTCGCTTGCTTATATAAGAATCAACGGATTGTTGTTTCATTAGTCAAAATAAAACGTTTTGACTGACACGGTGTGTTCTTAGCCTACGTAGATCGAAACTGTGTACGACTGGGGCTCAAAAGTTAACCCAAAGTTAACTGGGGCAATTGAGTTAACCGATAATAATTTCCTTAATTCCTAAGCCCTTATACCTTCTCTCAATAACTTGATTCGACCAATTAAGGAGTAATTGTAAATTGTTAATATTTCACTTACCAATTGCCAACGATAACAGCAATATTAGAAGTATACATGAAAAAGAAATCCATCTCTTACTCGTTTTAATCCTTTGGTAAGCCTTGTCGAATTTTTCGGTTCATAGTTGACCATATACGAGTATTTTCAATAATGTTGATGCACGTGTAATCATTTTTGTTTTTGTATTACAAGAATCTGAATGTTCTAATTCATTTACAGACAAATTGCCTATTAGTGAGGACAGAATCAATAAACACAACTACTTTGTATTTTCCTGTTTTCACAGAACAGGTTTTTTATGTATCGTCACTTTCCAAACTATAGTAGAAGGTGGTGCAAAATTAATCATCCAATTTTGTTTTTGAATTACTTTGTTACTAAATAAAAAAAATGATTTTGAGTGATGGAAATCTTTCAAGTAACTCCAAAGAAAGGAGTTTGGGATGGTTAAATCGGGCGATCTTGCTACCAAATGCCAAATCTCCAAAACGGGAGATTACGCGGCCAGGAAACGCTTCCTTCCCAATATTCATTGTGGTTCGTGGGAAGTGTGCGGTAGCACCGCCTTGTTGAAACCACATGTTCACCAAGCCCCGCTCATCCAATTCCGGCAGTAAGAAGTCGTTTATCATGGCCCTGTAGCGTTCGCCAGTAACACTGACCGTATTGCTGATGGCATCCTCAAAAAATACGGCAGAATCAATCCGCCCGCGTGAACACCGCACCACACAGTGACTTTGAGCGGATGTAATAGCTCTTCGTGCATCGCACGCGGATTTTCAGTGCCCCAGAAAGAAGATTTTGCTTATTGACGTAACCGCTTAAGTTGAAATGCACCTCGTCGCTCATGATGTATTTCGACACAAAATCGTTCTCTTCGTTGCTGAGATTGAGGTTGGCTTTACAGTAATTCACACACGACTGACGGTCAGGAGGCATTAACTGCTGCATTGTTTGCACTTTGTACTTGAACATATGTAAGTCTTTCACTAAAATTCGCTTTAGGGTGCGTCTGCCCAATTGCGAAGCCCATCGTCTGGTTGATATTTCTTCGTTCTCAGCGATATTCTCGACCGAACAACCAGTACGGTGGCGGCCACGCCCTGCATGGTCTCCGGAATGTTTGCCTAGTTGGCGCGACACGATTAGGAAATCGACGTCGAAATTCACGCTGCGCTAACACCACCGACCGATTATTTGTCAAAAACATCGACACAATTATTCCACGCTCTTGCGGAGTATAGCGCTCAATTGCTTGTCTGTTTGTATACTGTAGCTGTCTAGTTCACAAATGTTAAATATGAGTGACTTACGACGCCATTTGCAAAAATTAGACCATCTTCCATCTAGGGTGATTAATTTTGCGCCAGCTTGTATAACATATCAAGAATGCTTCATGAATGCATGGAATCATGCCAGACTACCTAATTCTCCTGCATCCTGCATCACTCAGCTTCTATCAGAAAACTTTACTCTTCCCCAATCGTCAGCTATTTAATTTTGATATCTAATTTAGCCAGTGTTTTTTTTTGTCACTGGATATCGAGCTTAATTTTCTATTAAGCTTCTATTGCATAGTTCTATACTCTGTACAATAAAAGTCTGCAGTACATAGAAAATAAGATATTTGCCTCTCACTCTGGTTACTATGGAATGGATAAACACTTCGCTTTTGAAAGCTGTTATTGGGCTACGCGGTGAATCTGTGGAGGACATTTTGTTTTTATTATTTTTTTAACAGTTTACAATAAAACCGTATAATGTATAATAAAAATAAACTAATCCAAGGAAATTTCACTATTTTTGTCGTTCAAATCACCTAAATTAATTTAAATATCTACTGTTGCTATCTCGATGAAACCATCCAGATCCGTTATTTTAGGTTGAACGTGTAATTCAACGCTTTGGACAAAATTAATTTATAATTCTACTACTTGATTCCAGACTTCTTTTTACTTTGCATACGTTTTTGGTATCCTCACTAAGGGTTAAATTCTGGCATGGATTTGAATGTTAGTTATGGTTCCACGTCTCATCTTCAGCTAGAAATGCACCACGAACTTCTACTTCATTTTAACATGGTTTTCTCTTATCATTACTAGAAAACTAAGGATTACAATTGTACGAAATTTTATTCTCAAACTCGTGTTGTCAGATATTGTCATTACATAATTAAATAATTAATTAAATCTAAACTACGAGGGTTGTCTGAAAAGTTTCCGACCGAACAATGATACAAGACATTTTTTCTCAATTTTTTTTTTATTTTTCTACATAGTCTCCTTGTAACTCTACGCACTTCTCCAGCGATGCTCCCATCTCTCTAACCCGTCCAAAAAGTACTTGGCGTTTTTCTTTGCAAAATAATTGTTCACGAAGGTGATTGCCACCTCATTTGACGAAAATAAAGCTCTGTCCTCCGAGCGCAGTTTTTAGATGAGGGAACAAAAATAAGTCGCTTGGGGCTAGATCTGGTGGATAAGGCAGATGGTCAAGCAGTTCAAACCTTCTGCCTTCAGTTTGGTCAATAATGATGCGTAGTATGCTCCTGTAATGGTTTTTTCCTTTTGAAGATAATCGATTAAGATAAATCCTTTACTATCCCAAAAAACAGTCGCCATCACTTTCTCAGCCGAAAAAACAGTTTTTGCTTTTTTTTGAAGCCGGCTCGCCCTTTTTGCAGTCCACTGTTTTGACTGAATGTTTGTTTCGGGCGTATAATGGTGTATCCAAGTTTCATCTACAGTAATTAATCGGCGCCAAAACTGTGATTTATTGCGCCTAAACTGCGCCAACAGAGCGTTGAAAATGTTCATTCGAAAACGTTTTTGGTCTAACGTAAGCAAACGCGGCACCCAACGCGTGGACAGCTTTCTCATTCCTAAATCTTGATTTAATATGTAACAGTCACGTTCTTTGGACATTTTCATAACCTCTACTATCTCTCTCACTTTTATTCGTCGGTCGTCTAACACCATTTGGTGAACTTTAGCAATGTTATCGTACGAGGGGCGTTCAATATATTCTCGGTATCGATATGAAGGAAAATGCGAATTCAATTTAAATTGTTTTTATTTTTCAATATAATCTCCCTTATGGGGGGAGATCAATGCATTTGTTACATCTTGAGATAAGCTTTTTTTAAACCCTCAACAAAATAAATTTCCTCTTTCTCTGCAAAATGCCCATTTATTGCCGACTTGAGTTCTTCATCATCCGAACATCTTTTTCCACGAAGACATTTTTTCAAATCCGGAAACAGGAAATAATCACTAGGGGCAAGGTCTGGACTATAGGGTGGGTGTTGGATTTCTTCGAAACCACAATCTCGCGCAGCAGCCTTGGAAACTCGCGCCGTGTGAACAGGAGCGTTGTCATGAAGAAGCAACACACCCGCTGCGAGTTTACCCCGTCTTTTCTTTTTAATTTCCTCCCGCAAATTATGCAAAGTGGAAGCGTAGGATGTGGCGTTGATGGTTTCACCTTTTTTTTTTGTACTCAATGAGCAAGATTCCCTTTGAAAAAACTGTGGCCATGAGCTTCCCGGCAGACGGAGTGACTTTGAACTTCTTCGGGGGGTCTGTTCCTTTTCTATGCCACTGCATGGACTCTTGTTTGCTTTCAGGGTCATAGTGGTGGACCCATGTTTCGTCCACAGTAACAATTTGATCCATAACACCGTCCGCGTTCTCACTACACATCTCCAAAAGCTCTCTACAGCATGCGATTCTCAGTTTTTTCTGAGGCGCTGTGAGCATTCGTGGCACCCACCTTGCACTGACCTTTGAAAGGTTAAGATGGTCATGAAGAATGGTGTGAATGGTACCAATTGAAAGCTTGGTGATCTCTGCCATCATTTTCACCTTTATTCGGGCATCCTCAAGAACAAGTTTTTCGACTTCTTTGATTTCGACTTTCTCCCGTACAAGCAGTAGCCGGGGCGCCGGAGCGGTGGTCGTCTTCAATGCTCTCTCTGCCTCTCTTGAACTCACTTGACCACTTTTGCACAGTTGATAATGAAGGTGCGGAACCCTGGTAAACAGCCACCATCTCTTCATGAATAGTTTTTTGACTTTTTCCTTGCTTAGTGAGAAATTTAATTACAGCGCGATGCTCAATTTTCACCATCATCGTCTCAGTTGCCATTATGATTCTGTTTAACTAGAGATAAAACGCGAATTAATAATCACATTTATATGAAATTCTACATGAATGCACTAAAATAATAGTATTACTTGATAAATAATAATTTATATATACAACCACAGCTTCACCCCGATACCGAGAATATGTTGAACGCCCCTCGTAAATGGTTGCAGTTTTTGGACGTCTCGAACGTTCGTCATCTCCCAAGCTCTTACGGCCACGTTTAAATTCAGCTGCCCAAAATTTCACTGTGGTAAATGATGGTGCAGAGTCCCCATACACAGAGTCCAACTCATTTTTGATTTGCGTAGGCGTATTGCTTTTCAAAAACAAGAATTTAATAACAGCTCGATACTCAATTTTTCCCATTTTCACAAAAAAACACTCAAACGACTGTCAACTAAAAACTGTGCGCCCAAAATGACTGAAACTTCGGTAAGTAACTGTCAAAAGATGCACAACTAGCATTCACTAGCTTTTATTGACGAGTGCCGCCACCTTTATGTTGCGGTCGGAAACTTTTCAGACAACCCTCGTATATACCCAGTTTATCTGACAGCTCAATGTGCGTTGAAGCAGTCCACATTGGTTCAATACCCGTAGAAATGCTGGTGTTTATATGAAATTATCCAAAATGAGCGAGAGAAAATTGAGAGAAGTTTAACAGACAGCTGGTTGAACTGACACTTCACACTAACACTGGTACATTGTTCTTATTTCTTTCTCTTTCCAAAAATTTCGTTTGCAATCCCACAATTTTAAATACATAACTAATACCTGTCCGACGATGAAAGAATATGATATTTCAAAGCGGTTACAAATTTCCAATGCATCTTATAAGCAGGAATGAACGTATGCGTGTTGAATATTTCAATGCGGTTTGAAGTGATGTTTATTCGAGCGTATTGAACCAATGCGGATTGCTTCAAAACAAATTGAGCTGTCGGATAAACTGGGTAATAGTCATATTATTAAAGGATTAATTACGCAAAACCATCAAAATGGAGATGTACCCCCTTTTTGCTTAGTACGGCAGTATAGCTGACAAACGCAATCTGTTATCCACATGTGCCAATCTTATTTTGTTTAACCTCACATTCCACTAATATTATTATATTTCATCTATTTCTATTTTTTTCTTTTTTTCAGATAAACTTTGCTTTTAGAGGGTAGAAGAAAAGTTTTAAAGAACAAAAGTCTCAGCTCAATAAAGTAGGCGGTAGAGTATCGTATATCCTCAGCGGTATTTTTAATTATTTTTTTTAAATTTATATAACTTTAGCAATATATACATAAAACAAGTAGTAAACAAAAGGAAAAAAAGAAAAAAAAGAAAAAAAAGAAAAAAAAGAAAATGAGAATTATATATTATTACTAACCAACAAGTGAATATGTTTGTGGAAAATAGAAAAGATAAAAGATATCCAATGAGTTTATCTTAAAAGTTTGTAATTTGAATATTTTAAATGATAATTCATAACTATAGTGCAGTTTAGTGATTAAAAATTTCAAAATTGACCGACGACTAAATTCTGTTCCAATCGTTCCTTTAAACCTTTAAACAAATACGAAAATAAGACTTTTTTTTTGCTTTTATTTAATTATTATACTTTTTCTGTTGTGTTACTCTTTTTTTAGTTTCTATTTTGATCAGAGATAAATTAAGAAAAAAATTTAAAAAAAAAAAACCAAATATGATGTGCTTAATCATATTTGTCACGGCATGTTAGAGGTGATTATGATGGTTATCATGGTGAAAATGAAAATTTTATAAAAAATGAAAACGATAATGTTTTTGTGATTTTTGAATGTTGTGCATAAATATTCTGACAACGGTTTGTTGAAAAGTTCAGTTCTCAAAAGAAAAGAAAAATCTATTTCGACGGCATGCATTTTTATAATTATTATTATAATTTATTTATTTTTTTTTTTTTTGTAAACCAAAACAAAATGTTTGTTCATTCTACTGCCGCAAAAAGAAAAAAGGTGATGTGTTTCTGTTCTTCAAGTTTTATACCATTTTCAAATGTTGTACATCCTTAAAAGTTTTTTCTCACACAAATTTTAACCATGGCCAAGTGAAGATGAATAGAGAAAAAGAAATATAATTAAAGTTGCATTTGGTTTGGCCCAAAAGTTGTCGCTGCTGCCTAAAATGTTTGGTTGATGGTTTTTTTTTTTTTTTTTAATATATATATATATATATTATTATTATTATTGATTGTTGTTAAAATGTGAAAATTTCAAAGTGGGATCTGGAGTTCTGTTTTTCTCTGTACGATCCAGTACGATTCGATCCAGTTTCAGTTGTGAGAAAATTTGTGAATAAAATTAGAAACGTAGTTTCTTTTGCAGTTATTTAGACTTGCAATTCGCAGACAACTGAATGAAGTTCAGTTCAGTTCAGTTAAGTTTTTCACGGTGGTGTGCAAAAAATTTGATCCCTTAAGAAAAAAAAATGTAGGCAATATCAGAACGCCATGTAGCATTTGTTACAAAATTATTTTAGTTTGAAAGGTTTTGCAAATGTTACATTGTTTTCTTAATAGTTGCCAACCATGCATATGATTAATAGCACATGAAGATAATGAATATCTTTGCCCGTAGACAAATCAATCCATAGACATACGAGGAAAGAACATGAACACAAACATATTTTTGTAAAAGAAAATTTATTAAAACGAACTCTTGTAGTTTTTTTTTTTTTTTTTGTAATTATTTGGAACTTCTTCCTACGAGGAGAATCAAAAAACTATAGTTGTACGTGTAAGTTAATGTGCAAAATAGAGAGAGAATATGATTAAAAAATAAAATAAAATTGTGCTCCTCCATTTTTTTATAGATTTAAATATACCGGATATAAATTTATGAATAATAAAGTTAACCACAAAACAAATTTAACAAGTTTCGACTCATTTTCTTTTGGTTATTCTCTCAAGAGTTTTTGTGTTTATTTTCGCTATGAAGTAGTTTTTATTATTATTAATTTGTTTAATTTTGGTGATTTGTGTGTGCGTGCCGTGGGTAAGAGTTTGGCAACCAAAGTTATAAGCTTTCGGCAAAGGAAAGTGAAACATAATAAAAATAAAAAATGGAGAGGAAAAAAAGTGATTTCTGTGGGTGATATCTACGATGAGAGTGCGTTGCTAAGTCTGCTGAAAATGGCAATAATCCCGTGTATAGAGGTAATGTGTTCCATTAATAAAGGCAAACAAAAAGAATTCAGTAGAGGTTTGTGTTAAAAAAAAAAAATCTGTATTGATGCACACATGGAGTTTTTACAAATCATTTTTACTTGACTGAATTAAAATTAGTGTGTGCTTGCTTGAAAATATGAATCGCCCTAAAAAGAACACTTGTACTTCGAGAAAATCGTAACGAAAATGTGCACCATCTCACTGGTATTGAATCATTTTTTTCGTATCATCCCATTCACTTATTAAAAATTCTAGTAATGTTCACAATTTATCATATTTTACGCAATTTTATTATATTTTATTTTAAATTGTTGGCAATAACCCATGTTGAGTTAGGGAAATTGATATTTATTATTATTTAAAAGCGTACAGTATGTTGGCGTAACTATGTCTTTTAACTCTACCGGGGGTACGTTAGATTTAGAGAGTTAACAATGCCTGGGCGCAGGAGTATCTGTATCCGATGTCCTGTAATAGGCATGCGCTGTGTTCAGTTCATTTTAACAACTTAAAATTCTCCCCAACTAACCTAAGCCTTATTTATAGGGTTTTCCAATAAGGACTTGACAACTTTTTTTTTTTAAATAAAACGCAAACCATTTGAGATATTTTAAAAACTTTATTATCGGCTTGAATAACAATCAAAACATTTACGAATAGAACTCGACTTCGTTCATATGGCCACCGTGGGCACGTTTGCAGCGGTTGATTCGTTGGACCCAATTTTCAACGACTCGACAACACATTTCAGCTGAAACGGCCGCTATTACGAGTTCAATGCTGGCTCTGAGCTCTTCAACGTCGTCGGCGTGTTGGCATAAACCAATGACTTAACGTAGCCCCACAGAAAATAGTCAAGCGGCGTTAAATCGACTGACCCATTTCTTTAGATAACACGCTCACCGTACTTACACTTCAATAAATCGATTGTAGCGTGTGCTGTGTGGCTTGTAGAGTCCGACCGAACTTTCGGCTTCGGCCACATTCGGCTTGAATTTTCACTTTCGGCAAAACATTCGGCTTCGGCAAGAAAGGGCCGAAGGTTTTGCCGAAGCCGAACCATTTTTCCGCAATTAAACTATCATACGCACCGTGTTTCGGAGTAGATTTCGAGCAAGTCATTTCATGTTTGTTTCGTTTCTGTAGCAGGTAGCAACAAGGAATGCTAATATTTTTAATTATTGGGCCTCGAGTCCTAATACCTACTTGAAAGAAGTAGCTAACAAATATTTATCAACTCCTTCTACTAGTGTACCGAGTGAGCAATTATTCAGTGCTGCTGGAGAAATTTATGCTGATCGGAGGGCTAATTTGCAGGGAGAAAATGTACTAAAACTTTCGTTTCGTGCATAGGTATAATATTAAGTTATTTAATTTTGATTATTAATTCTACTTTATCGTTTGTTTTCTCATATTAGCTTTGTTTGTTGTATTTACGTGTTATCGAATGTACCTAGGCTTTTGGATTTTTTTTACTGGTTATTTTTTGTTTTTATTTCTTTGCTAAGCATTCATTTTGATTGATCCGTTTATGTGTTATTTAAAAGAGTCTACTGCAATAATTTACTGGCTATTTTGCTGTTTGTGTCTTTGTAAAATAAATTAATAAAAAAGAAAATATCTAGCGATCAATTTTATCAAACTGATATTTTAGGCTCTTTAGCATTTTGAAATACAATCTCCATTAGATTCGGCTTCGGCCGAAGGTGATGAAGAAACCGAAGTTCGGCTTCGGCCAAAAAATTCACCTTCGGTCGGACTCTATTTGTGGCATCATCCTGTTGAAACCACATGTCTTCCAAGACCATATCTTCCTAATCGGTGATCATGGCGCGATAACGTTGACCATTCACAGTAACGTGACGATCGTTATCGTCGACGAAAAAATATGGCCCAATAACGCCGCCGGCATGCAAACCGGACCAAACAGTTATTTTTTGTGGATGAAGTGGTGATTCATGAAGCACATGTGGATTTTCACCCGACCAATAACCCATATTTTGCTTATTGACGAACCCATTGCACCAAAAATGAGCTTCGTCACTGCGATCGTTTTGCGATGAAATTCATCATCTTGGCGCATCTTCTCCAGAACCCAATTGGACAACGTAAGTCGCTTCAAATGGTCCATCGGCTTCAATTCTTGAGTCAGTTTGATCTTGTATGGGTGTAAACCAAGATCCTTACGCAAAATACGCCATAATGTGGTCTGAGCGATGCCCAATTCTTGAGAACGCCGTGGAATTGACTGATTTGGATCGTTTGCTACGGACGCCTGAACGGCAGCGATATTTTCGACACTTCGACCAACCCGGTGTCTCACTGACACGGTAACATCACACCACGAATATGTAGACTAAAATTTTTGCACTAAACTTGTTATTGCCTGTCTACTAGGGGGAGAATTACGGCCAAAAATTGGAGTTAACGCTCTTAAAGTTGCAGTCACCGACTCCGAATTTCGGTAAAAAATTTTTATAATTTGCAGACGTTGCTCGTTCGTGTACTTTACCATGATGAAAATGTTGAGTTTACTGAATAAATTGACAGTGACAGTTTGATGATTAGTGAAAGAGTGCGTTCACAAATTAAATTCAAAGTTGTCAAGACCCTATTGGAAAACCCTTTATAACGCAATGTGGTCAATTTGGTTGAGGTAAATTCAAATACCTATACATATTAAAATAACGGAAAAAAGTAGTACTACCTATAATACTCCGACGAAAGGAGCTAGAAAGCAGCAAAAAAACTGCTACAAACTTCAGGCAAAAAGAGAATGAAACACAAGGCTGGATTTGCCAACATCTGTCTAATGTACAATACATGAATACTCAGGGTACAGAGGACAAAGACGACAACACTAAAGACCCCTTATACGCCATTGGCGACTTTAACGCTAAGCTAGGATGGAAGGGTATCTTTGGTGGTACTTTGGCGGAAAGTGTAGCCTACTCCGCCTCAGAAAATAGATTCAGGCTGAAAAACTTTACGGTATTCCAAAATAGAAAACAACGAGATTGTATACATATATACGGTCTTGATGCGAAGATGGGACAAAAGGGTCGTCCAATTTTATATTTAGAAGAGCAAATTGAAGAAAGCTACGCTGAATAATCTCGATTCTGCGCACATTAATCTGTTGAACAGAGGACCACCTCTGACTAGCGTACCACCCAAACATTGTGCGAGCAAAGTTAATGTAATCTGTTCACGTTGGAAAATTCTTTGGAAATTTGTTAGATCCTTGCAGTGACATTTCGTAAAGATATTGAACTAGGAATACAGGTATACCGACTGATTGCTATAAGGTAACAGATTGATATTTGGTGATGTTAGGCTCCAAGAAATTTTTGCAGCTTCAACAAGGTAATCTTATGATGTCTTTTTGAAGGAGTTCAGTGTATAGGGGTGAAAAAATAGCTTTAAGAATAGAATTTGGTATCGTACGCGTAGAAGGTGAGAGAGGATTGTTTAATAAACCTGTCAAGATCTACAAACTAACAGTCGTATCCCTCCTACAAGCATACAAACAACAAGCGTAAAATATGACCAATACTCTGATTAGCTGTATTTTTTATTTACAAGCTTGATACGTGACCATAGCCTATATTAGGAAAATCTTATTTTTTCGTCGTAAAATACTTGCGTATCCGCAGCCAATTTGTCATCCGCATAGATCTGGTCTCTTATAGATATTCTGTAGCGTTTCGTTTGGAACAAAGAAAGAGTTAGGTACGCAGCATCAAATGGCTGTCGTAACGGTTTCTACGGCTATTACTACTAATTCTCTAAAAATAAGTTTTTATCCCCCGTACGACCCAAACAGTGTCGATTTAGTGCTAACGTTTGAATCATTGGTTTTTGCAGATCTCTGAAAGCATTCTAAACGCAATTTTAACATCGCAAAATTATTCAACTCATCGCTTTTGTTTTTGCTGAATCTTGTCTATTTTTACATTTATTTGTTGCTTGCAACTTTGGTGGTAGCAGTGGTTATATTCATCGACTACTAAGGAATAGCGCCTAGAGGCTGTTTCAAATCACCGTGCAATTTCTTGCGCATGTGCCCTCTTGGAAGTGATCCAGATGAAATTCGAGCGAATTGATTGCACTGAGGCTCAGCGCGTACTGATTATGTGTTTGAATAGCATTGGATAATGTATTGTGTAAAAGATAAGAAGCCGGTATTGACAGATGCGAAACCAGAGTGTAGAGAGAATGCATATACGTGGAAGGCGTGCCCATTGTATATTTTTTTAGTGGAGTTGGCAATGACGATTTTATGGAAAGCACTCCCTTCACAATTATTGTGTTGAAAAGAATAAATAATGAAAAGAAGATATATGTGCTTATGATGCAAATGGGTTAAATATGAAAGGATTTGTGAAAGTTCAACCGTGTCGTAAATATAGGGTTTTCCAATAAGGACTTGATAACTTTTTTTTTTAAATAAAACGCAAACCATTTGAGATATTTCAAAAACCTTATTATCGGCTTGAAGTACAATCAAAACATTTATGAATGGAACTCGACTTCGTTCATATGGCCACCATGGGCACGTTTGCAGCTGTCGATTCGTTGGACCCA
The DNA here is from genome assembly GCA_949129095.1 of Volucella bombylans. Classification (NCBI taxonomy): domain Eukaryota; kingdom Metazoa; phylum Arthropoda; class Insecta; order Diptera; family Syrphidae; genus Volucella; species Volucella bombylans. The sequence continues at coordinate 175,381,109 of OX422141.1, forward strand.
ACTTTCAACGACTCGGCCACACATTTCGGCCGGAACGGCCGCTATTTCGCGTTCAATGTTGGCTCTGAGCTCTTCCAACGTCGTCGGCGTGTTGGCATAAACCAATGACTTAACGTAGCCCCACAGAAAACAGAAAATAGTCAAGCGGCGTTAAATCGCACGATCGAGGCGTCTTACTCTTCAATAAATCGATTGTAGCGCGTGCTGTGTGGCTTGTGTCATCACCCTGTTGAAACCACATGTCGTCCAAGTCCATATCTTGCAATTCGGGCCAAAAATAATCGGTGATCATGGCGCGATAACGCTGACCATTCACAGTAACGTGACGATCGTTATCGTCGACTAAAAATTATGGCCCAATAACGCCGCCGGCATGCAAACCGCACCACACAGTTATTTTTTGTGGATGAAGTGGTGATTCAAGAAGCACATGTGGATTTTCACCCGACCAATAACCCATATTTTGCTTATTGACGAACCCATTGCACCAAAAATGAGCTTCGTCACTGCGATCGTTTTGCGATGAAATTCATCATCTTGGCGCATCTTCTCCAGAACCCAATTGGACAACGTAAGACGCTTCAAATGGTCCATCGGCTTCAATTCTTGAGTCAGTTTGATCTTGTATGGGTGTAAACCAAGATCCTTACGTAAAATACGCCATAATGTGGTCTGAGCGATGCCCAATTCTTGAGAACGCCGTGGAATTGACTGATTTGGATCGTTTGCTACGGACGCCTGAACGGCAGCGATATTTTCGACACTTCGACCAACCAACCCGGTGTCTCACTGACACGGCAACATCATACAACGAATATGTAGACTAAAATTTTTGCACTAAACTTGTTATTGCCTGTCTACTAGGGGGAGAATTACGGCCAAAAATTGGAGTTAACGCTCTTAAAGTTGCAGTCGCCGACTCCGAATTTCGGTAGAAAATTTTTATAATTTGCAGACGTTGCTCGTTCGTGTACTTTACCATGATTGACAGTGACAGTTTGATGATTAGTGAAAGAGTGTTACAAATTAAATTCAAAGTTGTCAAGTCCCTATTCGAAAACCCTTTATCTTTTTCCAGTGAGCAGATGAGTAGCATGCGCTTCCAGGCTCTCTTTGCGCAGCTTTCCAATTGTACGGTGATTTGAAACGGACTATATGTTCAATCGCAGCCAATACTAAAGAATAGAAGAATTGATTTCTCTGTCGGTACCATCTTTTCAGCAAACAGTGCCAATACTCCGAAAGTAAAATCTGTCTGAAAAAAGCAGAAGATAATTTTCTCGCCGTTTGGAGTCAATAAAAAATCGTACGTTCTTTTCTCTTAGCAAATAATGACAAAATCAAGAAGCTATATGGAACGATTATGCGTTGGTTAATACCGAACTATCGCATCGTAATCTTCTTTTGAAGTCTGTTAACGAGTTTTGACCTTAAATCGGTTATCTGAATAAAATACCTAAAATTTGCTTAGGCATTTGAAGGCTATTACTGCAAAATGGGGTGAAAGTCAATACCGATCTTTGGAAATCTATAGTAAGGTAATAATCTCCTTTTATTTCTTCCAAAGCTTTCTTACCATCTAGTTTTCTATATCCGTCCGATTGCACTTTTTAGGAAAATGTTTGTGCAACATTTTCTTCCACCTATCCATAAAACCACACTTCCATTCTATCTAGATTCTCGGTCATGCAATACTTTATGTTAGAATATCCAATATGTTTTAACTGTTTAACTGCATTTTTTTATATCCATTGGCCGTTTAGAGAGGTGTGCTTTATGTTTGTGTCGTCAAAGCAAAAACACAATTTTTACTATTTATTAATGTATTAATTTATTTTATTCATAGAAATCTACTGCTCTATATTTTGAAGTGGGCAGTTTCGAAACAATTTTGTTCAATACCTAATGTCGTACCACATTTCTTATAGCACCATTTTGACAGCTTGTGGCAAATAAGAGCAAACCACATACCGAGTGAAGTGCAATTGGGTCGTGAGGTTTTCTGCTGCTAATTGGTGTAACTAACACGAATTGATGTAACTACCACGAATTGTTCTTGCATAGGTTCAGCATGTGTGTGAGCAAGGTCCATCACCATTTTTCTCCCCGGATACCTATGCGGTAAGTGTTTACGCTTTGATCGTTTAGATATACGAGTACACCCTCCATTCCACTATTCTACTTTTTGAATTATAATGCCTGCTGAACATCTACAACACATTGCTTTGCTTTATACCATCTTTTGACTCTTGCTTCTAGCTTTATAAGATCATAGTTTGAAATCATGGCACAGACGCTATTGTCTATCCGATACGTTATCGGGACATCATTCTGATGATCGAATCAATAGTCATAAGACCCTCTTTTATCCCCTGATTGCCTTTTTACTTTCCAATGGACAATTCTTCATCCTATTTTCTCTCAGAGTACCAGTTGCCCGAACACCCAAAGCTCTGAGCTTATAAATTAAACTTATAATATTGAGAAATAGTTATCAAAAAATACCTGATGTTAAGAAGGTACCTGAACATGCTTCAGTAGATGTAAGAGAATTAGAAGCATTACGATTTACATTTTTGCCACACACAGTATGTATCAAAAACATAGCAATACCCAGTTTATCTGCACACCATCCAATTCCTGCATCTAAACCTTACCGGTTTGCCACTGATAAACTATTTGGATGGGTGATGACCGAAATATTTCACCATGACTTCATCTATGAATATTCTGTCATGAAATATTCCCCACTGTGTAAACTTGGAACCAGGGGCGTCTATGAGTGGTCGTAGTTTGAAAATCTTGTCAATTTGGGAATTATCAGAAAAGTAAATGTTACGTTTTATCCCCAAAAAAAAAAAAAAAAACAGTTCCTCGACATGTTCTTGGCTACAAGATGGATCTTCATCCAATGACCAATAGCAGCACTCCTGAGGTAATGTATAATAGCCAGGAAAGAAGGTCTAATGACGGGAAAAATGGTTGTTCAGGGAATTTCAAAGGGCTCATCTACTGCAGTGTAAATCGAATACTTGATACAATGGCTCTTTGAGACCATAAGTTGTCCTGTGATTATTCGGACGAAAAAGATAGACAGATCTTAAATGCCACGGGTTGATGTTGGATGGGATTTGGGAGAGTATTGTGGGACAGTCGATGATGCCGGTTAAGAGTTTGGTTCATCCAAAATGTCAGCGGACTCCCGACGTTTTTCCAAAGACAGGAGATCGAGTAGTTTGAGTCGATTAATATAGGGGGGTAGAATATTGTGGTCAGCCCATGGTAGCCCACGTAATGCGAATCGCAGAAATCTCCGTTGGACAGCTTCAATGCGCAGAATATGTAAATCGTAGTAAGTTAATCGTATCTCGCTGATGTACTCGAGAAGTGGACGAACAGAGGTTATGTACAGGGATTTGGTGACATAGGGGTCGGAGAATTCTTTTGACTATTGTTTGACAAATCCGAGAGCGAAGTTAGCTTTTCTAATTACGGAGTCAATATGGGTGCGAAAATTGAGCTGTATATCACAAATGACACCCAAGTCCCGCATTGAAGTAACTGCAGCTACTCTTTGAGTTGATAAATAATAGGTGCCTGTTGAAAGTGTTAAACGGCTCCGGGAGTTAGAAATAGCTTGGGAATGAAGCTCGAGAAAGTTTTTATGGCACTATATCGAGAACCTATTAAGATCATCTTGTGAAGTTTGAGAGTCAGAGAGCTGTCTATAGCTTTTCATATCATCGGCATAAATAGATATGTGGGACTGCTTTAGGACGTCAACAACGTTAATTGTCAAAATAAAAATTAATAACCGAGATGACTGCCTTGTGGAACATCCGAAGTGGCGAGAATTGGGTCAGAAAAAATTGAACGAAAATGGACAAGATAGTAGCGTTTTCTAATGTAGGAATTAATCGAAGAGGTCAGTCTAGGTTCCAAACCAAGAGCTTTGAGTTTGAATAGAATTAACTTGTGCGAAATTTTATCAAATTCATTACTGAAGTCCGTGAAATCAATTTATTTCCCTTGCTCTAAGGCGCACAGTGTATTAGAATAGAAACAAACTCAATGAGGTTGGTGATCGTTAACCTGCCTTTCAGAAGACCATATTGGTTGGGTACAAATATAGATAAATACAGACAAAGATAGTTTGAAAATACTAGAGAGGGGATTAATTAGATTATCATCAGAAGAAGAAAAATCGTCTTTCAGTTTATGTATTTTGTCTAGTAACTGCGCTGAAGTAATTTCGACTAACAATGGAGATATTTGACAACAGTTGTTTAGGTAAGAAATGTATTCAGGATCGGGGTCATCAGATTGGGCCGAAAAGGATTGACTAAAGAAAATCGCAAATAGATTAGCGATTGTTGTTGAGTCATCCGAAGACATATTAGAAAATTTGAGAGTTGATGGATAGCAATCTGATTTTTTTTTGTGTTAATAAATTGAGAGTATGTTTTTTTCATTTGGCTGAGATATCTTTGGTAACAATGTCCAGCAAGTTTTGTTGGTCAAAGTCAGAACCAGATTTATCGTATTGGTGCCGTAACCTGTTATTACCTCTCATTACGAAGTGCATGAAGTTCTTTGTTATACCAGGAAGGAGATGACGAAGGATTTCTGCGTCGAATAAAAGGAGTAGTTTGCCTTATACAGCGGAAGATCTTATCGTAGAAGAAACTACAGCGGAATCTGCGGTTACGTTACTGTTTTGTAGAAACCAAAGTCAACATTTTTAAGAAGATTGTTGAGCTTAGTGTAATTGGTCTTACGGAAATCGAAGTGGAAGAAAGTATCATATGAATAGATAACGCGGAGAGCTGAGTGGAGACGGTATAATTTCGAAAGAAGACGTTCACACGTGTCAGATGTAAAGATCAGATCTAGTTTCCGATCCATGAAGTTAGAGATTGGGTTTATTTGAAAAAGGCCAGAGTTTATGACACAATCTGTGAAGATGATTTCTTTGTCAGAACCTGCATTTGTAGCAACAAGATAGGATTCTTCATTCGAGTGAGTCCATGGAAGATGGGTGAGATTAAAATCACCGAGAACAATGATTTCATCACATTAGTCGCGAGCTGATAACTGTGTATTGGTTGGGAGGGGCGAACATAGCAACAGAGTATATAAAGTTTGTGTTTGGAGGGAGTAACTTTAACACAGATGAATTCGAAATTGGCGAAATTGGATGACTTTTTGAGCTCAGAGTTCAAACGAACTTTGATTGCCAGAAGGACACCTCGTCCTATAGAATCATCATTGTTTTCAGGTGTGAATAGTTCCGAATCCTTGATATTAGATATTAGATTAGTCTCGGTTAAAGTAAAAATATCATACGGCAGCTTTTGAGAGTTGAGATAAATAGAAGACATTTTGGTATTAGAGTGTTGGAGATGCAAATACGTTTAGAAGAGACATGAGAGGCGTATGAGGAGAGATATTGAAATTGTGAAAATCGGCAAAAATTCGTCGAAGATCTTTGGGATCAGTGGGGAGTTGTACCATTGATGAATATAGAATCAGGCTTATCGTGCAAGTAAGCAAGATAAATTCGCACGTGTTGATATAGCCGACGGTCCCTCAGGCGGGAAAGGACATAGCGACCGTCATTTCCCACATCGGCTAGCTTCTTGGTTAGTTTAACTTCGGGAGGAAGCTAGGGGTCACAGAATTATGGAGGTTGGGATTTCAATAGTATTAAGAGGATGAAGGAGGATTAAGTGTGTGGGAGCCGATAAAATTCGGATAGGGGGTGGAAAGTTAGGGAAGTTTAGGTTGTGAGGTTTGGATTTTTGTAGGAGATGGGTTGGGTGTAATATTAAAGGAGACGTTTTAGTGGGAGAGATTTTGTGGGGAGGGAGACATCTTTATGCTCTTTTGGGTGGATAACATGAGGAGGGGGAAGCAAATGATTCTGTAGAGAAGCCGAGGGAAATAAGCCAACCTTAAAACTCCAGTTGGGGTCTCGATGGGACGATTTGGATTGTATATTTCTCTTAGGGCTATCTTTAGGGTTGCGGTTTTCAGGTGGTTTGGTTTGGTTGGGAGACTTAAGGGTATGAGCGGAGTTAACCCTTAAGAGTTCTTTTGTGCTTGGTCTGGTTGTCTTTAAAAATCTGGACCTTCATTCCATTAAGTTGGAAGATCTCTGAGGATGGGTTACGAAAAAGCCATTCGTATTTACGGGGAATGTTGAATTTGAAACACAAGACTTTGATATATTGGGCGATGTGATTTTCTGGCCGTTGTCAATGGTGATTTTAAATCTGCCCTTAAAAAAGTTCACAAGCCAGATTGAGTCTGTGGTTACAGATAAACAGTCGAGAATGAATGTTACACCCTCAGACTTGTTGTGGTTGTCGAGTTTTTTGAAGATGTTGTTTCTATTCCGATGATGTCCAGGAAGTACCAAATCGAGTTTCGGTGGATGGACTGCGATTGGTTGAGTTGGAGATGAAGAGTGAGGTGTTGGTAAGGATGTCTCAGAAGCTACGATGACAGCGTTGTCGAGCATTTCAGTTAGATTGGGGCTGGAGTTATACAGGAAGATCGTCAATTTTGTTGAGCATCGTTCTAATGTCATCAACGATATCGCCAAGAAGTAGATGGGATGCTGCAACGTCGTGAGCTAATGATGGATTTGGTGGAGGAGCACTTGAGGTTGATGAACCTTGGAAATAGATATCAAGGTCGGATTTTAAGGCACTAAGAGTGTCAGCAATAGACGGAAAATAAGACTTAAGTGCAGATTTCACGCTGTTATCATTAACGTTTTTAATTGTATTAATTTTGGAAGTTGGAGGGTATCTGTCAACTGTTTTTCGGGAGATTTACACTTTGTTTTGAAGAGGTTGGTTGATTGTTCTACGACACTTGAAAGGTCTCCAACATTTCTCATAACATCATCGAGTTTGGAGAACTGGTTTTGTAGTCTCTTGGAGCAAAGTACGTTTTCCAGCCAATATTATTTATTGAGCCGCTGAGCCTTTTTTTGTGGCGAGTATAATGTGCGATGTAGAGATAACTTTACACTCATCACAAAAAAAGAAAAAAATTGCAACTGTGGTCTTTCAGATATACAATTGATCTTTTACTTAATCCAACACAAAGACTTCCCACGGAGGCCACTGGGAGAAATTAAAAATAATTCGAAAAAACAAAGGTAAGAAATAGAGTAGTGCACGTCCATTTGATTGGAAAGGCAAAATTGGCAATTTGGCATGCAATATGTCGATTTCCTCACAATATTTGATAGCGTTTATCGGATTGGTCCTTTCGATGTCCACCAAATTGTCACCATAACCTTTTTTGGATGAAGATCGGCCTTAGGGGTGTGTTTTGGTTTTTCATCTGCTTCCAACCACTGCCCAGGTCTTTTACGATTATCATACAGTATCCAGTTTGGTTTCTTAATATAAGCGATGAGCAGATTTCCAGGTGACGTAGTTTTTGGGATTCGTTCAGATCATGGAGTACCCACTTATCGAGTTTCTTTACCTTTCCTATGAGAGAAAGGTGTCGACTTATTGTCATTGGGGATACTCCCATTCTTTGTGCAATCTCCCGTTGCTCTTAACCCGGCGAGAGTGTGGTGAAAAAATGTAACATGGAGTTTGTGGCTGGGTATGACATACCCAAATACAAAATACCTATAAATATTGTAATAATAAATATAAAATATTTAAAAAATGGTATTTTTTTGTAAAGAGTATATAATAATTAGTTGCAAATGAAACACATGTAATATTTTAAGAATTTTTATCCTTTTATCCACGTATACTGAAAAAAACTGAATTCACTAAACTTTTAAATCATAATTTGCTCACATTCAAAGTAGCCCGTTAAACTAACAAATTTTTCTTCTTAATAAGTAAAAAATCAATAAAATATAGATAATTTAACAGAATAAAACAAAAAAAATAATTAACATGTTCCAAATCATACATATTAAGAACTGGTGTCGGAATCGTAACAGTCCTTACATACAAATATTGCATGTTCCATACATATGGCCTTTCCACAGGTTGTACATGCGTGTTTTGTTTTCCGATCTTGTTTGGTTGGACAATCACGACATCTGATATAGCGACTTGTAGCATTTTGGGATGTTGAGGGTAGAAGTTCATTGATTTGGGATGATATTCTCTGTCGAATGTACGTTGGAATATTTCTTTGATTTTTTCGCAATCGTAGATGTTCATAAACCAATTTTAGTCCCAAATTACGAATAAATTCTGTTCGTTTGGTGTTGTTGTTGTTGTTTTCCCGAAAAATTATGTTTGCGTTTATAGCAGCTATGTTCAGCATCCCATAAAATATTGTCATCGGCCAGCGCTTGCTGTTACGCGAAACACTGTAAGATGCGCACAATTCATCGACAACATCTACTCCTGCTTTTGTTGAGTTATAAAACGTAATCACTTCTGGTTTTTTCTGGTGTCCTGTGGTATTATCAATTCTGTCATCATGATGTAAAGTAGACATGAGTATGACTACTTTATTCTTTTTAGGAGCATACGACACCATAGATATGTCCTTTTGAAAGCAGAACAAAGAACTTCCCGGTTCCCTTCCAGTCTTCAAAAAAGCGGCCGGGATACATCTTTTATTTTTCCGAACAGTTCCAGTAGAAGTAAGCCTGTGCTCAACTAGTAGATGCAACATCAGTTCGTAACTGGTAAACCAGTTGTCAAACGTCAAATTGCGGCACGACCGGGATATGGGCTGAATAAGTCTTTCCACTACATCAAAGGCCGCGTTGCTGATAGCATACGGTCCTGCATGTTGCTTTCCTGTATACACTTCTAAATTATAAGTGTAGAAAGATGTTGCATCTACAAGGCTTTGTATTTTAATGCCATACTTCGCAGGTTTATTTGGCATATAGACACGAAATTTGCATCGCCCTCTAAATGCTAATAGCATCTCGTCAATCGTCATATATTCATGAGGAATGTAAGCTTCTTGGCAGCATTGAACAAATTGATCAAAAAAGGATCTTATAGGAGCCATGTTATCATTTTTCTAGCGCTCTTCCCTCGTTGATTTGTCATCAAAGCGAAAACAATTTTGCAAAAAGTAAAATCGTTGAAGTGACATGGTTGTACGGAATATATCCACTCCTGTTCCATCCGTTCTCCACAAATCTTTGAGACTCTGGCGGTTTGATTTATTGAGACCAGCAATGTATAGCAAACCAAGGAATGCATCCAGTTCCGTAGCTGTTGTTTCTTTCATATGTAATATTCCAGTATCTTTATGCTTGGGTTGTCGTATTTTTATTTCTGCGTTCGTGTATGTCAATATGACACCTTTCATTTCCTTGGTAATAAAAATATTCCAGCATTCGGTTTCAGTCTTCGCTTCTTTTGCTGTTCCTTTTGCTCCAGCCTGAAAATTTACTATGTTCTCAGCACGAGTACGTACATTTGTTCGTGGAACACGTTTACTCCATCTTTGGTTATCCTTCGACGTATAGTGTGGCGCATGCACTTGAACAGATGAACGTAGCAGTGTTCTGAGAACTGAGAGTGGAATATTGTCTTCCGAATCATCAATTTCCCCTCCCTCGACTTCGCCTTGATCACTAACTTCCTGTTCCGTATCAGTTTGAAGGTAGCGTTCACTGCAATGGTCGGATTCTATGTCAGAACTCGACTCGACCGAAGTATCTTCTAGCACTTCTTAAAACATGGACCAAAGTCGCCTTTCTCTAGTTTCGAAATCCATTTCTTAATCAAAGACTAAAGAAAAAAAGAGAACAAAAACAAAGAAAACTAAAACAACAATAGTTAATTTTGGCGCAAAATGCATACACCAACTATGTGGCAGGGTATTACATACCCAACAGATGTTTGCACACGCTTATCTTGAACAATGGCTATCGCGACACTGCGAACACAATACTACCCCCTCTTACATAATTATAACTCCAGCTACACGAAACAACAATGTGTTTGTGTGCTCGGTTAAAAAAATACAGTTATTTAATTAACAGGGTGGGTATGTCATACCCAGCCACACTCTCGCCGGGTTAAAACATCGTCGTCAACTAACGTTACCGGCTTCCCATGTGTTTCATTTTCATTGCCAATGACGCATTATGTCCTATTTTAAACTCGTAAAGAAAGAGGGTACGAATTTGAACTGCCCACAGCATGGTAAATAATTCTTAGAAAAAAAAATAACGGTACTTGTAACGAAACCTAAAATTCTCACAAGTCAAGCACACGTACCATTTTATATTATAAAAAAAGAAAATTTTACGTTCTGGCACAGATGTTCACTCGAGGACTTCTTATTTGCGACTGAGCGAAAATCGGACATTTCATGTGGTACAACCCAACCGCCTGCTTTTATCCGAAGTATTGGTAGACGTTGATGGGTGTAATGGTGATTGCGTTCTGTTCCTGGATTGGCCGATTTGGTCCTTTTCCTTGGCCACCTAGATCTCCTGACCTAACGTCAATAGATTTTCTTCTCTGGGGAGACTTAAAAGAAAGGGTTTATTTGACTGAGATTTCAAGTTGGGAAGATCTCCAAGAGAGAATAAATACAGTGTCAGAGGAGCTAAGAGGCATTTTACCAAACATTAGCTTGCAGTCTGAAATCATCAAACGGGCATCCAAAGACAAGGGCAACATTTCGAAAATTAACTATAAAAGGGCTTTGAAATCTTAAAGCGTAACGGTCCTTCTTAGGAACACAAAACCTATTTAAAGGGATATTAAATTTATTTTGTGACCCATTTACCTGAATAAAATAAACAAAATATATAAAAATCGTAGATAAGGGCGGGTCAATAAGTCCGTGACTTTTTGAATTTCTGACCTCTTTACTGAAACAGCAACACTCCTCCTGTCAACAGGCATTTGTCAGTTGACTCCTGTCAAAATTTAAACTTGCTGCGTCAGTTAGTTTGTGTTTGACAGCTATTTTTATCAGACTACTCACTAATTTGAGGAGAAAATGGAAAAAAGTGAATTTCGTGTGCTTCACTTCACAGGAAGGTTTGGCGTTGTTTAATCGCAATATGGAGGAGTTTTTGCGCCGTTTTGTAACCGTGGACGAAACATGGATCCATCACAACACACCAGAGAACAAACAACAGTCAAAACAGTGGGTTTCTAAGGGTGAATCGGCGCCTAAGAAGGCCAAGGTGGGTTTGTCAGCCAATAAAGTTATGGCGACTGTTTTTTGGGATGCACGCGGGATAATCCACATTGACTACCTTCAAAAGGGAAGAACAATCAATGGGGAATATTATGCCAACTTACTGGACCGATTCAATGACGATTTGAAAAAAAAAACCGACCTCATTTGGCCAAGAAAAAAGTTCTTTTCCACCAAGACAATGCAAGGGTGCACACATGTGCAGTTGCCATGGCAAAAATCCATGAATTGGGCTATGAATTGCTCCCTCATCCATCCTATTCTCCAGATTTGGCTCCGAGCGACTACTTCTTGTTCCCAAACCTGAAGAAATGGCTTGGTGGAAAAAGATTTGACTCCAATGATGAAGTCATCTCGCAAACAAAGGCCTATTTTGAGGACCTCGACAAATCATTTTTTTTGGAAGGGATAAAAAAATTGGAGAAGCGTTGGACAAAGTGTATAGAGCTCAAGGGAGACTACGTTGAAAAATAAAAATATTTTTTTATCAAAAAATCTGTGTTGTATTCCAAAAGTCACGCACTTATTGACCCGCCCTCGTAATGAAGAGAAGACTCCAAACAATTTAACAATTAATAACTGTGACATACCGTGGGCTAATTACGTCAAGTAGCTCGGGGTGTACTTAGACCCGAAACTAACTTTCGGTATACATATTGTAAAATGTTTGTGTGGATACAAATGATAGAACTTTTTTTTTCCTATACAAATCCCTTTATTCAGTACAGTTATACTTCACTATTTAATTGTTTTTCTCAACCGATTATACTTTTCTTATCTTTTACTTAAACCACTTAATCACTTAGTTGAGCGCAAAAACACACATTAAGAAACTGCAGATACCACAAAATAATTCTTAAAATGCTGAAACCTCCTTGGGACTTTTCAACAATGATTTTACATGAACAAGCTGGCATAATTCAAGTTGCCAGAAGAATTAATACTCAATGAGAAGTTTTTTTCGAAATATCTAGTTGTTGAAAATACACTAGTTACTGAGCTTACTCCACTCTAATTACATAGTCCTTTATATTAATTCTTTTCTGTGCAATATTACGAGTACGTATTTATTTTTTGTTTATTAATTATTATTACTTATTATTTATTATTTACTATTCATTATTTATTCATTACTTATTATTTTTTGTTGTTGTTTATAATTTATTATCTGTTGTTGGTTGTTCATTATCTACTATTTATCATAATTGCATAAGCTCATTTGTATCGTGCATAAATATACTATTTAATTTATATACATTTCTTTTCATCTTTTAAATAGAGGTTTTTTCTTATAGTTTTTCCTCTGACATTATTATTATTATTACAATTATAAACAAACGTATAAAATAAACGATTTTTGCAGTAGTAAGATTTATAATTTATCATATCTCTTATACTATATAATATAAAGTATCTATCTATCTGATGAAAAGAAGACTAAAGTTTTGATAAAGTTAAACTAAAAGTTGAAAATTTCGAGATAAACGCATTTTTCTGATGAAATTGGTCCAACGATTTTTCAAAATGTTAGCTTTAAAATGCCATAATTTTGGCTGGCGTTCATCGAACTCGACGAAATTTTAATATTTTATGCACACTGAAATTCTCTTTCAAAAATGTGCACAACGCTTTCTTAAGCTGAATCCATTAGAGAGCTACGGCCTTTCAAGAAGTTTTACCTAGAAATCAAAGGTTCCTCACTTTAACGGCCTATAACTTGGAAGGGGCTGCAAATAGACCTCTCTGCAATATAATGTTTTGTTTGCCATAACTTCAGGAATCTTCAGCTATCAGGACGAAAACCTAAACTAGGACACCCTGTGTGTATGTGAGAATTTTGATTTATCTGTGCAAAATATGCTCATTTGTCTTTTTTAAAATTAAAAAGCTTCATAAAGCAGAAAAAAGCTGTATACCCGTCTTTCATACACAAAATCATATTTATAGAGGGTGTTCCGGACAATGTGTCAAAGACCTTAAGGGTAGATTCACTTACATATTTTGAGACAAAATAATTGTATGGGGTTGCGGGGGAGGGGATATGTATCACCCTCCGAAATACAGAGGTTTTAGGCAAAGCCTTCTTCTGATTTTTCTTGAAAAAAACTATGTTTTCGGGCGCGTTCCACATGTACAGCAAATTTATTTTTATTTTATTTATTTGCTTACGAACCTATTTATGTGAAAATGACCTTTCAGGAGTACAATCGAATAGCTCAGAGTGCTCTGTTCCGAAAGAGAAAAAGCTTCACACATTATCAGATAAATAAAATTATTTCTGGCCTTACATTTGCATCGGTTCCTTAAACTTTTTTTTCAACGACTTAAGGGACACATTTCTAGACTCCCCACAACATTTGCAAGGAGTCGTTCAACATTCGCTTCGATGCAGTTAGTGCCACGTCGCATAGTTAAATTTTCAGGTGGATCTACAATGCAAGATTTGTAAATTCACTAGATTAACAAATGTTTTGAGTAATCGAAAAAAAAATATTTAATTTGGATCAATAGTTTTGCTTGTAGAACCAGTCAAAGTTGAGTAATTTTTAAAGTCACCTAAAAGTTGATTTTTTTTTTTTTTTTTTTTTAGGTTTGAGTGTAAAAAGTAAGCAAAGGATTTAAAAAATCATTTCTTTTTCGTTTTGTGATATACCTCTTCATTTGTGAAATAAAAAATGGACGCAGTTTTTTTTATAAATTTTTTTTAAACTATTTAATTTAATGTTTTTTGAAACACTCTTTTCGGCGTACTTTTTAGACTTTAGGTGGAGTTTATGTATTTTTTTAAGGAAAACTATTTGAAATTTAGGATTGGGAGTTTAACTATCTAATAGTATACACATTTAGAAATATGTAAAATTTTATTAATTTAAAAATATCAAATATATACAAGGATATTGTAATGATTCTTGGAGCGTCGTAAAAAAATCTGCGTATACGGTACTCATTGGCGTTTCTTCAAAAATCATCGGAAAAAAAACCAAAAAGATTATTAAATTAGATACTATAATCTAGTGCTTGTTCTAGCAGACAAAATGGCGGACGTTTGAATATAAATATTGATTTTTGAACCAAAAATTAGTTATTATTTTGCCTATAAAAAAACTAAGTAACGAAAAAAAAACATCAAGGCAATCGGTTCATTGGTTTTCGAGAAATTTTAGTTACCGATTTGAAAAACGTGGTTTTGAGAAAAACGCGTTTGAAAATTTGAGAATGAATAAATCATGAAATTTATCAACTTACACGAATTCATCGATACCAGACCCATAGGCAAATAATAACAGTCATAAGATATTTCCATTATACATATAGCCGAGCACGTTCAAAATCACAATAGAATCATAAAATAGGGCTAGGGACGCTCTGTTGGAAGGGTCGCTCGCCGCTACTTGCCTCTCGGTTCGACGCCGCAAAACTCGTTTCACTTTCTCGGCTGTAACTTGCTTATTTATCAAAATATTCACTTGGCGTTTTCAGCACATATTCTTGAAATTTCAAAAAAACAATTGATTTTTTCGACTATGGTAGGTGTATAACTCCCCTTAAAAAAAGGTCCGAAACTCAACAGAAAATGTATTCCTACATATGCATACCTATCATCGTAACCGGTCGGAGAAAATTTCCGATCAGAGGATTTATTTGCTTCATGGTATCCGAATCGTAAACGAAATATAGACGCGTACCGACGCAAATATTTGACAATCAATGTGAGAAAATAAAACCTTTCCAAAAAAAAAAGGGTTTTCCAATAGGGACTTGACAACTTTGAATTTAATTTGTGAACGCACTCTTTAACTAATCATCAAACTGTCACTGTCAATTTATTCAGTAAACTCAACATTTTCATCGTGGTAAAGTACACGAACGAGCAACGTCTGCAAATTATAAAAATTTTCTATCGAAATTCGGAGTCGGTGACTGCAACTTTAAGAGCGTTAACTCCAATTTTTGGCCGTAATTCTCCCCCTAGTAGACAGGCAATAACAAGTTTAGTGCAAAAGTCTACATATTCGTTGTGTGATGTTGCCGTGTCAGTGAGACAACGGGTTGCTAGAAGTGTCGAAAATATCGCTGGCGTCCGTAGCAAACGATCCAAATCAGTCAATTCCACGGCGTGCTCAAGAATTGGGCATCGCTCAGACCACATTATGGCGTATTTTGCGTAAGGATCTTGGTTTACACCCATACAAAATCAAGCTGACTCAAGAATTGAAGCTGATGGACTATTTGAAGCGACGTACGTTCTGCGATTGGGTTCTGGAGAAGATGCGTCAAGATGATGAATTTCATCGCAAAATCATCTTGACTGATGAAGCTCAGTTTTGGCGCAATGGGTTCGTCAATAAGCAAAATATGGGTTATTGGTCGGGTGAAAATCCACATGTGCTTCATGAATCACCACTTCATCCACAAAAAATAACTGTTTGGTGCGGTTTGCATGCCGGCGGCGTTATTGGGCCAGATTTTTTCATCGACGATAACGATCGTCACGTTACTGTGAATGGTGAGCGTTATCGCCCCATGATCACCGATTATTTTTTGCCCGAATTCTAACATATGGACTTGGACGACATGTGGTTTCAACAGGATGATGCCACAAGCCACACAGCACATGCTACAATCGATTTATTGAAGAGTAAGTATGGTGAGGGTGTTATCTCAAGAAATGTGCCAGTCGATTGGCCGGCTCGTTCGTGCGATTTAACGCCGCTTGACTATTTGCTGTGGGGCTATGTTAAGTCATTGGTTTATGCCAACACGCCAACGACGTTGGAAGAGCTCAGAGCCAACATTGAACGCGAAATAGCGGCCGTTTCGGCCGAAATATGTGGCCGAGTCGTTGAAAATTGGGTCCAACGAATCGACCGCTGCAAACGTGCCCGCGATGGCCATATGAACGAAGTCGAGTTCCATTCATAAATGTTTTGATTGTACTTCAAGCCGATAATAAAGTTTTTGAAATATCTCAAATGGTTTGCGTTTTATTTTAAAAAAAAGTTGCCAAGCCCTTATTGGAAAACCCTGTAGTTAAAGAATCATGGATACCGCAGCGATATTTTTGGAAGGAGAAAGATATGAACAGAGAACATTAAGCAAGGAAAAAAGAAGATTTTTGAAAAATGTATCAAATATTTTCGAACTTTCAGATGCAGCGTAAGCCATATTACTTCATTTTGTGCAAGTAATCGTAGATTATTCTTCCATAATTTTTACTTACAGCTTCAAAAAAAGCTTTTCGTTTACGCAAAGATTCATTTCGTTTTGTTTTAAACGAAATTCAATCGAATTCAAAAATTCAGCGGAACTTTTGTCAGATTTGTTTTGACGTCGGAGACAATCGGAAAGATAATGCTGGCATGCATCGGAATACATCGCGTGAATTTGCACAAGAAAATTTGTTTACGGAGGTTTGTCCGATTAAGTCATCGGAACAGATACCATGACACAAAATTCGTAAAAATCTGAGAAATCGGAGGAAATTCCTTTCCGATTGCTTACGATGACAGAGCAGATAATATTTAAAAATGCAGGTGCGTCAACTTACATCCTTTTGTGCTAGAGAAATTTAGTTTGAAGAGGTCGGCCATTTTTTTTTCTTTCTCTCTCATTTCAGAAATACAGTGCTGCGCAAAATTATAAACTCAAACCCAAATTTTCACTTTTCTTATAATACTCATAAACATTTATTATTGGTTTTGCTCCAAAATATTGTCATATGATACCAATTCATTTAAAATTTAAAAAAAAATATCATCAGTTTATGCGCATCTTCAATCAAAATTGGTCGCAGCCCATAGATCGAGAAGGAATTTCGAAACGAACAGTGAATGGTTGGAAAATTCTTTCCATATCGATACTGGAAGAGCAGAAGAAAGTGTGATTTACCAAGTACATCAAAGTCATCAAGAGGAAGGCCAATAACTGTGTATTCGACGTTCATAAAAAAACAAAAACTAATAAATGCTGCCGAAAACATAACCACTGAAGATCTTTCTAATGCCTTAGCAATAGAGTAAGGATCATGAAAAGATGAAAGCTGATGTAACCAAGGCAATGTCTGTTGCAAGTCCACTGCGAGTGGAATAAAAGAAAGCATTTCTACTCCACAAAAGGATCAAGTGTAATAGTGGTAAAGCATCGACTTAGTTTATGGATTTGGGTCTGTCAAAAGGAAAATATAAGATTTTGAGCAGTTCCCTGAAAAAACACAAAGTAGATGCTCTTCCATTCTACAGTATTATAACAGCTGGCAAAAAAGAGGCAGTTCCAGGAAATTACGAAATCACGGATAGTTGTCAATCGCGAGTTCTTTTTAACTATAGTTGACCGAAATGTTCTCAATGAAATAACAGATACAAAGTCAACATGTTCATACGAACACCAAAGAACTTCAACAATCAACATGGATCAAATGATGACGAACATAACTACGAATATGGAATCTCTCCATTACATGCATCGGTAAATGGAATTTATTTTGAAACTTGCATATGTACTTCGACAAGAGGGAGAGGATATTGATGAGTCTATTGAAATCAAGGCGGCAGAACAAATAAGAAAACAAGAGATTGAAAGTAGTCAGTTGGCCACGGAGGTATCCATGATGCAGGAGCAGATGGCAGTGGCACGCTCGCGGTTGCCTGACTCTAGCTCGTCGGATTGGGTTGGTTCTTACCACTACCCCGTGCATCTCAACTCAACTTACCTTTTTGTTTCGTGCCGAATTATAAAAAAAGGAGAACAAGGATAGCCTGGAGAAAGTTACGTTACTTTACTGACGGACTTAAAAGAGAGAAAGACGATAAGAAAAAGAGGAAATGAAACAGCAAGATCACTTCTGTGTGTCATCACCACTGTGCAAGACCGGGACTTTCGCGTTTAAAACTAACTAATCCTATACTAACCTAAACGCTAAATACCGAACTTAATTTTAACGAATAATAACCAAACCTAAAGCTAACTTAACCCTATGTACCCTACACCGAATAATTCGTCCCAGAATCACACAGCGATGACAGCTCGTTACTACCTGAAATAAGCCGGGTGTTGTTGGCTGAGGATGGCCAACCCACTCTTATCGCACTTGGATGCGACCAATTGCTACCATTCTGGCCAGATCTGTGAATAACGAAATTCCTCCTAGTCACCACCTGTAAAAAAAATCAGCGGAAGTCAGTTACGTCATTTCCGTTAAGTCATCATCGTGTATACGTCACGTCCGATCACAGTCGCCCCATCGAAATACGGTCGGTTCGCCCATCCACGCACCACTTGCGTCTCAATGACTCCATCATTTTAATAAAAAAAATTAATTCAACTCATTACAACTATAGATTTATTAAAAAAAATTAATTCACAAAATAAAACTTAATAACTAATATTAATATTTTAGTATTAACACAAAAATAAAAAAAAACTCTTAGCCATAACCTTACTCTACATAATGTAAAAAACTCAAATCTATGTACATACAATATATTGTAAAATGTTTGTGTGGGTACAAATGACAGAACTTATTCTTTTCAATAGAAATCGCTTTCTGAATAAAGCAATTGTTTCTCTCAATACAATCCAATTTCTCAACCGCTTATACTTTTCTTATCTTTTACTTAAACCACTTAATAACTTCTCCTAATTAACACTTCAAATTACACTTTAGAACTGACTTGCATACCTTTGGGATGCTGGTATTTATACTCGAATGACATACTTCGAGAACAATTCTCGCCATCCAGCGTCCCATACAATTTCCAATTTGCTAGAAAATTCGATTCCACTCTCCAGTCGGGACTTTGTTATTCCAGTATCGACATTTTCTGCTCTGTGAATCTAGATGTCGCTGCTCACATTTAAGTGGTTATCACATTGCTCCCTCCCTACAGTTATTCGTCCCGAACAACTTCGTCATTCAGCATCCCGTTGAAGTGACACATTCTATCCAAATGGACCACTTTCAATTTTCCTCGATCCCCACGCTGGATCCGGTAGACAATGTCATTAATGCGGGTTATCACCTTGTATGGACCTTCCCAGTCCTGTTGCAATTTTGGTGATTTGCCTTTCTTACGCTGAGGATTATACAGCTAAACCAGATCTCCTTCGTTGAAACCGGAAGATTTCGCCTTGAGATCGTACCTAGTTTTCATGCGGCTGCTTGCTAGTTTCATCTTTTCTCTGGTGTCTTCATGCGATTTACGAATCCTGCTGCGTAAGTCATTCACGTACTCGTTCACCTCTTTGGGCTCCGTCGGTGGGGATCCGAATTTTGCTTCACTTGGCAACCGAATCGTTTGACCAAATAAGATCTCGGATGGTGTGTGCCCTGTTGAGCTATGGACCGCGTTTCGGTAGGCCATTAAGAAGAGGGGTATGTGTCGATCCCAATCCCGCTGGCAGTTGCTGACAACCTTAGATAGATGCTCATTCAAGGTCCGATTGAATCGCTCGACCATTCCATCAGATTGAGGGTGTAGTGGCGTTGTCCTTGTCTTTCTTATTCCCAAATATTGGCATATTTCTTGGAAGACTTTTGATTCAAAGTTTCGCCCTTGATCAGAGTGCAGCTCTATTGTGTAGAAGAAAAAAAATATTATGTGAGAAATTTCTTGCACACCATACTGTAGTACGGTTTATTTGCCGCAAAGTTCCGATCATCTGGTTAGGTGAATGACCTGAACTCTACACTCCTTTGTTATGTACACGTATAAATACAAAGAAGTTGGAATTAAACTGGGCATTAATAAATTGTCAACTAGAACTGATTGTAGTTTCATTACCCGTGTTCTCTCGAAACTGTCTACAACTCAGAAGTGGGATAACGACTAGTAAGTCAATTAGTTTTGTTGGAACGAGTATACAGTGCGAGTGTACGTTTGCCGTAAAATCGCGTTTCTTTCATAGTTCGGGAAATAATAATTTTGCATAGTGAAAGTGTCCATAATGTCTGAAGAATGGGTGAACTTCTTAGAGTCTGCGACAGTTTCGAGACTAAAGTTTATTCTCAGACACTTAAAATGTCAGACAACAGGCACTAAGGCCGAATTGAAAATCCGAGTGCAAGAAGCGGTACGGGAATACACAAGCGAAGACTTCACGAAGCTTATGCAGGAGTTTCCATCAACAAGTAGAGATTTTAATATTGACGACTCAGTCGCCCCATGTGATCGTGCTTCTAGCGTTGTTTCCAGCAGTGAAGACGAAGAGACCATCGATGCGGAGTTGTTGAAGCTGCAAAGAATCTGTAGGAAGAAAGAAGAGATAAGAAAGCTAAAACAACAGCTGCACGAAATGCAATCAGAAGAAGCGGAATCTAACTCTCGACCAGTTTCTACTTGCAACTTTAAAGATGTGGAAGACTCGGTGTCACCTTTCAGCGGAGATGACAACTATAATGTACGCTTTTGGATCGAACAGTTTGAGGAGTGTTCGGAGGTCTTAGGCTTAGACGATCGCAACAAATTCATTTATGCCAAGAGGCTTCTGAAAGGTACAGCTAAACTATTCGTTCGAACAGTGAACATACACACCTGGACACAATTAAAGAATGCCTTAAGAAGTGAGTTCCAGAAAGTCGTGACAAGATCTGACGTGTACAACGAACTGCGTGAAAGAAGAAAACACCGTGACGAATCCCTGCAACAATATGTCCTACATATGCAGGAAATTGCTTCTCACAGCAAAGTTGAAGAAGAAGATTTAATAGAATTCATCATTAAAGGTATCCCCGATTCTGAAACCAACAAAAGTATTTTGTATAGTGCAGAAAACCTTGTCGAATTAAAATCAGCTCTTCGGAAATATGCCAAACTAAAAACTAACCACCGTAATGGCATCGAACAAGCAACAAAATCTAATCCATCTACCTTTCACAATCGTCGCCGACCACAAGGCAAACCAAAAATACCTGCCGAAAACGTACCATTGTCTAACCAAGCGACCAACACGAAGTTCCTGAGGAAGGATGTGACATGCTACAAGTGCGGTCAACCCGGCCACGTTTCTACAAGATGCGAAAGTAAAAATGCAGTCATGGCGTTGCAACGAGATCAAGAAGCTCAAGCCAACAACACTTCACAGTAACAACAACAGCTGATAACGATTTTGAACGCAACATCCGTTGCAAATGGTCCAGCGATCAAATGGAATTTTCAATTGCGCTATTATCACTTCTGGATTCTGGAAGTCCCGTCAGCTTTCTTCAAGAACGATTCCTGCCATTACAACTGCTTTTAACGTTGGAGAAACATAAACATAATTACTGTGGAGTCAACAATAGTCCACTGGAAACGATTGGAAGTATCAACACCTGTATTGAGTTCGAAAGTTTAGTTATCAATTTGCAATTACTTGTTGTTAAAAATTTCTCAATGACATATCCATTAATTTTAGGTAGAGACTTCATAAGGAAAACGGGCTTGGTGTTTGGAAAAACAAGCGATCACATCCGCTGCGATCAAGATCTCGGAACAGCAAGCAACACTGGTTTTGAATCATCATCTCTACGTTCATCTCAAGGTGGTCAATACAACATCGTTGACGTTATCAATGAAATTTTAAATATCGACGTCGCAGATCAGGGTGAGTCTGATTTGAATATTAATCCCAGTTTAAGTGAGGATATCAAAAGTAGGGTTAGGGAAATTGTAAATCGTGCGTTATGTTGTACTGAGTTTCAATATCACAAATCAGATTTTGAAATGAAAATATCGCTTTCAAAAGATAAGCCATTCTACAGTGCACCTAGGAGGCTTCCTCATGCACACAAAATTTCGCTTCAAAAGATTCTTGATGATCTAATGGCTAAAGGTGTTATTCGTGAATCTTCCTCTCCATACGCATCGCCAATAGTACTTGTTCACAAAAAGAACAAAGAACTTCGACTTTGTGTTGACTTTAGAGAGCTGAACAAGATCACACTTCGTGATAACTATCCTTTGCCACTTATTGAAGATCATCTCGATCGTTTAAGAAATAAAAAATATTTCAGTCTACTGGACTTGAAGAATGGGTTTCACCATGTTAAACTTTCAGAGGATTCTATTAAGTATACCTCTTTTATCACACCAATGGGGCAATACGAATATACATGGCTTGAAAAATGCTCCATCGGTGTTCGAACGTTTCGTGAAATACATTTTTAGAAATCTTATCACAGAAGGAAAGATTTTCACTTATTTAGATGATATTCTCATCGCGACCAGTACCATTGAAGAACACTTAGAAATTTTGGAATCTGTAATGCTGGTGATAGTTAATAATAATTTGCAACTTAGGTTGGATAAGTGTATGTTCATGCGGTCAGAAGTAGTTTATCTTGGTTATAAAGTCACAGCAGATGGTATTAGGCCAAATGAAAATAACTTAGAGTCAATTAAAAGCTTTCCCATACCAATGTGCACTAAGAACGTACAAAGCTTCTTAGGACTTTGTTCCTACTTCCGCAAGTTCATAAGGCACTTCGCTTATATAGCTAAGCCACTTTATGACTTGCTGAAAAGAGACACACCCTTCGTCTTTGGTTCAAATGAAATGGAAGCTTTCAATTCATTGAAGGATAAACTTGTCGCATCTCCTGTTCTTGCCATATATAGTCCGAATAGTACAACAGAATTGCATTGTGATGCAAGTTCGATTGGTTTCGGGGCTGTTCTAATGCAGAGGCAGGAGGATGGAAAGTTTCATCCTATCTTTTATTTTTCCAAGCGAGCATCTGAAGCAGAGAGTAAGTATCATAGCTACGAGCTTGAGTCTCAATAATATATGCTCTTAGAAGATTTCGAATTTATTTAATTGGAATACCTTTCAAAGTCGTAACGGACTGTCAAGCCTTGACTTTGACGTTAAAGAAAAAGTCATTAAATCCTCGGATTTCCAGATGGGTTTTAGAATTGCAAGGTTTTGACTTCACTGTCGAGCATAGGAAAGGCGACCGAATGCTTCATGTTGATGCATTGAGCAGGTCATTTAATATCCTTCACGTCGATGACGAATCTTTCGAATTTGTCTTAGCCGCTGCGCAAAAACAGGATTCAAATATAATTTCCATAGCAAATGCCCTTGAAAAAAGTGAAAGTCCTTTATATGAGATGGTTGATGGATTAATATATAGGAATTGCAAAGGCAAAATACTTTTCTACGTCCCATCTCATATGGAAGAGCAAGTGATTCGCACCCATCATGAGGCAATGTGTCATCTCGGTGTAGAAAAATGCTATCAGCATTTATCTGGTTGTTATTGGTTCCCTAGAATGAAGGACAAAATTAGGAACTACATCCAGAAGTGTTTAAAGTGTATTTATTTTTCGCCTCATTCTGGTAAAGTGGAAGCAACTTTGCATTCGATTCCTAAAGGAAATGTTCCCTTTTGCACTTTGCATATTGACCACCTTGGTCCTTTGCCGAACTCGCAGACAAATAGAAAACATGTTCTTTTGATAATTGATGCGTTTACAAAGTTTATCAAGCTCTATCTCGTAAGAACAACGCAGAGCAAAGAAGCGATTAAGTGTCTGAAATCATTCTTTGAGAACTACTCCAGACCAAAGCGAATTATTTCTGATCGTGGGACTTGTTTCACATCAAAAGAATTTTTGGACTTCATAGAAGAAAATAACATCAAACACATACAAGTTGCGACACACTCGCCACAGTCTAATGGACAGGTTGAACGGATGAAGCGTATCCTTGTCCCAATGCTTGCTAAAGAGTGTGGTCCAAATACAACTAGTAATTGGGATAGGCTCTTCGCAAAAATTGAGTTTGCGTTTAACAACACAGTGAACAGGAGCACGGGGTTTACACCGAGTGTATTGCTTTTTGGTGTTGAACAAAAAGGAGAATTTTCTGATCGCTTGAAAGAATTCCTCGATGATAAGTTTAGGGAAGAACGAGCTAATATAGAAGATGTTAGGAAAAGGGCGCTTCAGAACATTGAGAATTCACAGATGGAGATTAAATGCTACTATGACAATCGTCATAAAAGACCAATTAAGTACAATAAAGATGATATGGTTATGATAAGGAATACTGTCATGACACCGGGTGTCAATAAAAAACTTTTGGCTAAGTTTCGTGGTCCATATAAAATTCTAAAGACTTTACCTAATGATAGATATCTCGTGTCGGACATAGAAGGCTTACAGATAACCCGATTGCCATATAAGGGAGTGCTCTCCCCATATAACATGAGGCCATACAAGGTGGAGATAACCGATTCAAAATCAGATGACGACCAACTCGTTGCAGATGGATGTTCGGGAGATCTTGATTCTAGCGCTGAAGTATGATTTTTTAAAATAGCAAAAACATTGTAATATACAGGCTCTTTTTCCTTAATTGTATTTGCATATTTAGTTTTCTCTCCATATTATTTTTATATTTTTATTATCTCCATAATTTTTTCATATCTTGAATATATTATATTATATATTAAATTTTTCAATTTTTCGAAATCACATGAATGAATGAATGTTAATTTAATAAGAAAATGAAACACATTTATAACTATTCCTTCTTAATACAGTGTAGTGATCGGGTCGTTCACTTGATCAGGATGGCCGAGCTGTAGAAAAAATAAAATATGTGAGAAATTTCTTGCACACCATACTGTAGTACGGTTTATTTGCCGCAAAGTGCCGATCAGCTGGTTAGGTGAATGACCTGAACTCTACACTCCTTTGTTATGTACACGTATTGTGATAACCACTTAAATGTGAGCAGCAACATCTAGCAGAAAATCTCGATACTCGAAGACCAGAAGATTTCGATACTGGAATAACAAAGTCTCGACTGGAGAGTGGAATCGAATTTTCTAGCAAATTGGAAATTGTATGGGACGCTGGATGGCGAGGATTGTTCTCGAAGTATGTCATTCGAGTATAAATACCAGCATCCCAAAGGTATGCAAGTCAGTTCTAAAGTGTAATTTGAAGTGTTAATTAGGAGAAGTGATTAAGTGGCTTAAGTAAAAGATAAGAAAAGTATAAGTGGTTGAGAAATTGGATTGTACTGAGAGAAAGAATTAAATAGTGAATTGTAACTGTACTGAATAAAGGGATTTGTATTGAAAAGAATAAGTTCTATCATTTGTACCCACACAAACATTTTACATTGGTGTCAGAAGTGGGATAGGACTTATTGTGTGTAAAAAAAAAAAGTGTTTTTTTTGACTATTTGAAAAAGCTAGAATGGGTCGAAAACTATTGCAGTTGACCCTCGTCCAACTCAAATCCGAGTTGAACAAGAGAAGCCTCAGCGCCAGTGGAGGAAAAAGTGACCTGGTGCTCCGTCTTCAGGAGGCTTTGAACAACGAGGGACATGATCCTGATGCATATTCCTTTGATGTTGACGAGGATGAACAGACAAGTACCGGCAATGACATGGCTGCGATGATGCAACTCCTCTTGTTAAAAATGGACGAACAAAAGAAAAATCTGGAAGAACAGAAGAACAGTCTCGAACAAAAAATGGACGGTCTTCAACAGAAAATGGATGAACAAAAGAATAATCTGGAAGAACAAAAGAATAGTCTCGAACAAAAGTTGGATGAACAAAAGAATAGTCTAGAACAAAAACTGGAAGAACAAAATAACGCTCTCCAGCAAAAATTCGAAGAAATCGATGACAAATTTGATACAATAGAGAAGAATGTTGGCGAAAAATTCGAAGAAATGGACAGCAAAGGTCAGCAACTGGCAAAAGAGCTCGACACAGTGCGAAAACAGAAACTGCGAGAATGTTCTTTAAGCGGTCCAAGAAGAAAAGAGTTGAAGCCTCCCTCATTCGATGGCCAGACCTCATGGTCTACTTATAAGAAGCAGTTTGAAATGTCTGCCTGTGCAAACGAATGGGACAATGAGGAAAAGTGCTTTCGAAGGATGGCCGGGAAAAGAACCCTTGCTGAAGCACTTGCCTTCGCTCTGGCGATGGAAGCAGCCAATCAGGCTTCCAGGGGAACACATTTCGTCAGGGAAGTAGCATCTGTCGAATGCTCCTGCACAAGAATTAGTACCGAGGAACGAGCTACTCGACGGGATAGACGAATAATGCGCTGCTGGAATTGCAATAAAATAGGACACCTTTAAAGGCAGTGTAAAGAACCGTTGCGACGAAAAGACTGCCCTCACTGTGGTGACAAGCAAATAGAGGAAGAAACCCGCAGAAACAGCTATCAAGAAGCCGGTCAACCTTCCCGAAGCCATCAGTCGGGAAATGCTTAAGCAACATCTTCGCGGGGCAGAAGTTGGTAGCAGGAGTCGACGGCCCCAGGACCATCATCCAAGTCTCGCTGGCAAAACGATGCAGCGAAAGCCTTCTAGTAGAAGTAGTCAGTGGAAAAGAAAAATGGATGGCAACAATAGACACCGGTGCCACGGCCTCAATCATCAGGAGGAATCTTGTGCAGAAGTCTTGGCTGCATAACACTAGCAGTTGCAGCTTGCGAACAGCTACAGGAGCAACGATTAAGGTATATGGTGAAGTCCGCATAAATATCCAACTGGCCGGAATAACATTCACTCACGCGTTTCTGGTAGCTGACATATGTGACGAGTGCATCATTGGTACAGACTTCATGAGAGAACATGGACTTGTAGTCGACTTGGGGGCACAAACCCTGAAATACGGAAACATGGAGATACCAATGATATACGGAAACGCCAATACCACAGTCTCAAATGTCGTTATCTGCAGCAATCAGAGTCTAGAGCCTTCGTCAGAAGCAATTTTGTGGGCAAAAGTGGAAGGTGGTCCTGGTAGCCACCGATTCTATTTGATGGAGCCAGAAAAGAGAAGAGACTTCATGGTGGGAAAGACCTTAGTGGAGCCAAAGAACTGTAAGGATTCTAAATCCAAAGACATTCAGTGTAAAGGTGAAAAAGGGGGAGATAGTGGGAAAATGCGTACCTGTTGAGGCTATATCGACCACAACGGAAAAAAAGGGTGCAACACTGGTCACAACAGTTCAGAGCATAAAAATCAAGAACAAAATTCTCAGCCTCTGTAATCTGGACGAAGATCAGCGAATCCTGGCAGAAAAACTAATCGGTGAGTACGCTGATATATTTGCTGCACAAGACGGAGAATATGGACGTACGCATATTGTTCAACACCACATTGACACCGGAGACGCTCGACCGATCCGTCAACCTGCAAGGCGTCTTCCATTGGCAAAGCAAACAGAAGTTGCCGAAATGATGTCGAAGATGGAAGCTGAGGGAGTGATTGAAGAATCGCAAAGTCCGTGGGCATCTCCAGTGGTCCTCGTGAAGAAGAAAGATGGCAGCACGAGATTTTGTGTAGACTACCGACGTCTCAATGATGTCACTAAAAAGGACAGCTACCCACTTCCGAGAATCGATGACACTTTGGATATGCTTTCTGGAGCGAAATGGTTTTCAACACTTGACTTGAAGAGCGGTTACTGGCAGGTAGAGATAAATCGTACGGATCGTGAGAAAACTGCCTTCACTACAGGAAGCGGTCTTTGGCAATTTGCAGTGATGCCGTTTGGACTGTGCAACGCTCCGGCCACCTTCGTGCGACTAATGGAACGAACATTGCAAGGACTCACCTGGAAAACATGCCTAGTATGTTTGGACAACGTTATCGTCATAGGTAAGACGTTCGAGAAGCACCACGAAAATCTAAAAGAAGTGTTTGAGAGGCTGCGCAGTGCTCATTTAAAGCTCAACCCAGAAAAGTGCGCCTTGTTCCTTCCGGAAGTAAAATATCTGGGTCACATTATATCAGCGGAAGGAGTAAGATCGGATCCTGACAAAATCGAAGCCGTGAAAAGTTGGCCTTCTCCAAAAGATAAAAACACCAACTAAGAAGCTTCTTGGGACTCGCCACGTATTACAGAAGGTTCGTAAAGGATTTTGCTGGCATTGCGAAGAGCCTGCATCAACTTACAGAAAAAGGCCGACAGTTCAGGTGGTCTGGAGAATGCGAAAAAGCATTTCAAGAACTGAAGCGACAGCTGTGCAATGCCCCCATCTTGGGTTACCCCACGCCCGGAAAAATGTTCATCGTGGACGCAGACGCTAGCAATGTTGGGGTCGGAGCTGTGATTTCCCAAGTTCATGATGGTCAAGAGAAAGTGGTCGCATATTACAGTAAAGTACTCTCCAGACCTAAAAGGAACTACTGTGTAACCCGGCGCGAGCTTCTGGCTACGAAGCATTTCCATAAGTACCTCTACGGACAAAAGTTCATTCTCCGGACAGACCACGCAGCTCTCAAATGGCTACTGCAATTTAAGAACCCTGAAGGCCAAGTTGCAAGATGGATCGAGCAGTTGCAGGGCTACGACTTTGAAGTGCAACACCGCAAGGGAACACTCCACTCAAATGCTGATGCTCTCTCTCGTCGACCGTGCGGGGTAAAATGCGAACACTGCAACCGTAAAGAAGCGAAAGAACAGGCAACTATCCAAATGATCAGGACTGAGCCAATAGAGGGTTGGAGTATAGACGAAATCCGTTCCTCCCAACAGGCAGACAATGACATCGAACCAATATTGGCCTGGAAGGAACACGAGGAAAGACCAAGCTGGCAGCAGATATCAGATCGGAGCCAAACTCTGAAGGCATACTGGGCACAGTGGGACTCGCTTTTTGTGCAAGATGGATTGCTGAAAAGAAAATGGGAAAGTGCAGATGGGACAACATCTCGTATGCAGCTAATTGTGCCACGGTCCAGAGTCAACCAAGTGCTCCATGAAATACATGACGGAATCTCAGGAGGCCATTTGGGAATAAACAAGACGTTGGAAAAGGTAAGGGAACGTTTCTATTGGCTAAGCGCTAAACAAGATGTCGAGAATTGGTGCAAAAAGTGCATAAGATGTGCAGCTACCAAGGGTCCAAAAGTAAAGCCACATGGACAAATGCAACAATACAATGTCGGAGCACCTTTCGAACGAATAGCCATCGACATCGCTGGGCCGTTTCCCGAAACCTTTAATGGAAACCGATATACTCTCGTAGTCATGGATTACTTCAGTAAGTGGCCGGAAGTGTTTGCCATCCCAAATCAAGAGGCTAAGACCGTAGCCGAACAGATAATCAACAACTGGGTGAGCAGATTTGGGGTCCCAATGGAGCTGCACTCTGATCAAGGGCGAAACTTTGAATCAAAAGTCTTCCAGGAAATATGCCAATATTTGGGAATAAGAAAGACAAGGACAACGCCACTACACCCTCAATCTGATGGAATAGTCGAGCGATTCAATCGGACCTTGAATGAGCATCTATCTAAGGTTGTCAGCAACTGCCAGCGGGATTGGGATCGACACATACCCCTCTTCTTAATGGCCTACCGAAACGCGGTCCATAGCTCAACAGGGCACACACCATCCGAGATCTTATTTGGTCAAACAATTCGGTTGCCAAGTGAAGCAAAATTCGGATCCCCACCGACGGAGCCCAAAGAGGTGAACGAGTACGTGAATGACTTACGCAGCAGGATTCGTAAATTGCATGAAGACACCAGAGAAAAGATGAAGCTAGCAAGCAGCCGCATGAAAACTAGGTACGATATCAAGGCGAAATCTTCCGGTTTCAACTAACACAGCAAACCAATGGCACTACAGAAAGTCGATATGCTCTCTCTAGGCTCAGAGAACGAAAGATATATGAAAACATTCGTCTCTTTCTTGCCTATTTACATAACAAATCTGACTCGGTCTGCTGCTCACATTTAAGTGGTTATCACAATATATTGCAAAGGATCTCTTTATAAAATTTTAATGAAAGCCGTGTCCGTGCATTGAAGATATTTTCGAACAAATAAATACTTGGGTTATGTCGTATGGATGTGTCTGTGGCCAAATAAATTTGCGTCCATTTGACTGTGTGAACCGATTCTATCGGGGTTTTCTGTTCGAAAGCCCATACCTATCTAAACTTAAAAACTGCGATATTACGATCGGTTTAATAGATCTAGAATTACAATTACCGAAACATTTCAAAATAATTATACTTTAAAAATTCTAACTACTACTACATCTGCTGTACACATGTGTATGTGTGTACACTGGTGGTCACATAATTTGCACACTTTAACTTTTACAATTTAATTTTTAATTTTGGTGGGGGCGAAAGCCCCCATTTATTCGGCTTAATACAAGCTATAACTTACAAATTAAACTTAAACTAAAACTTAAAACTAAGGTTGGTTGGAGCGGTGAAGGAGAACGGATTTAAGGTAGGGAGTGGTGCAGTGGAAGTCAAAGACGTTAGGGTTTGAGTTGATTTGACGTAGCATACGGGAGATTGGTTCGTTCGCGCCATAGGAGGTGTGGTGGGTTGGTAGATAGAAGAGTCGAGGGGTACGTAGGTTACGAGGGTTAGTGTTGAGGAAAATGGAGTTGTGCGCATTCAACGTGACCCGAAAGGAGTCGATGAATGAAGAGAAAGTCTGCTGCATCTCTGTGATCTTCGA
Source organism: Volucella bombylans (assembly GCA_949129095.1). Lineage (NCBI taxonomy): Eukaryota > Metazoa > Arthropoda > Insecta > Diptera > Syrphidae > Volucella > Volucella bombylans. The sequence continues at coordinate 175,411,736 of OX422141.1, forward strand.
GGGTGTTTAAGTTGATAAGGTTGAGACGATTTTGATAGGGGGGCAGATTAAAAGGATCGTCCCAGGGCATACCTCGAAGAGCAAATCGAAGAAAACGGCGCTGAATGCCTTCAATTCTCGAGATATGAACACGATGATATGGGGACCATACTTGACTGGCATACAAAGGTAATATAGAGGGACCTGGTCACGTATGGGTTGGTGAATTCTTTGGACCACCGTTTTACAAAACCTAGTGCAGAGTTGGCTTTGAGGATTATCTCATCCATATGTAAACGGAAGTTGAGCTCGCTGTCACACAAAATGCCGAGGTCGCGAAGAGACTGTACGGAGGAGATAGGTTGGTTATGGAGAAGATAGAGTCGAGGAGGAGATTGGTTCCGCTTATGTGAGAAGGTGATGGATTGGCATTTGGCGATGTTAAGTTCCAAAGAATTTTTGAGGCACCAGATCGAGAAACTATCAAGATCTTGTTGAAGGAGGAAAGAGTCATGGGGAGAGGAAATGGTTTTGAAAAATTTGGTATCGTCGGCGTAAAGGGAGACAGACGAGTGTTTGATGATCATATCGAGATCATTTATGGTTAATATAAAAAAAAGGGACCGAGATGGCTGCCTTGTGGAACTCCAGAGGTGGCCAAAAATGGAGCGGAGTGGGCTGACCTAAAACGAACACTGTAAAAACGGTTTTCGAGGTAAGAGGATATCCATTTTAACAATATGGGTTCAAGGCCGAGGGCAGACAATTTAAAGATAATTAACCGATGAGAGATTTTATCGAAGGCTTTGCTAAAATCGGTTGCAACTACATCGACTTCATTGCCATTCTCTAGGGCAGAGAGGGCAAAGGATACGAATTCAACGAGATTTGTGGTGGTTGACCTACCCTTTAAGAAGCCATGTTGTCTAGGGGAAATAAGTGATTTGCATTGGAAGCTTAGAGCTTCATACAAAATACTTTCGAAGAGTTTGGGTATATGGGAGAGTTTAGCGATGGGACGATAGTTGGTTATTTCATTCTTTGATCCTTTCTTGTGGATCGGGGTTATGAAGGAGGTTTTCCAAACCTGAGGAAATTCTCCTTGTGAAAGGGATAGACGGAAGAGATTAGAAAGGGCAAGGGAAAGAGAGGAAGAACATTTTTTAAGAAATATGGCAGGGAGGCCATCTGGGCCGGGTGTGAATTCGTCATTGAGTTGGTGTAATTTATATTCGATATAAGACGGGTCCAAAATATGAGAAAGAAGTGGGCCATTGGAGAAGTTCAGTAGGTAACTAAAATAGGATAGTTCTGGTACAAAGGAGTCGTTGGTGAAGGATTGTTTAAAAAATGTGGCAAATAGGTTGGCAATGGTGAGTGGATCGGTTGATGACCTGTTGTTGAAAGAGAGGGAAGGAGGGTAACCATCGGACTTTCTTTTGTAGTTAACAAATTGGAAAAAAGACTTAGGGTGGTTTATGAGGTTGACTTGCGCATTGTTAAGGTAGCGCTGGTAAAGGGAATCGTAAAGTTCGGTGAAATGAAGATAAGCACCAAGATAGTTGGAATAGTCGGTAAAGGATCTGGTACGCAGGAAAAGAGCCCATAACTTATTTCTCTGATTTCGTAAGGAACGAAGCTTGCGATTATACCAGGGAGGACTAGTAGATGATGTTTTAAGGCGGGAAAACGGAACGTAAAGGGAAAAAGAATTAAATATTTCTTTATAAAAAATGGATAAGGCATCATTTATACTTAAGTTGTGAAAGTTAAAGAGGGATCTGCTGAGATATTCACTGATTTTGTGAAAGTTTGCTTTATGTCGTGGGATGAGAGAGTTGTGGGGGGAGTGGACTGGAATGAAGAGTTATGAAAAAATGAAAGTAGAAGGGGGGGATGGTAGTTATCGATTGTTGAGAGAGATAGGGGACAAAGTGAGACTGAGGAGTTAATTGGATCTGTTGTGAAAATAAGGTCTAATTGCCTGCCCATATAATTGGATATACCACTGACTTGGCATAGACTTGAGTCTGTTAAGCGATCTAAGAAGAGACATTCCTTAGCTGAGTTGGCATTTGAAGCGATGAAAAGCGATTGATCATCTGATGGAGTCCACTGTAGCTGAGGAAGATTAAAGTCGCCGAAAATAAGGATATCATCAATACGGTCTGACAGGTCAATTAAATGATTGATCGCATCAATAACAAATTGGTAAGATTCGATAGGTTGAGCTGGTGGGATGTAGCAACATATAACGTAAAGGGACTTGAGAGGCAATGATATTTTTATTGCGACAAAGTCGGCCTTAGAGGATGAAGAAATTGTAATGGGGAAGAGTTAAGGCTGTTGTCCATCGCCAGTAGGACCCCTCGACAGGGGGAATCTTTATTTGTGGGTAGGATCGTCGTCGCGGAAAACATTACAAGTAGGAGGGAACAATTCCTGGTTCTTTATGTCGGGAATCAAATTGGTTTCGGTCAAGGCGTAAATATCAAAGGGAAGAGCATGCGATTGACGTAAGACAGTATTGGTTTTAGAGCGAAGACCTCTTACGTTCTGGTAGTAAAATGTAAGAGGGATGTTGTGGGGTGGAGGTGTGAGGCAGGATGGTTTAAGCGCTTGCAAGGGAGGCACGTTATGGACGAAAAAATTTGTCGTGGTCGGCTCGGCTTCGCTGTAGGTGTGATACTCGTTTAGAGTGAACATAGTTGCCGAATGCAGCGAGGTCGTCTGCTACTTCCTGAGGGGACATGTTAAAAAGCTCGTGGTACCTGACATAAAGGTTCCTGAGACTGATAGGGTCGGTAGGGAGGCCTTCCTGCTGGATGGAAACCATGACGCTGGTTTTGGTTTTCCCTTCGTAGCAGACCGAGTCCGATTTGTCATGTAGATAGGCAAGAAAGAGACGAATGTTTTCATATATCTTTCTTTCTCTGAGCCTAGAGAGAGCATATCGACTTTCTGTAGTGCCATTGGTTTGCTGTGTTAGTTTAACAGTGGGGGGAAAAAGGGGATCAAGAATAGGAGCAATGGAGGAGGGAGATAGAGGTAAATGATTGGATATGGAGTTGGATGAGGGATGAGATGTGGGGTTTAGGGTATGGGAGTTAATGAAATTAGGGTACTTAGCTCCTGTTTTAAGGTCGAAGTTGGGAATTGAGTTGCTAGCTGGGTTTGGTGGTGTATCAAAAATAGGGACTGGGGCCCGTGAAACCGAGGGAGAAGGCGAGCTGGAAGCGGGATTTAAGATAGGTGTTAAGTCAGAAGAGACACGTTGACGTCGGGGCTTGGTTTGGGGTGGAATAGACGGAGTTGGAGTATGGGTAGGAGGCTTAAAATTAGGAAAAGTTTTAGTTTTAAAGCTCCAATTGGAGCTGGGTTTGTTTTGAGAAGAGGAGGTGGGTCTTGGCAAATTGGGTTTACTTGCTACCTTGATAGATGGTTTAGGTAAAACGGACTGCTTGACTTTATCCTGCTTCTTGGCCGTATTTTCCAACCATTTGCAGACACGCATCTTTCCAAGGTTGAAATTGTTGCTGGCTGGATTATGGAATAGCCATTCGTATTTGGCCGGCATATTGAGCTTGAAGCTGCGGTTACTTCTGTGGTGAGATGTTGGAAGTAAATTGCAGTTACTAATGGTGATGCCATATTTCTTTACGAAGAAATTCGAGATCCAATCAGCATCAGCGTTTGGTGGGGCGCCTTTGATAAGAAGCGTAGTGACCAATTGATTTTTCGAAGAAGGCTTATCAAGTCCAGAATTCGGAAATGTCAAACGGCTCATAGAGACTGAAGATGGAAACTGAAGTTAGCCGCAGTTATATGTCGTATGCCATCTATGGGCGAATTCTACTTTGGAGTGCATTCAGAAACACCCCCACCTCCGTGGTTCGACCCCGATTCACTAACATCCAGAACGGCTAGCTTTGATGCAGGACGTCCATCACTCCCTTAGATGTGCGGACGTCGGCTCTTCGGAACTTCTGTCGACTGTGGTTGGCAGATGCGTGAGCCGGCGAGAATTCACCACATTTTCAGCTTCCATTACGAGGCATTGTAGAGTATACTCACGAGGGGCCACTTCTTTTACCGTTTGAGCGAGGACTCTTATCACGCATCTTACCATGCGCTCCCATACTCCGCCTTCCGAAGGATTGGAGGGACAGTTAAACACCCACTCAACTGTTTTGGCTGATAACTCCTCCTGCACGCGCTCATAATCGAATATCACCGAGAATCGCTTTGCCTCTTGGTTGGCGCCGATGAAATTCATCCCATTATCAGAGCGAATCCTATCCGGAGTTCCTCGACGGTTAATGAAATTGCGGATCGCCAATATGCAAGCGTCCGTGGACAAATAATAAATGACTTCGAGATGAATCGCACGCACAACCAAGCACGTGGAAAGCGCTACCCAACGCTTCTCGGTACGATGTCCAATCGTGACTGTAATCGGGCCGAAATAATCTAAGCCAGTGTAGGAGAAGGGCCTTGTAAACGATGTAAGTCGATCCTCAGGCAGAGAGCCCATCAATGGTGGGACTGGCATAACTTTCGCGTTTCTACATACACGGCAATTGGAGATCATTTTGCGCAAAGTTTGTCGTATGCGTGGAATCCAATATTTACGACGAATCTCGCATATCGTTGCTTCGACGTTCTGGTGCTTTGCATCGTAAACACACGAAGGGGCGGCAAGATGATAGGCCGTTTGGCGGCGTAGGTGAGGCTGGAGGCATCGACAGGACCATATACTCGGAGGATTCCATCGCTGTCTACATACGGTGATAGTTGGTGTAAAGGACTTCCCTTTGGTACTGTTTGGGAGCAACTGACTTGCTTCAATTCGACTTTAAACGCTTTCTGTTGAACAAGCCTATCTTCTCGGCTGCTTCGAGCTCGAATGATGTTAGGCCATTACTTAAACTACCACTTAGATGTTTGTGGCAGCGGTTTACAAAACGAAGTACCCAGGCCATAGATATTACGAGCCTGCAAAAAGATGAGAATCGTTTAAAATGGATAAAATTACTACTTACGACAATTAGCGAATATTTTGGGCGCAGCTCTACATCGTTGATGTTATTTTCCTTGGTGATAGGGATTTCACTGGGTGGCCACTCGCCTTCCTTTCCTTTTAGGAAGTTAGGACCGCACAACCAGCGTAAGTACGGTGTGAGATCATCATTGCCGTTTGTCCGTGTAGCTTCGTTGGCAGGGTTTTCGTTGGTTGGCACCCATCTCCAGCTGGTTTGCTCAGTGGTGATAAGAATTTCCGCAATTCTATGTGCCCCGAATGGTTTGTACCGGCGATGCTCGCTGCCAATCCATTTGAGGACCGTTCGTGAGTCACTCCAGAGTAGGACTGACAGAGTGTTCTTGAACTATGCTTTTCATGAGGCGTGCTCCCAACACAGCTGCTTGAACCTCGAGGCGTCGTATAGTCTTTAGCGGCGCGCATTTTGTTTTAGAACAAACGAAGGCCGTTTCCACCACATCCTGCACGCTCGTGCTCCTCCAGTACACCACGGCGGCAAAGGCGTCCTCACTGGCGTCGACAAATACATGCAACTGCAGCTCCCACGGTGAACCACTCCGGAAATAAAATCGTGGAACCTTATAGTTGACTACGCTAGGCAAACTGAGGCTATTTCGTCAGGCAATAGCTCGTGCCATCGCAAATCGTATCGCCAAACTTCTCGCATTATCAGCTTAGCAGCCACGGTAAATTGACTCAGCACTCCCAACGGATCGAACACCGACATAATGATGCTGAGAAGTTCCCTTTTTGTAGGCTTCCTTTTTCCCTCGATGACGTCTTTCTCAACGTGATGAAACTACAACCGAAAACTAAAACTGTCACAGACTGGCTCCCAGCACATGCCTAGCATTTTATCGGTTTCTAGGCTTCCTTTAGCGCTCACTAGCACAGCAGTATCGTTACCCTCTAAAGCTTTGATGACTTCCGGTGAATTCGAGCTGCAGTTTCTTAACTCGAATCCTGCGTCTTTATGTATTTCTCGTACTAGCTCTGATATTTCGATGGCTTGTTGTATTGATTCAAAACTATCCACGAAATCATCTGCATAATGACGACCCGTGATAGCTTTGATAGCACGTGGGTGGTGACTCCGAAGTTCTTGAGCGTTGGTGGTTTTTATGTGTTGAGCTATACAGGGCGAGCATGCAGCTCCGAAAGTCATAGCTGTCATCTCGTACACGTCTGGAGGTCTTACTTCGTCACCGTCACGCCAAAGAAATCGCTGGGCGCATCTATCTTCTTGCCGTATTAGGATTTGATGGAACATTTCCTTAATGTCTCCACTTACTGCAATAGCGCCTTCGCGGAAGTGATATAGTATTGACGTCAACGGCTGGTGTTGTTGAGGTCCTTTCAATAGGTGAGAATTAAGCGAGATTCCATTTACTTCGGCTGCAGCGTCGAATACAAGGCGAAGTTTGGCTGGTTTGTTTGGGTTAACCACACCAAAATGTGGTAAATACCACGTCTTTGGCCCAACAGTAGCTGCTTCTGATGGTGGCAGCTTACGGGCGTAGTTCTTTCTTATGTAGTATTCGATTATAGATTTATAGGCCGTACCAAAACTATGGTCTCGCTTCATCTTCCATTCTATACCAATTAATCGCTTCACTTCCATTAGATAGCTGTCAGGTAGCTCCACGTTATCGGCTTTCCACAACAGTCCTGCTTGGAATTTCCCATTGATTCTTTTAGTTGTTGATTGAAGAATTCGTTTAGCTCGACAATCGGCTTTGCTCTCAACTGGAGGTAACGGTTTGACACCAAAGCTTCCGGTTTCAAAGTACTGCTCAACCAGTTTATGCAGTGGCTCCTTGCTGGACGTATAAGCTAACAATCACGACTGCGTCGTTGGAGTGGCGTTTGCTGTTTGGCTGAATACAACCCATCCGAATTCCGTATTAGCAGCGTACGGGCCATTTCCATTGATTGACCAACATTCCTTTGGCAGATCCAGGTGGCAGTGGTCGAGACCGATTAGAAGCTTAGGCTCTGCATTATGGTGCGACTGTAGTTTTAGATCTCAAAGGCGGCTTGTGGTGTTACGAAGATCGTTTTCGCCTAGGCTCTGCTTAGGTAGACGAAGGTTTGGCAATCCATAAACATTTCTAAGCATATGCCTTTTCTTACTTGCTCCGCTGACATACAAATCAATCAGCATTGTAGGTTCCTGAACTTGTCTCCCGAAAACCCATTGCATATCCAAATGGCACCTTTGACCTCGTAGCCCTGACTCTTTTAACATCTCAACATCCAGCATAGTTATAGACGATCCCTCGTATAAAAGTGCAAACGTATCGATTGCTTTATTAGGGCCATAGAGCGTGACCGGTAGTACACAAGTGTAGGTCGTTGGTTGTTACATCCTTCACGGGCAAGTTAGTGGTGGCAGAGCTGTCTGAACGATGTCCTACTAGGAGAACTGCTTCCTTGGTGACCTCGCTAACACTTTATTGTTGTGAACCAGCTGCGGTGGTAACAGTCTCATGCAGCAGCGCGTGGTATAGTCTCTGGCAACCATCAATAGAACATCAACTCTTGCTGCGGCAGTTGCGTATGGCATGTCCCACCCTAAGACATGTGAAGCACAAGCGGTGTTGTTTTGCTTTCGCCCATCTCTCCGACACTGCTGCATCAATAAAGAGCTGGCAGTCTATAACTTTATGCTGACTCTGGCATATAGGGCACTTAGGACTCGATCCACGTTGCTTCGCTGCGGCATGCAAAATTGGCATTCGTCGTTTCGGCTCTCTGGTGTCAACCTCTTGCACTGTGCAGATTAATTTCGCCATGTCAGCTAACCAGTCGCTGAAGTGTAGAATCGTCGGGTATGGTTGGACTTGCATAGCGCGTCTAGCCCAGACCAGTTTCTTGCTTATTGGTAGCTTAGAGACTAGTTCTTCCAGCAGCGTCGGGTTGCCTAAGTGCTGATGGCCGTTCACTGTCTGTAAAAACACAACGAGGTTCTTAATCTTCGTGGCAAATGGAATTATCCGAGCGACTGCGTTTTATTAATTTGCACAATGTCACGTACCTGATTCAGCTGGCTACGTATGAGCTGGTCTGGGCGTCCAAAACGAAAACGAAACTGATCCAAGATAGCATCCACATTGTCGGCTTCTCCTGCTAAGCACTTCTGCAACCGTTGGTTGTTCTCCAGGTTACTATAATTGTAGGCGATGGTTGACTGAACGAACACACCATAAAAAATTGGCCAATCCTCTGGATGGCCAGTAAACACTGGCAGATCTTGAAGTTTTCTTGGGGTCATGTTGTGTGGCGCGTATGCGTTGTTCGGCTGGCGAGCGGCGCTGTAAGCTGAATTTGACGTTGGCACATACATAGCATCCACACCACTTGCAGTGGCACTGCATAGCTAGCTTGCTGGCGACGTAGTTGTGTAACTCGATGGTTTTCAAGTTGCTTGCTGCATACTAACCCTACCATATGGATGTTGGCTTTGTCGAGATATGCATGGATGTTCTTGAAGGTCAGTCCAAGGACCAGCTAAAGATGAGGTAATTGTAGCTGAAGTTACTAGTGGCAATGCTGTCTGGTATGCGCTTTGTACAGGTGCGAGTGAGACAACTAGTGGTGACGGGTCTCTTAGTGCCAGTTTTAGCGCATGACATTGCGAATCGCTCTCGCTCAACCTCACTTGTGTTAACTTCAGCTGGTTTTCTAGAGCCGAAATTTGCTGTTGCATGGTTGTTGGCGCTGCTCAGTTGAAGGCTATTTGGGGCTGAAGTTACGATTCCAATCTTCGTATGTGCGTCCACGAGGGCGGCGGCGCTAAACATAGCACTTGTGGTAGCTGCTGACGGTGTTGCGGTGACGAAGTCCGTGGCAGTGGAGATGGTGCATGTAATAGGACATGTTGGAAATGCAGCAAGCGGAGCACCCACTAGTGCTGCGGCGGCGTCGACGTCTCTACTAGAAGCACTCGTCGTGGACGATGTGGTAGTTGTTGTGCTGGCGGGCATTTCGGCCGAGGTATCCTGTTGGAAACGTGGGCTCCTTCGTGGCGGTGTACGCTTCATTCGGAGAGCCTACGGCGGCTAATGTGATGCATTTGTTTGACGCGACAGTGGTGGCAATGGTGACGGCGATGATAACGACAATGATAACGGCTATGATAACGGCTATGCTGTCGGCGATGAAGGCTGCAATAAAGGGGGAAATGCATGCAGCAATGCTATCGGCTGTAGCGGCAATGCAGGCAGAAATGTAGGCGGCAATGGGGCTGCGGTGTAACGGCAATGATAACGGCTAATAGTGGCGACGAAGACTGCGATAAAGGCGGCAATGCAGGTGGCTATGATGGCGGCATCAATCGCAAGTATTGCGAAATAAAGTTGTTCGGAATTACAGAAAACTAAAGGCTCGAAATGAACAATCGGCTGTGTTTGTGATGTTTAAGATGTTTATTTCTAAGAAATTACATTATTAGTATATATTTTTACAAATGTAAATTGCTTACCGCAGTTTGCACCTCCAGTCTCCTTGACACAGAATTCCGAAATGTCAAAGGGCTCATAGAGACTGAAGATGGAAACTGTAGTTAGCCGCAGTTATATGTCATACGCCATCTATGGGCGAATTCTACTTTGGAGTGCATTCAGCAACAAGCCCTATTCTGCTATAGGCCGGGGGAATGTTTATGTCAAATACGAGTTGTCGGATCCTACTATCCGTTCGAAGTAAAACACTCACGTGTCGGTATCGCAGGTCGGTATTCCACTATACGCACGATTCGAATGTTGTCTAAGATTGGTGCTATCCCTGGACAGCACCTCTGCATTTTGATATCTGACAGTTGGATGCCCTTCTTGCCAACATCGTTTTTGCTCTTTCCTTTTATGTAATTGTTTCTCGCTTTTTCCGCTTGGTTTTCCTTCTAGGCCTTTTGGATTGTTTTATCTTTCAATTGTACTCGTGGCAAGCAGTCATACTTACAGGACGAAGCAAATAAATATAAATTGTACAAGCCGAAATTACGGATCAAGTTTTTTATTATTTCCCCTACAAATGTCCTCTAGAATCTCTTGTTTCCGAGTCAAAATTGAAATAAAGTGCTGCACTATCCATATTTGTTTTGTTTCCACACAAATTACACAGTTGAAATGACACTTCAATTTCCAAACGGGTGACGTTTAAATCTTCGAAACTTTGAAATAGAAAATGGTAAGGCAGTTCACCCGTAGTATAGCAGAATACCGATTCGAAGTGAAAGTGAATCGAATAGGTGAAGGGAACGTTCGATCCGTACGTATAGCAGAATAGGTCTGTTAAATTCCTTGTCGCCTTCAGCTTCGCCACGTGTTCGATGGCTAGGGGCTCCTCGAATCTCATCATTTACTCTTCCGAGATCCAAACAAATAATGTGGTATACGGAAAGGCTTTGATTTAAAGTTAACTCCATATTGTTCAGTTTGTTCAGTTTGTTTTGATCACTCTAAACTAAAACTAAACACCTCACACGATTTTAGTTGCCTCCAAAAAAGTTTGTCTTTCGGGCCCCGGTCGGGACTGAACGCCAGACCGTCCGATTGAGAAGGCAATACACTTTCACTTGGACTATAATCGACAAAAGAACATTCGTTCGCAATAAGTACTTTTGATATTAATTTTATACGTCTTTAACTGTGCCTTTCTAATAACGTGACGTAACGACTCTATTGCCAAATCGCGTTTTCAATAAAGAAGTATGGGATGGAGCACCATCCGATTGGAGCCATAGTTCCTTCACATCGATGTCACGCAAATTTGGGAACGAATAATCGTTTATCATTGGATTGCACCACTTGTCTCCAGTCTCATTTTTGAAGAAATAAGGACTGATGATGCCATCGGCGTATAATCCGTACCATACGGTACATTCTTCTGAATGCAGTGGCATCTAGTGAGTTTCTTGAGGATTATCCTCGCTCAAAATACGACAATCTCATTTTGTTTCCGTAGTAATTTAACCAGAAATAAGCCTCATCATTGAACAAAATTTGTCGGTAAAAAACTGTGTCAACTTCCAGTTGATTTAAGCCGCAATCACTGTACACCCGTCGTAATAACTCGCCACCCGGCTTTAGCTCTTCCACCAATAAAATCTTATGTGCCTTGCGACCAAGATCTTGACGAATTTCCGGAGAACGACGACGAATCGAAACAGCCGCGATGTTTTCTTCCCATCGCAGAGTTCTCATTATTGGAGTATCCAATAGCGTGAATTGAGTGCGAAATTGTTCGATAATTCGATAAATAGTACAGATGGTGATGTCTACGTAAATTTTGCTCCATAAGTTTAGAGAACAGAGCTTCGATTTTGGGAATAAATTTCAACGATTTGAAATTTCAGAAGCAAAATTTATCTTCTGGATTTTATGTTGAAATGTACATAAACATAAATATAAACGCCAAATAGTCAGGCCTGTTCTCTAATAGAATCCGAATTGGTTCGGAAACGGAATTGATTCTGACGGTTGGTGTTCTGAATTTTGGATTTCAATTCCGATTCCACGCTGTTCTTAATTCCGAATGAATTCGAAAGAATTTGATTCGGAAATTTGGTGTTCTGGATTCCGATTTTCGGATTTTTTTTTCAGATTCAATCCGATCAACAGTTTGTAAGTGATTTGTAGTAAAAAAAAAACGAAAAACTGATTTCACCGATTTGAAAAAAAGCAGTTAAAAATTTTGTCCTGTAAATATTCTGTAAAAATATTGAAAAAACTTTTTTTTTAGGGGAAAACAAAAAACACCGAATCAAAGCACAACGATGTTGGATTTTATGGAGAAAAACGCCGATATAGCAAGAGGTTTTACAAAAGGTAATAGAGTGGCTATTAAGGATCAGTGGAAACTACTAACCGAAAGCCTCAATAGCCAAGGGCCTCCAGTAAAAACAACAAACGAGTGGAAAAAGGTCCGTAATTATAACAAATATTGTACTATGCGTTGGGTATCTCTAAAATATTTATTTTTTTTATCCTTCGCAGACTTGGGCAGACTGGAAATGCAAGGTTCGCAAGAAATTAGCACACAACAAAAGAGAAACAATTGCAACTGGTGGCGTTAGGAAGGAATCATACTGTGACCTTAATGTTATAGTCAGTGAGATGAAATGCCAAGTACGTCACACCAAATGCTTCAACATAGCCAAAATTTACCTCTGACACCAAAACTTCATAAGAAGGAACCCTCTTTGCAGGTAAAAGTTTTCAGTCATATTTGCAAAATACAAGCGTGATTAATTTTTTTTCTAGGAAATTCAATTATTTTATGAACAAGGAAACAATTTTCTACAAATCACTCATAAAAAGTGTTACACAGTGTGCAAAAACCGGAAATGAAAATGAGGCCTCCGCAAAGATTAGATAAAAGTTTAGATAAAATAAACAGCACAATGAGAGGCATGAGAAAAGACTTAAACCAGCATCATTTAAAAATGCAACAAGCTTTGGCCGAAAAAAACAGATAAAGTTGCGTCGATTGGAGATTGAGGAGCTCCTTTTAGAGATGGAGAGCAACAGACAAAGTTATTTTGTTTTAAAAAAAAAATTTGTTTTATGTTTACGAAATGCGTATTTTAAGTTATATATGAGGGCTGTATGATAAGTACCCGTGTTTACCGACTGATAGCACCACTGATGCAAAATATGTATGCCCGGTAAAGTGCTTTCAGCGCCCCTTGGTGGCATTTTTTTTTTACCTCCACGGCTAGACAGATTTTGGCCGGGAGCAAATTCATATGTAAAGTTTAATTTCGGTGTGGAACAAAATAAATAAATTTGTTAAAGAAATTACGAGTATTGTTGTCTGATAAGTATAAAGTTAAAATGTTAAGAAAAAATACGCGAGTATTTATTACACTACACATGGGTATGTATATGCCTATACTCCTAGTAGATTATTTTAAAAGGACTATTTCGCTTGGTGGAAGTGAAAGAATACTGAGAGCTGGTTGCAATTACTCTCTTGCACTTGATCCTGCTTCAATTATAACTTAAGAACCAAGCCAATTTCCATCAACTTTTCACTTTCACCAACAGAAGTTTTGAAATAATATTGCTGTATTGTATGTATTAATAGGATTCCATCTATGACACGCTTGCTTTGTCATCCGGTTGACATAGCCGGATGACAGGCGATTACACAAGATGACACTGATGACAATTTGTAATTAGTTGTTTGCGAAAAACCAAAGCGTCACTAAAATAAAAATAAAACAACAGAAAAAGTGTCAGAGAAAAACACGGAGGGAAAACAAAAGTTTGTATGATTATATGGCGCTCAATGTTCGATGAATTTAATCTGTATAAAAGTTGTAATAAAGTGTTAAAAAGTCCTGTAAAAGAAAAAAACATAATATTAATCAAGTGTTTTAGTTTTACTGTATGTATACATACATGAAAGCAGATTGAAGTACGAGTACCTACCAATTCTAATATGGACGTCGATGGACACGATTGTGTCACTGCGGAAGACTCCAAAAACATCATTTCACTTAGACGAGGCCACGATGCTTTCGCAATTTCGCCTGTCCCTTGGCCTGATTTCTTAGCTCGAAATATGCCCAAATGGGCTTTAAAATGGCTACGAAGTGATTGCCATTTAAGAAGCGCCTCGACATCGTCAACACCCTCAATATTTAAATTGGGAGCCACCAGTTTCCAGGAATCAATTTTATCTTATCCCAAAGGACAGGATTTACCTGGACAGCTGCAATTAAAGCAGACTCTGTTTGACTCTGAAAATAATGTTCTCCTTTTTTTCCTGAAACCGTGGGCGTTATTTTTATTACCTTAATATCGGCTTCACCGTCTTTGTCACTCATTTTATAAGGTACCGTGACATAAGGCCATGTGACGCTTTCACAAAGTGTCGCAAAGCCATATTTCGGCGTATATAAATTTGAGACATAAGGCCATATGGTATTTAGCCACCCACCCCACAGACTCGCTTATAGGAGCCTGCCTGGCAGTTGTTGACATACCCTTAGCGGAGTGACGAAGTCGCGTGACTGGCTGTGGAGAAAAGGGTGAAATTCTGTTAGCGAGAGAAGTCAGTCACCCACCCCAAACTTGAAATACTCCAGGCTCGCTTTAGGTGCCTGCCTGACAGTTTCGTATTTCGGCGTATGGCCTTATGTCACTTTGTAAGAGCGTCATAAGGCTATATTTTGAAATATGGCCTTATTTCACGGCACCATTTTATAACATAGAAACAAAACGAAAATTAACTTTTAACTTTTTCAACGATGCAAACGTGTCATCCGATGTTAGATGACAATGTGGAAAATCAAGTAATGTCATCCATGGAATCTTGTCATTGTATGACACGCTGTCAAAAAAATTTGGTCATCTAGCCCCAATAGCGATGACAAGCGATCACACGGTCAATCAAATCAGTCATCTGGATGACATAGAAATCGTGTCATCTGGTATGTCATCCGGTTGACACGTTTAATGACATGCCGGATGACAGGCGATCACACAGGATGACCACTTTAGGACAAATACTACGGCATAGAGACGTCAGGATGTCATGCAGATGACAAGTTTGGATGACCGTCTGATCGCACCTTAAGGTGTTTGCATTTATATGCGATTTTGAGGAGACTTATTCCCATCGTCGACGACCTAAATTTTGGTGATGAGTTGATGTATCCTCCGTATCCAAACATCATCTGTGCTTTAAACAGCTCGGCCGGTTAAGTCATCGGGTCCGGCAGTTTTGTTGGGCTTTAGAATGAAAATGGCTGTCTTGACTTCATTTTAGTCGAGTGGACAAAAAGGTTAAATGGTTCATTCTGCGTGATGGTGGGATGTTGTTCGTCATAACCGTTTAAAAGTCTGCAGAAATAATCTTCGAGATTCTCAGCACCGACTGTGGTTCTACTATGCGGTTTCCTTCTCTATTATTGCAGATTTCTAATCGGGCTTTACAGCTTTGGCATGTTCGTTTTATTTTTTGGTAAAACTTCCAAACTTCAGTCTTCCGGTAGCATCGTTCTAAGGCCTTAATCGAGCGCTTCTCGTGATTTTTCTTTTTTCTCTGCTGAAACTATTTTCTTCCCTTACCTACTGGCCGTAGCACTCGCGAGCCCCCCTCGTTCTTTTCTGTAGGGCCGCTCTGTACATCCGTTGTTTTTCCGGTTTGCTTGTCTGCATACGTCGTCGAACCAGCGGGGTAGGTGCAAATCCAGTACGCCATCTTTGACAGCTGGCGGTATCGGATTTCTCTTGCGATTAAGATAATTCCAATCGGAAAAGGTCCTCCAAAACACTGGAGGAGTGCCTTAAGTCGATCGCAATATAATCAACTTGGTTGACAGTTTTTTGATCAGGAATCAGCCAGGTCCCTTAATGGACATTAAGGTGTGGAAACCGTGTGCTGGCTATAGTTATACTACGTCCCGCCGCCAAATAAATAAGCATTGCTCGTAGGTTTTGTCGAGGAGCTCGTAGAAGCAGTTTTTTTGTAAGGTCGTCCTTCCACGTTGGGACATCACTAGAACATTCCTAATCCAAAAACCAGTTATACATCTACGCAGTTTAATCTGGTCGAGTAACACCTGCCGTTCGAAATTATTTCCTGTTTCCTTAATTGCTGTAAATGTTTGCAAAGTTTTAAGTTAAACCTATTTAATTGTTTGTCATAATGCTGAAATGGAGACCACGGATTGACAACAACTACAACAACAACTGACAAAAAAACTAATCACAAAGTTTCGCTGAATTATCTAGGCTGTTTCCTACTTTGTGTTAAGAACTAGGTTGATTCTGCTATGAGAAGGCTTCACAATACAAGTACGTACTTTAAGATTAACTTATTGAAAGACTGCGCTATACGAATATATGCCAAAAATCAAATAAAGTCAACAAACTCATTGAAATTGCAAAAGAATATCAACAATCTAAGTGGTAACTTCTTTGGGGATTTTTCTTTTATACTACCTCTTATACTATACGAGTATAAAAAAGTAAATCGGATTACGGTTATAATTATAAAAGTATGCACCTCACAAGGCAATCTACAATTTTTAAGTGATTTTGTCATAAATCTTCTTTATGAGATCGACAGGTGTCAGCAAAAATTTCATAAATATCTGAATATGAGAAAAGGTATGAGATAAGTAAGACATTAATATGGTGGCATATCGCATCAAATAGTCTACAATATAAATAATTCTAAATAAAATGTAAGTAAAGTCGAAAGACATAGATATAAGTATTTAGAGTAGCTTAGAGTGCCTGTGTGGGGCCAGTAAGTTAGTATAAGACTGTTAAGTAATTGTAAGCTACCATTTAAGCATTTTTTTGTTAGTATGTAAGAGTTAATTAGTAAGAAAATAAAATGCATTGAAAACTGAAAACTGAGTGTGTTTTCAGATTCAATAAATGTTTAATTATATGTACTGCTTGTTTCAGGTACGAAAATCCTTCACCCTAATTTCCGCAGAAAACTAAAAAGGTTTAAAATAATGATTATCGACTTATTGATTATATTGTATATGTAGTTGGTAAGGTACGAATATATGGTTACTACAGTACGACAAGGGATAACCTATTCTATTCCACATTATGTACCAATCGTTCTCCAAAAATACACTAATAACACTAGAGCTTATAAGGCAGGTACCTTGGTGTGATGCAGCTTAAACTGCTGAATAATGTTATTAAAAAGTATTTTTTTTTAAGGAAAAACGAGTTAGGACAACAGTTTTCATCCCTGCTATATATATTAGTGACCGGTCTTAGAGGCCTTGGAATGCCTTCGAGAAATCTTTTTCGGGAATGCTTCGTAGTGCCTTCATAATATTTCGTTGAATAGCCACCACGACACTTTTTGTGACTGTCTTCGGCGGGGGGAATAGAAAAATTCGGCCTGTGCATCCCGTGAGTATTTTTTTGTTTATACCTTAGAACCTTTAACTTTTTTTTTCATAACACATGCACTGATCAATGAAGAATACTAGTCAGTTTGGTTTCAGTTTACACACTATAAACATGGAGTGGGGCGTTAAAGAGAATCGAGTCGCGGTAATAGCGATGTATAAGTGCGGAAAGAGTGCTGACCAAATTTCCGAGTTGCTAAAACCACTCGGAATATCGAGTATATTCATTTATCGGGCTATTCCTCGCTTCGGCGCATTGTCTGGAGTAGAGGACAGAGGACAGGTCGAGAAATGGTCCCCAGTGAGTCATCCGTACGAATGCGGTAGTAAAGGCAGTGGATGAACGAATTCGGAGAAATCCCCTTAGGAAGCAGAATATCATGTCCTAGGAATTGGATATATCAACCAGATCCATGTGTAGGCTGATTCGGGATGATCTGCATATGAAAGCCTATCGTCAGTGCACGGGTCATCTTCTAACTCTTCAACTAAAAAAAGTTAGACTGGAAAGATGCAAGCCACTTTTGCAGTGGCACGCGGACAATGGCCATGAAAACATTCTGTTTACGGATGAGAAAATTTTTACTGTGGAAGAAGTTTTCAACAAACAAAATGACAAAATTTATGCCACTTCATCTAAGGAAGCGAAAAAAGCTGTTCCAAGGGTTCAATGTAGAAATCATCCCGCCTCCGTAATGGTTTGGTAGAGGGGTTTCTCACCATTTTTTTTTTTCTTTTTTTTTTTTATAATTTACGCGCGCCTAAGGGGTTAGATACCCTTTTACTTTTGCCAGGGCGCGGGCGGAAAAGTAGAAGGAGGAGAAAGGAAAATTGTTTTGTGGTGGTTTGAAACTCAGGTGTGTTTGGTTTCACCATGGTGTCACATTCCACCATTTCTGTAAAAAAAAGGCGTAAAAACTGGTGCACAGGTTTACCAAGAAGATGTGCTAGAGGGTGTTGTGGAGGGTTTGACCAATACCCTTTGCAATGGATACAAATGGATCTTCCAACAGGGTTCTGCTCCAGAGCACAAAGCCAAAACCACGCAGGAGTGGCTCAGAGTCAATATTCACGGCTTTATAACAGCAGAAGGTTGGCCGTCGGAGAGTCCAGATCTGAATCCACTAGATTATGGTTTGTGGTCAGAATTGGAGAACATGGCCTGCAAGACTGCCCACTGAAATTTGGAAAACCTTAAAATAGCTTTAACCAGAGCAGAGTCCACGATCTCCATGAAAACCGCAAGTGCCGCTATAGCCCAATGGCCACACCGCTTGGATGCTTGTGATAAGCAAAATGCAGCCATTTCGAGTGAATCCAATTTTTTTTAATAATCAATATTGTGGTCTAATAAATGAAATAATTTTGAATACAATATGTTTACTGGTTTGTTTCTTATGGTGTTTTATATTTGTAACAGAACTTATGGCAGGATTAAGGATAATTGACGCTCGCTCAAGGAATTTCGTGTACCCATAACATGGAAAGTTAGGGAGGAAAGAAAGAGAGGTTCATTGTGAATATCAAACTTGAAACCAACCAAAACAACTTGAATTGAACGTTCCGAAAGGTAATTTCTAATTTATTGAAGAAGATATTTCGTCGGTCCCAAATGCATCGATTTTCGACAAAAGAGTCGGATACCAGACTCTGTTAAATGCTTTAGAAATATCAGGCGCAACTATCTTACTTTCGTCAGATTCGTGTAGACTTTGGTTCCACTTCTCGGTGAGACATGCCATCAAATCACTGATGGTTGCTACCTGTTGCTACGAAAACCATACTGACGGTTTATCAGAGTGTCCACAACCTTGGAAATAAGAGACGTAAGTGTAATATGTCTATAGGAGAAGAGAAAAAGATTAGTCTATTTTAGGGACGGGCTGGAAAAATTATGTTTTCCCTCTACTTTTAGGCTCGATGATATGACCAAAAGATTGATTCGTATATATGAAGTACTCGAATAAGTAAGTTCAAATGTCTGGTAGAATTTTGCTGCAGATGAGGCTAGTAATAGTGTGGCAAAAATTCGCTTTTTCTATTATCATGATTTCTTTTATAACCACAGAATGTCGAGATCACAAAAATACAGGTCCCAGACATTTCACGAATGTTGCCCATTCCATAACTCTTGTTAGAATTTCAGGTCCAAATGGCTTCGCTTCTTCTCGAATATTGGCCTTGTATGGTTCTTGGCTCATTTGCATATTGCCCCAAAGAAAAAAATCTGGTGCCGGTAAACCGGGCGAACGCGGTGGACAGTTGAAATTTGAAAATAGGGGTATTATTCGGGGTATTATTTTCTTCCCTTACCTACTGGCCGTAGCACTCGCGAGCCCCCCTCGTTCTTTTCTGTAGGGCCGCTCTGTACATCCGTTGTTTTTCCGGTTTGCTTGTCTGCATACGTCGTCGAACCAGCGGGGTAGGTGCAAATCCAGTACGCCATCTTTGACAGCTGGCGGTATCGGATTTCTCTTGCGATTAAGATAATTCCAATCGGAAAAGGTCCTCCAAAACACTGGAGGAGTGCCTTAAGTCGATCGCAATATAATCAACTTGGTTGACAGTTTTTTGATCAGGAATCAGCCAGGTCCCTTAATGGACATTAAGGTGTGGAAACCGTGTGCTGGCTATAGTTATACTACGTCCCGCCGCCAAATAAATAAGCATTGCTCGTAGGTTTTGTCGAGGAGCTCGTAGAAGCAGTTTTTTTGTAAGGTCGTCCTTCCACGTTGGGACATCACTAGAACATTCCTAATCCAAAAACCAGTTATACATCTACGCAGTTTAATCTGGTCGAGTAACACCTGCCGTTCGAAATTATTTCCTGTTTCCTTAATTGCTGTAAATGTTTGCAAAGTTTTAAGTTAAACCTATTTAATTGTTTGTCATAATGCTGAAATGGAGACCACGGATTGACAACAACTACAACAACAACTGACAAAAAAACTAATCACAAAGTTTCGCTGAATTATCTAGGCTGTTTCCTACTTTGTGTTAAGAACTAGGTTGATTCTGCTATGAGAAGGCTTCACAATACAAGTACGTACTTTAAGATTAACTTATTGAAAGACTGCGCTATACGAATATATGCCAAAAATCAAATAAAGTCAACAAACTCATTGAAATTGCAAAAGAATATCAACAATCTAAGTGGTAACTTCTTTGGGGATTTTTCTTTTATACTACCTCTTATACTATACGAGTATAAAAAAGTAAATCGGATTACGGTTATAATTATAAAAGTATGCACCTCACAAGGCAATCTACAATTTTTAAGTGATTTTGTCATAAATCTTCTTTATGAGATCGACAGGTGTCAGCAAAAATTTCATAAATATCTGAATATGAGAAAAGGTATGAGATAAGTAAGACATTAATATGGTGGCATATCGCATCAAATAGTCTACAATATAAATAATTCTAAATAAAATGTAAGTAAAGTCGAAAGACATAGATATAAGTATTTAGAGTAGCTTAGAGTGCCTGTGTGGGGCCAGTAAGTTAGTATAAGACTGTTAAGTAATTGTAAGCTACCATTTAAGCATTTTTTTGTTAGTATGTAAGAGTTAATTAGTAAGAAAATAAAATGCATTGAAAACTGAAAACTGAGTGTGTTTTCAGATTCAATAAATGTTTAATTATATGTACTGCTTGTTTCAGGTACGAAAATCCTTCACCCTAATTTCCGCAGAAAACTAAAAAGGTTTAAAATAATGATTATCGACTTATTGATTATATTGTATATGTAGTTGGTAAGGTACGAATATATGGTTACTACAGTACGACAAGGGATAACCTATTCTATTCCACATTATGTACCAATCGTTCTCCAAAAATACACTAATAACACTAGAGCTTATAAGGCAGGTACCTTGGTGTGATGCAGCTTAAACTGCTGAATAATGTTATTAAAAAGTATTTTTTTTTAAGGAAAAACGAGTTAGGACAACAGTTTTCATCCCTGCTATATATATTAGTGACCGGTCTTAGAGGCCTTGGAATGCCTTCGAGAAATCTTTTTCGGGAATGCTTCGTAGTGCCTTCATAATATTTCGTTGAATAGCCACCACGACACTTTTTGTGACTGTCTTCGGCGGGGGGAATAGAAAAATTCGGCCTGTGCATCCCGTGAGTATTTTTTTGTTTATACCTTAGAACCTTTAACTTTTTTTTTCATAACACATGCACTGATCAATGAAGAATACTAGTCAGTTTGGTTTCAGTTTACACACTATAAACATGGAGTGGGGCGTTAAAGAGAATCGAGTCGCGGTAATAGCGATGTATAAGTGCGGAAAGAGTGCTGACCAAATTTCCGAGTTGCTAAAACCACTCGGAATATCGAGTATATTCATTTATCGGGCTATTCCTCGCTTCGGCGCATTGTCTGGAGTAGAGGACAGAGGACAGGTCGAGAAATGGTCCCCAGTGAGTCATCCGTACGAATGCGGTAGTAAAGGCAGTGGATGAACGAATTCGGAGAAATCCCCTTAGGAAGCAGAATATCATGTCCTAGGAATTGGATATATCAACCAGATCCATGTGTAGGCTGATTCGGGATGATCTGCATATGAAAGCCTATCGTCAGTGCACGGGTCATCTTCTAACTCTTCAACTAAAAAAAGTTAGACTGGAAAGATGCAAGCCACTTTTGCAGTGGCACGCGGACAATGGCCATGAAAACATTCTGTTTACGGATGAGAAAATTTTTACTGTGGAAGAAGTTTTCAACAAACAAAATGACAAAATTTATGCCACTTCATCTAAGGAAGCGAAAAAAGCTGTTCCAAGGGTTCAATGTAGAAATCATCCCGCCTCCGTAATGGTTTGGTAGAGGGGTTTCTCACCATTTTTTTTTTTCTTTTTTTTTTTTATAATTTACGCGCGCCTAAGGGGTTAGATACCCTTTTACTTTTGCCAGGGCGCGGGCGGAAAAGTAGAAGGAGGAGAAAGGAAAATTGTTTTGTGGTGGTTTGAAACTCAGGTGTGTTTGGTTTCACCATGGTGTCACATTCCACCATTTCTGTAAAAAAAAGGCGTAAAAACTGGTGCACAGGTTTACCAAGAAGATGTGCTAGAGGGTGTTGTGGAGGGTTTGACCAATACCCTTTGCAATGGATACAAATGGATCTTCCAACAGGGTTCTGCTCCAGAGCACAAAGCCAAAACCACGCAGGAGTGGCTCAGAGTCAATATTCACGGCTTTATAACAGCAGAAGGTTGGCCGTCGGAGAGTCCAGATCTGAATCCACTAGATTATGGTTTGTGGTCAGAATTGGAGAACATGGCCTGCAAGACTGCCCACTGAAATTTGGAAAACCTTAAAATAGCTTTAACCAGAGCAGAGTCCACGATCTCCATGAAAACCGCAAGTGCCGCTATAGCCCAATGGCCACACCGCTTGGATGCTTGTGATAAGCAAAATGCAGCCATTTCGAGTGAATCCAATTTTTTTTAATAATCAATATTGTGGTCTAATAAATGAAATAATTTTGAATACAATATGTTTACTGGTTTGTTTCTTATGGTGTTTTATATTTGTAACAGAACTTATGGCAGGATTAAGGATAATTGACGCTCGCTCAAGGAATTTCGTGTACCCATAACATGGAAAGTTAGGGAGGAAAGAAAGAGAGGTTCATTGTGAATATCAAACTTGAAACCAACCAAAACAACTTGAATTGAACGTTCCGAAAGGTAATTTCTAATTTATTGAAGAAGATATTTCGTCGGTCCCAAATGCATCGATTTTCGACAAAAGAGTCGGATACCAGACTCTGTTAAATGCTTTAGAAATATCAGGCGCAACTATCTTACTTTCGTCAGATTCGTGTAGACTTTGGTTCCACTTCTCGGTGAGACATGCCATCAAATCACTGATGGTTGCTACCTGTTGCTACGAAAACCATACTGACGGTTTATCAGAGTGTCCACAACCTTGGAAATAAGAGACGTAAGTGTAATATGTCTATAGGAGAAGAGAAAAAGATTAGTCTATTTTAGGGACGGGCTGGAAAAATTATGTTTTCCCTCTACTTTTAGGCTCGATGATATGACCAAAAGATTGATTCGTATATATGAAGTACTCGAATAAGTAAGTTCAAATGTCTGGTAGAATTTTGCTGCAGATGAGGCTAGTAATAGTGTGGCAAAAATTCGCTTTTTCTATTATCATGATTTCTTTTATAACCACAGAATGTCGAGATCACAAAAATACAGGTCCCAGACATTTCACGAATGTTGCCCATTCCATAACTCTTGTTAGAATTTCAGGTCCAAATGGCTTCGCTTCTTCTCGAATATTGGCCTTGTATGGTTCTTGGCTCATTTGCATATTGCCCCAAAGAAAAAAATCTGGTGCCGGTAAACCGGGCGAACGCGGTGGACAGTTGAAATTTGAAAATAGGGGTATTATTCGATCGCCAAAAATTTCCTTCAGGAGAGCCATAGTTTGAACCACAATTCTGGATTGTTCTCTACCTGTGAACCTAAAATTTTTCCAATCATTGCCCGGTATTGAATGCCATTTACATTAATCGAAATTTCTCCGTCGTTTTCGAAAAATGATGGTAAAATGAACCTTTCTGAGGTTACTTGACACCATACTATGCACCAAACTGGGTGCATTTGATGTTCAACAATTATTTTTCGATTTTAGGTGCCCTATATTCTACAGTTTTGTTTATTCACATCACCATTTAGGTTTAAGTGGGCCTACGAGGTGAATAAACTCGTTGTTCTCTCGAAACAATTCTTGAAAACGCCAAGCATATTGAACGCGTATTTGTGGATTATTTTGTTTTAACTCGTGAACTAATTGCATCTTACTTTGCCTTAAAATTCCTTGCAAGCTTACCTCATTTCGAATTGCACGAGGTCTTCCGGCACCAATCGATAAATTGCTAGGGCACTAGGCGCATTTTTAACATTACAGAAATTACCAGCCAGAATAATCGAATGCTGCCTCTCAAAATAAAATTCAACAGCTTTTGTTCTTTGCTCTGGGCTGAGTCTCTCCATCATAAATTTCTAAAGTCTTTCAAAGCAGGCTCTGAACAAAATATATAGAATACTTAAAATAAAAATATTACTCAATAGTTAAACCACAACGCCAATTATGCGCCACCCTGTGCATGCTGTATAAATTTCACACGCACTGGAAAAGCGTTGCAGTTATTCGTTTGAAATTGTTCGGTTTTGCTCTGTCGGTTTGATCTTGAAAGATCGTTTCAAAAGCTGATAATTTTTTTTTAACGCGAAAGACAAGTTCGTTGTAAACAATACCACAGGAATGGAAAAATTACATTAAGATCTTTACAAAACAAACAGATGAACTTCAAACGAATACTACTCGTATTGACTAATTGAAACTTTCGGATTGAAGGTTTTACAGTGGATAAGAAAGAATGAAACAACGTTCTTCCATCCACAAAACCTGTTCTGGATAAACTGTTATTTTCTTAAAAATATCTGCATTGCTGCTGCGCTGCTTGTACAATAGGTTCGACGGAAGTCGCGGACCTTAGTACTATTCTACAGACTGCCCTATTTTGGATCACTTCGTTAGTGTGGCCAAGAATGTGTGAATGAATGATGAATTATTTCCGGCTCCTTCTTCTTGAGTGGGATTTTGCGTCAATCTTCATTGAGCATGCCAAAACCAGCTACCAATTATCGATTTCGTGATATGGAAATTTCACGCTGCTGACATTCTTAACATTTTCATTCATCCTGCTGTCATTTTTTCGTATATATATATACTGTTGTGTATTACAACCCTTAAAGTTTACACGGGATTTTACAGTTACAAAATTCTTTAGTTTTCGCTCCATTGGAGCCATCACTAGTGGATGGCCGTAGCTCAAGTCAACTGGCTCTCAAACCGGAAGGTTCAGTGTTCGATTACCAATCGCGCCCGAAAGACATTCATTTTTTCAGTTAACAAAAATCAAGTCAGATGAGTAGTTGACTAGAAAACAACAACAAGCCAGTTTCCACTAACGATTTAGTCTCCCCATTAAATGTTAAATGCCACCCATGAAGCGAAATAACCACTGAGCCCAAACATCTTTCTTCTCTTTCTGCTCTATTTTCTAAAAAACTTAACACGCGAAGGCATTATAAGTGTATTCATACCCACTTGAGTATTAAGTTCTTTAAAAAAAAAAAAAGGTATTTACTACATCGTTTTTGCAATATCCTTTTACATTTTTACGATGACTCCTTTGGTCTTAGAATGCGTAATTTGTAACCTATTATCGTCTACCGCCTTAATCCAATTATTTATGTTAAGGCATTCTCAACAGAAAGAAGAGAAATCGTCTCGAGCTACTGCAACGCATTTGAATTTGAGGTCAGTAAGAATTTTTCAGGGCTATCCATAGCACTGGGATAAAGATGGTAAACTTCCAATGGGTCAATGGGAGCTTTCATATTTCCAATCCTGGTTGCTGGCTCCGTTTTATTCGGTCTCTTCTTGTCAACTGGTCTCAAACAGAGTCAGACCTCTCAGTTTGAGGGAGATGAGCTTAATTAGTCGGCAACGAAAAACTGTTACTGTTGCGAACAAACCAAGCGTTTTGGATAAGCACGGACCTACAGAATGAGAAAAGAACAGCAACGTTTGGATCAACAGATGAGCTGAACAATTAGCGTAAACTCTAGATAGCAATAAATCAAATTTCACAGCCAGGGAGCTTGGTGGTATTCTAGTGGCCAAAGGGTGACCAAATAAGAACGATAGGAAAATTTTTTTTAATAAAACAACAACCGTGTGAGATATAAAATTAATTCTGACTTTATTTTGAAACTACGTTCATGCCATTATTTGTGGGATAGCACAATAGTTGGCCTCGCGCTCATCCCAAGTGATTGGCTTGTTAACGTAGACTAAGGACTTAACGTGGCCCCAGAGAAAATAATCGAGTGGTGCCATATGCATGATCGCGGCGGCTAATTGATGAACTCTCGCCTTGGGATGACCCAGTCGCCAAAGTTCTCCTTCACAACTTTGTTGTGAGCTTTGCGTCGCTTGTGTGGTATGTAGCTCCATCTTATTGGAACCACAGCTCAGATATATCGATGTTGTCGAGCTCTGACCACATAAAATCGGTTAACATCGCTCTATACCCGATACCATTGACGGTAACAGTGTCTCCTTCCTCATTTCGAAAGAAATAAGCTCCTATGATGCCGCTATGCCATAAACCGCACCAAAGAGTCAATCTTTGTGGATACTTGGGCGAACACTTGTGAGTTGTGTTCGCTCCAATAACGATAATTTTGCTTGTTGACATAGCCGCAGAGCCAAAAATAGGCTTTGTCCGAGAAGTTGATTTTTTTGGCCAAAATCCGGATCTTCGGCCAACATTTCCAGCGCGTAATTAGCGAACTCACGGCGTTGTCTATGATCGTACGGCTTCAATTCTCACGTCAGCACAATGTTATACGGAAGTAGGCCCAAATCCAACCGCAAAATAAACCGACTTGACTCTGTGGCGATGCCTGATTCAGCTGATCGGCGCCGAATCGACATTTCTGGGTTTTCTGCGATACTGGCAGCTACGGTGGCTATTTTTTCTTCATTTTGCAACAATCTCTGTTTGATTGGTGGTTTAAGAGTCAAAGAGTGTACTCACGCTCAAACTTTTCCACAGTGCGACACTGAAGCCATGATGACGACCGACCTCACGACCTCACGCGTATTTACAACTGAGCCGGAATGTCAATAATATTTTTTAATATATTTCACACGTTCGGCAAGCGTAAAACAATGCATGATGAAACGGCAAACCTTAGTGAATATTTTGACAACTGTTATTGGTCACTGGTAACTTTGGCAGCTGCTGAAACATAACAATTGGGAAAACTATCATTGCTATCTCAGTTTTTATTTGTGTTCGGATTTATTGTAAGCGGCAAATTAAGGCAAGAAAACTTAAGCTTTCAGCATGTGTGCAATGAAGAAAGCATGACGATAAAATCGCTATCTCACGATCGAAGCGAGACATGCCGAGACATAATATCCGAGCATTTTGACCGGCCAATGCAGACATGGACAGCTACCTACTCGTAATTCCACCAAACGTACTCGTACGTCTACGACTCTAATCGCAATCGCCATCATCTATGCGGTGGAATATGCCTTAACCTCTTATTAACACCCATACAATTTTCCTAAAGATCAGTGGCATCGATGCCAAGACTCCTTCAGAAATCCTGAAACTGATGTGCTGGGTTTCATCCCACATTCGCACGAAACTGCTGATTTGATGAAGAGTGCAGGCAAGGACATATAGCTTAACAACTCGTCTATGAAGTGGTACTACAAGAATGAAAGTGGCACGTGAGCCAGGGAGAAAGGTAGAGAAAATCGACTTTTTCGGAGAAAAAAAGAGAGTGCCAGGAAGGCAAAAACGAACTAACACAGAGAGTACCTCTTTACAGTGTATTTCTAAACGGTCCATATGATTGTGCAAGTATTAGTAGAGTCTGTTATTTATTTAGGCATATTTATGCTCAGAATGAAACGATAAAGAAATGCAGGGTTGCTAGCGAATAAGGTTTCAAAATACATATTGTCAAAAGGTGACAAAAAGTTGTCAAGACAACAAAACCTAAGCAGACACATCTAAATATGAGCAAATAAATTTTATCTTAGATATGCAGTTGATAGCGAGGATATGGAAAACCACTTCTGCGGATTGGTAAACCTTGAATCCATCCAAACTGTCAGGCAGAATTTACGACTTACGACAACTTGCGCGTTGTAAGCCAAGATTAGCCAAAAATCTATGTAACTACTGTTGTTAATAACTGATGCGTTTGCAAGCATTTAATCAGAACAATAAAAATGTATTAGCTGTGGTTGAAGACAAAACCGTGTATGCTGTCAACAAGAAGAGGCCAGAATAGAACGTAATAATAGGTGTCTATAGCTTTAAGTACAGAGCTTTTGTCTTATAATGACACTTCACCAGAAATCACACGAAGAAGTATAATGCTGATTCTTTGGTCTAAGAAAGTAATTGAGGGCAGTAGAGTAAGACATTGCATTATGTGGCGCCCATAAGAGTAAAAGGGCTTCAACAATCTTGGAATGTGTAACTGAAGACAATTGGCAAAAGATTGTGCTAACTGAAGAGGTTTAATGGTAGATGGCATATCCACAATAAACTGTAATGCCATTTAAATAAGTAAACCAGTATATATCATGTAAAGTCCTTATTTGACGGTCTAATCGATGAGTGGGGCTTCGAGGGAACGTGCCATTAATTCCACCAGAAACTCGTTATTTAAAATATATTGGAGAAATGGACGCCTTAAAAGAGAATACTGACAAATGAAGTCTGCTTATTTTGAATTTGATTCACCTAAACCTCTTTATCGTATGAATGAATTAAACTAAGTGAATTAATTAGTGCCACACAATTAAGTCATACGTGATGTTCGCTTATGAATAATTAGAATTATAACGTTATAGAAGACATAAACCTTACCTTATCCCTATAGGCCTATTTTTTTTTTAAATCAAATCAGTTTTAAAATGTTTTGTAAATTTTATTGCTTTCATGTGAAATTAAACATGACCTTTCAAAATGACTTCAAGCAAATGCAGCAATTTTCTTAGCTTTCACTTAAATGATCATAATTATGCAGGGGTTAGAACCTATTCCACATTGCCGACATAACCGGGTCATCTATTGCATAAATTACCTTGTTACGGGCAACGCAACACCTTAATATTAGCTTTGACTCCAATTGCCTCTTGTCAAGTCAATCTTCCTGAAGGCAGTTTATTAGTTTTACTACAATAGTATATCAGCTTACTCGTAATACCTCAACACACATGTACATATGTATACATGGAAATTCCAAACGGTATTCACTTAATCTATACATCGCCTTTGGTTAGACTAGATTACAAAAAAAAAAGGAAATAGAAAAAGAAAAACATGTCTCTTTCGCATTCAGTAGCCGTAACATAAATATCCAAATCTAGCGGTGTTTTATTTCAATTACGCGTCATGGCCTACTGCCATCCAATGCAGACAAATCATAGTTAGAAATGCCAAAACATTATAATGTCACCAAACCATACGTTACCGGCAAGTTAGTCTAGAAATATTAAAATTTATTTTATCACGTAAAACTACGAGAAGTTTTATTCTTTACTAACCGTCGTTGAATGTAGCCATCATCGTTAATGTACATCGCCCAACTCTAGCCGCATTGCCACAAGTGTTAAGTCACCTCTCAAACCCAGAAATCGTATCATGTTCTGCAAGAAAACTTTCTTTTATGCGTGAAGAATCAGGAATGAATGTATTACCACACTTTGGCTAGATGGGAGTACTCATACTTACATACTCCTAGTAGTTATCATAGTTGGGTGCACTTCATTAGATAGATCTTGTTAATAAGCCAAAACCGTTACATAATGCTAGACTTGTATATTGTACAACACGTTTTTGTTAAGTTCACCAACTTAGACATTGACTTTGATCTCATTTTCTAAAACTGATATGATGGTCGGTCATGTCCGAGTATGCTGGCATGCCCACTGCATGTACTCGTACTCGTATTGCTCATAGTTTGTATTTTATACAAGTTCGAAACGGTGAAATCAAGAAATCGTTTGAAAAACGAATTAGAGACAAGCTGCACTGTCCAATAAGCGTTTGGAAACATACATACATATGTTCATCCCTATACTAGTACCGAAAACAGGAAGATACTTTTCGTGGCTGAAACGATCTAATTTTGTTTGTTTTTTTTTCATTTCTTTTCTTAGAGCAAGGTATTTGCCTCACCTTGGCGGTCGGTATGCTTGTGAAATTATAGCACTTAGATACTATCGTAACTTTGTTAAGGTGTTTCGGTTTATTGCTTTAACAGAGCGGTAGTGTTTTTCAAAGAAAACGAAAAGAAAGGAAGAGACGATAACGACGACGACGATGACGACGATGACGATGATGACGAGGTGGAGTAGGAGAAGAAACTGAAACGAATGAAAGACGTTGGAAATGAAGAACATTCTTGAGCTCTTTCTTTTCAACGATAGTTAGAGAAGAGGAGTGCGCCAAAGATATGACTTACAGGCGCAGAGGAGGAGAGTAATATCAGTTCAATGGTTATAAAGAGTTAAGTGCTGAGCTGTAAGAGACCGTGTTGGCGATCATAATGACGACAAGCAGGATGATAATGAAGTTGTCTTTTGCCAATAAGAAGTGACTGTGGTAGTTGTAGCTGAAGCAGCCAGCGACAACGAAGCTCCATTGTTGGGATCATTGTCTTTTCGTTTTTAGTTCATATCAAAGTCTTGAGGCGAAGTGTTCTTGTTGCGTGGTGCGTGGAAGTTTTTTTTTTGTTGATATAAACATTTTACAAATAATTTTTTTCTTCGGTTTCTTCTGTTCACTCAGGAAATAAACGTCTAATCGCGGTTTGTGTTTAAAGTGAGATTAGTTAGAAGAAAAGAAAAAAAAGTCGAAAAAACACAACTTTTGCTGGGGAAAATGGATTATCCATTAATTTTGGTAAGTTTGGTCCATCATTTGCTTAGGCTCATCGAGTTCGCATATCAACTCTTTCGTTTTATGCAAAAACTTAATTCAACATCTCTCTCACAAGTGTTACCATGTTTGTGCTAATTAAATGTTTAAATAGAAAATTCCGTTAGAAATCTTTGGAACACGGTAATTTTACGTAGAAGTTCTTGAACTTTTGCACAGATTACAGTTATGAACTGGGAAAAAAACTGAGTCATCGCTTCAAGTCTGTTGGTGAAAGACTTGCCATTCAGTAAATGAATATTCCTACAAGCCAAATGCAAACAGAAGTTGGTAAAGAAAAAGCGAAATATTAAGGTGTGCAGTGACATTAATGAAAAGAAATTGGTATTAAAAGATAATTGTAATTTGGGCACGACACAACAAAGTCGTCGTCACATTGTCACGGGAATGTCAGCTTCGACTCGTGCTATATTGAGAAAGCATTTTTCAATGAACACTCGTAAACAAACAAACCTCATTAAGTTTGACCCCAAAAAACACATTGACCCATATATTTGATCGTTGATTGATCACTATTTAAATTCCATGGTGTCTAATGGAAATAAATTAATAATTCACCCACGAAATTGCTATTTAAGTGAATTAGATAAGTTCTTATTTAGAATGTGAATGAAATGCAAATTTGTTTCGTTTTCTTTTGGTGTCTTGTCTTGTGTCTGGCGAATTTTAGCTTATTTTTTTTTAATCAATTTAGAATGGGTGGGGTAGGTAGTTTGCGTTCCGTTTTGAGACAGTATTGAACTTTTACCACTGAAATTTGGGTCAATTTTCTTTTTTTGTAATTAATTATGAAGAGATTTGCATGCTAATGTATAATATTTTTGAAGAGAGAAATAAAATTATCATCTTAGTGATTTTGATTTTTGGTTTTATCTTGACAGACATTATACTCGAGATATACTAGGAACACTGAACTTATATCGATTTTATATTGGAATGTTAGAATGTATTATGAAAAATTGGAACCTTAGGAAATTTTGAGATACATCGTAGAACGCATAATTAGTTGTAGTAGTTGCAGATAGTTTTAGTTTTGCATTGATAAGATTTTTTGAAATATCTCTCTTCTATTGTTAAGACTTTTGGAAATGGCTATTTTACTGATTGACCGTTGAATTGTGAAAGTATTATCCGCAACGCAGAATTTTAATTTAACAGAGTACACATAGGTATGTAGGGCAACCTACTGCCCTTCTAGGTATGTAGCTTCTAAAATTAATGATGCATTCTATATAAAAAAAAAATGATCATCAGTTTTTCTTAGGTTTCACTTTGAAGGAAGTCTGAGTTTTGCGGAATCAATTTTATTGAGCATTCACTATAATTTTACATTTCATATAATTTTAAATGAGACCAATAGCTTTATTATTGGTTCTTCTCCTTGAGAATTTCTTCATTTAATTTCTTTATGTAGGTACGAGTACTTTCAAAGCAAAGTTTTCTTTTGTTTATGCTTTCTCAATATTTTTCGGTAAAACGCAAACGCAAACATCACATATCCTTTCGTTTTATTTTATCAGAAAAGGAATGATGGGATGATTTTTTCTAATCGATTAATTTGCCAACTTTTTTTGTTTTCGTAGAAAAATGATTTTCTTTTGTTCCTCCTAAGCAAATCTGTGATATTGCAGGGTTCTTTCGTATCACTGTAATAAGGTTCTTTCCTATTCTAAGATCTGCAAATCGAATCGAAGAAACAGTTACTTAATTGCAATACGCATATGAACTGAAAGTGGTTAAAGGCGGAAGTATATTATGTCAGGGAAAAAAGGGATATGGGTCTATACGAACACCATCTTAGCATACTTAGAGAGATGGGAAAATGCTGTTTGTTAATTTTCGCGCATTTCCGTTTGTCAGTGTTATGACGTCAGAGAGAAAAAAATAATATCTGCATCCAACAAGGAAATAAAAACTCTTTGCTTCCGCCTCGTATTTAATATGAAGAAATTTGTTTCTATGCTTTGCATACCTAAAGGCCAATCCAATGATTAGTTTCTTGCAACCTAACGAGCGTATCGTAGTTCTTTTAAAAAAATTTCAGAGTATATGCATACACTTTTGGAAGACCATCAGAAAAATAATGTATCACAAATAAAAATAATTGATTTTGGCGCCAAGGTCTTAAAATGTACCTGAGCTAAGAGTGGAACGAAAACGTTAAATTTCAAATCACTTGTACTTAGATCCAATATTTGCATGTTTCCGAGCCCGTATACCTAACTGCTTTCTGCGTACATCTTACATAATTAGACGAAGTCATGGTGTGAACAAATTAAATAAACTCTGTCATTAACCACTAAGCCATGATAATATCGCACAAATAGCGAAGGGTGGCGCAAGAATTTCGCATTTTTCGGCACTTAATCCCAAAGTTTGTCATGATAGTTGTTCATTTAGCGACTAAAATGAATTGTCAATGAGTGTGACAAAACATGATCCGATTAAAAGTACGCGTATTCGGAGAAGTGTTCCCATTAAGAGACTGTTGGTTTCGCTATATTCAACATCGGAAATTAATTTTTAAGAAGCAATAAAGGCTTAAGTTTCAGATAAGGCGAAATAATTGGGTCATTCAAATGTAAGAACAGCGGCAAAATTATAGGCTCACTAGAACGGCCTGGTACTAAGGTCCATGGATCTATTTAAACCGACCACTGGCACAGTTGCAGTGCAAATACAGAGGAAGAGGGACAAATATTTGGTTAAGTTGTATCCGATACATGGGCTAACTGCGGTTTAAGTACATCCATATCCATACGTATTTCACTCTCTCTCATAACTGCATTGCTACTGCCTTCTTGAGATATGAGCTGATAGTTTGCAGAGCTCAACACCATTCAGCATTCCACTCTACTTTAGATTACATATGTGATTACAGTGAGTTCGGAAGTTTGCTGACGTGTTTGTAATGGAGTGATCATTTTAGTTTTTTGTTTTTTCAAACTCTTCTTTTAGCCACATCTGGAACTTGAGCTTAAATTATTTTCGATATTTTCGATCTTCTTCTGTCTCCTTCCGTTTTTTTTTTTTTAACATTATAATTTAAATATCTCGACATCCGTTGCTGTCATATTCATTTATGCAAATGACCCTATACGCAAACTAGAGCCAGTGTATGACTATCGTGTATTGCTCTACATGAACAATAATGAAATGAACTATAATGAACGTGCGACGTCCTACGCAACCGTACGAACTCAAAAGACATGTATTGCAAGACCATAATATTGTAGTTTTATGTTCAATTTTGTAAAGTTTACGTATGAAAAGAGTGAACCCATATGCATTTGCCAAACGGTAAGTATAGGCTGAAATTGCCTATTGAACTCTAAGGAACCACGAAGTGTGGTATTGATGTTAGAAATATCACAATTGCCTTCTAGGCAGTCAATTGTCTTCTAAGCATCGTGTCATCATCAATACCATATATTCACTTAGGATGTTTGGTTATCATTATAAGAAATAAAAAAACTGTAGCAGAGAACTTTAATACGGTCTAAAATCTTGACAGGCTCAACAAGATCATATTAATCGGTACCAAGTAACTGTACTGAAAATACATGGATTTACGAACCGTTTGGGCAAAGGAGAAACACCAAATATACTGGGGTGTGACTTAAGGCATTGGACAGACTAAGAGAATCATTTATCCCTTCAATAAAAATGCCGGAAACATCCTCAACTCGTACTAAGATTGATATTAGAAATCTCACTCTGCTTAGAAGATAATGAAACCACAGAACACATAGTTTATGATTGTGCAGCTCTTTGCCTATCTTCTTTTCGAGTGCTATGACTATTATTATTAACTGGCGTGTTCGTAGTCTAATAAGCTTCCGGCACAAAATATCCCAGATGTCCAGATCCTATTGTTGCTTTCAGCAAAGCAAAAAAATAGCACGTTGGAACCAAAATAAGTACAAGGTAGGCACAACGAACACATACTTAAATGTATAAAGTAGGGTTTAATAGATCAGACAAAACGGAGTTACTCGTACTCGTATAATAGGGTATACAATATTTTTATATAGGGTTTTCCAATAGAGACTTGACAACTTTGAATTTAATTTGTGAACGCACTCTTTCACTAATCATCAAACTGTCACTGTCAATTTATTCAGTAAACTCAACATTTTCATCATGGTAAAGTACACTAATGAGCAAATTACGATCGTCACGTTACTGTGAATGGTCAGCGTTATCGCGACATGATCACCGATTAGCACACGCACACGCTACAATCGATTTATTGAAGAATAAGTATGTTGAGCGTGTTATCTCAAGAAATGGGCCAGTCGATTGGCCGGCTTAACTATTTTCTGTGGGGCTACGTTAAGTCATTGGTTTATGCCAACACGCCGACGACGTTGGAAGAGCTCAGAGTCAACATTGAACGCGAAATGGCGGCCGTTTTTGAAATATCTCAAATGGTTTGCGTTTTATTTAAAAAAAAAGTTGTCAAGTCCTTATTGGAAAACCCTATATTTTCATCAAGTTTATTTTACTTACTTTTTATGTGATTTGAACATATGTATGTAGGTATGTCGTGTTATTCTTGCATACGTTTCCGTTTTTGGTTACATAAAGAGCAAGTTAGTGCCACTTTCAGTTATTTTATATCCTAACGTAAACTTAAAATTATGGGTGGTTTTTCTCGTTTGAATATGCTTTCATTCAAGTTGTCTCTGTATCTTCTTAGTTGGTCCTTATTTACTCGTATTATTGGCGATAGACTTTTCAAAGTAGAATGTACAATTACCAATTGATTTGTGTCCTTCTAGATAAACCATTTTCAACTGTTACTACTGAAAACATATAATTTATGATTGATAGACCACTAGCAATTGACCGCTTATAAGCAAATATTATATTTATTCTTGATATAAAGTCATAATCGCTCTTCAGAAACTTGATAATTTGTTTTATTTTTATTTTTTCAATCAAAGACCTAATTTCTGAGTCAGCTTTTAAGACAAGTTTTTGACGTCTGAAGGATTCAAAAGGCTGCATTGCACTTGGTGACGTGTATCATGTTGAATCAAAGTTCTAAGTGAATGTAGTGCAATTGCTGATAGAAAAAATAGTGCTACACCCTACCATATAGATGTTTAGATTGTGTTTGTGGCGAAAATGTAAAATGAAACTCTGTAAACTTCTGCCAATTTGTCTAACTGGTCGTCGCGCATTAATCAAGTTCCCAGTCATTTCTGCATCATTTGGAATGTTTTGCGTTGTAATTTCGATCATCGAAACCGTTTGTTTTTTTTTTCAGTATCATCTTTGCTTACCCTGATATAAAAACTGTTTTTTCGTGACTCCAAAGATGTGAGTGGGAGACTTTCTAATTTACGTAATTCTTAGTGGCAAAGCGTTTAACTTTTGAACTCCGATATCTAAACATACAATTTGCACTGTAAAAGGTGTCCTTTTGCTCCATTTTGTATAACTTTCTTTAAAAGATTCAATACCTCCCAAACTGCCACCTTTCCGCTCTTCAGAGATTCATATGAAGTGACAGTGAAATGGAGATAAGGTCTTGTCGCCACAAACAATTTCTTGCTGCAACATGCAATTAGATCCTCGTAAATTATCTATCTCCAATAATATTAAATTGCATTTAAAGTTTGTATCTATACGATGACAATTCATTACTTGCAATGAATGTACCCATAACGATTATTCCTCTTTACTTGAGATATACGAGTGTAATTTCCCAGTGAAAGCGAATGTGAAATTGTAGCCATTTCCAAGGTAACCTCTGAACTGTGTACGTTGGAACATGCCACCTCGAGATGATTCTCTTAGACAGAGGTTATGTCAATCTTTGTGCAGATTGGTGGAGTTACTCGTAAGTCCTAAGAGGTGAAAACCCAGATGAATGCACGAAGTAGTTAACAAAAAGTGAATTGTGCTGTTACAATGCTATTGATAATTTTACTTTCTAAACTTCATTTATCCATATACGAGTATCATGCCAGTGAAATTGTGAAAAATTTATAGAATAAGAAATCTTTCAGTACTATCCTATAAGCTAATGATGATAATGGTTTGATGAATTCTTACTGTTTTCTTTTATTACTGAGTATGCCTGAGGTAACGCTTTCCTACTTATTTATTTATTCATACGGATTTTTTTTAAGCATTTTTAGATTTTCACCACACATGTACGAGTACATACACATGTGAATTTACGCTTATCTGGTAATTTTTTCAAGGTTTATCTGGGATGATTAACACTTACAAAAATATAAGACATAGGAGGCTTTTACCTAAATATATACATAATCTTGAAGTGTATGCAATGACGTATTATACGTACTGCTACATGTGCATTGCAATCACTTAATACCCTTTGCCTCGTGTGGTTTTTGTTAGGCTTTTATGTAGTTTTTTTAATTTAACAGCCTGTGCTAAGTATTTTAAACTCAACATGTTTCTCATATTTATAATTGAAACTCATAATTGCATATCTGTCGAACACCCTTTACTTGAATATATTTCAGAACAATTTGTCGGATTGTAAATTAAAGTGAAAGTTACCTAAAATAAAGTGCAATTTGACACATTGACTTCGAATGGAAGGGTGCGGAACCTTAGAAATGCCTGCGTACCATCGTTCTCAGCGTTTTATTTATCTCCAATTCATTGTCAATAGTCGCCTTCACGTCTTAAACTGATAAAGTTGATCATTGGAAACCGGTTCGACTAAAATATCTATATTATTCTACAATGCTTTAAGGAATCTATTCACAAAGGCTTGCAAATGAGTGTTAGTCACATTCTAAATATTACACCCAACGTGATTGCAGGTTGAAGTGGAATAATGTCAGCCTATTTTTATGACCCTTATTTGGTGATTACATCCCAAAATAAATCTAGCCATTCCAGATTCAGCTGCTCACATCTGTTTGGTGCCAACTTCAGTCGTGACCGGGCTTTCTAGATATTCTCGTTCAATACAATCCTTTCAATACCCACAATTATGATTCTCGTAGTGCTAAGTTAAGTGTCGGTGATGAAAATAATAAGGGTCTTTGTTTTTGTCGATGGTCTATGAAATTAATTAAACTTAGATATATTTTATACAACAAGGGAAAAGTTAATATTCATGAAAATAGCTGACAGCAAACCTCCTTCCAAAGTCATACAGTCTCAAATAAGTGTTGTTTAATGTAATGAGAAATAATAATTGGTCTGCATATTAGAAATTCCACCTTAATAGAACAGCCCTTAAAAACATAACAATTTGCATGTCAATCAAGTTTACAGGCGTAACCAGGAAGATTGAAGGCATAATGCCATATACCAAATACCAACTAAAACCGTCATCATTTGCTTCACCAGGAGAAAAAGCCTTACACATACAAAAGCTTTCAAATGTTAATTTATACGACTTCCCAAAAGGAAGAGAATATCTTGAAATAGCTCTAGGCTATAAATTAAACAGCAAACTTTAACAATTCCATTAAAACCTTCTGGGGCTGTGCCGGGCTTTTCGGTAAAAAATGAAAAATAAAATCAAGATTAATCTACTGGACTTACCCCACTATCGTCACTCCAGCAAAAATCTATGCAACGCCTGGAAAAACTAACCTCCGTAGGCATTACATGCGAATACCTCCAATAGCTTTTCTAAAACTATTTTGATTCCTGTCCTCTCATATTAATATTATAAAGACTATGGCTGTAAGTGCACTAAAGTTTCATCTTATATGAATAAACAAAAACATCAAGCAAGTTGGAAGATCGTTGAAAACCCTCACTCCTGTCCTCATTTGTAGTATACACCTCGCCTCTTTAAGGTTGTTGGTCAATGAGATTATTCTGAAATCCTTAAAATAGTACCTCAATGCAACCGATGCAATGGTGGCTCAAAAATGCCAAATGCATTAGGAGCCGCAGTTTTTGGTAGTTTTAGGACATTCTACTCCTGCCTTCCAAGCAAAGGTTCATGCTGTAAACCACGTTCCACAGAATGTGATCTAAAATCACACATCAATTGTGATCTTTGATTGCTAATTGGCTTCATCGTATATTCAAGTCCACACACTGCTTACCGCACACAAAATAAATCATACTAATGTAGATCTCTGGACATAAAGGGTTCCAATGAAACTACTAAACATATACCTTTATTCAGCCAACTATTGTAGATAAAGATTGAGCTAAAGAAAATAGGAACAACACACAAATTGGTTAGGCATGCAAAACAAAAAACATTATTTTATCAAAAAGCAGGACAAACAACTTAACTGTCTTTCTAACTAGTGATAGCTCACTTAAATGCCATCTCAGAAAAACAGGCATTGTCATTGACACATATGCTGTGCGAAAGCCCTGCCACCGCTTTAAGGTTAGGTATATACTCGTACTTCCATAAATGCTCCACATCATCATCTGACATGTCGTCCTTTTCTCAAGCTCAGACAATCTTAACCCTTATCTAGATTTTAGCTTGTAGACAGCAATTCAATTTATTCTGCATTTCATTCCTTTGGGGATATTTCATTTTCCCGTGTTTCGTGTATGGCATTTAGGGATTAATGATTTTTACAGATGAATTGGGCGCCACTGGATATAAATTAT
Organism: Volucella bombylans; assembly: GCA_949129095.1. Lineage (NCBI taxonomy): Eukaryota > Metazoa > Arthropoda > Insecta > Diptera > Syrphidae > Volucella > Volucella bombylans. The sequence continues at coordinate 175,450,818 of OX422141.1, forward strand.
TTTCCAATAGGGACTTGAAAATTTAGAATTTAATTTGTAAACGCACTCTTTCATTAATCATCAAACTGTCACTGTCAATTTATTCAGTAAACTCAACATTTTCATCATGTAAAGTACACGAACGAGCAACGTCTGCAAATTATAAAAATTTTCTACCGAAATTCGGGGTCGGTGACTGCAACTTTAATAGCGTTAACTCCAATTTTCGGTCGTAATTCTCGCCCTAGTATACAGGCAATAACAAGTTTAGTGCAAAAATTTGAGTCTACATATTCGTTGTTTGATGTTGCCGTGTCAGTGAGACAACGGGTTGGTCGAAGTGTTGAAAATATCGCTGCCGTTCAGGCGTCCGTAGCAAACGATCCAAATCAGTCAATTCCACGGCGTTCTCAAGAACTGGGCATTGCTCAGACCACATTATGGCGTATTTTACGTAAGGATCTTGCTTTACACCCATAGAAGATCAATCTGACTCAAGAATTGAAGTCGATGGACCATTTGAAGCGACGTATGTTCTCTGATGGGGTTCTGGAGAAGATGCGCCAAGATCATGAATTTCATCGCAAAATCATCTTCAGTGACGAAGCTCATTTTTGGTTCAATGGGTTCGTCAATAAGCAAAACATCCGTTATTGGTCGGGTGAAAATCCACATGTGTTTCATGAATCACCACTTCATCCACAAAAAATAACTGTTTGGTCCGGTTTGCATGCCGGCGGCGTTATTGGGCCATATTTTTTCGTCGACGATAACGATCATCACTTTACTGTGAATGGTCAGCGTTATCGTGCCATGATCACCGATTTTTTTTGGCCCGAGTTGGAAGATATGGACTTGGACGACATGTGGTTTCAACAGGATGGTGCCACAAGCCACACAGCACACGCCACAATCGATTTATTGAAGAGGAAGTATGGTGATCGTGTTATCTCAAGAAATGGGCCAGTCGATTGGCAGCCTCGTTCGTGCGATTTAACGCCGCTTGAATATTTTCTGTGGGGCTACGTTAAGTCACTGATTTATGCCAACACGCCGACCACGTTGGAAGAGCTCAGAGCCAACATTGAACGCGAAATAACGGCCGTTTCGGCTGAAATGTGTGGCCGAGTCGTTGAAAATTGGATCCAGCGAATCGACGCTGCAAACGTGCCCGCAGTGGCCATATGAACGAAGTCGAGTTCCATTCATAAATGTTTTGATTGTACTTCAAGCCGATAATAAAATTTTTGAAATATCTCAAATGGTTTGCGTTTTATTTAAACAAAAAAGTTGTCAAGTCCTTATTGGAAAACCATGTAGCTTAGTCACTTAAAATGCCCTCGATGCTTATCGATCCATTTTTTCAAGGGTTCAAATAGTGATTGGAATCTAATCCAACGTAAAATAGAAAACTTCTTCATTCGAATCAGCACCGTTTCAAGTGTACCTGCCTATATCAAGTTGGCCCCAGTCAGTCGACTATCTTTTCCTGACTTGTTGTTTTTAACTCCAACCATTAAGTAAGTTCTTCAGTTATGTTGTCGCGCTTACGGTTTCAAGATCAATGTTTCCCTCTTTTTCCGTCTGGATTTTTTGGTTTTTACGCCATACCTGGCTTCTTTCTTGTTATTCCTACTGCTGAATTGAATGTGATTTGAGCCTTAAACGCTATCATCAATACGTTAGCAGTTATCTACGGAAAGGTATGTTTTGTATGATAACTTAACAACACAACATCTACGGAAAGGTATGTTTTGTATGATAACTTAACAACAATGGGCGTAAGAACTGTTAGTGTTCCCATTAGTCCTACTTAAATTTTATCTTTTGCTGGAGGCATTTAAAGGACCTTCTTAGTTAGTTTTAGTAAGTTTTATTGACTTTATTTAATAAAAAATATTTCGATACATTTTGTTGTTATTTCAAGTCAATTAGGTTTTCCCAAGGCCGTCCACCAGATTGACATTTTTATTATTTTTATTATAATAATTATTATTATTATTATATAGCTTATCGAAACCAGGGTCTATATTTAAAAAAAGAACTTAACGTATCCATCTCTAGTGCTTGTATTCCAAAATTCTCCAAGAATAGGAATCTAGCGAGAAGGTGAAAGACATCCTCCCTTTCTCCTAGATTACCTAGATCACAAATAATTGGTCGGTTCAGGTCGGTGTGGTACACGTATGTACAATAGTTCAAACTTAATAATAAATTTTCCTCTTATTTTAAATATAGTGCTTATTTTTTCAGTTGAATTCCAATTCAAAAAATATGTTTTTTCCTGCAGATTGTAACACAATTTGCTGTATAACATTCTGTGCTGTGATGACTCAGCTTCATTAACACATGTTTCTTCGCTCCGAGAAAAACTTAGGTTAAGTCCGCAGCTTTGTGCTATTTCTTTCAATTCTTGGATAAGGCCTCTTCTTGTTGAGATTATGTGGGAAAGTATTGCCTTTGGTAACCGTCCTTGCATTACAACATAGTTGAAATGCAATTTAAATGTTTTCAAACACCGAGGGGCCATCCCGGTTTCTAGGTAAAGCATATAATTGGAGGTGTTACTTGGCAACCTAAAAACACTTTTTATGCAATGGCGCTGAAATTTTTCGACTGCGGTATATGTGTTGTATCCCTATATTTGAGCTCCATATAACATTATAGTTGTTGCAGTAGCACGAATGATTTTTTGTTTCGAATTGTGTTCGATGTACATATTTATTTTTGATACATTTTTCCCAAACTGAACAAATTGCGCGCTTACCTCCTTCTAATTTGGTTGCAAGATGTTTATTCACATTTATATTAGCTGAAATCAACTTTCCTAAATACTTATAAGATTTAACTATATCTATGCGCTCTCTTCCATACATCCACGCTTCATTTCTTGAGTATCGCCCGTAGCCATTTATGAATATCCTGATCTTTGTTTTGCCTAAGTTAGCAGACAGATTCCATGTATTACAGTAGCTTTTCAGTCTGTTTATCATAAGCTGCATACTGTTTTGGGTCTCTGCTAAAAAGACAATATCATCTGCGTACATTAATGCAGGGATATTTACTCCGCAAATTTCAACTCCGCCTCCAATATTGTCTGCTATAGCGCTGATAAACAAAATTAACATCAGCGTACTTAGGATACATTCTTGCTTAACTCCCGTGGTTGTGGCGAATTCCTCAGAAGTGCTGCTCCCACCCCAAACCATTGCCGTATTGTTTTCATACTTAGCTTTCATAGTGTTAATAATTTTACTTGAAATTCTGTAGAGTTGATGGTATAGTGCTTTGTGTGCTGTGGAGTCAAAGACTACACTAAAGTCAACAAATAAAGCATAAAGCTTCTTCTTTGTTCTCTTGTATACATGGGCTATATTAACAAGCGTGAAAACTTGGTCCATAGTTGAGTATTCTGCTCTAAAGCCAGCCTGAAATTCGTGTAGAATTTTATTATTTGAGACCCATTGAGTTAGCCTGTTGAACAGCAGTGTCGAGGTATTTAGGAATGATATGCCTCTGTAGTTGCTCGGGTTATAGGACTTTCCTATTAACTGTTGAGGAGATTCTTCATGTCTAGGATTTGAGTTGTTGTCTTTATTAGATAGCCATAGGTCATCAACATATTATCCGTATTCATCCGTACTAGTAAATTTGTTTGCGGTTTCCCAACAGCATAGTGCGCATGTGAGAAGAAGAGCTGCCAACATAAACATATGTAAGAGTATATTCGACACTGCAGGATCCTGTTTTACATTGTCTGTTCGTTGTCATCGAATAAATCAACACATAATAATCGTGAACTCGAGGAGTGTGAATGCAACCATGCAACTACCATATAACCAGTCAACTTCACAAGGAAGTCAACAATAATTCTTCGATTTATGAGTAAAGCTAATTTGAACGCAATGTAGTTAAAACCGATAATCATGGTTGAGTCCTAAAAATTGTGCAATTTTGCTGCAGCGGAATTTAGAAGGTAAGTGTAAGCTTTGAAGCTTTGAAGCTTACACTTAACACAGGTAATCACCCCGCAGTTTCTCATGTATTTTATTTCCATTATTTCCCTCAGTTCATACTGTATGTATTTGAAAAAAAGGAAATATAAGTACATATGAGTATGTATACGAATGTAAAACTTTGACTCTGAGTTTAGTTGGACTTGAGAAGAGACTTTGTTAGCGTTAAGCATATAAAGGCTGTACCGGCGATTTTATTCAAACATTTTGAGGGAAAAAGGGAATGAAGTTCTTATTAGTTTAAATGCTCTTAATCCTTGAAAGAACGACTCAATACCAAACCATCTTACAGTGGAGAAACGCGACATTTTGAGGAGCTTCTTTTCTCAAATGGAATTTTTATGTTACACAGTCACATCATTGTTCTTACTCTGTGGAACACCTGTAGTATTTGTTAGTAACATAAGGCTCGCCATTCCTCCGTATTTTGTGATTTCTAAGCCAATTCCCTGCTGGCAATAGCGGTAAAGAACATCTGGAACTGAGGTTAAGTTTGCAGTTATGGGCAAAATGTAGTTTCTTATCTCATGCTCAAAACAAAATACTCACTCACTAATAAGTTAGTTGTCCACTGATGTGCCAATCTAAGTAAACACCGATCTCAAGTAACAGTAAAACCTTGAGCACATAAAAAAAATACTGAGAAATTCCTATTGACACTTAAACGATAAATAAGAGAAGATGAGAAGAAAATTTTGGCATTTTGTGGCAGAGAAATTTATTTAAAATTTTAAAACGAAAGTCTATTGTTTCTCCAATTGGGTCACCACAACAAGTCATTTGCCCATCAATGGGTATAGAAATCATTGAAACAAGAATAGTGGATAAACAAATCTCTTGAAAAAGAATGAAAATAAGATACAACATAACAAAAACATAAATAAATAATACATTCTTTCATGGTCATCGTCATCAACTTATCATCATCATCTTTCTTTTGCAATTTGACACACGTTAACACACTTTTTTCCAAAAAGATACTTTCAACTTAAGAACTGTAAAATATTTGTTTATCTTATTTTTCGAACATGATCAATGAACAATAAGAAAAAAAGACCTGACACTCAAGATCATTTAAATGAAATTTGAAAAATGAACAAAAAATTGGTAAGAAGTACCAGAAGTAGGTAGATTTAAGATCTTTCTGAAGAGGCTTGAGAAGAGAAAGAAGAGAATTAATACCGTGCGGAAATAATTTATTATTAAAGCGGATTTTCTAAATAAAGTAATCACAATCGAATGAGAATTTGAGACGAATTTATTAAAGATGTTTGCGATGCAAACATAATTCACTTTAATTAATAAAGTCCTATTTTTTACTGGTTGATGGAATTTGAATGAATACAGTCCTTAGTTTATAGTTAGAAGGCATTATGAAATTTTTAAAATATGACATAACCTTGGATTGTAAAGATCTTATAAATACTACATTTAAGACTCCCTGATGTTCCTTCACTGCAAATCTATTTTCTCTCCCAATTAGCCCGGGCTTCTTAAAAGTAGATTTACCATAGCCAACTTAAAGGGATTCGTCTCTAATACACTTTGTGCTTTCGAAGACCGAATACAAATCGATATTATCGCTACCGAGAGATCATCTTTCTTAAACTAAGAACTCTCGACTTTCAACGTGGGTTATTTAATAGGACGTAAATAAAATTTTCTCTTTAGATCTTCTATTCCCGATCTTATTTCAGTCACATCCGAAGTACCTCAAGGGAAACACCTCGGTTCCTTGATCGTCATCTTGACAATCAATGATGTTGATTTCATTATTAAAAAATCAGATGATATAAAAAGCTATAAGAACATATCATCACTTTCTGACTCCTCGATTTGGTGCCAATAAAATGCCAAGCCTAAATGATGGCTCGAAAATGTATTCTACCGCTCACAAGAATCTATTTTAATGAACTGATAACCTAAAAATGTAATATTGGGATTATATGCTACAGTGAACCTACTTTTCATGCCATGTTTACGAGTACAACGACATACTCGTAAGCTGAGCTAATTTTGCATTGGGCTCTGTTAAACGTTAGTTTCGAAACATACCCAAATCCTTACGTTACAAAAATGCCTTTATCTCATTAGAACAATTCTAGAGTATGAAAAGCATTTTTGGTCAGCCTTTTACGACAGCGACTCTATCCGAATTGAAGCAAACTTCCTTCACAACCGATTACGGTTGGGGCGAACCTTTGACCAGATGATAAGAACTGCGAATAGCGTGCTTAATGAGTTCAATTATACTCGTAAGTATATTTCAGAATTTACGTTTTATGCTCGTGTTAAAGATTAAAAAATCTGTCCGCGGTAGATCCGGGGATCAATTAACCAACCTCTAATATTTTTATTTCTCTAAGAAGTCAGGTTAGTAAGTGTACGTTGCGAGGGTTTTTGCAACGTCAACTCGAGATTTCTATCTTTGATTAATAGATGAATCTTAGTTGATTATAAGTTAGACTGTTAGATTATAGAGCCAAGGATATAGACTATGGAAAAATTACTATAGCGAGTGGAGCGAAAAGAGCGAGCGATACGAACAAAAGAAAAGGCGATCTATTTGATAATGAGTTCTTCAGGCAACTGACTTTATTACAGAATGTGACATGATAAGTAAGTGGTATTCTCTACATAATTTAAAAACATCGCATATAATAAATATGGTGGTCACCGCGATTGGCGGTAAATTCAAAAATTTCTATGCTTTTTTTCTAAAGTGTTATAATTATAAATATACCACAGCTTTCAAATGTGCGGGTATAAAATTCAATAAATGTATGTATGTATATCTAGGATCTAACATTCTGCCCCCTTTGGAAGCTACGTCTTTCAAGAGGCTAAGAGGGTAATGGTGCAAGCTTGCGAATAGCACGCCTGATGACTGCCTTTGCCGTTTTAACATCTGCCACTCTAACTTGACCATCAGCACCATTGATGACTGCTGCTACTCTTCCCATTAGCCATCTTTGCGGTGGGACGTTGTCTTCGTGGATGAGAACTAAGTCGCCAATCTTGAGGTTGTTGCTATACGATGACCACTTTCCTCTTCCCTGTAGCTCGTGAAGATATTCCAGGGACCATCTGCGCCAGAAATGAGTCTTTACTGCGTTGATTCGCTGCCATCTCTCGATATAGCTTATTTCGGGAACTTCGATCGCTGATTCTATGATGGTTTTGAGCGACGAACCAATCAATAGATGAGAGGGCGTTAGGGCTTCCAGGTCATTGGGGTTAGACGACATCGGTGTAATGTGTCGAGAATTCATCACCGCTTCTATCTCGACCAGTGCTGTAGAGAGCTCCTCGAATGTCAACTTTGCTCCTCCTAAGCTTCGATATAAGTGACCCTTCGCGACTTTCACAGCTGCCTCCCAGATTCCGCCAAAGTGAGGTGCCCTGGGGGGGTATAAAATTAAAATTGATACCAAGATTAGTACAAAAATTTTGCAATATTTCTTGCGAACACTTTTTAAAGAACATATTGTGTAGCTGCTTGAGTTTTGACTGTGATCCAACGAAATTGGTTGCATTGTCGCAATAGATGGAATTTGGCAGACCTCTACGACCAATCATCCGTTTCAAAGCTGTAATGAATACTTCGGCTGACAAGTCAGACACTGCTTCTAAGTGAATAGCCTTTGACGAAAAACATGTAAAGACTGCTACATAACTTTTATAAGGCACCTTGCCTCTAATCTTAAGGTACGTTAAGATGGGGCCGCAGAAGTCTACACCACAACAAAGAAAGGGACGCGAGGGAGTGACTCTCTGTTGAGGCAGGTCACCCATGATTTGCTCCAATAGCTTGGGCCGATACCTAAAGCAGTGAATGCATTGCCTTACAATCTGCCTTGCCAACCCTCGAGTGTTTATTATCCAAAACCGTTGTCTAATCAGGGCCACCAAAGCCTTAGGACGAGCATGGTAATTTGAGAGGTGTATATGACGAACTAATATTTTTGCAAAAATATGGTTTTTTGGTAACAACAATGGATATTTGCACGCCTCCGGAATATCCGCATGCTTCAGCCGTCCTCCTACTTTTAACAACAAGAGACCACTTGTTTCCTGCAGAAAAGGATTCAACCACTTGATAGATCCTTTAAGAGGTCGATTGGTTTCTATTGCATCAATTTCCTCAGCAAACGAATCCTTTTGTATAGCATACATGATATGCAAAAGTGCATGGTCTAATTCCGCGGGAGTTAAAAATGGTTCGGGGTCCTCTTGCAAGTCTTTCATGTTGGAAAGCTTTTTCATGCTTCGAGACCACTTCGCCTCAAATCGGCGACAAAATCGTATTACGTACGCTATTATTCGAAGTATCTTGGAATAGGAACTAAAACGCTCGACTATTCCGTGTATTAAATTTGGTATTGTTCCTTTGCAGATGAGGACTGTTTTCCGTTTTTCCAGTGCAATTTTCTCTGATGAAAGCGGAATCTCTATCCGTGAGGGCCAATTTTCATCACTCTCCATCAAAAATCGTGGTCCATCGAACCAGATTGATCGCTTCAATTCGTGAATATCGCAGCCCCTCGACACGATGTCAGCTGGATTCTCATGTGTAGGAACATGGCGCCATAAGACTCCTCGCGTTTTCGTCTGAATTTCAGCAATTCGATTGCCGACGAACGTGGTCAACTTCGAGGAATGGGTAGCAATCCAATGTAGAACAATGGCGGAATCCGTCCAAAAGTAAACTTCTGACTGACGATCCTTGAAAATGGTCTCAATCTTTTCCCACAATTTGGACAACAGATGAGCTGCACACAGCTCCAAGCGAGGTAGGGATTTTCTATTTATAGGTGCCACCCGGGATTTTGATACCAAGAGGCTAACCTGAGTGGATCCAAATTCATCCACCGATCTAAGATATATGCAGCAATCATATGCGTGCATAGATGCATCAGCAAACCCATGTATCTGATAGCTGCGCCGGTTTCCCATCAAGACAAATCTAGGAACCGATACCTTTTGTACAGAGTGCAAATCCGTTACGAACCGTTCCCATTCTGCTTCGGTGCCTTGTAAGTTCAAAACTGTTCCCAGAACGATTTTTCTGAAACATTTCAATTGGCCCCATTTATCTAGCAGTTGTTGAACTACGCAGTGTGAACCCTTCGAACATCTGTATTGAATGTTGATTATGAAGCTGAGGGCCTCTAATATAATACATATGTGTATTATAAACACTTCTCACTCGGAGGGTCCAGGTTCGAATCCTGCCCATGGCAAGTCAGTTTTTCATTGTGCAATTGGAACTCAGACAGAAAAATTCTTCGTGTGAAGGCATAACACTGACACGTAGATATTTAGCTGTTGTAGAGTTTCAAGCACAGAAAAAAATACTGTGAATTATACCTGAATCACTCTGAGTGAAGAAAAACTCTCCGTCCTATTTGGACTCCCACCCCTGGAGAGCGAACATCGAAACCAAACACACCTGAGTTTCAAACCACTATAAAACAATTTTCCTTTCTCCTCCTTCTACCTTTCCGCCCGAGCCCAAGCAACAGTAAAAGGGTAACCCCTTAGGCGCGCGTAAATTATAAACAAAAAAAAATATGTTTTTATATTTGAGTTTTAAATTAAATTTTGAGACATAGGTGATATTTCAGCCAAAGTCTAACTATTGTAAATGCGTTCAGATTCAGAATTGAGTCGGACAACCATTTTCGAGTTTTACACATTTCTTCATAAGAGCAAAAAAACAGGGGAAGACGAATATCGCGGTGTTCGATAGTAATGCGGTCGTTCATAAGGAACTTGTGCCTCTACTTATTGTAGAAAACAAATAATGACATCCAGGAAGTATTGAAATAACGAGTATCTCGAAATTGGATCTCTTATGATTATTCTCCGGCATACTACCACCACATTTCGTCCCCTTCGGTAGCATTGAAACGTCTCTTTTTCGCTGAAAAACAACTGTACCATGCTGAAAAGTGAAGCTGAGTGGTTTTTGATTGAAAAGATCAAAAAAAAATGTGACTAACCAATTCAGTATGATTCCGAAAAAAAAATAAATTGAAAATTCGGAGTACACGTATCGCGTTAAGGGGTTACATACGTTTCTCCGCTTAAAAAAATCGATTTTTTTTTGCATGAAAAAATTCTATATTCTTTTCCAATTCAAATGCCTCCAGAATTTTTCAAAAATTCCAATAATTAAGAATGTTATGACCGCTAGACGTCGGACCGGGCGGAGCGCTCATTAGGGACATGAGCAGCTGCGTGCCTGCTCTGCCTTCCTACCTTCTCTAGTGACGGGTCAGTGCCCTCCCAAATATTTATACCTGCTTAGCAATAGATTTAAGCCTTGTATAAGAATATTAGAATTCAGAATATTCCAGAAGGCACTACTCGAGCACATTTTCAGTTTTGCATTCGAAGCCACGCAGGCAAGACACACTGCAGATTTTGCATTTCGTTTGCGTTTTCTCGAAACAGTGTTTTCCGTGTCGGTACCAGAAATATCTCTTGAACCACTCGATCGATACCATTATCTAGTCTCATACGTAGGATGTTTTTGATATCTTAATGTTTAGATTTGTTATAAATAAAAATATGGCTCGTTTTTTAGTCAAAAAATAGCCTCGTACGTTCAAAAAGCTGCCATTTTGTTAAAAATGAAAATTTTTGAAATCGGCTATGATAGAGACTAGTTTTATCCATCTACTTTAACAGTTTTTTTTTTTTTTTTGTTTCAAATGAAACCTACCAGAGATATTCCTGGTACCGCGCAGAACGTTTTTGAAGAGAGGTTTCCGGAGATGGGCGAAATGTATAGTTTTTCTTCAATTGTCAATAAAGTTTTGTATTCGTCAAGGAATACTTTGCACAATGTATATTTTACTTTTTTTATATTAATTTAATATCGTAGCGAAAAAAAAATCTTGAAAAACGCTCCGTTTTTGAGCGGAGAAACGTATGTAACCCCTTAAATGGAGTCTATTTTAAGATTTTTTTTTAAATATAGTCAAAAATTATAGGCCTTTGATATTGACTGTGTTATTGTCTTAGTTTATGTGGGGGCGTGGCCCAATGAGCAAGTTTACTGACTACTACTCAAGATAGCCAAAGCCAAGCCGATACTAAAAAACAGAAAAACTTATCCATTTTTAGGAGGACAGCTTGCTGGTATACGAGTATTTCCACCTCCAAAGCCCGTCATGTCGATGTCGGGGACTCAAAAACGAGGTGATGAATGTTCTCTAGAATCTGTGGTAGTGAGTATTTGGCCAATTGTGGATCCACCTGATCTAAAAATGCACTGAAAGGAGCCAGTCGAATCGTTGAAAAATGGTATCTATCATTCACTCGGTCCGGTCTGGACAGTATTTTGTAAGGAATATTAAGGATACTGATGCCTGTATAGTTGGTGCGGTTTAGAGGATCTGCTTTCTTGTGGATCGGACACACATTGCGAATGTTCCATTTGTCAGGCTAATTATGTTAAGGTTTCATTCCTCCGACCAAAGTTTGGATTTTTGCTATCTTACAAGTTATCGGCTGTCCTAGACAGCTGGATAAGATGGCCGTCCATTACAGCAGCCATGTGTACTTTAGATTAGAGATTGATTTTTTTTTTTTTAAGAACTAACACTCAAGTGGGGTGTGACTACTCTTAAAATGCCGGAGCACGTGCTAAGTTTTTCGGAAAATTCGATAGAGAAAGAGAGAGAGAGAGAAAGATGTTTGGGCTCAGTGGTTATTTCGCTCCATGGGTGGCATCCAACGTTTAATGGTGAGACTAAATTATTAGTGTAAATTGACTTGATGTTGTACTCGTATTTAGGCATTCATTTAATTGCCTGAAAAAATGTCTTTCGAACACGGCTTGCATTGGGAAGCCAATATACTACCACTTGAGCCACGGCCACACACTTCATTTTGGTCGGTTAGGCCTCAGTGAATTGAGTGAGTGAGTTTTTTTTAAATATTTTTGCATATTTTTTTTATTTTCGGTACGCTATAAGTGTGGTCATTCATGTGGATTCATTCCTCCATATTGTAGTATCCTCAAGTTTTCAAGCCGTCCTTTTGTATATATAAGTTCTTCACTAGGGATAGAGATCAGTTCCTCGGCTGCTGTGTAAGCTTTAAGCAGCATTTGTTCTTTTAGATCTACGATTAAAATGTTGCATATAGCCGTATTCTGTTCCGTTAACAGCTGCAATATTTTTTCAAATGATATTGGTATTCACCAATCATACAGTCTTCCTAATTACTCCAGGCCTCACATAATTGGAGATAAATTTATTATCTTATAGGCTACGATGTACTCGTATATACTGTCCATACATCGAATTTTGTTGATTGTCGAATTATTACATATCTCCTGGCAAGGTTACGTTAAGACTAAATTTTCTGTTCACAACTGGTAATGATGACATCCAGACTAGTGTGCTGAAATAAACATGATTGTATACAAACAACCTATTGACAATTGATCCACAAGGACATCTTTAAAAAATCACAACTTAGATTTCAACAACGCATTGAAAGAACTCCTCTATCATTCTATGTACTCGCATTAGTTTATGGACATCATCCTAGATAAAAATGTCTATCTTTCCCTTGTCCAGATAAGCTGGACGTAAGGTTTTTCATAAAACCGAATACGTACGATATTTCATTTTACGGTTAAACATTCTCCAGTGTTTTCTCCAGTTAGAATTAAATTTTATTGCTATGATTCTCGCTTCATCACAGATTTCAGCAGCTGTCCATTTGAGCGTTAGAGTTTTTCCATCGTCTCTCAAAACTTTGCTATATATTGCAGCTTCAAAGAGTAGGAACTTTTTACTTTGTGAACTCAACGTTGTAGATTTTTTGAGCCCTATTTGTTGTCTTATGTCTGCAGTTGCAATTGCTGGCAATGATAGCATCAACACCCACCTATTAACCTCCACTCAAAAAAATATTCGTTCACTCAGTTGCCTCCAGAAAAAACCTTGGACAGAGATCGAAACACAGTCACATATGTAAATCAAATTGTGTATTTAAGTGGTTAACTAGTATGTCAACCTCGTCGGTATTGAGTATTTTATGTGATCGGCAAATCAACTTGTAATAGAATTCTCAGCCTGAAATCAGTTACATAATCCGTACTAAGAAACTGTTCTCCTTGCAATCACTTGCCTATTCCGGGTTCAATGATGATATGTATGTAAAACTTTTTCACATAAATGCGTTAATACAACGTTTAATATACTAAAAATAATAGTTCACCACGACATCATAGCGATAATTTCAAGTAGGTCAGACTTTAGGCGTACTAATAAATCGGTTCTAGCTTTATATTTATTTATGGTGTGGTTTATGAGTGCTTTAGAGACAGTCTTCCATGTAAACAAATATATGAGTTTCTCCATATTGTCCCTGGTCTATTGATCATTGTTGACGTAATGACATCAGAACTTCAGCTTCTTTGAAAATATAAGATCGATGTCCACCTTACCCAAGACTGGTGTTAGTCAAACCTGGAAGAGGAAGGTAGTTGCATTTTCAATGATGGTTCAAAACCAATCAAGGATGTGCCTTAGTGCAGGGCCACAAACTTTCAATTGAGTACTTCTTGTCAGCTATAAATGCTTCTACAGCCTCAGTTCGTGCCGACTATGCAGGAGGCAACAATTGATGAAGTAAAACAACTTGAGGTCGAAGATGCTAAAATATTTGACGCAAATTGAGAAGCAATTAAATTAACGATTTCCCCAATGAAACGCCCCAAAGCGAAAGTGGCCACCACTTTGACAACAGCCATCAATGAACCACTTAAGCAGGAGGAAGATGCCGACTTCACTGACAAATTGCTAGCAAAACCACCAAAAGAAGTGGCTATTGTGAAACCAATGATTGACACGAATAATTCCAGATCAAGTGAAGATAGGCGATCCATGGAAAGGTATCGCAGACATGACAGTAGATCACCATCAAGAACAAGGATTGTTAGGCTGAGAATACGATCACTTTCGGTATGCCCACGTAGGCGTGGACGTTTTTCATCTCCTCAACCGAGACGAGCAGGAGCTGCCCGCTATAGAGGACGACGAAGTCGCAGTCGCAGTCGTTCACCTTTACGGTGTAGACGTCGACCAGATCCATTTCCACGCAAAGGCCGCACGCATTCTCGCTCAAGATCACCACCGCCGGGAGTTTCTGTCCGAAGACGGTCGCGAAGCACCTCGTATGATAGAACGTTTTCCAGGTCTCCCTTACCTTTTAAGCCGCCATCGCCACCAATGCAGAGGAGTTCCTCTCGAAGTCATAGTATTTCTCCTGTTAGACGACGCTCACAATCGATATCACCACCTTTTCACTACGACAGCCAACGCACTAGTTGCTCTTCATACTTTCCGCAAGACTCTTACTACTATTCCGATACGTCAAATCGTATTTCACTCGATGCTCGCATTAATATAGTTCTCAATAACTCCAATCACGATAGTGTAACTCAAAATCCTTACAGTGGATACAATTACAGTACATACGGCTATATGTCTCTACCACCTCAGCCAGGTGGCCCACCGACAAACTACCATCACATGAACTATGCTAATCAATATGTCAACACTACAGATCAGCAGGGCTATTCAAATATACCGACAATTAGTTCGGGAATGAACAATTCAAATTTCTTCTACGATGAACAGCCTTACACTCAACAACAACAGCCCTCGTCGTTGCTCAAAGAATTGCCAAAAGCTGCTGCAGTAGCGTCCAAAAAGTTAATGTCCTCGAAATAGTGCCAAGCCTGGACATGGCTACCATTAAGCCTATTGAGGAAAAGAAAGAAGCATCTGAAGTAGTTGTAGAGGTGAAACAAGAGATCGTTGCAAATGAAAAGCAGAAATCCAAAGTGAAGAAAATCTCCGAGGTTTCATGGAAAGAAGAGGTTAGCAACAGACATATCGCCTCCGCTGTTCTAAGACTTAGTAAGGGCACTGACGGTTCAATGAAAGGAATTCTGAAGAAATCTGCAGAAGAAGATGAGAAAGCACTTAAAAAGAAGGTTTATTTCGAGGATGGTATCTTTCCAAATCGTGACAGTGGCGACGAGGACCGAAAAGCTATAAATTCGAAGAAAATTAAAAGCTTTACTCAAGAAGCACGGCTTGAAGTCGGACAAAGAAGCGGAAATAAGGAAATTAGAATAGAAGATTGAGGAGGATCCTATTACAACAGAAATTGATTTTAAAATTGATCCTGAGCTGGATAATCTACCACCACCTCCGCCGCCAACTGGTTCACCTCCATCAAACTTAGAACAACCAGTTTATCTAAGGCCTCCGACACCAACCCCTTTATTTTATTTTCATTTCGATGCAGTTGTCCATTCTATGTACGTATCACAAATGGAAAACCCTATTCCACCTCGTCTACTTAATCCAAAATTAGTACCACCAAATGCTAGTACAGCAGCACCTGCATCGGGAGCTGCACCAGCAACAGCTACAGCAACAGCAACAACAGCAGCAGCAACCACATCGACTTCGGCAACAACAGCTACTGTCACAACAGCGACAACGCTAACGCCAACGCCAACTCCAGCATCAACATCAACACCTAACATCAACAGTACAACGCCAACGACTATGTCTTCCTTAAATCCGGCTTCACC
Organism: Volucella bombylans; assembly: GCA_949129095.1. Taxonomy (NCBI): domain Eukaryota; kingdom Metazoa; phylum Arthropoda; class Insecta; order Diptera; family Syrphidae; genus Volucella; species Volucella bombylans. The sequence continues at coordinate 175,466,448 of OX422141.1, forward strand.
TACAGGGACTTCTGTTAAGAAAGAGGCAAATCGAGAATATATGTCCCCGAAACTTGGCAAAGTTCCACCAGTTGTCAGGCACGATAGTCCATCGTTTAAACCTTGTGTTGAAGCTCAGGTGCAAAAGCCTGCATCTCCTAAAATGTCACCGCATATTTCACCTCCTCAAGTACTTTCTCCGAAATTTACGAGTGGATTTGTGTCAGTAAGTGCGGCAGCTCGCCAATCTCCCGCTGGCTTCACCGGAATCCGGCAAACTGCATTTGTTCGTCTTCCTCCATCACCGCTCACTAGAACTGGACCTCCACCCACAGTACCCCATCAGTTTAGTGTGCCAGCACCAAATATGACCATTTCGCTTCCACCACCATCACATAAAATGGTACATAGCGGTCCCCCGCCACAATTTTTTATGCGTGGACCTCCTCCACCAGATATGCACAATATTCGCAATATCCCACCACCAATGCGTAATATTCTTCCACCAAATCATCATCCTCTCGCTAGTCATCCTCATCACCATTTGCATTCGCCGCAACAACACCCACAACAACATCCGCAACAGCATCCACAACAACATCCACAACAACATCTGCAGCAACATCCTCTACACATCCGCAGCATCATATTCCTCCACCAATAATGCACCATCAACATTCACATTTACACATGCTCCACATCCTCAAGCAATGGTAGCCCTATTCAATATCCGGAGAAAGTAATTCGGCTATCTTTCAATATTCATCATAACAGATAACATACCTACAAGTTCCCTTTGTAAGTTTAGTATAAAAGAGTTCAGAAGACTCATCTTTATTTCTATAGGGATAGAAATACAAATGAACAAATGAAATATTTACTTTATTTTAAGGCTTAGGTTATATATGTATATATTTCTTTTTTAATTATCTTAACATGCGACAGAAAAGATCGCGAATTAAATAAAACTTAATTCTATCCTGCGGGCGAATCCTACTAAAGGTTTTTATGGACGCAATAGAAGTGTGAATTTACAAGCTTTTGTCTGGAAAATGAGACCGACTATGAACTTCCTCGGAGGATCTGCGTTTCCACCAACTTTATTTGTCTGGGCTTTCATTTCGTATTTATTTCGTACAACTACATGTGGTTTAACCTCCGGATAATAGACAAATAAAAAAATTGCTTGCCGACTGCCCAAGAAATCAGTTATATTCAGCTAGATCTCTCAGTAGAAAAGATAGCAGACGGATTACTGACATCTTCTTGGGGTACATATCTCCTGTAGGTCTTGGTGTGACGATTGTTGCGCAGAGCACTTCGTTTGTCAGTGTCGCATGAGAATACATGTTTTACACGTTGATGTGGAGGTTGTTGCTACTGAAGGCACATTATCAGTGAAACGAAACGACTACTACTACACTAATGCTTGTGTTAGATAAACACTACGAGTATCATTGCTAAACAACGAAATTGTACTGTATGGAACCTACGAGTAAAGCAGTGTCTTAACCCTTTACTGCATGATTTTTTTTTTTGTTCGAAAAAAAAGGAAGATATTGTTATGTATTTCGTCGACCTTCCTAATCAAGTCGAATGATAATGATTTGTTAAAATATTGAGCCGTTTTTGAGATTTTGCTCAATTTGTATGCGTATCATACATATATGCATGCAAATAAAATACACTTTTTTGGTGTCTCAAAATTAATTTTATTTTACTATTCTATTCTATAAAAATTTTTATGCTAACGCTTGTAGCAAAAGTAAAACTTCAAAAATTCAAAATTATGTTATTACATGAAAATAAAATATTTGTACATAAATAAATAAAATTTTAGATGTTCCAGCGGAGAAAATTCATTTAGTGTGGAAGTCTTGGGAACAATTTCTGTCTTTGTTGAAGCAAAGCGCAATTTCACATTTTGAACATTTTGAAAATGTTAATTTTCCACAACCAGGCAGCTTGCACGTTAAACATTGAGGCATCCAAATAGGCAAATGGTTAAAACCATCTAGCCTTACATCTTTTGACGGACCAGGTGCTGAAGTTGATTTTCTTCGTTTTTCCTCAATTTGCCTACCCAATTCGGTTGATGGCCTTCCACGCTTTGACACTTCACCACCCAAACGACAAAGGGTTTCCATCACCGAAATCTTGAAATCGGCTATGGACATGATTTTTCTTTTGTTTTCTTTGTTTGTTTCGACACGCCTAGTTTTTAATTATATCTTTAATATGAAGGTTAGACAAAACCTAAACTTACCTGTACAAAAGTTACATCCAGTAAGTGTGGTACCATTTCTTAGACCTGATTTTAATTTTATATCTTCCAAGCAAGGAATCTGCCAAGTCCACATCTCTAATAATCTTGCTGCCTCTGAGATTTAGAAATTGGCTTCTCTCCAATGAAATTAGAAGATCACATTGTCAAGCATACAAATTAGACTCAGCTACGATTGATTCAATGATGTCGTTATCAAAAAGAAAATTGAAGAACGTATAGGGTGTGTTTAGTTCCATAATATTAGTGCGTAATTCCGAACTATATTTTTTATCATTAAGCAAAAAAAATTATAAAAAACAACCATTTCTTCTTTGGTAAAATAAAAATAACAATAACGTATTGGGGGAAAAAAATAAAGGAACTAATTTTTCTTGCGCAAGATCCGCAGAAGTCAGCTCGATGTTCACAACAAATTCCAATACTACATTTTGAGCAAACAGTTTTTGTCATCCGCCTTTTTTTATAAGAACATTCACCACACATTTTTCTTTTAGAACTATGTGTCCTTGTAGATGGTCCTGGGTTCTCTTCGCTAGTGGTCACATTGACAAGACACATTGTTCTTTAGGAGTGATACCTAAAACGTTGGAGATTGGAGATTTATACTTTGTATTTCTGCACGTTTTCTTAACCAAGGCTCCACAAGTTGTTTGAGAAATGAATATTACTTTTAGAAAGGTGCCCACCGATATATAATACGAAAAAAATACGATGGTGAATGTCTGTCCTTCCGATGAATATAAAAACTGCTTATTTATTATTTTACTCTTTAGTATTTTTGTTTAATGTTCATTGGTTACAATAAGTAGAGAAAACCGAACTGTTCGGGTCGAAATTTGTCTTTATACTGATTTGACAATAGCATATTCATTTGATCGATCTTCTTCGTAAAGTTCATCTCTTTTATACACAATAGAAGAAAGAGAAGGTATTAGGGTCGTCGATTTCGATGTTTAACTGGCATGATACATTTTCAACATCCTCCGCGCGGCCGCTAATGCTGATTTCCAGTGGATATAAAAGTTGAATTGGACGCCTTATCTTTGTGTCGTCAGCAAAACGAACCTCACAGCCTCTTACTCGATTTTCTCTGCCTGGCTAAGTGCACTCAACAATAGCCATCTTCCAAAGTAGCCGTGGTTTTGAAGGATCATCTACTAAAACGACATCGCCCACCTTAACTTCCTTGGAAAATATATTTTTAGAGTGATGGGCAGATCTTAAAAGGCGGAGATATTCGCTATTCCATCTCGGTATCGATATGAAGGAAAATGCGAATTCAATTTAAATTGTTTTTATTTTTCAATATAATCTCCCCTAACATCAATGCATTTGTTACATCTTGAGATAAGCTTTTTTAAACCCTCAAAAAAAAAATTTTCTCTTTCTCTGCAAAATACCCATTTATTGCCGACTTGAGTTCTTCATCATCCGAAAATCTTTTTCCACGGAGACATTTTTTCAAATCCGGAAACAGGAAATAATCACTAGGGGCAAGGTCTGGACTATAGGGTGGGTGTTGGATTTCTTCGAAACCACAATCTCGCGCAGCAGCCTTGGAAACTCGCGCCGTGTGAACAGAAGCGTTGTCATGAAGAAGCAACACACCCGCTGCGAGTTTACCCCGTCTTTTCTTTTTAATTTCCTCCCGCAAATTATGCAAATTGGAAGCCTAGGATATGGTGTTGATGGTTTCACCTTTTTTTTTGTACTCAATGAGCAAGATTCCCTTTGAGTCCCAAAAAACTGTGGCCATGAGCTTCCCGGCAGACGGAGTGACTTTGAACTTCTTCGGGGGGTCTGTTCCTTTTTTATGCCATTGCATGGACTCTTGTTTGCTTTCAGGGTCATAGTGGTGGATCCATGTTTCGTCCGCAGTAACAATTCGATCCATAACACCGTCCGCGTTCTCACTACACATCTCCAAAAGCTCTCTACAGCATGCGATTCTCACTTTTTTCTGAGGCGATGTGAGCATTCGTGGCACTCACCTTGCACTGACCTTTGAAAGATTAAGATGGTCATGAAGAATGGTGTGAATGGTACCAATTGAAAGCTTGGTGATCTCTGCCGTCATTTTCACCTTTATTCGGGCATCCTCAAGAACAAGTTTTTTGACTTCTTTGATGCTTTCTCCCGTACAAGCAGTAGCCGGGGCGCCGGAGCGGGGGTCGTCTTCAATGCTCTCTCTGCCTCTCTTGAACTCACTGGAGTTAAAGGTGTTAAATCTAAGGGATCATCGCTTATATAGGTTAACGGCCGCATATTAATGACATGTTCTGCTTCTGCAAGTAGAGTACAAAGTTCTTCATTATTAATTTTCGCTTTCCAAATTGTAATCTTTAAAACATCCTTTACACTTTTGACTAGCCGCTCCCAAAATCCACCCTACCAAGGTGCTCTCTCTAAACTAAATCGCCAAATAATGGAACGATTGCTAAGAAAGCCGTAGAAAATTTCAGAGTCCAGAATATTGTCCAAGCACGCTAAATCCTTCGCAGACCTTTGAAAAGTTTTTGCATTGTCTGAATAAATTATCTTAGGCACACCCCTTCTAGCAATAAATCGTCGAATGGCCAGCAGACAGCTTTCAGTTGTCAAATTCAACACGAGCTCTAAATGTACAGCCCTTGCGACCGCGCAGGTAAACAGCATAACATATACCTTACTATGATTTTCATTTTTTATGGTATATAGAGGACCAGCAAAGTCCACCCCTACAGTTTCAAAAGGCCTGGACGCCATTATCCTCTCTCTTGGTAGATGTGCAAAGGGGTTTGAACCAGCTTTACCTCTTAGTTGTAAACAAATTCTACAGCTACGAATAGTCTTTTTGATTACCTGTCTACTTCTAATTAGCCAGAATTTGTCTCGCACCCGCACCATTACTGTATTTACTCCACCATGCAAAGTAAGTCCGTGGAAATAGGTAATAAGCAGCTTGTTTATAGGACTCGACCTTGGAAGTATCATCGGACTAATGACATCTATGGAAACTTCTAATTTCTGCAAGCGGCTTCCGACACGCAAAAGGCCTTCCTCATCTAAAAAAGGGTTAAGTGATAATAGTGGTTGATGACTTTTTAATAGGCTTTTGCTGACTCAAATGATGAATTTCATCGCTAAAATAAATTTTTTGAGAAAATTTTACCCAGAATTTTTCGGCTTTTCCCAACTCTGGTGCAGTTAAAAACTTGTGAGAGAAAACCTTTTTACCACGCAAAAAATTGACCGCTCGAAAAACTAACGCCGTTATACACAGCAGCTTCTTCCAACTACTAACAGAATTTATTGAAAATAGTGGCTCATCCACCACAGCACAGGTATTGTCATCTGGTTCAATTGCCGCAGCAGTTAGCAGTATAGCAATTTCGTCATTAAACTTGTTTGAAAGCCACTCATTATCACATTCCCTAAGCCACGCAGGTCCTTGTCTTCAGTCAAAAGCATCTTCAAATTTGGCCACGGATATTCCTCTGGTCATCAAATCGGCAGGGTTTTGCTTCCCTGGACAATGTCGCCACTCACTCACTTCTGTCTGCTCCTTAATTTCTTTAATTCGGTTGAATACATATGGCACCCAGCGTTTCAGGTCACCTTTGATCCAATGGAGAGTTATTTGGGAGTCCGTCCATAAAACGTATCTATCAATTGGTAGTAATATCCTCTTGAAATATGACTTCAAAGCGGCCAGCAACGCCGCAGTTAGTACTAATTTTGGTAAACTTAGGTCTGATTTCAACTTCTTTAAAGGTGCCACTCGTGATTTGGCACACATAAAACATATGTTTACTGTCCCCAAGGCATCTATTGTCCGAATGTATGTCACAGCTCCAAATCCCTTTTGGCTGGAATCAGCAAAGATATGCATTTCAACGCCACGAGATTCACGACTAATCCCGACCCAACGAGGTAAACTCAATTTTCCAATATGATCCAACCCTTTCGAACAGAGGCTCCATTCTGTGGCCAGTTCAGACGTAAGTACTTCATCCCATCCTAGTTGTTTATGCCATATTGATTGAAATAAATTTTTTAACCGTATTACGACGATCCCAAAGGATCAAAAACGCTAGCAATCGCTTTCAGCACATTCCGTTTTGTTGGGGACATCGTTTTATCATCGAAAGCGCTTGATTTCACATTGATAGAAATTTCATCACTATAAACGTTCCATTTCAGTCCTAGAACCAACTGGTTTGGATCTACTTCTGCAATTGATAAAAAATTCCTAATTTCTTCGTTGTTACTAATCCATTTACGTAGATTCATATGGGCTCTTCTCATAACCTCACTTGCTTCTACTCGTACGCAAAACGTTTTTGCTTGGAACGCGTCTTCTAAGCTGCATACCAGATCATTCACATAAAAAGAATTCATCAACCTAGCACATGTCTCCGAAAATTTTATTTTTTCGCTGTCAAGTTCATTCTGCATTGTGGCGGAAAGCAAAAAAGGGCTACAAGTAACACCAAATGTTACTCTTGTCATGCGATATTCTTTCAAATCCGGAAGCTCAGTTATCGAATTAAAGATCTCTCCATACCAAAGAAACCTATGGCTGTCCCGATCCTCCTCTGATAAAGAAATTTGGGGCAACGCTTTCTCGATGTCGCTTAGGATCGCGATTTTACCTATTCTAAATCTTAGTACAACTGATAATATTTCAGAGAGTAAGTTTGCGCCTGTCCAGATACAATCGTTTAATGAGAAACTACCGGCAGCATGTGATCAAGCATCGAATACGATGCCCAGTTTTTTTGTCGATTTATCTGGACGGTACACTGGGCGATGAGGGAGATAGAAAATGTTCTTACCTTGGTGAGGTGGAATAGGCTCAGCAAAACCCGCGGCAATAAATTCCTTAATATCTGTGTCATACTCGAATAATTTAGACGGTTCCCTTAAGAGCTTTTTTGGCTAAATTAAGTTTTGCATACTGAACATCTGCCCTATCTGGCGCCATCAAGCAATCATAACAAATATCGGGTACAACAACCGCGCGTATTTTTGTACTTTTGTTATCAAATTGACTTAGCAATGATAACTCCACTTCTTTATTTCCGTAACTTTCAATTTGTTTACAATATTTTCCGTAACGTAAGATCTCTGACTTCCACCGTCTACGATGACACGGACAAAGAGTTTATTTTTTATTTCCGATGACAAAAAAACACGCGCGGTTTGCAAGGAGTTTGGGAGATCTTATTTTATTTACAATACAATACATTTACAATACTGCGAGATGCGATACGTTGTTCGAAAACGAGAGCGCATGAACTGTCAAAAATTTTTCCGTAACATGTAATTCAATGTGTTCGTTTACAATAATGCGAGTCACGCAGCGAGCATCGCAGTCAATTTCGAAAATCTGAAAAACTCTCGCATCTCGCAATGCGTGACAGCTAAATTGTTGTTGTTTTCATTTTGAGCTTGTTATTTGTGAGTGGTGTTTTGACGCATCATTGTAACCAGACGTCCGATGTCTATATGCGAGAGACCTCGCATTCGAATTCGAATGCGACTCTCGTATCGCATCGTATCGTAAATGGGACTATACTCGTATACAAAGCTGTTGCCGAATTTTCTTCTCGACGTTCGTTTTGTGTGTTACTGTTACTACTATTTTTACCGCAGAAAACGGTGGCATGAGTTTTTTGCAAATATTACACAACACACTAATGCGACAGAATTTAGCTGTGCGTCTCTTACGCGTGCATTTATAACATCTACCGTCTTTCTTCAGCAAAAGTTTTTTATCAGCCATTGAGCTGTCACAGTTACAGTGCTCTGTTGGATGTTTTGTAGATTTGCAAAATATGCAAGGCAGAATACGCGTAGTAGTCAGCAGACCGGCTGCTGTAGACATTTCCTTGTGTTTACTGACATGCATTTTCATTGTTTTTCCCAACACCGACCTTTCGATCGACTCTACTTCTTGTTTGAGAAAGAGCAGAATATTTTTCACGTGCTTATCTCCATCAAATGAAAGAGTAGAGTCGCAGTCAGTTACATACTCAGAATTGCCCTCTCCTTTTGACTTGTGCACACGATGATATTGGATCCTTAATTCACTTGGCATACATCTGAGCAGTATAGACTTGAGCATTATATAATAATGAGAAGACGGTATGCCTAATGCTGTCAGCGAACGGCTGCAAGAGATACATAACAACATTATACAATTGCTGGAGGGCAACAGAATCCGTTTGGTTATTTACTGGTGTAAGTGTCATTAACTGTTGCATCAGGCGATCGACAAGTTTTTCATTATCTCCGTATTATTCTTGCAACAAAGATATGGCGCCATCATAGCAGGCGTCTGAAGGGGTAAACCCCGCTATAGATTTTGCCGCTTCTCCTTTTTAAGCCGATTGAAGATAGTTGAATTTTTCGATGCCTGTCAGTGAATTATTTTCATGTATTGTCGTCTTAAAATTTTACCAGAAGGGAATCCATTCTGTATATTCTCAAGAAAAAGTTTTTAGCTGTAACTTCGGCAATTTAAAACTATTGGTTCTTGTCGTATTGAGAATACTCTCATAAGGCACAGATTTAATGCAGGGATTGAAACGCTCAGTTACCTTAGCCAATCTAATTTCTATGCGGGTTATAACACCAACGGCCACATCCTCATATTCAGCGATTTTCTCTGGATTCGTATCCTCCAATTGATTTGCGATTATAACCTTATTCACCGCGCACAAGTTTTCATGGGCATTTCGTAATCTAAGCCGCAGTATCAGTTCCTTTTTCGAGGTATGGTATAGCATTGACCATATACTTGGTGCCACTGTCACACATTATTTCCAATTTTATTCCATATTTGTTTGGTTTATTAGGTATATACATTTTAAACTTACACCTACCTCTGAATGCCAATAGCTGCTCGTCAACGGTGACATTAGTCCCAGGCTCATAATTAATTCGACACTGAGCCATTAGCAACTCCCATATTTTTCTGATTGGTAGAAGAGAATCTGATGATTGCTGGCGAAACGAAGGCATCGCAATAAAAATTTGAATCTATCCTTGCTCATACAAGCTATATAACTTGTTCCCGACCACTTTGTATCAATTAGTTCATCGCAATTTAGATGGTTGTCTTACTACTACTTACAGATATCTCAACATTTGTCCACTTTACAATCTCTTCCAATATTTTATTTGTCACAAATTTTTCAAACAGCAATAATTGGTCAATAATACCCCTGCAAGATCTAGTAGGGCCTCTTGCAATACGCACGATATTTATAGCTGGCGTTCAGTCTGACGTTTGACATTTAGCTGTAGACCATACATGACGATTTTTACCACGGATATTTCCCTGCGTTAAGCATAATATATGTGGTGAACTCTAATGAGAGCTGAGTAATTCATTCTCCACCTCTATATGGGAATTTAAAGTCTTGTGTATTGCTTTCCACATCATCCTCTTCCAAATTATGCACTACTTCACTTTCAGAACAATCGCCAACATCGCTCAAATCATCATCAGCAAGTAATAACTTAACAACTTCCGAAACTGTTACGTGTTTCAAGGAAGCCATTATAAAAACCTACAAAAAAAAACACGGCATTCAACATAACCAAAACTACCACAAAAGCTAAGTATTCATCGAAATGACGAATATGTGAGACTAAAAAAATAAATAAAAATAGAAATACTCTTTTTCCTGGTGGAAACAATCGTCCTTCGCAAGAGCGCATCGGTAAATGAGTTAATTTATGAATATACGTTACTATACAATGTGCCCTCGTTAAGAAGAGACGGTAAGATAACAAATGCGACGTCGTCGAATCGGCGAACATTAGCCTTCTAAACCACTTAATCACTTCTTCTAATTAGCACTTCAAATTCAACTTTGGAACTGATTTGCATACCTTTGGGATGCTGGTATTTATACTCGAATGACATACTTCGAGAACAATCCTCGCCACCCAGCGTCCCATACAATTTCCAATTTGCTAGAAAATTCGATTCCACTCTCCAGTCTAGACTTTGCTAATCCAGTATCGAAATCTTCTAGTCTTCGAGTTTCGACATTTTCTGCTAGATGTCGCTGCTCACATTTAAGTGGTTATCACATTGCTCCCTCCCTACAGTTGTTCGTCCCGAACAACTTCGTCATTCAGCATCCCGTTGAAATGACACATTCTATCCAAATGGACCACTTTTAATTTTCCTCGATCCCCACGCTGGATCCGGTAGACAACGTCATTAATGCGGGTTATCACCTTGTATGGACCTTCCCAGTCCTGTTGCAATTTTGGTGATTTGCCTTTCTTACGCTGAGGATTATACAGCCAAACCAGATCTCCTTCGTTGAAACCGGAAGATTTCGCCTTGATATCGTACCTAGTTTTCATGCGGCTGCTTGCTAGCTTCATCTTTTCTCTGGTGTCTTCATGCAATTTACGAATCCTGCTGCGTAAGTCATTCACGTACTCGTTCACCTCTCTGGGCTCCGTCGGTGGGGATCCGAATTTTGCTTCACTTGGCAACCGAATCGTTTGACCAAATAAGATCTCGGATGGTGTGTGCCCTGTTGAACTATGGACCGCTTTTCGGTAGGCCATTAAGAAGAGGTGTCGATCCCAATCCCGCTGGCAGTTGCTGACAACCTTAGATAGATGCTCATTCAAGGTCCGATTGAATCGGACTGAGGGTGTAGTGGCGTTGTCCTTGTCTTTCTTATTCCCAAATATTGGCATATTTCCTGGAAGACTTTTGATTCAAAGTTTCGCCCTTGATCAGAGTGCAGCTCCATTGGGACCCCAAATCTGCTCACCCAGTTGTTGACTATCTGTTCGGCTACGGTCTTAGCCTCTTGATTTGGGATGGCAAACACTTCCGGCCACTTACTGAAGTAATCCATGACTACGAGGGTATATCGGTTTCCATTAAAGGTTTCGTGAAACGGCCCAGCGATATCGATGGCTATTCATTCGAAAGGTGCTCCGACATTGTATTGTTGCATTTGTCCATGTGGCTTTACTTTTGGTTCCTTGGTAGCCGCACATCTTATGCATTTTTTGCACCAATTCTCGACATCTTGTTTAGCGCTTAGCCAATAGAAACGTTCCCTTACCTTTTCCAACGTCTTGTTTATTCCCAAATGGCCTCCTGAGATTCCGTCATGTATTTCATGGAGCACTTGGTTGACTCTGGACCGTGGCACAATTAGCTGCATACGAGATGTTGTCCCATCTGCACTTTCCTATTTTCTTTTCAGCAATCCATCTTGCACAAAAAGCGAGTCCCACTGTGCCCAGTATGCCTTCAGAGTTTGGCTCCGATCTGATATCTGCTGCCAGCTTGGTCTTTCCTCGTGTTCCTTCCAGGCCAATATTGGTTCGATGTCATTGTCTGACTGTTGGGAGGAACGGATTTCGTCTATACTCCAACCCTCTATTGGCTCAGTCCTGATCATTTGGATAGTTGCCTGTTCTTTCGCTTCTTTACGGTTGCAGTGTTCGCATTTTACCCCGCACGGTCGACGAGAGAGAGCATCAGCATTTGAGTGGAGTGTTCCCTTGCGGTGTTGCACTTCAAAGTCGTAGCCCTGCAAGTGCTCGATCCATCTTGCGACTTGGCCTTCAGGGTTCTTAAATTGGAGTAGCCATTTCAGAGCTGCGTGGTCTGTCCGGAGAATGAACTTTTGTCCGTAGAGGTACTTATGGAAATGCTTCGTAGCCAGAATTAAAGCCAGAAGCTCGCGCCGGGTTACACAGTAGTTCCGTTCAGGTCTGGAGAGTACTTTACTGTAATATGCGACCACTTTCTCTTGACCATCATGAACCTGGGAAATCACAGCTCCGACCCCAACATTGCTAGCGTCTGCGTCCACGATGAACATTTTTCCGGGCGTGGGGTAACCCAAGATGGGGGCATTACACAGCTGTCGCTTCAGTTCTTGAAATGCTTTTTCGCATTCTCCAGACCACCTGAACTGTCGGCCTTTTTCTGTAAGTTGATGCAGGCTCTTTGCAATGCCAGCAAAATCCTTTACGAACCTTCTGTAATACGTTGCGAGTCCCAAAAAGCTTCTCAGTTGGTGTTTATCTTTTGGAGAGGGCCAACTTTTCACGGCTTCGATTTTGTCAGGATCCGTTCTTACTCCTTCCGCTGATATAATGTGACCCAGATATTTTACTTCCGGACGGAACAAGGCGCACTTTTCTGGGTTGAGTTTTAAATGAGCACTTCGCAGCCTCTCAAACACTTCTTTTAGATTTTCGCGGTGCTCCTCGAACGTCTTACCTATGACGATAACGTCGCCCAAATATACTAGACAGGTTTTCCAGGTGAGTCCTTGCAATGTTCGTTCCATTAGCCGCTCGAAGGTGGCCGGAGCGTTGCACAGTCCAAACGGCATCACTGCAAATTGCCAAAGACCGCTTCCTGTAGTGAAGGCAGTTTTCTCACGATCCGTACGATTTATCTCTACCTGCCAGTAACCGCTCTTCAAGTCAAGTGTTGAAAACCATTTCGCTCCAGAAAGCATATCCAAAGTGTCATCGATTCTCGGAAGTGGGAAGCTGTCCTTTTTAGTGACATCATTGAGACGTCGGTAGTCTACACAAAATCTCGTGCTGCCATCTTTCTTCTTCACGAGGACCACTGGAGATGCCCACGTACTTTGCGATTCTTCAATCACTCCCTCAGCTTTCATCTTCGACATCATTTCGGCAGCTTCTGTTTGCTTTGCCAATGGAAGACCCCTTGCAGGTTGACGGATTGGTCGAGCATCTCCGGTGTCAATGTGGTGTTGAACAATATGCGTACGTCCATATTCTCCGTCTTGTGTAGCAAATATATCAGCGTACTCACCGATTAGTTTTTCTGCCAGGATTCGCTGATCTTCGTCCAGATTACAGAGGCTGAGAATTTTGTTCTTGATTTTTATGCTCTGAACTGTTGTGACCGATTTTGCACCCTTTTTTTCTATTGTGGTCGATATAGCCTCAACAGGTACGCATTTTCCCACTATCTCCCCCTTTTTCACCTTTACACTGAATGTCTTTGGATTTAGAATCCTTACAGGGACCATGTTGTTCTTTGGCTCCACTAAGGTCTTTCCCACCATGAAGTCTCTTCTCTTTTCTGGCTCCATCAGATAGAATCGGTGGCTACCAGGACCACCTTCCACTTTTGCCCACAAAATTGCTTCTGACGAAGGCTCTAGACTCTGATTGCTTCAGATGACGACATTTGAGACTAAGGTATTGGCGTTTCCGTATATCATTGGTATCTGCATGTTTCCGTATTTCAGGGTTTGTGCCCCCAAGTCGACTATAAGTCCATGTTCTCTCATGAAGTCTGTACCATTGATGCACTCGTCACATATGTCAGCTACCAGAAACGCGTGAGTGAATGTTATTCCGGCCAATTGGATTTTTATGCGGACTTCACCATATACCTTAATCGTTGCTCCTGTAGCTGTTCGCAAGCTGCAGCTGCTAGTGTTATGCAGCCAAGACTTCTGCACAAGATTCCTCCTGATGATTGAGGCCGTGGCACCGGTGTCTATTGTTGCCATCCATTTTTCTTTTCCACTGACTACTTCTACTAGAAGGCTTTCGCTGCGTCGTTTTGCCAGCGAGACTTGGATGATGGTCCTGGGGCCGTCGACTCCTGCTACCAACTTCTGCCCCGCGAAGTTGGTGCTTAAGCATTTCCCGACTGATGGCTTCGGGAAGGTTGACCAGCTTCTTGATAGCTGTTTCTGCGGGTTTCTTCCTCTATTTGCTTGTCACCACAGTGAGGGCAGTCTTTTCGTCGCACCGGTTCTTTACACTGCCTTTGAAGGTGTCCTATTTTATTGCAATTCCAGCAGCGCATTATTCGTCTATCCCGTCGAGTATCTCGTTCCTCGGCACTAATTCTTGTGCAGGAACATTCGACAGATGCTACTTCCCTGACGAAATGTGTTCCCCTGGAAGCCTGATTGGCTGCTTCCATCGCCAGAGCGAAGGCAAGTGCTTCAGCAAGGGTTCTTTTCCCGGCCATCCTTACTGCTGACTGTAGCTTCGAATCTGCAATTCCCCTGATAAATGCATCTTTTGCCATTTCGTCGATAATTTCCTGGCCTGCGGTGGGGTATGACAGATGTGCAAGTCTACTCACGTCTGCTTGGAGCTGCTGCAGTGTTTCTCCTCTTTGCTGCGTTCGGCTTTGCAATTGGACCTTGTAGACCTCCTGCATGTGGCTGTCCCCAAACCGTTTCTCGATAACCTGCACTAAAGTCACATAATCTTTATGCTTTTCGATGTCTACTGTTTGCAACAATTCTGCTGCAGGACCGTGCAAGGCCATTGTTAGGGCAAAGCACTTTTCCTCATTGTCCCAGTCGTTTGCACAGGCAGCCATTTCAAACTGCTTCTTATAGGTAGACCATGAGGTCTGGCCATCGAATGAGGGAGGCTTCAACTCTTTTCTCCTTGGACCGCTTAAAGAACATTCTCGCAGTTTCTGTTTTCGAACTGTGTCGAGCTCTTTTGCTCGAATTTTTCGCCAACATTCTTCTCTATTCTTTCAAATTTGTTATCTATTTCTTCGAACTTTTGGTGTAGAACGTTATTTTGTTCTTCCAGTTTTTGTTCTAGACTATTCTTTTGGTCGTCGAATTTTTGTTCAATGCTGCTCTTCTGTTCGTCCATTTTTTGTTCCAGACTGTTCTTCTGTTCTTCCATATTTTTCTTTTGTTCGTCCATTTTTAATAAGAGGAGTTGCATCATCGCAGCCATGTCATTGCCGGTACTTGTCTGTTCGTCCTCGTCAACATCAAAGGAATATGCATCAGGATCATGTCCCTCGTTGTTCAAAGCCTCCTGAAGTCGGAGCACCAGGTCACTTTTTCCTCCACTGGCGCTGAGGCTTCTCTTGTTCAACTCGGATTTGAGTTGGACGAGGGTCAACTGCAATAGTTTTCGACCCATTCTAGCTTTTTCAAATAGTCAGAAAACACAGTTTTTTTTTTTTTACACACAATAAGTCCTATCCCACTTCTGACACCAATGTAAAATGTTTGTGTGGGTACAAATAATAGAACTTATTCTTTTCAATACAAATCCCTTTATTCAGTACAGTTACAATTCACTATTTAATTCTTCTTCTCAGTACAATCCAATTTCTCAACCACTTATACTTTTCTTATCTTTTACTTAAACCACTTAATTACTTCTCCTAATTAACACTTCAAATTTCACTTTAGAACTGATTTGCATACCTTCGGGATGCTATTTATACTCGAATGACATACTTCGAGAACAATCCTCGCCATCCAGCGTCCCATACAATTTCCAATTTGCTAGAAGATTAGATTCCACTCTCCAGTCGAGACTTTGTTATTCCAGTATCGAAATCTTCTGGTCTTCAAGTATCGACATTTTCTGCTAGATGTCGCTGCTCACATTTAAGTGGTTATCACAATATCATATATGATATGCAATGCAGTTAAGGATTAAGAAACATCACCTATAATGTTGTAACAAACATGTACATATATTTCGATCTCACAGATATGCACATATGTTATTCTCTTGTATCTCGATATTATTTTTAGTTCGAAAATATTTGAGTATTTTTGCATGCAAATAGTATAAAGAAATACTTTCTGCTTTACCAAGTTCACATTATTAAAAATCTTCTTTATTTTATCAATTTTTAGAAAATATTTTGCCTGCTTATTCTACATACCAAGGCTCAGGTGCAATCTGACTATGAAGAACCTCCAGAGGGGTAATAAAATATAAAAACCAACTATAAGTACGCACATGACTATTATCTATGATCTTACAGATACTATGCATTTGTCGAATCACCAAATTCAATTCCACCAAAAGTGCGTCCCCCACCGTATACACATGTCAATATTGATTGCTTAGATGGTACTGGGAAGAAATCATCTGTTTCTGTCAACAATATCTGTGGAGACTTGAACAAAGGACAAATTCCCAAAAATCCATTAGGACAAAATGTCCTTGGGGAACCTTACCCTTTGTGAGTTAATTCAAACAATCGACTGCCTTTCAGATTTTATTTTTTAATTCACTCTCAATTGCAGTGAACTAATCCGCAATCAAACACTGAGATTCCTTTCAAAGACCTTGCCAGTCCTTAAAGCAGATGATACATTGCCAAAAGTAACTCAAATCATTCGCGATGATCCAGTTGAACCTGTGGAAAACAACATTGATAGACAATATAATCCAAACGTTCGAACTCGGCGCAGTGCTGAAGGACCAGCTTTTAGTTACTACGATGTTGAGGAAGAGAAGGAAGATGATGCGGCCGCTGAAGAACGACAATCAAGGAAATTCTGTGATGGTGGTGGGGTGTAAGTATCCGAATCAATAGTACCAAAGTACTCAGAAAACTCATATTTACAATGTTAACCAATTTTTTTTAGCTTTTGTACACTTTATCGCGCGATTCAAGGTGATACTGGATCAAGCCAACCCACTGCAGCTGAACGTCGTGAAGAAATCGGACCGATTCGCTACGAAGGACCACCTACACCGTGTCCTGCCAAAGTTGAATATGCCACACCTGTATTTGCTAAAAACTACCAAGGATCGTGGCGCTATGTAGTTCAAATTCCTTACGAAGGCTATTTCACACAAACTGTTGAGGTAACTCGCTGCATTCAATCTCGTTGCCATTATTTAGATGGCGGATGTCTATCATCGCCACGTTGGGTCAGTCTTTTGGTAGCGGAAATTTTCTATCCCAGCGTTGATGATTCTCTTGTATCAACAACAACTACCGTTGCACCCTCAGTTCAAGATTTCCAAGCCTATCAACAATACTTGCAAAAGAGAGCGGGTGTCGCATCAGCATCTGATGGAACAACTGCAGCAACTGAATCGAATCAACACTGCGATGGTCACGATGAGATTGGTTGTTTCCAAGTTCGTCTATATTATGATTGGTTCTTGATCCCAGGTTCATGCAAATGTTGGCGACCAGACTACTTTGCCAAATATGTGAGGAGAAAGTCGGTCACCGAGTTATAAATTAAGTCAACCGACCCAAATATGACAAATTTGCGTAGGCTTAGATGTTAGAGATAATCTATTGGGAAATATTTTAAATACAGGTGGAATAAATTGATTGCACTGACTGACTAACTAATTAATGAACGTGCTCAAATTCTCTTTGGGGTGGTTGAGGTCTGTATTTAGAGATTAATTCATTGTATTTGCATAAAGAGTAACAATTATTTATTTGTATTCTAGTTTTATTTAATTATTGAATCAAAATGTATATACAATAGAATAAGACTAACTTAGAGTATGCACGAGTATTTCATTTTATACAGAATGTAAATAAAAGATTTAAAAACTATTTGGGTTTTGATTTTATTTGGTCACGAGGAGAGACATTGAGGAAACTGGTCGAAACATGCTTGAAAAGCTAACCGATTTATTTTCTGGGTATGTTCGAATAGTTCAAAGGTTCTGAATCCATAGAATTTCTATTCATTTGTGTTGATGCCTTCGGACCACATAAATAAAATGCCACGTCGTTCTTTCAGTTCTTGTGATTATTTTATTTTCCTATATATTAAAGATTATATGATGATGTGTACAGTATTTTAAGATTTAAGTTACTTACACTTGTGTTCGTCCAACCTCTCGCAAACGGCATCAACATAAAAAGAAAGTAAAATGCCGGAAATGGCGGATAAAGAACTTTGACGTTTTGAGGAAGGGAGAACACTAGCGCTTACAAAGTTATCGATATCGTGTTATCGTGGTTTT
The DNA here is from genome assembly GCA_949129095.1 of Volucella bombylans. Taxonomy (NCBI): domain Eukaryota; kingdom Metazoa; phylum Arthropoda; class Insecta; order Diptera; family Syrphidae; genus Volucella; species Volucella bombylans. The sequence continues at coordinate 175,484,482 of OX422141.1, forward strand.
AGTCGAAGTATATCGTTGAGGATCATTCACATCAGTTCATTTAGTTTAAAGCTCCACAACATCCCGGACCCCGTGAATCTCAGATTCACTCACTTCTAACTTGGCCAGCATGCACGCAGGTCGTCTGATGTTACCAAGTCGGGTCCACACCTCTGCCGTTCGCACCTGCGAGTCCTTTCCCATGAATACTTGGATTATTCTGCCCACTGGCCACTTCGATCGGTGTATACTCTTGTCGCACACCAAAACGATGTCATCAACGGCAAGTGGCTTGACGGGTTGGTACCATTTCGTCCTACAGCACAAGTCTGGAAGGTACTCTGTTACCCATTTGTTCCAGAAACGATGTTGTATCTGCTGTACCCGGCGCCAGTGTTTTCTCGTCACTCGGAATTCTCGGATGGGGCGTCTGCTCTGAATTTGGTACACCTAAGAGAAAATGATTAGGGGTTATGGGTTCATCAGTCGGTGTGTCTAACGCTATGTGAGTCAGTGGTCGCGAGTTTACCATGTTCTCTGCCTCGATGGCGAGGCTGTATAGGCTATGTTCTTGGAGGGTCTCATTATAAAGCGCATGTCTCATGGCCCTTTTTATGCTACGAACCAATCGTTCCCAACAACCTCCTGCATGGGGGTTCAAGGGGCAATTAAAAACCCACTCGATCTTCTGATTCGCAAGGGCGTCCCTGATGATACCGTGATCCAGTTGGTTTAGCTGCCGTTTCACTTCTGCATTCGCTCCGACGAAATTCGTAGCGTTATCCGTTCGGATACGTACCGGAATTCCCCGCCTGTTGATGAAATTCCTGATGCACATCAAACATGTATCGGTCGTGAGATCACGGGCTATTTCTAGATGTACGGCTCTTACAGTAAGGCAAGTAAAGAGCGCTATCCATCGTTTCTCGTTACGTCGCCCGGTGGTAATGAAAAATGGACCCATGTAGTCTATTCCTACGTAGGAGAACGGCCTTACAAACGGTGTTAATCTGTCGACCGGCAGTTGTCCCATGGGCGGATTTTCTGGTTTGACGCGTTCTCTCCTGCACGTTTGGCATCTTCTCGCTGCTTGGCGGACTACTGTTCGTATATGCGGGATCCAAAAACGACGACGTATCTCCGCTATGATGGTACCTTCATTCTGATGTCTCCAGGCGTGATGATAGGAGTCCACGATCAACGCGGTCACTCGATGATGTTGGGGTAATATTATCGGTCTACGTGCGTGGACGTGAGATAGTCAAAGCTTCGTCGATCCGTCCATACATTCTCATCACTCCATTCTTGTCTAGCATTGGAGTCAGCCTCAACAAGCTACTGGTGCGATTCAATGTTTTACCTGCTTCCAACATACGATAGTCATCGGCATACACTGCCATCTGCACTACTCGACAGATTGTCATTTCCGCCTTCTCTAATTCATTTACCTTTAAGCCGCCGCATTCTCTCCTTGATTCGTTTAAACAGTTTCTGCGAAATCTCAAAATCCAAGCTATAATTCTTTTGAGACGTTTAAAGTCTGAAAATCTTTGAAATATGTCTTTGTTATCTATAAGAAGGAATGCCGCCTTCCTGCGAAGTTCTTCTTCAGTTTTCGTGGTCGGCATCGGCGGAGGCCATTCGGATTCTCGTTTTTTCAAGAAGTTGGGGCCTTCGAGCCAAAATGACTCACGCTTTCTTTCTTTCATACGTGTGCCAAAGTCCGCCGGGTTAAGTGCGCTTGGTAACCACCTCCATTCCGCTATTTTGGTAGTGTCTAGAATTTCGCTCACGCGATGCGCTACGTACAGGTTGTATCTTCTTTGATCCGAACATATCCATGACAACGCGGTCTTGGAGTCGCACCACATGACTATCCTATTAGGTGACGTTATGGTATATGGTATACAATTTCACCAGTACTGCTGATTGTAATTCAAGGCGCGGTATTGAAGTTAATTTCAACGGAGCACACTTCGTTTTTCCTACTACGAATGCTAGCCTTCCGGTGCCGTCTTCATTGGGTATTCTCCAGTACGCTGCTGCTGCAAAGGCCTGCTCGCTCGCATCGCAGAATATGTGCAGTTCTATAGGCTTCGAGGTGAAACCAATTCCATAATAGCGGGGAACGCTGATATCTTCTATCTCCTTCAATCTGTCAAGCCATCTCAACCAGATCATATTTCCTTCTTCAAGGATTTTCGCGTCCCAGTCTACTTGCTGTCGCCATACGGACTGTAGGGCCAACTTGGCCATCAAGGTGTACTCCGCCACTAACCCAAATGGATCAAACACCGACATGACAATGCTTAACATTTCACGCTTAGTTTAATAATGCTGGATCAATTTTTGCAAACGTCATGATGAATTTGAACATGTCCTGACTTGTATCCCAATGCATTCCCAACACCTTCTGACAGTTTTTTGTTTCGCTTTTGTCCAAATTTAGGACAGGGAACTGGTCTTCATTATCTTCGAATGTCTTCATTAATCTCTTGGAGTTCGATACGAAACGCTTGAGCTTAAAACCTCCTTGCTTCTGAATCCAAATGACCTCCCTCGACACACGCACGGCCTGTCGTTCTGTTTCAAAACAATGAACAAAATCGTCCACGTAGTGGTTATTCTTGATGGCGTCTACGGCTACTGGATACTTCGCACGAAATTCCTCCGCGTTTCGATTTTCTACGAATTGTGCTGAACAGGGCGAGCAGGTAGCTCCGAACGTCATAGACGTCATTACATACTCCCCAATGGGTTCCCTCGGGTCCGTTCTCCAGACGAATCGTTGAGCTATTTGGTCTTCTTGGCGAATTTTGACTTGATGGAACATTTCGGCGATATCGGCGCACACACCTATCGGCCTCTGCCTGAACTTCATCAGAACCGCGGTCAAGGGCTGACATTCATCTGGGCCACTTAGCAGGACTGAGTTTAGCGAGATTCAACCAACTTGCGCTGCAGCATCGAAGACTAAACGTAGTTTTCCGGCTTTGTTTGGATTGGCCACCGCGAAATGTGGCAAATACCAAGTGCGACCTTCTATGATCGATCTCTCTGATTCAGTTAATTTTCTCCCATATCCCTTTCTTTCGTATTCCACCATGATTCGGGTATATTGGTCGCGAAAACTATTGTTTTGCATGAACTTCTTTTCCAGACCAAGGAATCTTTTTACTGCCATCTTTCGACTTTCTGGTAGGGTTATGCTATCAGACTTCCACAGCAGTCCAGTTTCAAATTGCGTTCCTAAACGCTTGGTCGTGGCGTTCAGCAACTCTTTCGCTCTAGACGTGTCGACAGACTCCTTTACCTTCTCTACGGTCCGCGTTCCAAGGTCGTCTCCCATTATGTAATTGTTCACCAATTCCTCAAACTGGTCTTGACGAGGAACCTGTGCGAAGAACGCATGATAATTACCTTCATCGGCTTCATGTTCCTTGCCGTAAACTACCCATCCAAGTTTCGTTAGAACGACGGTTGGACTCTTCCATCCCTCTGCCACGACTTTACGCGGGACTCCTAGGTGAGCGTTGTCAAGACCAATTAACAATTCCGGAGTGGCCGCATGATAATCATTTATTGGGATTTGTTTCATATGGCGATACTTCGAGTGCAGTGCTGTTAAATCCAACGTTTGGGTAGGAAGCCGGAGATCTCTAACCGTCCTAATATTCCTTAACTGGAATCTCCTGCTGTTTTGTTTGACACCCGACACCTCCATACTCACCCGACTTGAAGGTTGCGTGATCGTATTATCTCCGAACCATTGCATCGTAAGATTTTCTTCAGGACCCTGCAGGCCGAGGCGATCTGCCAGACGCTTGTTGACCAATGAAATTGCTGATCCTTCATCGATGAAGGCGTAGCAAGTTATCGTTGAGGATCGTTCACATCAGTTCATTTAGTTTAAAGCTCCACAACAATTTGTATGTTAGATATGAATCAAGTCTTTGTTTGTTCGTTTAGGGTTACCTACATACACTTAGATCTAAAAGAGTTAATCTTCCATTTTGGGTAAAACATCGGGGATTCAAAACTATTTGATCTTGAACACTAATCATACGAGTATATGTATATATCGTACATCTGTTGACACATCTTAAGCAGGGGATGCATAATTTTTTGTATACACGCGTATGTACGAGTAGATTGTCCAGTTTATAGTTTATATCAAAGATATTCTGGAACATTTCCTTACCTTTATGAAGGAAAATACTGATGAGGACCTCACAGATATTATCATTGATTTTGCCTTTTCTAATATGTTGACAACTCAGATATGCCTAAATCCTTATTATAATTGTTTCTACTGCTCCTCGGACGCTCTTCTGTAACAATTGACGTTTTCAATCTCTCATAAGCTTTCGTTGGAGTCAATGGAAATGTCAAATTAAGCGAAAACCTCATTCGTAGCTCTGGCGTAGGAAATTGCAGCGAGCCTTTGCTCATTCCTTTATAGTGGAATACTTTACTATCCTTTAAAGTATGATCCTTCAGGATGTACCATCTAGTTAAATCCACCACCACCCAGAGTGAAGTAAAAAAAAGTCTGATATCTGACAAAAAAAATGACATCTACTGCGGTAATTGATATTTATAAAGAGAAGAACTAGCGTCTTTTTGAATGCGATTTGTCGTCAAAGGAAGAATTAGCAGAAAGCCTTGCACTCCGCATCAAGGCTAAATTCGTCAGCATAATCCCGACTTGCGTCGTCGAGTAGTAAAAGGATGACTTTACCAGAGATTAGATACTTGTACGAACTCCACAAGAAGAATGTCCTAAATGTAAAATTCAAAACGGGCTCAGATTAATCGGCTTTACGAAGAGTGTCATCGTACCTAACACGGGTTTTCCATATTTCAACATCCATAAAAAAAGTGGCGACCAACTAATCTGAAAACTGTAACTGAGATTAGTCAGTATTCTGTGTATATGAAAGTTCTGGAGTGTCAAGATTGATTTGAACCATTATCTTGTTATAGTCAACAACATTCCGACGAACTACTGCGAGTAAGTTTATTTCAATAAAGATGGGCATCAACAGTCACTTATAAATGACATTCCCGGCGTAACGGTTTTTTCTGTTTTATTTTTGAGTTCACCATCCACTATCACTTATGAGTGGCATACCTCAGTTTTGGCTCAACCGCGGAGATAGCAGGTTCTCAACATAATATAATTTATCAACAGTGTTTAAAACGAGAGAAACGCTGGCTTTAATAGTTATCGGTAAAATTGTGTGTGACAGAAAGAAAAAGCAAACAAAAGAAAAACGTCAATATAAATATTGGATGAAGGATTGGTTATAAAAAATGAAAAGCATTACTCATGAAAACCTTTTAAAAGAACTTGTGGTAATCTCCCCAATAGATTACAATTATCTTAGAATCTTCAAACATTCACCGAGTTGCTGGACATGGTCATTAATGGCCGTTAATTCAAAAGGAAGACACAGTAATGAGAGATTCTATACCACCCAACCAATAATTTTCCACAACATTACGATTTCTTGTTACATGACAACATTTCAAGGAGTTAATATTTGTTTAAGTAAAAAGTTATGTATTTATTTATTGGTATTGGGGATCGAACGGCAGAGCTTTTACAGACGAGTATGAACTTCTTCCTGTAGGGTCATTACTATTTGTGAATGACCGAGAATCAGCGAAATCAAAAGATGGAGATGGTTGCAAGAATGTTGAAATAATAGGCGCATCGAACAATAATAAGATGTTGATTGTGGTTGCGGAAAAGTTTTTCAGCCACCGCTCTTTTCTTATGTAAAGGGCGTTTTTTTTTACAGGTATACAAATTCAATATGAAATAAAACGCTTGAAGCTAATATTAATGTCTATGATTGTTTTAGTCGTCCAACGTCTCGGCATAGACTTGTGACTTCACATACCCCCAAAAAAAAGTAATCTAAAGGTGTGAGATCACAGGAGGCTGGTATAGCAAATGATGTTATCGCTCGCCGTGTGGCATGTTGCGCCATCTTGTTGAAACCAAAGCTCGGTCACGCCAATGCCATTCAACTGAGGAACGAAGAAGTCAGAAATCATGACTCTATAGCGCTCTCCATTGACGGAAACATTCTGGCCGGCATCATCCTTAAAGAAATATGGGCCGATGATTCCACCAGCCCATAAAGCAGACCAAACAGTGAGTTTTACTGGTTATAATGGCGTCTCGACAAATGCTTCTGGGTTTTCTCCACTCCAAATTCGGTAATTTTGCTTGTTTACTTATCAAAATTTTGCGTTGAAAATGAGGATCAAGCTGAAACATGTTTTCGGCCCATTCAACGCGGTTTCAACTCTTGCACAAGCTGGATCTTATAAGCTTTTAACCCAAGATCTTTCCGCAAAATCTTCCATAAAGTGGATGGGCATAGCTCCAATTGCTGTGCACGATGGCGAATCGACTCATTCGGATTCTCCTCAACACTGCATTCCACAACGGCAATAACTTCTTCTGTTCGCACTATTTGTCGTCTTTGGGGATTCGTATTACCCACTAGAGTGTACGTGGTGCGAAAACGATTCATCGTGTTCCGAATAACTTACTCAGATGAACGATTATGTCGACCGTAAAATGGACGATAAATTTGGCGAACCGAACCATGGTTTTCAAAATAAATTTGCACGCTCTGGCGTTAATCTATTCATCGTAAAATGGCGAAACGGACTAACTACAAATCAACTTTCAACTGTCGAATTGACAATCTGTAGAAATAGTGTTGCCAGTTTAAGAACCAAACCTCTACCCTTTATTTGCTGACCACGCACTCTCACAAATTTTGGCATTATCGTTCATATTTTTAAGATGGTCTATTGCGGTTTACATAAACTTGGTGGACTCGTTCAATTCTTTCATTCTGTTACGTTTCGAGTTCTTTCTTGATAAAAAATAAAATATATGGAAAATGTAAAATCTCCGGAATGCATATTTACTGAGCTCGTGGTATCGTCAGTATTGCCGCAAGTGGCGCTTCCCTCCTCAGTTTCTTCCTGGTCGTTCAAAAAGCTAAGTTCATCGTAATACCAGAGGTACGGCACATTTATATTATCAACTCCAGCACCAGACTTTTCACTTGGAATCACTTTTATTAGTTCTCTCCAGTAGCAGCCGCAAAGGGTATTTAATTTTTTTTTCAACACTTGCATTTTTGTCTTTCTTTTTTATTAGTTCAACTAATTTTTGATACGCACTTTTTTTTAAATTGCGTCCTTTGTAATTTTCATTTTTTTATTTGTTATAGTTCTGGCATGTCTTTATATGACGAAATAAATTCCCGCCAAAACTCCTTATCTTATTCGCGTTTTATTCGCGTAAATCAAGAGTCAAATGCAAACTGATAACGAAAGACTATCACTCATCGCCATCCACGATCACGCATGCATGTAGAATTCAAAATTGTTTGAATTCCATCACGCATGAGTGTGCGCTCTGTCACGCCGGCCCACCCACCGGCATTTATAAGTGCGCTCACGCCGAGAATAGCATTCATGAGTGATCTTGGATGTCCACCTTAAACTACAATCTTAAGAGACTGCTTTTTTGATCTAGTCACCCAAAACTTCTCAGGAAGTCATACTCGTATGTTGAAAATATTCAGCGCATAGCATCAGAATGAAATTCTAACAATGCTGCGCTGCAGATAAATATAAAGAAAGCTTGCAAATTCTATGAGTGAGGCAGGCGCGTGGGACATGGGTCTTTTCGAAAAAAGTAAAGGGACCAAGTAAGCCATGTCAAGGGCAGGACAGAAGTAGCATTGTACTGGCCTACGTTGTTATAGGGCTCACAACCCTATACGGAAGAGAACGAAATGTAAAGGATAAAAAGGAATCATTGTTGACGAACCTAGGAAACGTTTGAAGGTCAACGGCTTTCGGACTTGCACGTAGAATGTTCGGACCCAAAACAGGCAACGTGCAGCTGAACAATTAGTAGAGGCGCTTTAAAGCTATCACGCAGATATCACCGCCATCCAGGAAGTGCGATGGGATGAGCCCGAAATAAGGAGGATGAAAACTGTAATATGTACACACTATGGTGATTGCTAAAAAATTCGGATCTGGATTTGCCATATGCCGCAGACTTAAGCGAGATGTCTTGAGCTTTCGGCAAGTGAGCGAGCACCTTATGACAATACGCATCAACTCTAAACTTTCTGACATAAGCTTATATGCGCCCATGCCCCTATGGAAGACAAGGACGAAGTCACCAAATAATGTTTATACAAAATCCTCGACAAGGAGGTCCAAAGTATGACGTTAAAATCGTACCAGCCAATTTTAACGCCAGGATAGGAAACGAGCACGTGTTAAGTTTTTTGAAAAATTAGATAGAGAGAGAGAAAGATATTTGGGCTCAGTGGTTATTTCGCTCCATGGGTAGCATCCAACATTTAATGGGGAGATTAAATTATTAGTGTAAATTGACTTGTTGTTGTATTTTAGGTAACCATTCATCTCATGAGATTTTAGTTGCCTGAAAAAAAGAATATCTTTCGGGCACGGCTGGTATTCAACCGCGAACCGTCCGATTGGGAAGTCAATACACTACCACTTGAGTCACGGCCATCCATAACGGCGAAGAAGCCCAACATCCCGCAGTCAGGCAGAATAGACCATTTAAACTTGACGATGACAAACAAAACTTCCATTCACCTAACCAAAACGAAGTAAGGATAGCAATATCAAAGATAAAATCCAAATCAGCTAGACCTGACGGCTTATCGGACTTTGAATACCTCGTGTGGCTGCTAGGTGGGTGAAAACGTTATGTTAGAACTAAAGCCGGTGTTGGAAGGATTACTTTTGCGAAGTAATTAGAAATAATCATGATGAATACCCTTGGTTGCTTGGAGAAAAAAGTTATTGGAGTGATATTCGCTTAAATTTGAACAAACGGAATTTAAAGGAGAATATTCAACAATGAGCTGCAGTGTGCTGACCTTGTCAAAAGAGTCCGAATTCACCGATTTATATTGCTAGGAAATGTTAACGAACAAACATCAACGCTCAGGTTGGAAAAGTCGACAGATCCACCCCGGAGGCACAACGCGTTGAAGGAAAATCTCGTCACTATAACTGAGGTTGTTGACTAATACTACATCAGTTAAAAATCTTATCGTAGTCCATTTAAATATTCACATTCATCCTGGGAAAATTTCGTATTAGTGTAGTGCATTGCCGCCTGAGAAACCTTCAGATCGTACACTGAAAAGCATTTATAATAGAATGTACATAGGTTTTCTCAGCAAACTCAACGACGTCTCCCCTACAACAGAACGCGTCAAATTTTCTACGAGACCAATTCACGACGCACGTCGTTGATTCAAATGGTATATATGCGCTGTTCGGTTGTTCTTCTGTGGTGGCTAAACCACTGCGCAAACGTACGAACTTACGGTTTTCTCGTCAATTGGTCCATTGGAGGTTTGATGGCATATCTCCAAGTTCTACACGAATCTGGCGAAAATAATAAAATCGCACTTGATATTGGCATTTAAAAGAGTTTACCCTTAGGCTCTTAATAAATGCTTGAGTATCCGTTCATTTGGTATTAATGACCCACAATAACACGGGTGGCCGTGGCTCAAGTGGTAGTGGACTTGCTTCCAAATCGGAAGGTTCGGTGTACACATCCCAGCCTCGCCCGAAAGACATTCATTTTTTTCAGTTAACGAAAATCAAGTAAGAGATGAGATGAGATGAAATCAACAACAAGCCAACTTCCACTAAGTCCCCCCATTAAATGTTGGATACCACCAATGGAGCGAAATAATCACTGAGCCCAAAATATCTTTCTTTCTTTTTCTATTCCATTTTATAAAAAAAAAACAACACATGCTGAGGCATTATAAGTGTATTCATACCCACTTCAGTGTTAAGTGCTTTAACAAAAAAAAAGTAAATAATTAATTAATTAAATTTATTTTACGGTTTCAAGTCTGATACGCATATAAAAATATACATTAGTATCGGTTCTAAAATGGGAACGGTAACCTGTGTTAAGCTTCCAATATAACAATGCTGTCTGCTGTCGTTAAAGCGAGATTTAAACACCCAATCCTTATCCATAAATGGCAATTGCATCGTCGAAACTGAAATACTTTCCATTCTCAGCATCTGTCTCAATGAAAACCTATGTTTTTGTTGTGGTGCGAAATTAGGTTTCCTGTTTCCTCAAGCGATGTAAGAAATACTTCATTCATCCCGTTTCCAGTGCTACAAAATCCGTTGACACCTCCCAAAACAGACATAATCTACTTGCCTAAAATTGTGCTATCGCTATTTCTACCACCAGTGGTCCAACGACGAAATTGCCCGTGGCATTTCTGACGTCTGACTTGTTTATCTCAAAACCTACTCCCGGAAGTACTTTGACATATGGTAATATTTTCCGATGCCATAACTCGCTTATGGAATGCTCTGCGAAGCTCTATTCCTTGTCATTATAACTTGTAAACATTCAAAACCAAGATACATTGGCATCTGACTTTCTTCCCTCCCTAATTGTCCTTTGCCCGCGCAGTGCGGAAACTTTTAAAGGTGATAGTATACCTTTAATCGTGCGCGCTTATTGTATAAAAAATGAGTCCTCAATTTTTTTTTTTTTTTTAATTCCGACCGAAATATATTATACTCCAGTCTCGTTCATATTTTTACCTTCCTAAATTTAACAGTTGGTGCCAATACCGACTACACCTCTGACAACGAAACGCATGGGTCAGGATTCTTATTTCACCTTCTTATTGTGTTTTCTTCGCCTTGTTCCTAAAGCAGCAGCCGGATATACAATTTTAAAGCCCCAATTAAATCTTACTCTTGTGTCTCCTCCTATCTAAGTCTATTTGTTTCCAAAAGACGAAGCAAAGATAAGCGAATTAGAAAAACAAAAAAGTTGATATGTAAAATTTAATTTTATAAAGGCACTTTCTACTAAAAATATATATGTACTAGTATTCTCTTTTTACAAATATGAAATAAAAAACTAAACATTACTGTACATACAAAAATTTTGATATAAATACTAGGCAAGGCCGATTTCCAGATATCACGAGCTATATTGCACCATTTACCGGCAAACCTTCTGATAAGGCAATCAGAAGGGACCAAAAAACGTAATTCGAAATTTCGCCCTACCCTTTCATGCAACATTGTGTAAAGTATAAATACACATGAAAAATATATTGACAATCATTGAAATAATAATTTGCTTCTTCTGACAATCAAAAAAAAACAAAGAATAAATAAAATTAATTTGCCACAGACTTATCTGGACGGCAACCTTTTCAAAGTATTTTTTTTTTATTTGAGTTAATCGCGCAGCAACTTGGTTACTACACTGGAAGTGAAAACTTCGCATATTTATGACTTCTATATTGGGGTATACCGTATGCGTATTATTAATCATGCACTTCTCGCAGCATTTTCCAATTTCCAAGCTTCTTTCATTTTTTGAACACATTCTCGGTGGCCAGATTTCCATAGAATTTGTGTTATGACACCCAAGTTAGCTTCACCGTCTTCGGCATTACGAATCCAGTCTAGCAGTAGTTGATATATAACCTGTTAAGAAATATAATTTTAATAGATGTAAATTTAAATCAAAATATTTGTGATTTATAGCAATACTATTGAAAATGCAAAACCAATACTTTCAATTAACACGTAGCAACGTTGGTCGCATTTCAATGAACGGGTAATGAGTTTAGTGACAAAGAGCAACAGCAAATTTGTCTAGTAACTTTTGTTTAACTTTGTACTAAATTAGGAATCAGTTCTCCGACATACTTAGCTGGTTCAATAGCTTACAATAGCTTACAGTTCAACATGACACACACTATAACCAACAAGCATTTCCACGTTACTCGGTTCGTGGCTAATTGACTTCAATGCAATCTTTAAGTTAGTTTAGGGTTGCAGTGATTTAACTCACAGGAGCATTCCTATCTACTACACCTTCACGTCATTGCAACCTTTATGAAACTTTATGAAAAATTGTTGTAAAATTGAAAATTGTTGAAAAAATGAAAATTGTTGAAAAAATGTTCACGCTTTGAGAAGGATTAGGATGATTAAGATCCTAAATTAAGAGTTATTGATTTTTCGGGGCATATTTTTGTTACTAAATTGCTTAAAATAGAGATCGGCAAGAATTTCTGACAATATATAAACAAAAGTTGTAGATAGAAAAAAAAATTAGCTGCCTCAAAGCTTTGGATGTTAATATTCCATTTTAATGATAGTAAGAAACTTCTGAGTTTTGGCAATGATGAGGTGTTGTCGTCGTATGCCATTATACACGTTGGACAATTTGGTTGAGGTATTAAAATAAAGGAAAACAGTAATACTACCTATAATACTCTGACAAAAGGAACTAGAAAGCAGCAAAAAACTGATACAAACTTCAAGCAAAAAGAGAATGAAACACAAGGCTGGATTTGCCAACATCTGTCTAATATACAATACATGAACACCCAGGGTACAGAGGACAAAGACGACAACACTAAAGACCCCTTATACGCCATTGGCGACTTTAACACAAAGCTAGGATGGAAGGGTATCTTTGGTGGTACTTTGGCGGAAAGTGTAGCCTGCTCCGCCTCAGAAAATATATTCAGGCTGAAAAACTTTACGGTATTCCAAAATAGAAAACGACGATATTGTATACATTGCGATCAAACCAATGATAGATATCCGAGCGTTTCGAGGGTATAACAACAAGGGCTACTACCTTGTTGTAGTCACTGTATGAAAAACTGTATTTAAAAACAGTAGCAGAGCTGGCAAAAAGGATGGTGAGGACAGAGAGGACAGAGAGGATGGAATACCTTCAGGCAAATGTAGCGAAACAAGAAGCTTAAAGAACGATGCTGCATAGAAGGACCAGAGCTGCTCATGAATTCTTCGAGCAAATCTATTGAATAAGCACCGGGTTGTCACAAGAAAAAACATGGAGCATGAGCGATCGAGGAAAAAGAGAGAAGTTGTGCAGGAAGGTTTCGAAGGTTTTAGCAACGGGTGAAAATAAATATCAAGGCTACAAAGAACAGACAAAGCTTTTAAAGACAAATTAGTGAACTATTAGGCAGAATAAACTATTCAATCCGGACTATGATAACTAACAATTCCGTCCGCCGGAATAACAAAACTAGTAGAGAAAATCATACCCGCCGTCTGTTTAAAGTAATGAAAGCGGATTTGGAGAGCATGATAGCGGGGAAGAGCTTGGTAAAGAGTAACTCATCTTCAAAATCTGTCGATCCTCAAGATATCTAGTCAATAAAAGATTAATAAGTCTAGTCAATATCGATCAATAGGTCGCTTAAGGTCTTTTATCAACAATCTAAAAGGTAATTTTGTGGTTTTAGGCCACAAAAATCTGCAATCGATCGAATTTCTATCGTACATTGCGACAGACCTTGAAGTAAACCTATGAATTTCAGATTCATTCACAGCTATTTTATATTTATGTTAAAATTATAGGTATGACATCATTTATAGGGACTAGCTATACAGAGTAATTTCTAAATTGTGCACTTAATACGCCACAAACTAGAGGAACAAACCCTTACAAATTCGTTTAATCGGAGAAACGGAACTGTAACGAGTTCTTAAGCATTTTTTCATAAGTGGTGGATTACCATGCCGGATGTAAAAGGTCACCGAGGGCAAGGCGAAATATATATGTTTACAACAAAATACATTCAACTTCTTTTTTTTTTTTTTGTATCTGTCGGAACAGAGCACTCAGACAAAGAATTAGTCCATTGTACTCTTTGTAAATTCCTTTTAATGAAATCTTTCAGTCTTTTGAAGAAAGATGAGTAAGTGCTTCAGTGATAAGGTGCCTACTGTAATACCACCCAACACGTCAGCGCAGAGTACCTGCAGCATGATGCGAGCGTAAACCGGACATTCACAGAGATAATGCTCCGCGGTGTCGTTATCATCAGTTACACAGCAACCATCGCAGAAAGTTATGTCACTCATGCCCATCATATTTAAGTGTAATGCCCTGTCACAAAGCCAGTAAGCAACCTGCACCATTTCCTACTGAGGGACAGCAGAAAGGCCACTGACTTCCTAGAGACGTCGGGAAGCATTCGTTTGGTCCGCTTACAACCTGGAGAGTTATGCCATTTGTAGTTGTGCTCATATGAGACCTAAAGGCAGACCCAACGTAGGCTTGTTTCCTGAAAAGCTCTCCTCAGAACCTTGTCTGGTAAGTTCATCGGCGATTACATTTCCTATGATCCCATTGTGACCTGGGACCCAGACAAGGGTCATAGAATTTAGACTTCCGACTGCGTTCAGTGATCTCTTGCATTCTTGTACTAGCTGGGAAATCGTAAGAGGGTTCAGCAAGGCTCTAAGCGCAGCTTGGCTGTCACTACAGATCGCTGACGTCAGGATTGCGTAAATCTCCGATTGGAAGACAGATGCAAGCTTCCCTAACGTGAAGTGAAATCTAAAGTTGTCGACCTCCGGAAAGACACCAGCGCCATATCCTATATTGGTTTTGGAGCCGCCCGTGAAGACCCGATTGCATTCCTTTCCTGGCACAGATTCGGGCCGAAATCAGTCCTGGGCACATGGAAAGTCGATTTCAATTTTTTTCCGCAACAGGGATTCTGGTGTCATTTTATTTGACGGCATGTCCATAAGACAGTAAGGTCATCAAAGCTCCGGTGCGTGTTGTACCAAAGACCACTTCTTTTTAAACAGAAGATGGCTTTGAGAATGCAGCCCATGATATGAATATCAAGGGGAGGGAGCTTTATCAATGCGCCTAGAGTCGAGTGGAGCCAGGAGTGCTGGGGGAAGTCCCATGCATCTGAGACAAACCGTTCCTTGTAGTCTGGTAATAGCTGCAATCACGTATTTTCGAGAGAGCTTATTCCACCAGACAACCGACGCATAGAATATAATTCACCTTATCATATCCGAATAGATCCAAAGGACTCTTCTCGGTGACAGGTCACACGTCTTCCCGATAGCTCCACTGCACTGCCACAAAGCCAACAAAGCCTTAGAGGCCTTCGGAGTAACATGTTTAGTCCAGAGAAGTGTGTTATCCAGGATGACCAGACAGCTTCCTACTTCTCGTAAAGGGAACAAACTCAGTTTTGAGAGGATTGACAGAAAACCCATTACTGTGCTTTAGAGCAGACAGTTGTTAGACACGATTCAACAGACAGTACAGCTACATCTTCCGCGTATGCTTGTGCATAGACGTTAGAATTATTGAGCGCGGTGAGCAGAGAGGCGACCAACATGCATCGTAGCAGTGGAGATAGAACGGCGCCTTGCGGGCAACCCCTGTTCAACCCCACCACCACATATTGGCTACAGCCAGCATCTGCAATCACCAGCATTGCTTTTATCCACAAAGCTGGTAATTCATCTACGCCGTGTTGTCTGGCCGAGTTACACATCCCGTAAAAAGTTGCGTTGTCTAAAGCACCCTCAACGTCGATTAAAATGCCGATCTTCCGCGTTGGTAGGCGTGTTACATCACCGACAGAGGATGCATTCGCATTAAATCTCGACCACTCTCTCGATGCTTTTCAGCATGAAAGAAATCAGACTTACAGGTCTGAAAGCCTTGGCGAGCGAGTAGTCCTCCTTTCCAAATTTCGGTAAAGCCAGTGCCAGGCTAGCAGTGAACATTTTCTTTAGAGTTGCCAGCAGCTGGTCTATATTATTTCGTAACACAACTGGGAATATACCATGGGTGCCATGTGACTTGAAGCCATCAAAGGAAGCAACAGCACGTTTAATGGCCTCACCTGTCACCACCACTGATGAGATATACTAGCTACGGCGTGTTGTGTGGTTCACCTCACTAGCAGCCTCGTTGATAGGAGCTAGTTGTGAGCTGGTTCTGATTAGGTTACCTGGGAAGTGAGACGCAAGCATGAGACGGAGAGGCTCTGCTTTCGACTCAGTATACGTACCGTCAGATTTTCTGAGTGGTTCCAGCCTGATTGATCTTTACCTTTTGAGGACATTGTCCAGCCTACTGGTTTCATCGATAATTTTGAGAGCCAGGATTGTTGACAGCCAGGTCAGACAATAGTATGAAATCCAGATGATGTTCACCTCTCACGTTCCCTACAGAACGTTACTTCAGACAGATATAGTAAGATACATATTGTATATGAGGTAGGTAGGAAATTTTTTTACCTAGACTCCGCTATTTTTTTCTGATAACAAAACCAGCGCTGAGATTGAGTGACAAATAATTTTTAGAATTTGTCAACAATGTATGAGACTACCTTAGATTGTTTTGAGAGAACATATTCTCCCGCCCGCATAGAGGGATAATACAACGACGAATTGAACAGGTTGACAGCAGCACCGATCTGGTCAAAAGAATACAACAATGGCCTTGGGCATGTAGAGCGGATGAACATCAACGCCCCAGACCAAACAATCTTCGAATCCACCCCACAGAGACAACGCAGAGAGGAAGTCCTCGACTCAGGTGTCGCGCACAAGTTGTAAGAGATCTCAAGCAAATCAAAGTGCATAAATTAAGACAACTACCCAACGATCAAGATGGAAGGAGAGGCTTGTTTGTTGAAGACTAGCTCCACCCGAACGATAACGCCTTTTAAAGTAGAACTGTTACTTAACCCCCTGCTGTGATTTTAAAATATTAACAAGAAAAAAATAAGTTATCTATTTGCCTGTTTTATAACTTAGGTGTCCCATAAGCCTTTCTAATTTAACTATTAAACTATCAATCGTCTTTAATAGGACACAGACAATTTTTGGATATGCATTTAATTGGCTACTAGCATGAAAAAATAGTTTTAGTTGTTCGAAAAAACAATTTTCTGCTCAATTGCTATCTTAGACCAATGAAACGGCGAATGTCAAAAGCGATTCTTGACTTGATTCCCGAAATCTAAACCAATGTCGCCACGCATTATGTTAGTAGGACATACCTTTGAAAAATCATTTTCAAACAAAGACTAGCACCTAACTGCATATCAAACCTGGCAATCAGTGTGAGTAGTTTTTAGAATAAGAATTGGTATGGATGAGCAATCATTCGGACACATCAGCATGATTTCCTTCTTGCTGAGACGACAAGTGGCGGATGCCAGAACTGAGTATTCTAGACGGTGTCAATGACGCTATCATGAAAGGCGCTGGGAATATCCGCTCTTCGGACAGCTAAGCACCCAAAAAGGATTCAATGTCATACAATGCGATAATATAGTTAACCTGGAATGGCTGAGAGAGTGCGTCGGCAATACAAAGGCTCCATGGCCAAAAGACGAATTGCATATTGTCGAAAAGAAAGAGATCCTGACCTAAAGGACGGTTGAACGATCCGGGTTCATACACCATGAACGACAGACTAGAACGCAACCTCCGAAACCGCAATCCAGATCTTAAAAGCAAGGAGTCGGAGGTTGTTGAAATGGGAAACTACACCAAAGATGGCATGGATGTTGTGATAAAACTAAGCCAGAAATCTACGCCACCTTATGACTAAGGAAGACGTCGAGGTCGCCATCATTTATTAATCTTGTATATCCCCAGGTAAAATAAATTAGCAGAATTGGTCACCTACAAAGCCGAATCATACATGCCGTATGAATTGACTGACGGACCCCCTCCAGCAATACTTATGTTAATGAAATACTTCTGCATCTAAAAACAGAAGGAGTAAAAGCCACTACATATGCGGATGCTGTGGTTCTTATGGCCCCCGGTAAGGTCCTCCCCACGATCAGTGAAATTCTAAACTATGCCCTTAGAATCCTTGGAGAATGGGTCCAGCTCTGTGGGCTGAGAATCAACCGGCAAAAAACTGAGCTTGTTTTATTCACACACAAAAGGATAGTGACATTATTTAACCTTGCTTCCATAGATGGGACAACCATCCAACTATTCAATAGTGCTAAGTACCTAGGTATCATAATAGATAGTAAACTGAATGGGAAGCTCATTGTCGAAGAACGTGTAAACAAATAAACGTTCTGCGCTTGCAGCCGTATACCATGTTTGGAAAAAAATGGTTGGGTCTCCCCATGACTATCCTACTTTTTTTTTATAATTAGGGCGCGCGCAAGATATTCGTGTACCCTTAAAATGTTTGTACATAGCGCCGGCAAAGGAAATTTAGGGAGGATTTTTTTTAATGGCTGTACACGGCTATCGTCAGACCCATCTCAGCCTATGGCAGATTAGTGTGTTGACAATCCACAAATAAAACTTGACAAACTTAGGTAATGACAAAAGTTCAGAGGATTGCATGTATAGGAAGGACGCATACTATGCGAACGACGCAAACTCAGCACTAAAAAATGGGACAGGAACTAAATGATACAAGACTCGATAGCTAATTTCACGGTTGGATCAAAGATGAAGATAGGAACTGGGGCGGGAATTTTCTCCGATCATTTGAACTTACACTTGAATTGAATTGAAACTTACAATTGAACAGACTACAGCAGAATATTATTGTACTATAGGATATCACTATATTTATTGACAACCTGGTTGCCATTAAGGCCATAGCGGCAGTCGAAATCAAATCGAAGCTAGTGAAGCACTTTGTGTTCAGCATAAGGTTACGCTATAGGAGTGACACAGACCTAAGTGTGATGAAGTATAGAACAGACTCGACTTCTGATACCTCATCAACCTGCTAATCTATGCTAACTTAACCTACTAAACACTTAAATGTGTTATTCATAATCGACACAGTCTCTGGCAGATACGTTAAGTGTTCGTATTGTTGACAGTTTATCACTGAAGCGATTGCTACTCTTTCTACGTACATAAGATTGAGAAAATACATTAAACATTTTCATTGCCTTAAGATATTCTATAGTAAGTTAATGGATAACATGAAGACACAACACCCTCTAAAAATTATGTGTACTGATCGTTGGCACACACATTGAGCAACTTCAATCAACGTACAATTTTAGCTTAAAGTAATTTATATGAATATTTTTAAAAATGTTAAAACTAAATTATTTGAAAAACACATACCAAAACAACATTCGGTTTCTACAGTGAGAACCGTATACATCCAAGGGGATTTTCCTACAAACTGTAAATTTCCCCAAGGAGCAGCCGGAAAAGGCTCCGACTGTACACTGATCAAACCATTGATAAACCTGTACCGCACCATGAACTAAATTAATTCATCGAAATACATATCAAATACAATATCTGTAAACAAATTGTTATAGACACGTCGAACAGTATGTGAATCACAAAATACCTTCTAATAAACCGGATTATTCAATCTTATCTTTAAAATTTACCGGAAACCTAATAATAACATCAACTTCTGATAGCATGTACAATACAAAAGCAGACCCTTCAAATTAGTACAGATTTGCTAGAGCTTCCCTATATGTCTAGGCCTTTACAGACCATCTACCTTTACTTGATTTTAAGCTTTAAACGACAAATCAGTTTAGAAAATTCAAAACGGTATGCCCCACACCTTTTACTTATTTTGATCCTCACAGTGGACAGTTAGACGTAAGCCAAAACATGGCATAATATAATTGTCTCTTCCGCCTGCCCGAATCGATACGTTCTGTACTCGCTATACACATGCTTATGAATTTTTTGGGACATCTAAAACACTTTCTAAAATTCTTGATAACCTACACTGATAGTAAGTCGAACACCAACCTCAACTGCTGCTGTATAAACCACAATCCACAGCTATTAATAAAACCAAGCTCAGTTCAAGGTCAACAATTCGAGCTGTAAGTAAAGCTGATAACTTTTACTCACCTCCTTGATACCGCCATGCATTTGATTGTCGATTATCGACTGCTCAATTTGTCCATGTGTAATATTTAACTCTCTTAGAACATTCTTCCAGCCTTCACCTAGATGCGTTGAAATTGTATCCAACATTCTGTGATTTAGTTCCTCAGACGACTTCATCATCGCTTCAATTGTTGTAGTTCGACGAGGTCGGCTAGCTTTCGCTGGTGTAGCTGTGCCAGCCGATTGCTGTTTACCAGGAGGTTGTTCCAATGCACCACTCTCGATATTATACACAGATCCAAAATGCAATCCATTGATATTCGAGAAATTCATTACCAATTGAGCTTGGGTATTTGTTATCGAAGTCAAAGTGTTTCCGGTTGGTGCTTCCGCGACTTCAGAATTTGAGTTAGTCCTTACCATGGCGAGTTCGGTGCTTTCCGCCAATTGTAATGCTGTCCGAAAATCGCCCGAGGTATTTGATTGATTGTTATTGGTATTGTCCAAGCTGGAGGAGTAGTTATTGTCTGGAGGATCATCAACAGGTACAGCATCTGTTTCCAGAGTTTCAACACAGGGACGAGATCGTGAGAATATATTCGATAAAATTGGGATCTTCTTCATATTCAATACGTAGCGGACGCACAGGGACGGATTTCGATTCGGACAAAGGGAAATAAACAAATGCAAACAATTGGAAATCCCGGGATAAAAATTCGTCACTGCCAATCGTTTACTTCGTTTTTGATTTTTTTTTTTCTTTTTTTTTCATTCTCAACCTTTTGACAGTTCCATTTGGGAATGAGATAAATGGTGACGTACTACTCTATTGGGCTTGTTCATTATAAAAACTGAAATGAATGAATTTTTATAGTCGACGTAACGTAGAGTTGACATGACATGAAATTGAAATTGATAGAATAAAAAGTCATAAATAGAATATTTTTCTTATATAAAAAAAATAAAACCAAATATTGCGTTTTTCGACAAAAGGGAGTTTTATGTCATTTCGTTGTTTTTTTTGGCTGTGTGGCATGTAGTTCCATATATCGTCCCCGTCCAGTATCATCCAATTCGGACCAAACAAAGTTAGTTATCATATTAGTGCCTGTTCACATTGGCACGGGCAGGAAGATTGTCTGAAGGAGAGGGAACGCTTTTTATTGAAGTGGAAAGAAGAAGGGTTACTTGCACCGAAAATAAATTTCAAAAGTGGATTTTCGGGTGAAGCACGTCGTTTTTTCCATATCGTTAGATTTCTGACATATTTTTTCATTTTAGTTTTGATCGTTGATGAGCAAGGATGTCTGAAGAATAGGAAAAAAGTTAAGTTTCAGGCCAACTGCTCAAATTTAAAAATTAAAAATGCTCCGATTCAAGTGATCCACTTGTCAAAAAATCTTTCAACCCCATGAGAATGTGAACACAACGTTTATGGTGAGGGCTTTCATTCCGTCGCCAATGTAAACAGGCACTTACAATTCACAGCAACACCATTACCAGCACCATTTAAACAATTCTTTATGAATGCATCTGTTTCCCAACAATCTCTCTTGAATTTTCATCGGCCCATGCAACAGTTTTGCTTTATTAACTTATCTCCAATAACCCGCGTCAATGAAGATGTTTTTATTTGAAAAATTTTCATCGAGTGCATCCAATCGGGGAAAGTAGGTGGCTGGAGACGTGCCCTAGAGGCTTTAATTCCTACGTTAACTGAATTTTGTAAGGGCGCACATTCAAATATTTAATTTCATTTCCAATACTCAACTCATAAAATTTCTGAGCACAAGCTAAGTTATTTGAAAAATGGAACAGAAAGAGAAAGAAAGATGTTTGGTATCCTAATTTTAATGGGGACCCCAAATTATTAGTGTAACTGGACTTCTTGTTGTATTTTAGTCAACCACCCATCTTACATGATTTTAGTTGTCTGAAAAAAAGAATGCGTTTCGGACGTGATTGGGATTCAACGCCGAGCCGTCCGATTTGGAAACCAATATACTACCACTTGAGCCACTACCAATTTCGCAGTAATGCGGTTCTTGAGAGGTTCAATTTCTACTCACGATGACGAGTTGCTGTGCTTAGACTCTCGGCCTCACTCTCGCGTATATGTTTTCGACTAAACGGTCTATACGAACACGCACTGATGATTTCATATCTGCTACCCAGAACAGTGGTTCTCCTACCTACCAAAGGGAAACAAATCGCCAAATATGTTTACTGGACACACTGACCAAAATACTACAATGGATCATATACATATGATAGATGGCTCACTGTGGTAGAAGAAAAGGTGCCATTATCAGACGAACAATTTGGATTCAGAGAATCACGCTCCACCGTCGAAACCATAAGAGTGGTGATGGACATAGTAGCAGAGGCAATGAAAAGAGAAAGATGGGTTTGTTATTTATAAAAGGGCCACTTGCCAGTGCTGACCGCCGACGAGTGCACACACATCAACATAGTGCAATCGCAAGTTTACAATCGCTGCTCGTGTGTTGTGAAAAAAAAAACGCGCGTGAAAATAAAAATATTCAGTGAATTGCACTGTCTGAACAAATATATATAAATAAATAAAAAACACACTGTGGGTATCCCTATTCTCCCGCCCCCGGTCATAGTACTGTACTGTTGCTTGCACTTGGTTACTGCCATAGATAAACTAAACTAGATGTCAAACTCTACTAATACTTTTGCAAACCCTTAACTTTAGCACAGACGCACTGTAAGTGAATTCCAACACTTTTGCATCTCTATAACTTTGTCAAAATTTGCTAGAATGAAAGCAATTTACAAGTAAAATTGCTAGAATGAGAGCGATTTGCACGAGTGTGTGTAATGTGGATGACGTATTTTGGTTCAAATGGGCGTGGTTTGTATAAAAAAGGAGATAAATTGCCATTGATCACAATTCACACGTATTCACAGACAGAGTCTCACGGATAGTGACGATCAGTAGAAAACCGGTTTTGATTTTCCAATATCTGGAAAGTTTGATATCTAGGTATAGTTAGTCTATGGTTACTGCTGTTGCTGTATTTGTCATACGGCACGGGCAATGACCATAGATAAACTAACCTAGATGGCAAACTTTCCAGATATTGGAAAATCAAAACCGGTTTTCTACTGATCGCCCCTAACCGTGTGACTCTGTCTGTGAATACGTGTGAATTGTGATCAATGACAATTTTCTTCCTTTTTTTATACAATCCACGCCCATTTTAACCAAAAAACATCATCCGCATTACACACACTCGTGCAAATCGCTCTCATTCTAGCAATTTTACTTGTAAATTGCTCTCATTCTAGCAAATTTTGACAAAGTTATAGAGATGCAGAAGTGTTGGAATTCACTTACAGTGTGTCTGTGCGAAAGTTAAGGGTTTGCAAAAGTATTAGTAGAGTTTGCCATCTAGGTTAGTTAATCTATGGCAATGACTGAGTGCATGTAGCAACCGATGGATAGCGGGTTGCAAGCATGATTTTGTTGGTGCACAGTTTCATTTTGTTGTAAGGGTATAACACCTACAATAATTTGATTTGGTAAAGGGGTTAGGCCCCTCTAGACGCCGTAAAAATAGGCCTTTTTGTTTTGTTTTTTTTTAGGAAAAATATAAAATAAATCGAGTTTACGAAGGTAGAAGTTTATTGTACATATGACTGACTGTAAAACATAATTTTTATAGAACAATTTATTTAAAAATGGCGGCTGTGTAGCGTTTCTCAGATGACCTCCTTTTTGGAAGGGAAGCTAGAGAAGTACATAGGATTTTTTGTTATATTGATTTTTGGCCGAATGCGCACTTCTATGTCAAACTTGCAAAATTCGTAGAAAAATTGTTAATATCAAATAAACAAGGTATGCCATATAAAAAAAAAGATCTTACGTACTTACGAGTATTTAGACAATATATTTTTAAAGATCTAGTTACAATTTTAAGTGAATTTGTTAAAAATTGTTTAGGTTATGAGTGCAGGCAACTTAAAGTTTTGAGATAAACGCGTTTAGGGTTTTAAAGAGACTCGCTGCCTACCTGGTGGCCTTGTACTATACTATGAAAAACAAGTACTTCGAGATATTTCCCTGCCATCATTTTTTAGGACATCATTTTTGAGATCCTAAGAGACCTGTTGGCAACGCCAGCGACGAGAAGAATTAAAATGAACTAACCAACTAACAGCTAACTGAAAAATGCTTTTGAAAGGATTCCACCGTTGCGACGCCAACTAGGAGCTGAAGTGGACAATACACTAATTTTGTAACCAAGCAAATATCTATAAATAAAGTGAAGAAAAGTTTCGTTAAAAAAATTTGGATTTTTTGAATTTGCTTAATAACAAAATTTTACAAAATTATATGCCATTTACGCAACAAAATGTCGAAAAGGTCAGGACAAGGTACGGAGTCGACGGATCTAGAATCCAGAAACTGCGTCATGTGCAAGAACGCCGACACGGATGAAATGGTGGCATGCGATCAATGTGACGCCTGGTTTCATTTTAACCGCATCCATTTCTAAAGAAGACTGGAGCTGCGCAAAATGGACCACAATGGTTTTGCCCAACGATGGAATTCAATCCAAAACGACTTCTGTGGGACGCAGTTCAACTAAATCACAGCGTTTAAAACGCACCAGAGTCGAACTCAGGTTATTAGAAGAACGCAGACAACTACAGAAGCAACGGGATGAGGAGAAGTTTGAATTTCTCATGCAGGAGGAAGAGGACGATGAAACATCAAGGGATGGCGGTCAAGAGGTAGCTCATAATCGAGTAAGACAATGGCTGCAAAACGAACAAGGACTTACGCCGGGACAGCAACGTAACGATGCAGACAAAAATGCAATTTTCCACGTACCTCAGGCAAGTAATCAACAAGAGTTTTCAACCCAACCACCTATTTACTCCAAAATTCACAAACCAAAAATTTCGTATTCCACCAATCCAATCTACAATATTTTGATATATTCAACAAAAATAACGTTATGCCTAAACAAGAGATGCAGAACCCAAACCCAAACCAGCATCAAATAGCAGCGCGTCAGTCGCTCCCAACCGAGCTTCCTATCTTTAGTGGAGATCCGGATAAGTGTGCATTATTCTTCAGCACATTCGAGAGCACCACAAAGGTATGTGGTTTTAATAACGACGATAATACGATACGCCTCACGAAGTGCCTTAAAGGTAAAGCCCTTAACGTGGTTAGAAATAGACTTTCTCTACCATCTAATGTGCCAAGGAGAATGTCCACATTGCGAACATTGTTTGGACGCCCAGAATTAATAATTAACACCATTTTGCAAAAAATTCTCCAAAGTCCACCGCTCCGAAATGACAAATTAGAATAAATTGTGGAGTTTGCATTTGCGGTTGAAAATCTTAGCACGACAATGGAGGCGTCTGTGTTACACGATCATTTAAATAACCAGCTGTTGCTTCAGGAATTGACTGACATGCTGCCAACAAATTTTAAAATGATGTGGGCTGTACACAAGAGAAGTCTTAAATCTGCAAATTTGTCTCGGTTTGATGAGTGGTTGTCTGAAATGGCAGAATCCAATAGCGACGTAGCTTACTCACCATTAGTGTTCAGTGAGTATAAAAACTACAAACGCCCAAAAGAGAAAGGCCACGTTCACTTACACACAGAAACTCGCCATGATAACACAAACAGCAAGCAGTTATGTCAAATTTGCAATAACATCTGCGTATCTGTCGATGAGTGTAGTGTATTCCTGCAACTAAGTAGGAACTAGCATTGGGAGGCAGTAAAGCAACATTACTTATGCCGAATGTGCTCAAAATCGCATCGCAGAGCACAGTGTAAAGTCAATAAGGTTTGTGGCGTAAACGGATGTACTTTTAGACACCGCAGAACTTGCTCTTCATCATCCTCATTCCCGAATCATACCGATCTCGTCATACCACCAAGCAGTTCCTCGTTTGCTGATCGGGTTCGACAATACCAAATTAGCTACGTCTTTAATAGTGCGAGAAGGACATCCAACATCTCCAGTGGCATCTAAAACGCGTCTTGGATTGATGGTCTATGGCCCAAAGTCCACCTACATTAAACGCACAACAATCATTAGCCATGAATTTCACAGCTACCACATCTGAGAGTGTGAAAGGAGCAATGACGGGCTACTAAAACATATGTAGAAGGAATACTTCTCACTGGACAGCCTGGGTGTGACAAAAATTGACGTCATAAAAGCAGCAAACGAAGAATGAGCATGTAAAATTCTAGAAGAACAAATGCATCGGATGGGAAATTTCTTTGAAACCGCTTTACAATGGAAGTACGATGACATACAGTTACCCGACAGTTTTCCAATGGCACTCCGAAAATATAAATGTCTTAAAAAGAGGTTAGAACGAGATCCAAAATCAACCATCCGCAAGCTGACTTCAGAAGAAATATCCCAATGCCATCCCCGGAAGTGGTACTTACCAATATTTGTCGTCACCAACAAAAACAAACCTGGCAAATCAAGAATAGTTTGGCACGCAGCAGCTAAAGCCAAAGTACTTCTCAAGGGACCTGACCAGCTTGTACCACTCACTGGGGCACTATTTCGCTTCCAAGAACGTCGAATAGCAATATGTGGAGACATTAGAGAAATGTTCCACCAAGTGCGAGTCAACAACTATGATCAACATTCTCAACGCTTTCTATGGAGTAATGAAGGGAGCAACAATCCGGACATTTACGTGCTCACCCAGTTGCGCTCAATGTGTTAAAAATCGAAACGCGCAAAAGTATGCATCCGAGTTCCAACGGACCGCTAACTCCGTCATCCACAACCACTATGTTGATGAAAGTTTTGACTCCGAGGAGGAAGCTGTCCAATTAGCTACCAACTAGTTCATCAACGAGGAGGGTTCGAAATACGTCATTGGATTTCGACCTCATCTAGAGTCGTTAATGTCGTTGGTGAACAACATTGCGAGCGCTGGAAGTTAAATCTAAGAATTGAAAATGATGCGGAAAAGGTTTTGAGTTTGTGGTGGTGCACATCGCCAGATATACATTTTCGCTAACATCAAAATCACATCTTCGTGAACAACTGTCGGAAAACTACAGACCGACAAAGCGAGAAGTATTACATGTGCTTATGTCAATATATGACCCTCTTGGATTCATCGCCATCTTTATAGTTTTCCTGAAAATCCTCATGCAAGAAATCTAGAGGTAGAAAGGGAGGTTGGGACGACCGCATATCCGATGAACATCTTCAACAATGGCAGCTGTGGGCACGTCACGTTTAGTCAACAAGCTCAGTCCAACTACAAGTTTTCGTTGATGCGAGTGAAAATGCATTCGCAGCAGTGGCCTACATATCAAGCTAATCTTGTAGAAACTCGTGTCATTGCAGCCAAGACCCGAGTAGCCCCGCTCAACTTAGTTTCCATCCCGCAGCTGGAGCTGGAAGCAGCTAGGCTTGGTGTTCGTTTGGCCAAAAACATCAAAGAAGGACACTCGTTAGATTTCAATCATGTATACTACTGGACAAATTCCAAGACGGTACTTTCTTGGATACAATCGGATCATCGAAAGTATTGTCCATTCGTTGCATTCAGAGTCAGTGAAATATTGGAAGACTCCACAATGCAGCAACACCAAGTTAAATGCCGTTGACGACGCCACCAAATGGCAGAAATTACCGGAATTTAATCCATCTAGTCGTTGGTTTGGAGGTGTGTCGTTTCTTATGCAATCTGAAGATGGATGGCTACCACTAAAGGACTTTGATCAGACCCAAGAAGAAATGAGAGCGTCGCACTTGCTGCATCACACAAACATCCTACCAGCTTTAATTCAGTTTAAACGATTTTCCAAATAGACTAGACTCGTACGAGCACAAGAATACGTATCACGCTTCATCTGGAATATTTCCGCGAAACGAAGAGGCGTACCAAAAATCTCCAATAGTTTCCTGACAAAAGAAGAGTATGTCAAGGCACAAAGCTGTCTTTTCAATGTGTCCCAGAGCGATTGCTACTCCGACGAAATAGCGACACTCTCAGAAAATAAATCGTTGTCAGTTGAGAGCCGACGTCAAGTTGAGAGATCCAGTCCTATTTTCAAACTATCGCCATACGTGGACGAGCACGGAGTCTTGCGCATTCGTGGGCGTATAGATGCAGCAGTAGGTGTATCCAACGATTTGAAACAACCAATTATCTTGCCTAAACGACACCATATTACCACACTAATAATTAAGTCATACCATGAACGATATCACCATCACAATAACGAGACCGTCATAAATGAAATCCGACAAAAGTTTTGTATTCCAAATCTCAAATTTACAAATAAAGACTGTCCGAAACATATGTCAGCTATGTAAGAACCAGAGGGCGTCTCGAAGACCACCTGAGATGGGAAATCTTCCACTCGTCCGTTTTCGTTTTTTAGGCATCGATTATTTTGGGCCAATGTATGTCACAATTAGAAGAAGCATTGTGAAGCGATGGGGTGTCCTCACAACGTGCATGACAACAAGAGCCATTCACCTCGAAGTGGCAAGCAGTCTATCTTCGGATTCGTGCATACTTGCCATCAGAAGGTTCATCGGCAGACGTGGCCTTCCAAAAGAAATCAGATGCGACAATGGCACTAATTTCCATGGTGCAGAAAAGGAAATTCAGAGCGCGCTACGAAACCAAAAAGAAGATTTATCCAATGAGTTCTCCAGTGCTGAAGCCAAGTGGATTTATATTCCTCCAGCTTCTCCACATATGGGAGGGACATAGATTAACTAACCTAGATGGCAAACTCTACTAATACTTTTGCAAACCCTTAACTTTCGCACAGACACACTGTAAGTGAATTCCAACACTTCTGCATCTCTATAACTTTGTCAAAATTTGCTAGAATGAGAGCAATTTACAAGTAAAATTGCTAGAATGAGAGCGATTTGCACGAGTGTGTGTAATGTGGATGACGTTTTTTGGTTAAAATGGGCGTGGTTTGTATAAAAAAAGGAAGAAAATTGTCATTGATCACAATTCACACGTATTCACAGACAGAGTCACACGGTTAGGGACGATCAGTAGAAAACCGGTTTTGATTTTCCAATATCTGGAAAGTTTGCCATCTAGGTTAGTTTATCTATGGGGAGGGAGTTGGGAACGTCTAGTCCAATCTGTGAAGAGGACAATAAACCAGATTATGTTGAAAAAAAATCCCTCGGACGAACTTCTACTCAGCATGCTGTTGGAAGTGGAGTTTACTGTGAACTTAAGACCTCTTAGCTACATACCGGTAGATATAAACAACTTGGGAGTACTAACCCCCAATCATTTTTTGTTAGGTACATCCAACGGTGATAAGAATGATGGTGTAAACTACGACGATGGTGTCATTCTAAGAAAAAACTGGTTGAAGTCTCAGTAGGCAATGTAGTTGTAATCATAGATGAATCCAATCCGAGGAACTAATGGCCCAAAGGAAGGGTTATAAGCAAAATCTGCGGAAAGGATGGGCAAGTAAGACGGGCAACAGTTCAAACAGCAAACGGAATTTACGAGAGACCAGCAGTCAAGATGGTAGTTCTCGACGTTATTAATGGTAAATCGGCCAGCGAAGAAGAGACATCTTACCAGCGAGGAGAGTGTTGGCAACGCCAACGACGAGAAAAATAAAAATGAACTGAACCAACTGACAGCCATCTGACAGCTAACTGGAAAATGCTTTTGAATGGATTCCACCGTTGCGACGCCAACTAGGAGCTGAAGTGGGCAGGCAATCCACTAATTTTGTAACCAAACAAATATCTATAAATAAAGTGAACAATAGTTTCGTTGACAAAATTTGCATTTTTTGAATTTGTTTAATAACAGGACCATTAAAAGCAATAAAACAAAATCAATTTTTTGAGAATACAACCTCTAAACCAATCCGGAATTCAACATTATGTGGTTAAAATACCATCTCCATAAGCAAATTATCCACTATTGCTTTATTTACAGAAGTCCCAAATTGGATAGAAATTCGATCTTTCACGACTTTTATGCGCTGTTGTATCTGTATCTCTGTATCCTCACACTGAAATCGTGATTACGGGCGATTTCATTCTATACAGACAACACTTGAAGGGCGGTGTGTTGAGATCTTCGCTGCGGAAAATAACTTGATCCAGCGTGTAAATGAGCCCACACGTATACCAGACGTTGATAGTCATAGCGCCAACACCCTGGACTTATTTTTAACTTCTCACCCTGATAAATATAAGGTAAATCTGCTATCCCCTCTAAGCTCGTCGGACCACTGTGTCATATCAGTTAATTTCTCGTCGGCTGTCAGGGTTAGAGAAAAAAAACAGATTTTTAATTTCAGAACTAAAGTTTCAGTGGAGGCAGAACGCCACTTCGCGGGTAACCCCTGTTTATCCCCTCCATCACATATTGGCTGCAGTCAGCATCCGCAATCAGTTACACACGCCGTCGAAAGCATTATCAATGTCGATGAAAATGCCCTGCTCGTATTCCTTCTTGCCTACAATTCTGCCTATCAGATTTTGAAGTGCGCTCTAGCAACATCTTTCGCGTTACGTCTTAGACAGAGGATGAATTCGCAAAGCAACCAACTTTTCCGTTCTCTTCAATATGAAGGAAGTCAAACAAGCTCTTGGGGAGTATGTTGTTTTCTTTTCGATTTTTTGTATAATCACCCCAGGGTTTCGGTATGTATGTCAGTTCCGGACTACCAGTGAAGATTCTCTTCAGAGTTATCGGCTGGTCTATACTTCTTCGTGACATAACTGTTTATATGTATGTTATCGGAGCCATTCGACTTGAGGCCATCAAATGAATCAACATCATGTTCAATGACTTCATCCGTTACCACAACCGAAGAAATATAACAGGTACAGCTAGCTGCTTCGTTGACGGGTGCTGGTTCTGATTAGGTTAAAGTGAGTCACAAGTATGAGACGGAGAGTCTCTACTTTCCACTCAGTGTAGGGGCCATTATATTTTCTGAGTGGTTCCAGCCTGGTTGGTCTTTGACCAACCTACCAGTTTCACCGACAAACCGACAATTTCGATCTTTTCGCAATAGTTTTCATAAGAGGCACTCTTTGAAATTCGAATAGGCTTCTTATATTATTTTTTGTTTTGATCTGTAAATACTTCAGCCTTCCTCCAAATTCGTCTCAAGTTACCTGTTTAGAAGTTTTCTGGTTTATTTACGAAGTAGATGCAGATCTGCGTGCCACCAAGGAACGTGGTGCGCTTGTCCCACGTCTATGTTTTCTCTTCATCTGCCCCTTAGGTGGTAGTCCATTAAAGTGTGCCTCTTTTGGAGCCTATTCCATCTTTTCAGTTTCCCGAGACAAGCCGTCAAACACAGCACTCTGACCTACCACTGATCTATTCTAATGGGGTTTCTCCGGCACTCTTTCCAATCTCCATCATTCCAGATCAATCTACTGAAAGTGTCGTAGAAAGAACCGCAGGAGTCATCGGAATCAGGTGATCCAGAAGCTCCTGGGTCAGCGCCTAAATTGGCGACGGGTTTTTTTTAGCATATTTGAGCACCTGAATTAATATCCATACTTTTAACAGTTTAACGTCTAGTTTGGACGTCTTTGGCACTTAGTTCGACTGAGGGTTTTTTCCGAACCTGTGTCTTAAGCCACGACAAGGCAGTCAAAAAAAGGAAGAATACCGCACTTAGCGTAGGTTGTGAATGCATTAACAAATGGTTGAGAGATACTAGATAGGCGGGGTTTCTGGCAGTTTTTTGCGATTGCAACTCAACGTTAAATTTTCTCACAGTATTTCTCCGCTGTAGTGCCTTATAAGATATCCCTTAACATCTCGTGGCTGCAACTAGGTAGACGTTTGAGTCGGCATTAGCCGCACGGAATCAGCCTAAGTCTGTGATGTATTGTAGGGTACAGTTTCCGTATCATCTGTGATGATTTTAACGTCATACGTACGGCATTACTTGTAGGTTTAATCGAGGAGCTTACAGAAAGAGTTTCTTGTCATCGCTATTTCTTCTCTTGGGGCATGAGAGCATATTAGGCTGACGTTAGTGAATTTAACTACAACTTAGCTACAATCTGCTCTCGTGCTGACTGACAGCTCAAGACTTATTGCCTTAGTCTTAGCAATATACTATACTTCAGTTTCAGCAAGGGAGTATTATTTTTTTTTTCTTTGATAAGCACATAATCGGTTATAAAGGGTTTTCCAATGGGGACTTGACAACTTTGAATTTAATTTGTGAACGCACTCTTTCACTAATCATCAAACTGTCACTGTCAATTTATTCAGTAAGCTCAACATTTTCATCATGGTAAAGTATGTTAATCTGACTCACATCATGTAAGATCAATCTGACTCAAGAATGGAAACCGATGGACCATTTGAAGCGACGTACGTTCTCCCATTGGGTTCTGGAGAAGATGCGCCAAGATGATGAATTTCATCGCAAAATCATCTTCAGTGACGAAGCTCATTTTTGGTTCAATGGGTTCGTCAATAAGCAAAACATCCGTTATTGGTCGGGTGAAAATCCACATGTGCTTCGTGAATCACCACTTCATCCACCAAAAATAACCGTTTGGTCCGGTTTGCATGCCGGCGGCGTTATTGGGCCATCTTTTTTCGTCGACGATAACGATCGTCACGTTACTGTGAATGGTCAGCGATATCGCGCCATGATCACCGATTATTTTTGGCCCGAATTGGAAGATATGGACTTGGACGACATGTGGTTTCAACAGGATGATGCCACAAGCCATACAGCAAACGCTATAATCGATTTATTGAATAGTAAGTATGGTGAGCGTGTTATCTCAAGAAATGGGCCAGTCGATTGGCCGCCTCGTTCGTGCGATTTAAATCCGCTTGACTATTTTCTGTGGGGCTACGTTAAGTCATTGATTTATGCCAACACCGATGACGTTAGAAGAGCTCAGAGCCAACATTGAACACGAAAGAGTGGCCGTTTCGGCCGAAATGTGTGGCCAAGTTGTTGAAAATTGGGTCCAACGAATCGACCGCTGCAAACGTGCCCGCGGTGGCCATATGAACGAAGTCGAGTTCCATTCATAAATGTTTTGATTGTACTTCAAGCCGATAATAAAGTTTTTGAAATATGTTATCTCAAATGGTTTGCGTTTTATTTAAAAAAAAAAAGTTGTCAAGTCCTTATTGGAAAACCTTATATTTACAGTTCATACTCATGCATACAAGCCCTGCAAAAAACTATGCACAAGTAATGAAATAAACTTCTGAGTGGAATTACCTTCGATTCTAAGTAGATGGATAAATCCTTTCGGCAGCAACGGAGGCCAAAGCTGCAGCTGGTACAAATAAATTCGCCCCAGAAATTGACAGTGAAATAACAAGTAACTGTTGATGATCATTGTTTTTTGAGCTAAAGACCAGAAAATTATTATAAATCAACCAAATTGAAGCTTGCATAGTAAACACGCATAAATGGAGGAATATCTCAAGAAACTTAGAATGCGCAACTGCAGACAATAGCTACATTGAAAGCGTGTTGTTGGTTAAAATTCAGGTACCTCTTAAACAAAAATGATCTTTTCGTAGCCATCGGTGTTTTCCTTTTTCATACATATCTTTATATCCTCTATCGCATCGATTTTATATTTTTCTTATGCCATTTAAAGACATTATGACTGGATTTATTAATTTGCTTTTAGCGGACAAAAAAAGAAATCAAGGGAAGAAATGTGGTCCGGTCCGTTGCCGTTGAAAACATAAGCTATGTCTGCGTATTCTACAATTCTCTGTTAGAAACTACAAGCTGCTTATGCGAATAACTTTGCATTCTTTTTATATTCTTTTTATACGAGCATTATTTCGTAAGAGATCTGTTGTTTTTTTTTTCCAGAAAAAGGATCTGTAGTTTTTTTTTACTGAAAAAATAGTGGTCCATTTCCCCTTTTACGGGTAATAAAATTAACCTTTTATAAAAAAAATTATTGGATTTACGTTGCGAAATAATAAACTTATTTTATGGAAAAAAAAACTCCAAATCAGTTGTTAACTACAATAGTTAATTTTATAGGGCTGTCGGAAAATAATACCTCATTTTTTAGTTTAAGTTTGAAGAAGTTGGGTCGATTCCTGAAAACTACTGCCTGGAGATGAAATGTTTGCAAATACTAAGTACACGTTGCAAAATTGGAAAAAGTAGAGGTTCATTAGATATATTTCGGAAAAAAATTATGACAAAATCAAAATTTTAAGTTTAAAAAAAAAAAAATCACTTTTGATCTTCTAGAACTTTTGCCCCATAGTTTTTCGGGCAACGGGCAACATTTACTTTACAACAATTTAACGTACTCGTAATTACGAGTTCAAGGATACCCCATATGTTACCATACACGCATAAATTTGGAAGATGTTTTTTCAATAGGAGTCAAAACAGAGCAGCGTAAGACTTTGCTTAAGACCTCTGTATTTCGGAGGGAAGACATTTCCGACCGGTATTTCCCTCCCCCCCCCATTCATACGATCACCAAGTTCTTGTTAAGAAGGGAATTTTAATTCGATTAATCAATTATTTACATACATACATACGGGTAGCTAAAATAATTCAAATAAAAGACATACAGTTTTGTTTTTTTGTTAGAACATTCTTGAATATGTTTCAGCTTTATTTCCACTACATTTGTAGGTATATAGATGTAGTTTCTTTATGTTTTGTTTTATCGCAAATTTTCGTTTTTCATACACAAAATAGAAATTAATTAAAAATGTCTAACAAATTGATTGGTTTTTTTTTTTGTGCGTCGAAAATAACTCACTTGAATATTTATTAATCCCATCAAGTCAAACCACTTTACTTGTATATGTATATGTATTAAATTCAGATGCCCGCCTTAATTGTGTGTGGCTATAACTTTGCGGAAAAACAACACATTAGTGAGTTATTTCTGTCTTAAGATGTTCATTAAAAGAATATAAAAATTAGTTGCTCTTTCAGATGTTCAGTATAATATTTTTAATACAACATCATTTTAATTCTTACAACATACATCTAATAATATACATTAAATTTTTTTTTATTCATTTATTTATTTTTTTGTGTAACATATATAAAACAAGCACCTTCAAATTTAGATGGGAACGTGAAGCAAGCATTAGATGTTTTACTGATTAACTCAAACCAAATTAAGTCAAATGAAACGACTGACTTGCACTGTAATATCAAATACTCGTATTTCTACTGTAGCCGAAATGCAAAACTCAGGGTTTGCCTATATCTAACAATCGGACGTAAAAAATACAAGACTTGGATGGTAAAGCTCTTGTAATGAAGCAAAATCTACTCGAAAGTCATACACTTTGCAACATCTTCTTCGTTAGCGATACTTGAATATAACATATGCATGTATGGTTTATTCGTAATATTGATATCATCTCTCAGTAGACAAAGGAGCAAAAAATAAAGATGTTTTGCATTAACTGATTAAAAAAACGTATTTTCTAAGGTTGTGGCATTATCTAAATCAGTTCTTGGAAAAAATAGTCAGAACCTGATTGTAAATTTCCATCAGCTTTTGAAGCGTCCATAAAATTCTGTTTTTTTTACGTTGGGTATTGGAGCCAACGTGCGGAAAACCCTAAGAAAAACTCGAAAAGTTAATACTTTTCGGCGAAAGTTTCCGGTACAAAACTTCTCTCATAGGAACTCAACTTGACATTTCCAGTTAATGATCCCCTCCAAAATAAGCGTTTCTTTCTAGGCGAAACCGGTCTTATTTGAACGCGGTTAATGGAAGTGCATGTCTTAAATGACGGATTCCTTAGGTCTGAAGGGTTGTGTTGATCAACCAATTATTTCTGTGGATTACAGGGAACACAATTCTCTAGTGCATTCCGTTATCGGTGAATGCGAATTTATAAGCCAAAGTATTTTAAAACATAAAATACTATTTTTGTCGCCTGTGCACCCTTTAAATATACTCGTACTTTTAAATAGGATTACACTTTTTTTTTTACAAAGATAAACTTAACAATTTCCTTAATTATTCATCACAAAAGCTTATTTATACGTAATACAAAAATGCTAAGCACTAAAAATCGATTTAGTCAGAAGCATACTACAATATAGCTCTTCTCAGTAGCGTGTAAATACCCCCTCTGTCTTGAGTATTGTATGAACACCTAAAACTTGTAGTCATCGGCCTACTAAACCCTAAACATGTGATTTTATCGACATGACATCCATTTTGTGTCAGACCTCACGGCTCCCTCCAAGATCTTTTGTATGAAAGTTTCAACAAGATGAATTGCTGTCAGACAAGCTTTTCTTTATAATACTTGAAAAGACTGAAAGAAACCATTTAACTGTTACCATTACTTTTATGGGAATTGATATTGTTATATTCATAAATATGCTATTAATGTTCATAACATTTCCTTATTGTACAATAGTATAACATATTTTACCATTTTTTAATTCAAAATATTGTATATGTACTTTGCTTTAACACACATATATACACATTATGCACATGCATATATTATTGTACACACATTTTGAGTTATAGATACATTATGTACCCGGACGCGTTTGTCATCGAAGCAAGTGAAGGACTATCTTACGCGGAGATTCTTCGTAGCGTAAAAGCAGACCCCAAACTAGAAGCTATTGGAAAAGAGGTATCCAGGATAAGAAGGACCCAGAAAGGAGAGCTCCTAATACAGCTCAAGGAACATGGAAATAAGACAGAAGAGTTTAAGAGTGTCATTGGCGAGGTTTTAAGAGAGCGAGCGAGTGTAAGGACACTCACACATCGCACTACCATCGAGCTGAAAGACGTCGACGAAGTTACCGGAAAGGAGGACATTTGCGAGGCAATAAGAACTCAACTCGGGGTGGAACTACAACCAGCAGACATATTATCCTTGCGAAAAGCGTACGGTGGAACCCAAATAGCAACAATCGGACTTCCCGTCGGACTGGCAAAGAAACTGTCAGATGCAGGAAAGGTAAAAATTGGATGGGTTATTTGTCGCATTCGAGAACGAACGCTTCTCCAAAAATGCTTCAAATGTCTTGAATTTGGGCATATAGCCAAGCATTGCAAAAGCAGTGAGGACCGCTCCAAGCTATGTAGAAGGTGTGGAACGGAAGGCCACATAGCAAAGAACTGCGATAAGGAGCCATCATGCATGTTCTGTCGAAAAGAACACCCAAACGATTCGAAGCATGTAGCCGGAAGCAGCAAGTGTCTGGTTTTTAGGAAGGCCATCATCAACAAGAAAACATGAAGATAATACAGATTAACTTAAATCACTGTAGAATTGCACAGGATATCCTGACACAAACGGCTAGAGAAGAAAAAGCGGACGTTATTTTGATAAGTGAACCGTATAAAACTCTGGACAGCAATATATGGATCTGCGATAGGATAAAGCACGCTGCTATATGGATATGTGGAAGGCATGCCTTTCAAGAAACTAACGGACTTACGGAGGGCTTTGCACGGGCCAAAATAAATGGCATATATTTTTACAGCTGCTATGCACGTCCAAGCTGGACCATTAACGAGTACCAGGCAATGCTAGACAACCTATCCGCCGACGTTCGTGGTAGAACCCCTTGGTTATCGGCGGCGACTTTAATGCATGGGCAACGGAGTGGGGTAGCAGACTTACAAACGCCAGAGGCCGTAGTCTGCTAGAAAGTTTTGCAACCCTTAACATAGGCATTGCAAACCAAGGTCGTGCAAACACATATCGTAAGGCAGGAACGGGCTCGATTATCGACATTACGCTCGTTAGCAACTCCCTCTTACGAAACATAAAATGGCGAGTCAGCGAAGAATACACGCACAGTGATCATCAAGCAATAATATTTGAAACGAAGGAGAAGAGTACCGTGCAACGCGCTAAACGAAAGGGCCCAAGATGGAAGGACACAAACTTCGACCTGGAGGCGTTCGAAGAAATGATAAATACCGGAAACATAATTCAAAGCGGAACAGCTGAAGCCTGTATACAACAACTCGTCCGCATTCTCACTACTGCGTGCGATGCATCTATGCCCAGAAGAACGGGTACTAGAGGAGGAACACCATGCTACTGGTGGAATGAGGAAATAAAAAAGCTTAGAGCAAAGTGCTTAAAAGCCCGACGCAAAGTCCAAAGATCTAGGGGAAGAGATCGCTTTGAAGAACACCTTATTGTCTTTAAAAAAGCAAGACGCGACTTAAAAAAGGCAATCAGGGAGAGCAAGACAAGATGTTTTAAAAAACTTTGTGAAGAAGCCGACATAAACCCTTGGGGTACAGCATACAGGATCGTCATGACAAAGATAAAGGGCAGCAGGTCGCCGCAAATAACATGTCCAGCAATCCTAAGCTCCATAGTAGAACACCTTTTCCCCCGAAGTACATCTACTATGTACCATATCGTTAGGCAGTCCAACACGGAGGACATTCCAATAGTCACAGCGGATGAACTCATGAACGCATGCAGGAAGATAGGCGATAATAAAGCGCCGGGACCTGATGGCATACCAAATAAGGCACTAAAAGCAGCTATCCATAAGCGCCCAGACATGTTTATGGAAACAATTCAAAAATGTCTTGAAGAAGGAGTTTTCCCGGATGCTTGGAAACTACAAAACTAGTCTTGCTTCCAAAGGGAAACAAGCCACCTGGGGAACCGTCCTCGTATCGTCCAATATGCCTTTTAGACACAATGGGAAAGATATTGGAACGGATAATATATGCTAGGCTGCTCGCGGTAGCAGAAGAGAGAGGAGCACTATCAGACTTGCAGTTTGGGTTTAGAAAATCGCGGTCTACTGTTCAAGCCATAAAAACTGTGGTCGACATTGCGGCCGAAGCGATACAAGGAGAAAGATGGCGGTATGGTACAAAGAAATATTGCTTTGTGGTGACTCTAGACATCAAAAATGCCTTTAACACGGCAAACTGGGCGTTCATCAGAAAATCACTAGCCAGTATGAATATGCCATACTACTTACTGAGGATAATAGAAAACTACTTTACCAACAGAAAACTGAGGTATGAAACTGACGAAGGGTTGAAATACTACAGCGTTTCAGCTGGGGTTCCACAAGGATCAGTACTCGGTCCACTCCTATGGAACATTATGTATGACGGAGTGCTAAGGCTTATGTTGCCGAGAGGAGTTCAAGTAATCGGATTTGCAGACGACATTGCCGTCGTTACGGTGGCAAAAGAAATAAAGGAGATAGAGGCTGCCACAAATGTAGCGATTATTCGCATCAAAGACTGGCTAGTATCCGCCGGTCTAGAATTAGCGGACCATAAAACGGAAGCCGTCTTAATTACCAGTAGAAGAATTGTGGAATACACCAATATACGGGTGGGACATCAAATAATCCGATCGAAAGAATCAATCAAATACCTGGGAGTAATACTTGATAACAGATTACAGTTCAAAGCACATATAGAGTACTCCAGTAACAAGGCTTTACTGCTGCAAGGAGCTCTCTCTAGAATACTACCAAACATTGGTGGACCTAGATATGCCAGGAGGATTCTCCTATCTAGAGTAGTCAGCTCAGTCCTCTTATACGCTGCTCCGGTCTGGGCGGGAGCACTCGCCATAAAAGCAAACAAGAGAAATCTGTTGTCCGCATACAGGCTCAGTGCATTAAGAGCGATCTGTGGATTTCGAACAATCTCAGATGAAGCAGCCTTCGTGATAGCAGGAATGATTCCGATCGACATTCTCGCGGACGAGATGTTGAGAATTTATAATAGAAGAACCCCAGGGCGACAAGATGCAGGTGAAATTGCAAGAATAAAAGGAGAAGAGCGAGCGGTCTCAGCAGCCCTCT
Source organism: Volucella bombylans (assembly GCA_949129095.1). Classification (NCBI taxonomy): domain Eukaryota; kingdom Metazoa; phylum Arthropoda; class Insecta; order Diptera; family Syrphidae; genus Volucella; species Volucella bombylans. Next base: position 175,524,089 of record OX422141.1, read on the forward strand.
GGCAAGCCAGGTGGGAGAATAGTACAAAAGGCAGATGGACCTACAAGTTGATCCCGGACATCGAGACCTGGACAAAACGAGCACATGGGGATAACAACTACCACCTTACGCAGTTCCTATCTGGTCACGGCGGCTATCGTAAATACTTGCACCGATTCGGACACGATAGCTCCCCTTTGTGCCCAGAATGCTCAAACGAGGAGGAAGGTACAGAGCACGCCATATTTCATTGCCGACGTTTTTCGCAGTGGAGAATTAATCTGCCCAGTCCAATACTACTCATAGACCAAATGTTGCACTCGGAGGAAAATTGGATGGAAATCGGCACATTTGTGACAATTGTGCAAAATGAGCTAAGAAGAATTGAAAAAATTAGAAGAGCTGAAGAAGCAAATACAAGAAGAATAGCATGATCTGCTAACCAGCCCTGCGAAGTAATACCTAACGGCAGTCCCGCGGGGAGAGTGGTTGAAGGACGTAGTGGTGTGGATTAGTACGTAGGCGCACTCCTGGCATCGAACATTCGGGTGTTGCGAATCGTGCATGTTGGTGGCACGGGCTACCGCATCTATGAAGATTACCACATCCATTGGCGCAACCAAGAAAAAAAAAAAAAACGATACATTATGTATCAGTATCACTTACATTTCATTGATACTTAACAGATATAAAGATTGTCAAAGCAAAAAGGAAAACACAATATCAAACGGCAACTTCTTATAAATCTGAAGTGGTTAAGAACATTGTCTACCTGGACTCCGTTGTATTTTCGAAAAACGAAAAACGATAAAAAGTAATTAGAAATTAAGCATACACAACTAAGAACAACTTCAAGCAGCTCATTATTCCACTTCTGCAGCAGAACCATAGACTTCATTATATGTATATCCATTATACTTTATATACGTTTGCAGGGCTCCATTTCCGTTATTGAAAAGTTTGAGCACAGGTAGAAAATTAAGATTAGTGCCGACCAATTATTCCCTTCATCATCTAAACTAAAGGTTAACATAATGGAGATTCACTGGGCTAACATGAGTATAACAATTTTGCTTTAACGCTTGATCGCACTTTTGCGAAGCTCGTTTATCAATAGGCGTTCAACCCTAGCCTAAGAAACAAAAAAAAAAAAACGGTTCGAACTGTGTCTGAAAAACACAAGGCTCTTTAAAAATCGCTTACATTGCTTATTCCAAAATTTGTTTACTGCATAGTCACCGAATATTTGCATTATTTTACTGTGGATGGCAATAAGCGGACACAAAAATATTATTTCAAGTTTCGGAAGAGTAAACATAAAATGACAACCAGCAAAAAAGTTGTCATAGGAATGAAAAAAAAAACATTATTTTGGTATGATTTGGGGCCGCTCATTAACAAAACAACACAGACCGCTTTGATAAACCTCAAAATTCTCCAGACAAACCACAACTGAGCCCAATTGAAACATTCTGGGAAAATTTAAAAATAAATGTTTTTGGAGAAATTAAAAGGGAATTTGGAAATGGAATTTAGGATAATGCGGATGGTGCTCCAAAATATTAGAAAGGCGAATAGCTGTGGCCTCTTCTAAAAAATTACTATAAGATTAATGCTTTCACATACATATGTATATACAGTGGCGAGCACATGTGGATACATCTTACTCAAATCAGATTTTGGGTTGCTGTAAAATCCTTAAAAATACAGCTATCGCAATGAAGTTTTTATTGTTAAATTCTTTATTTTACTTCTAAGTAAAAAATATAAAAAAATATTTTAAAAATAAATCCAAAATTAATTTTTAATCCATATAATAAAAAAACACAATGTATCCACTTTTGCACGTTTTAGTTTTTCCTATCTGGTAACACTTATTTATGAGTGCAAAGTCCGCTTTTACACGCCGCATGAGTTTAATGCGCATGTTTTGGTTATTTTCTTTAGAACTGTCTTTCTGTACTGTGCGCATTTTTACACGAGGCCTTTTTCCCATTCTTAGGTTTTTCATGTTATTTGACAGCTCTCTTTCATTTCATCTTTGGCGCTCAGTGTTTCATAATTGAAAATGAGCCCGCTTGTTAATTCTGTGGTCCATTTAAATTCATCCGCCATACTGAAATGTTGTGCTCGTAAAAACAGCCAAAAAGTAATGAAGCAAATGCGAAAAAGAAAGAAGAACGAGAAAAAGAAATGTCAAAAAGATGCAATGAAAATCTTACCCACATGCAGTGGGAATTTGGTTAATTGGGTATTTTTCGTTTCATTATCCCTCTCTTTTGCACTCATTTGAGTCTTTCATGCGCCGTGTAAAAGCGGACAAAGCGATTTAAAGGTTTACAGTTATTCATACTGTTGTGAAACTCATCGAAACAGACATTTGGTTTAAAAAATTGATAAGAAATGTCAACGAAATCAACGAAAAATGTAGAGGTGCGTCTCAAGTTTTGCAAAGAACACAAGGATTGGAGCGTCGATGACTGGAAAAAAGTAATATGGTCGTATGAAACGAAAATTAACCGTTTTCAAAACCGACCATATGAATTCTCGCAAAAGCACTAGGTGAAAGAAACCATGAAACATGCTTCACTTGCTGGAATGTCGGGCCGTTAATAAAAATCAATGGCATAATGAAAAAAGAAGATTACCTTCGTATTTTCGAAGAAAATTTGCCAGACACAATTGAAAATTTGTGGGCTCCTTTGAAAAAAACAACTGGGACGATATGATAAGCACCGAGGAACTTGAAGGAGCTTTGGTCTCGGATTCAGACTGAATAGGCCAGTATTCCACACCAACTAATCGAGAAACTGGTCGAAAGCATGCCCAAACGAGTTAAAAGTGTCACTAAAGTCAAGGGCCTTTGGACTAAATACAGTAAACTCGCGATAGTCCGACACTTAACAGTCCGACACGCTCGGTAGTCCGAATCTAGGCTATATTTACACTGTGTACAGAGAAAACGTTTCCTGTCTCGACAGGATTGACGAATCTCAAGTTGTGTCAAGTTTTACTTTTTTTCGCAGTTGGCAACACGTTTATGCAAAAATATCGGTAAATTTGTTTTACAGTTCTGATAGTCAGTGAGTAATAAGATATACTAGGGTACAGACGCGTTGTATTTACACTTACTACGGTTTTGCTGAAGTAAACTAAAGTCAGGCTTTATTTTTGGTATTATATTATATTTTTGAAGATGGATATTACTCCCAAAAAGCGCATTAAGATTTTTACTTTGGGTGAGCACACATCAATGACTGAAAGAGATATTGCCAGGCAGTGTGATGTGAGTTTGGGTGCTGTTAACAAAATTTTGAAGCAATATAGGGACACTGGGGGGATTGAGGTGACCAGAAAGGGGAAATGTGGAAGGAAAAGAAAGACAACACCAAGGGATGAAGCTTTTCTATTAAGGGAAAGTAAATTAAACCCTAGGAAAACAAGCCAAGAACTTCAGCAAGACTTAGCACGCGCTGGAGTTATTGTTCATGACTCCACCGTATGCAAACATCTTATAGAAGGTGGAAGAAAAGCAGTCAGACCTAAAAAAAGCAATTATTGACTGCTGCCATGATGAAAAACGATATTGTAAAAAAATATGTGAGCTCGACTGTTGAAGCTTGGAGAAAAGTGTTGTTCTCAGATAAGTGTCATTTTTTGGTGCAAGGACAGCGATCTCGTTGCGTCAGAAAAGGTTGCACCGAAAAACTTACGACAGCCCATTTTAATCAAAAAGTTAAATAAAAGTTAAAGAAGATGTTCTGGGACTGCTTTTCGTATGAAGGTACCGGGAGCCCTTGTGCCGGTCGAAGGCATGATGAACTCTTAAAAATATAAAGACTTGCTAGAACAGAGATTAGAAGCTGAACTAAGAAAAGTTGATGACAACGGTCAAGCAGTTTTTCAACAAGATTCGGCTCCGTGTCGCTTGTCCAAGGTCATGATGAAATATTTCAACGACAAAAAGATATCATGCCTTGAATGGCCAGGAAATTCACCGGATCTTAATCCTTTTTAAAAACCTTTTGCTATTGTAAAAGCTAGACTTCACAAAATAGATTGCACAACAAAAACAAAACTGATTGAGGCTGTAATCCAGATATGGTTTCGAGACCAACAAATACCAGAAAACTGTAAAAAAAACTTATTGATTCTATGCCAAAACGTATTGAAGAAGTTATAAAAGCCAAGGGAGGACATATTTCCTATTAAAACAATTGAAATCGTATTCTTTTTTCGACGTCTATAACTAATAAATGTAGCTTTTTTTTCAAATTAACACTTGTGTTCACATTAATTCGCACAGTACTGTATGTGACAGTGTAAATATTTTAGTTTGAGATGTTTAGTTAAGTGTTGTATGATGGCGAGCACAAGTGGAAACAAACGTAATCATAAAACATTAAATATTTCTGAAAAGTGGGAAATTATTAAGAGGTATAACCGTGGCGAAACTCCTACGGTAATTTCTCAAGTTTTTGGCATAGGTCGACCTACTGTTTATGTCATGATTCGACATTGTAAAATCTAGAGAAAAAATTGAAAACTTTATAAAATCTACTGAGGACGATTCCAAAAGAAAAACATTTAAAATGAGTGAATTTCCCAAGTTGAAGAAGCTCTTCATGCTTGGTCTCGACAAGAAAGAAACAGACATGACCCAATTTCTGGGGATATTTTAAAAGAGAAAGCTAATTTTTTTTATCATGAAATAACGAAAAAAGACGATTTTCGTGCCAGCAACGGCTGGTTTGAAAATTTCAAAAAGCGGCATTATCTGCCGATGATACAGAGGTTGATAATTTTATAACGCGCCTAAATGTTAAAATCACGGAACTAGGCCTAACGCCTGAACAAGTGTATAGTGCCGATGAAACAGGCCTCAATTGGTGGCAGCTTCCAACAAAAACATTTGTTATGAGGGACGAACAAAATGTTTCTGGAAGTAAACTTTTAAAAGAAAGAATCACTTTTATGGTGTGTTCAAATGGCTCTGGGAGTCATAAGTTAAAACTGCTAGCTGTGGGTAAAAGCAAGAACCTTAGGGCATTTAAAAACGCGAAGATTGAATCAAAGCGGATCGTGGGTGTCCAAAGAAATCTTCCTTAAATGGTTTTACAATCATTTTGTTACCGAAGTAAAACAACACTTGAAGACTAAAAATGTAAAGTTAAAGGCTCTTTTGTTATTAGATAATGCTCCTGGGCATCCGAACTCAGATGAATTGAAAACTAAAACGGCTGATGGTTACAAAGAGGTTATGTATCTGCCAAAAAATACAACTGCTCTGATTCAGCCAGTGGATCAAACTGTTAAAATGTTAACATTATAAAAAACGCCTACTTATGGACATCGTTACCCAACCTGACGCAGACATCACGTCCCTTTTAAAACATTGCAACATTAAGGATGACATTCTTAATGCAGCTTTTGCGTGGAAGCAAGTCCAGCCTTCAACTCTAATAAAATCATGGAAAAATAATTTGGCCAAATAATCCCCTCCTCCAAGACGACGGAAATGAACGGGAAGACAACTCGCAAGATACCAACCATGTAGTAGAAGAAACAATTTCACTTTGCAATGATATTAACGTTCAACAAGGATCATTGGAAGAACTAAGCATATGGGTCTTAGACGACAACCTGGGTGCTGATCAAACAGATGAAGAGCTCGTACAAGAACTGACGTCTACACAAGACAACCCAATTGAAGAGGCCGTGGAGAAGAAGTACGTGATCAGCTGTTACGAGGCTATGCCGGCTGTCAACATTTTGATACGCTGGTGCGAGGAATGTGAACTTGACCCCAACAACGTTTTAATGTTGAAAGACATTCAAAAAGAGGCAGAAGACTCTCACAGATTTTTTTCATGTTTAGATTATGTAGGTCTTAGTACGTAAGTATATGTACAATCTTTCTGAATTATACATACAGTATGTATTTTTAATGAAATAAAACTGTCAATCTCGAACAATTGAAGAATGAGTTATGTAATTATTTGTAATCCTTGATATGTATGTAGGCCTACAACATCATAAATTTTATTTTCAAAATTTATACATACTGTACATAAAAACAAACATATACGAGTACATACAGTGATTTTAAAGCAACATTTGGTAATCCGACACCTCCGGTCCCATAACTGTCGGATTATCAAATTATCATTAAATACTTTATTTTTGATCGTGCAAAAGTGGATACATTGAGTTTTTTTTTATTAAATGGATTAAAACTTAATTTTTAAAATATGTTTTTATATTTCTTACTTACAAGTATAGTAAAGAATTTAACAAAAAAAACTTCATTGCGATAACTGTATTTTTAAGGATTTTACAGCCAACGAAAGTCTGATTTGAGAAGGGTGATATCCACATGTGCTCGCCATTGTAAATGTCAGTTTTTAAGTATTATTAAATACTTATTATATTAAATTCTTTACGGTTTATGCATTTTGATTGTTATCCAGTTTAATTGTAGCTGGTTTCTTAGTTCCTATGTAAAGAATTTTTCTTCATAAAACTCTTGAATTCTTGAATAGAAAAAACCAAATCGGCATACCAAATAAAAATAATTTCCTTTCACAATCAACGAGAAGCTTTCCTATCAAATGTTTTCTATGTTCTTCTAGGTTCTTAAAACAATTGGCTATCTATACTATCTGCAATAGACCAAGCAAAGAAAACAAAAAAACCTTGAAACGTTGACAGCAAAACCAGTTCCTATCTGATTGTGATTTGGTATCAGAGAGCCAAGCGTCACATATTTTGAAATTTTGATGTTCACTAAGAAGAAAGATAGCGATACCCCATAATTGTTTCTTTAAATAAGAACTAACTACACTTTCCCATCATTAGCTTTGAGTGCTTTCATATAAATTTTATATACGTTGGGGATTTTTTTGTTTCTTATTTTCTTTATATAAATACATTTTACATGAAATTATTTTTAAACATATTTTTTTTTTGTAGATTTTCATTGTGTTTTTTTGTTATACCCATACATATATGATGGTCAGTTCTTACGTTTTTAAATTGTTAATTTTAATTTAAAAACCAACACCAATTAGCAGCACCATTGTACAGAGATGACGAGATGTCTTGAATGGTATTACTTTTTTGGAAATTTTATTTTTTCTTATATTTTATACATAAGAACTAACCATGAACAAATACATTTATAATTTATATTTATGTAAATTGTATTTAGATATTTTTATTTTATCAATTACCATTTGCCTAATTTAAAAACACATAAAATCTTCGTACATTTATTTATTTGAAAATATATTTTTTTTTTATTTATTTATTTTGAAGAATTTTTTTCAATCAGAACTCGGGTTTCATCAAAAATATATGTATTTCACGTACATTGTTAAATAAGAATAAATATAGTGTTTTAATTTTCAATCTATTTCATTAGGTAGATGGTAATTAATTAAAATTGAATTTTTATTAAATGGACAATAAATAACAATTTGCCGTATAGTGTTATACATATTGTCCAGATAGTTTTAACTATGTGAATAGTTGAATTTGATATTTAGACGAGTTCCATTTAATAACAAATTTTTAAGAAAAAAAATAAAATAAAATAAAAATTAAAATTAGAAAAACTTAATTTCAAAATTTTATTGTATTTTTTTCCTCTCTTAATACTAACCTAAAGGTTTAATTTGTTTTTTTTTTTTTTGTATCAATATGACCTCATGTTGGAAATTTCTGTATTTGATTTAATACGAACATTTAATAGTTCCGTGTTTTGTTTTCTTTATGTATGTTTTTGCATATCTTATCATGGAGTGCACAACGGTTCGTTCTATGATTTTGCTCATTTATTTTAGTGATCAAGGTATTCAGTGTTTTTATTAAGAACTAGAATTGTCAAAATTTTAAAATTGAGAATTAAATAAATTGACAAATTCAACGTGAATGTCAACATGTACAATTGTCGCTTACTACTAGTTATGTGAAAAAAATATATTTAAGGGCCGCAAGCTGACAATTTGAGATGATATCTATGCGTAATGTTACTGATTAGAAAACTTTTTTTATTTGAAACGTTAGTCTATAGGCTTTCAACCACCTTTTGATGCTATTCGATGCCTGAGTTATTAAAGTTTTAAGTCACTGATTGGGGCTCGAAAATTTTAATCAAATGTTCTGAGAAAGATGATATTGAAACTCTTCCGGGTGCCAACAATGAAGATGCGCTTTTATAAGCAAATTCACTAGAGAAAAGATGTAAAGAAGAAAAGTTGTATGGAAAAGGTTTCCAAAAGTCGAAACCGAGTCAAATTTAGTCAATATATCTGCTTTTTGGACCATACTTTTATTTGATTCATCCAGTAATCGCTATTTATTTGTTTTATTTTAAGCTATAATAATAACACTTATGAATTGTGGAAATCGATGAACTGATTTCTTGCACCTATACAACATGTTGTGTCCCATATATTGAAGAAGAACGAATTTATTTCGTTTTATTACGTCTGTACTTATAACGCCGTAACTCTTAAGGTCTTTTTACTTTGATATGAACTAAGAAGGTGAGTACCAAAATGATATTTGATAGGGCCATTTGTATCAAAAACTCACAAACGTAAAACTTGCATTACATCACAAGTGAATGAAACATCTTATGGTTGTGAAGATAGGTAATTGTCACTATGACAGCAACAATATCACTCAAGACCTATCAGGTGGATACAATTCAAACTAACAACGATTAGATAGATACAAGTGATTTGATCAAACTAACAACGATTAGGGAGATACGACTGCTTATGCTTATTTATTAAAACGACAGCGTGATGGATTTCCTTAAAGATTTTGGAACCAAATACTCGCAGGTTAATAGAAATTTCCACTGCGCTCAAAGATCAAAAGAAAAATAAATCAATAAACTAATGTGCACTGCACCCTAGACATAAATGCGTTCCGGATGGGCCGGAAGTGAAATAGCTGTCTCAGATATACACATACGTAGAAAAAGTTGTAAAGTAAAACGACAAATACGTATTATTGCATTATTCTAGGAAATACTTCAATTAGGTTTAAACAACGAATATTAAGATTCACCGCTCGGCTTGTTCAGGTGGACGTACACCCAGAGTTAAGTTATCAGGAAAAGTCATATTAATTATTCCGATTTCTTTAATCCTAAAAGACGTGATTTATAACTTATGATAATGGCAACAAAAATAAAAATAAATGCTCTCCACAATGTCCCAGAGTTGACTCTAGAGGAGGTGGAAAAACTACCAATCTTCTCTGGCCCAATAACAGGACTCATCTCGCAAAAGGTTGTTTGTAAAGGAGTTTATTTTGGATTGTATGAAGGTAAAGTTCTCAAAGTGGATCTCGAGGCAAAAAAAAAACTTCCTTATAAGAAAGTTGATTATACAGATAAAAATATATACAAGCTGCCGAAGACATATGACACTTTAGCTGCATTTGCGGAAAGTTTTAAAGAAGATATTGGCGACAAAAACCTATAACAATACCTAGTTCCTAAATTGAAAGTTCATAACACGGGATATCTAGTTAGCATGTTTTGTATTTATCACGACTTTGGTCCTCATTATGCTCGTTATTTGATGGATCCTGATGAGAATATTGAGTTGGTTGATGAACTTCCGATTTGCTTAGGCGCTGCTAAAAACACTGAACCTACCAAGGACGCTATAAGAACTGCTGTTCATTTGTTACTTATACTAATGGCAAAATCATTCGCGTCTGATGAAAAAATCAGAGAAGAGCAAATCAAAAAATATTTGGAGAGAAGACAGTCAACTGTGAATGCAGCAATAAAAAGGCAAGGTACTGAATTTTGGATACATCCTGAGGGCATAGAGACTATGACTGAAAGCTGGAATGCTTTTCCGAAGCTCAAGAGAACAGTATTTATTGGGCTTTGTCTGCTAGATCAGATTATCCCGAAATAGACTCAGCTATGCTCTTGCTAGTAGAGGCATCAATGGTTACAGTCAAGTGCATATTCCATTTTATCCACGGCTCTCAACGAGTATATGCTCATGTTAGACCACGTATTCTCAAAGAAACAGAGCTATTCATGATAGCTTATGAAGCATTAAAAAAGGAAATGAGTGAAATGTGGGTTTCCCTAAGAGTCCTGAGATCTGATGATAGCACTTTGTCTGCTAGCTTGTTCCCTAATTTGGCATTGGCCTCCGTATTATATTGTAAAAAGTACATGACATCCAATGCATCATTCGTAAATATAGCTGAACCAAAGCATCCCGCTGAGCACGGCCTCTGTGAAGCAGCAGTGACACCCTACGTAAAGGATATCTTCTCTAATAGCGAAGGTATGCCTGAGCTGAGCGAAGAAGAGAAAAGAGGCGCTCTAAGATTGGGAATAGTCTTAGCGAAGTCGTCTGCAACAGAGAAAGCTGAAAGGGAGCTTGGGACAGGAAGCAATTTTGGAGATCTCGCTCGTCTGCTTAAAGAGATCCAAAGCATCAAGATTCCAACGAGCTCTTGAATTTATTACTTTATTATAAACTTTTGATATCTTATTCAATTTGGATTTTTTGAACTTCCTTATTTTTTATAGACAATTTTTACATTATTAAGTTCCACTCTCGTGAATTCTTTTTTGTTATCTTTATCTTCATTTCAATTTATTTTCCATCTTGTGCTTTTTTCTTTTAATATGAATTTAATTGAGTTTTCTTTTTGTTAAAAAAAAACCGTAGGAATAGTCATGTTAATAGAAGTTATCTTATTATTCCTAACAATACTATATATTTTATTATATACCTTATTGGGTGATTTCTTAGATATAAGTATTTCAATTAAGATTTTAATCATGAAGATAGATAGTCCTCCCGGTAATAATTCTTGTTTGTCTATTTATCAAGGCTAGGAGTGCCTGGCTAAATTACTGTAATTGCACTTTTTTCAAATTTATATTGCCTAAATTCATCTCTGATATTTGTTATCCAGAATACGATAACCATGTTTTGGATGCAACATTGTACCTCTTAATACTTTTAGGAATCATAATCTTAACAAATTGAATCTCGAGGCGTTCTAGAACAGTTCGTAGTGCCCTAAGAGGGGAATACATAATTTTGTAATGTTATATTTTTTTAGATCTTTCTTCTTTTTCTTTCTCTTTTTTGTTTTTATTTCGATTAACTACAATTGTTTATTCTTAATTTAAAATTAGGTTGTTGCGCACAGGGTTGGTTGTTTTTAAAGAACGATAACATTGGTGACGTTTTAGATAACGAAACCAAGAGCGTTGTCATATGTATGTATGTCGAATTAAAGTGAGAACCCTCATCTTTTTATTGATCACTGTAAAATATTTTTGTGATCAGCCAACTTTAAATATTAGCTAATAACAACATTATTTTATAAGTTTAACATGGACCACACGTCACAACTAGTGAAAGAACATTGGGCGTTGCTTCAAGAAGCCATGATAGTGAGCCCCGTGGTCACATTGCAGTGACTATAGACAAAGACGAGCTAAGTGTTTTAATGGAATATGATGGAAGTGTAACTGTTACAGATATTTGTTAACAACTAGGTATCGACGATTTAACATGCACAGATTGGAAGTTATGATAAATATTGAATGCTCTATTATAATCGTTGATGACCTCCTCCCTTTACCAGAAGGCATGGCGGAAAGATAAACCTAATTCATTCAAATTTCAGAAGCGTTTAAAATTTCATTTCGTAAATGGTCTAATAAACAGCTTGCAGCTCATCATGGAACAGTGTATCTAGTGCAGATCACTAACTGATCTGTCTTTTAATAACACTAAGATGGCATTACACATTTTCGATGAATAATTGACTTACAACATACTACAACGCATTACCATTAGCTAGCAAAAAATACTCATAAACAAGAACTTGCAAAATCACTAGCATTTGTTTGCTGTTTAATTTGTAACAACAAAATTAAAACAGCTGTATGAAAAATATCGGAAAACGATGTTTATAATCAACACCACTCATATTATACAAATATACGTGTTGCCATTGAAGCTTACAGTCGGTGGCGTGTTAGGTACACAAGTTGGATTTTGTTATAGATAGAATTTTATATGAAGCGAAAAAGAGAGGCAGTGTTGCTGAAAGTGATATATAGGACTATTTGGTAGAGCGGGATCGGACAATATACTCGTAAACAACTTTGAGTGTTTGCACATTCAGGAGTCAACATGAACTCTGGTGATTTGTTGGTAGTTGCCCTCCAAAGAGCTTAACTATAAATAAACAAATTGCTATTTCCAAGTCTAGAGAGAATATATTTACTAGAAACAAATGCAAACAACCAGATAGTGCCGTGTCGCAGCAGCGTTGGGTTATCAGCCATCCTCAAGCAAAAGCCTGTGAGAGAGTCAGGCGATTGAATCTAGATCCAGAAATATTATTAAGAAAAAAAAAACCCTATTGACATCTGGTTATAAACTCGGTAAGCAAGCATTTTGAAGATAATTCAATAGTTATACTTCAATTTAACCGGTATTTACAGCAACTGCGCTGAAGACTAACAGAGAGTTCAATTGGAAAAGATATAACAAAAAGCAGATGGTTTTCATTGGATTTGTTAGATTGCTACGGAGCTTCATATACAAAGGACGTACGAGAAAAACTGACGGTCCAAGAAAGGCGTATGATTATCTCGTAACATAAGCATCAACAAACAGCTTCAAAAGAAATTATCTGAAACAAAGCGCTCAATCTGTTGATTGTAATAGTAGAAAGTAAAAGTTATTAAAATCAACTACAACCTCGATACTTTTAACCTATATCGAGGAAAAGACGAAAATCACTATCTTAAACAAGTTTATTTCGCTGTTGCAGCAGAACAAAATACATACATTCGACAAACAAAGAATTATTTGTCAATCGACCAGTATTAAATGCCACTATCGATAGTCAAGAAGTCCAGTCCTTCAGTACTCACACTAATGTTATCTTTATGGAAATCCGTATTATATGCATCCTTGTGAATTCAAAATTCGAATTTGTGATAACTGAATAAACTTAGAAACTTCAATCATTATGTGGTCTAACAAACTTCATTCACCAAAACCCTGAGCATAATACATAATAACTTTCATTCTATGCCAAATAAATTGAGCCTTTAATATTATCCTACAGCAGAAAACCCAAAACCGAATAGAATATGAAAAAATCTCAACTGTCATTGTTAAACGTATTCTAAAGGTTTTGTCTAAATTTGGTCGTCCAAGATTTTGCAAAACACTGATATTACCTTACCATCAAATTGAGAACAAAATAATACAAGAACACTACATAAATTGATTGGCAAATCACACAGCAATTAAAACAAATACCATTAGCATGTGATTTGTAGTTCATCAATTAAATTAAGTTGACGTTTATGATTGATTTGTTTTTCTTTCTTTTTTGTTTTTGTTACAACACTAATGTATGTTTCGAAGATTTTCTTCGTAAAACATTCTCTTTTATTCATGTAGCATGTGATTTAGCATTTATTTTATATTGTATATAAGATTTCATAGAATTGTAGCTTCTTTTATCTGATATTGATACCATGATACTTAAATGCTTAGAAAAATAACAAGTGCGTATAACAGTAAACTGGTTTAAGATGTAAGATGTACAAACCAATTTGGTTTCTATTTTACTATGCAAATGGCTTACTTCATGCAAAGAATCACCCACAAATCGTGGATAAACATTTCTAGACGATAAAGCAGTGCTTTATCTACATTGTCAACTGCAACAATTCGAATTCAATTATTATTATTGACCAACAACAAAGCATAAACAAAATGAATAACTTTCTTCCTACGAAATCTCTAGCTCAAGCTAATTTTAGTTTTTCAAACATTTTAAAACAAAATTCACATGCTACATAAATACACAAAACTTCTTACATTTAATTTTAATAATGAAAATAATATGTGTAATGATAAATATAATTTAATTAATGATTCTATAAATACGACATGAACTTTTTTGTTGTTTCACTTGTGTTCGTTTGTTTGTATATTAATATTTAGATTCACTAGCATATAAATTTGTAATTGTAATGTAATACGATTAGATTATTTATAAATAAATAAAACAAAACAAATTTCTCTTTGTTTTCATTGTTCATATTTGCCTTTTCCATTCATTTTAAATAAGTAAATTTACAATAACAAAAAAATAGTGTAAGTATTGCAGTTTCGTTTGATGATAGGAAGAATTACAATTTAGTGCGTTTTTTTTTTATTTTTTTTTTCTTTCTTGTTTTTGTGAGATAATATCGCGCAGATTCAAATTGCCCCTCAATTGGCGCGTAAGTTTTATAATTATTTGGTTTCATAATTTGTGTTTTAGTTTCTTTTCTTTCATTAAATATATTTTATTTGGACGGGACAATCGAAAAAAAAAATAAATGACTTAATTTAAATAATAAATAAATAAGTAATAAATAAATAACATAATATTTTTTTTTTAGTAAATGAGAAAATATAAAATAATTAATTCTAGGACTACAAACCCAACACTATTGTTGATTTGTGATAAGTTTTTTTTTTTTTTTGTTCGCTTCAGAATTAACCGTCTGGCTTTGGCTTGATGTTGTCCAATCCTAGTTTGCTTAAAATCTGCAAAGCAGCGGAAGCGGCTTGATCTTGAGATTCTTCGGTATTCAAGCCGACCCCATGGCAAATTTGTGGTGGAGCTGTTGATAATGTGACAATGGTCAAGAATTCGCTGTGATTACCCTTGGGATAGTCTGAGAAGTTTGCCTGCAAGTATACGGTTCAAAAGGAAATATGTTATTTGTAAAACAGCAATGTACAATACATATGTACACATGTGGCGGTTACTACTTTCTTTAGTGCTTTAATTAAAATTCACCAACGACAATAATGCAATTATTTTCCAAAATAGAAATTAATTTTACTTAAACTAATACAACGTTGGTTAGCGAAATTATTTATATCATGTTGGATGAAGCAAAATGTGTTGTACCACCAAAAGAAAAGGGGACAGGTACTTAACATGATCGAAAGTAAAGAGAATGTTCGGTTCTTGATGCAATTTTTGGAAAAAAAAAATAAATCAGTATCAGTAGCTACAGGTTATCGGGATAATATTCTATAATGTGACTTCACGAATTTTGCAATTGCATAAATCATAATTTACTCAAGAAGATGCTTTTAATATCTGTGGCAAAATAATATCACGAAATGGTATCACGTAGGACCTCCTATTTTGACCAGCAATTTACGACAGCGGACGAATTAACTTAATTTTGCATAGCCAAATCTGGTTATGTATGCGGAAGTATTACACAGTATTATTTTTGGTCGAACATATAATTAGATTCACACAAATCCTAATAATGGAAACATACCACAAATTAAAAGAAGATCGAAGACTTTCACCTTAACTTAAAGGAGAGAAACGGAAACTAACGTGGCATCGAAGCAAACTGGATGATCTGAAGAGCATTAAATACCACCAGGTTGTGTCGTGAGAAAAAGTAAAGCAGGCATGAAATACTTTATGTTGTGTTTTACATTTTGCAAAATGCGAAATGTTCGAGCATGCTAGATGTGTGAAATACGGAGCCACATGAGCTCTAGTGTACTGGGCACATCGTAGACTATATTGGGTTTGTCTTAAATTGTAAAAACAAGGAGTACATCTGGATGTTGTTGCTTATACCAGCCTCATAACTAAGGCAGACAGTAGAAGCACGGCACAGCAATCAAAGGCTGCTTCTACAGTTGCAAAGAAGCTTTCTACGAGGGTGATCCAGATTTACGCATTGCTGTCGGTCCTAACACATCTTCAATCGTAATAGGTAGGAATTGGCGGAGCGAGCCCTTCTTGCACTGAATATAAATTCATTGAACGGGCACTGAACGAAGAGTCACACTGATTATGTTGATCAGAGACCAATTCGCAGAAGTGTTTTTGGTTGGCCACACTAAGTTAACAGAACAACATAAAATGAGGACCAAATGTATTAAATAAAGTAACAAGAAACCGACCCAAATCCGTACAAGGATGTGATGTCACGACCTTCATCGGGAAAGGCTTGCGATTTAATAGAGTGTACAGCCATGTAGTGCGTGAATTCCGAGTGCTGGAAGAATGGATCGTTGACATCCCTGTCTCTGGTGGAAAGCGGTTATACATGGTCTCAATCTATTCCTACATTATAGCAATGACAATAATACACTGCTCGAACTTGATTTCCCTACCGTCTAATAGAAATCCATCAAATTCTAAAACAAATGCATGAGACCATAAAGTGGACGATATTTTGAATCAATACATTACAACGAAGATATACGTTCCATAACGGAACTATTGACGTACTTTTCCAAACCAAAATAGAATGATATGAAACTAAAAACCTTGTACAGGCATTTTGCCAATAGATATAAATCCGAGGTCATGACACTGAAGTGGTCGCCGAATATGTTGCTAGAAATCAATACTGAAGGAAGGATCAAACGACCTTCCATTTCTAAAGATTGCTCGAACAACGAACAATGAACAAATACTGCTAACAGCCGGTACAGATCCAGAAACTGTCGATGATAACAACTTTTTTGGTGATCAATGATTTGCAAGGCAAACCTGATCTGAAAAGTCGAGTCTTTCAACACATTTTCAGTTTTCGAAATGATATGGAGAATTGGTGATTCACGAACTCAGAGTTTAATGATGTAAACATGGCAAACAATGGTGGAACAACTCCAAATAATCATCTACTCGTAATCAGTAAGAAGTAAGTGGGAACCGATGGTAATCGAACATTTATAATGCTCATTATCTATCGCATTGAAATACACAGGCGATGCATCCTATCTCCAAAAAGGATAAAAACAAGGGTGAACAGTAGAGCCCTGACTAAGTGGATTGAGCTTATAGCGCATTATGATCATATAGTCTTTAACTCTATATGGCAATGACTTATTTTATGATACAACTAAACCAGATATGGTGCGTGTGCAACGATATACATATAGTATAGTGAAGAGGCACTATTAAGTCACTTCTTCAATTCAGCGCTAATGCAAATAATGCATGAGACAGATATATAGATACATACGTGTTGATAAGACACAAATAATTGGATTCTATATCAAAACTGAAACTAATTCCCATATATTTGTAAATATACGAGGATTGTTCAACATATTCTCGGTATCGGGGTGAAGCTGTGATTGTATATATAAAATTGAATTATTTATCAAGTAACACTATTATTTTAGTGCATTCATGTAAGATTTCATATAAATGTGATTATTAATTCGCGTTTTATCTCTAGTTAAACAGAATCATAATGGCAACTGAGACGATGATGGTGAAAATTGAGCATCGCCCTGTAATTAAATTTCTCACTAAGCAAGGAAAAAGTCAAAAAACTATTCAAGAAGAGATGGTGGCTGTTTACCAGGGTTCCGCACCTTCATTATCAACTGTGCAAAAGTGGTCAAGTGAGTTCAAGAGAGGCAGAGAGAGCATTGAAGACGACCCCCGCTCCGGCGCCCCGGCTACTGCTTGTACGGGAGAAAGCATCAAAGAAGTCGAAAAACTTGTTCTCTTGTTCTTGAGGATGCCCGAATAAAGGTGAAAATGATGGCAGAGATCACCAAGCTTTCAATTGGTACCATTCACACCATTCTTCATGACCATCTTAACCTTTCAAAGGTCAGTGCAAGGTGGGTGCCACGAATGCTCACAGCGCCTCAGAAAAAAGTGAGAATCGCATGCTGTATAGAGCTTTTGGAGATGTGTAGTGAGAACGCGGACGGTGTTATGGATCGAATTGTTACTGGGGACGAAACATGGGTCCACCACTATGACCCTGAAAGCAAACAAGAGCCCATGCAGTGGCATAAAAAAGGAACAGACCCCCCGAAGAAGTTCAAAGTCACTCCGTCTGCCGGGAAGCTCATGGTCACAGTTTTTTGGGACTCAAAGGGAATCTTGCTCATTGAGTACAAAAAAAAGGTGAAACCATCAACGCCACATCCTACGCTTCCACTTTGCATAATTTGCGGGAGGAAATTAAAAAGAAAAGACGGGGTAAACTCGCAGCGGGTGTGTTGCTTCTTCATGACAACGCTCCTGTTCACACGGCGCGAGTTTCCAAGGCTGCTGCGCGAGATTGTGATTTCGAAGAAATGCAACACCCACCCTATAGTCCAGACCTTGCCCCTAGTGATTATTTCCTGTTTCCGGATTTGAAAAAATGTCTTCGTGGAAAAAGATTTTCGGATGATGATGAACTCAAGTCGGCAAATAAATGGGTATTTTGCAGAAAAAGAGGAAATTTATTTTTTTGAGGGTTTAAAAAAGCTTATCTCAAGATGTAACAAATGCATTGATGTTAGGGGAGATTATATTGAAAAATAAAAACAATTTAAATTGAATTCGCATTTTCCTTCATATCGATACCGGGAATATATTGAACGCCCCTCGTATACACACTTTTTGTTTCTTTTTTTTTTCTTTTTTTTTATAATGAGCGCGCGCTCAAGGGGTTTGAGTACCCTTAAGGTGATTGTACACAGCGCGGGCAAAGGAAATTTAGGGAGGAAGAAAAGAAAGGTACCGATGTACATTGTTTTTAAATGTTTGCAAGTTATAACGATCAGGAAATACAGAGATCGGCAGGGCATTCCATAAGCGAGTTGTACGGCTTAGGAACGAATCACGATATTTTAGAGTACGTCCGAAAATGGGCTTGAGGGTATACTGATGAGCATTCATAGCAAGACGGGTGTTACGGTTGAAAGTTTGAATGGGCGGAATGCTACTGGCGATTTCAGTGGAGCACTGGTGGTGGAAATAGCGATAAAACAAAGTGAGACACGAGACATTTCGTCGGTGTTCGAGGGTGTCCATTGATTGACTGATATTAGTATCGTCAATAAGTTTTATCGCACGGTTTTGAATCCTATCTAGCAGGTGCAGAGATGTTTTAGGAGCACCTGACTAGATGTGGGAGTTGTACTCCAATTTTGGGCGGATGAATGCCTTATATATTGAGGCCAGATCAGAGGGGGTAAAATATTTCTTACATCGCTTGAGGAAACCTAGACATTTCGCAGCATTTTTGGCGACATCAAATATGTGGTCATTCCAACGTAAGTTGTCACTGACACACATACCGAGAATAGAAAGTTTTTCGGTTTCGACAATGCAAGTGCCATTCATAGATAATGGCTG
This sequence comes from Volucella bombylans, assembly GCA_949129095.1. NCBI lineage: Eukaryota > Metazoa > Arthropoda > Insecta > Diptera > Syrphidae > Volucella > Volucella bombylans. The sequence continues at coordinate 175,543,295 of OX422141.1, forward strand.
GGTGTTTCAATTTCGCTTTAAAGACAGCAGACAGCATTGTGTTTTGGAAGCATTAAATTCCACTCTATTGATAGTTCCCCAATTGGTTATGCTGTTGATATCGGAATTTAATGAGCTTAGCATACGCTGCCGTTCTCGTACTACAGCCGAAGAGCAGGGCCGTGAGTCCGGGAACGAATATGAAAAGCAGAGAGTACTGTCATCAGCAAAGGAATATATTGGATTAAAATTAGCAGACAAGAGATCGTTAATGAAAATTAAAAAGAATGTCGGTGACAGAACAGAGCCCTGGGGCACACCAGCATTTATTTTGTGAATATCAGACTTGAAACCGTCCAAGACAACTTGAATTGAACGTTCCGAAAGGTAGTTTCTAATCCATTGAATAAGAGAGTCGTCGATCCCAAATGCACGCATTTTCGACAAAAGAGCCTGATGCCAAACTCTGTCAAATGCCTTAGAAATATCAAGTGCAACTATCTTGCTTTCGCCAGATTGATGTACGCTTTTCGGTGAGACATGCCATCAAATCACCAGTGGACCTGTTGCTACAAAAACCATACTGCCGGTCATTGAGAAGTTTTCGTGTTTCGAGATATTTATCAGTGTTTCCATGGCCTTGGAAAGAAGGGACGTAAGTGCAATGGGTCTGTAGGAGCTGAGTTGCGTCAACTCATATCCCTTTGTAATAGAACAATTTGATTTGAAGAGGTCAGCCAATTTAATTTTTTTTTCTCCTTCTCTCATTGGAGAAGTACAGAGCTGTGCAAAATTATATTTTTATTTATATATTATTTTTTATTTATTAATTATTATTAACTCAATCCCAGGTTTTCATTTTTCTTCTAATGAAGTAATAAACATTTATTATTGGTTTTGTTCCAAAATATTCGCGGTAAAAAAAAATAAGTAAAAAAAATAATAGAAAATAAAAACTAATAAATACTACCGTAAACATAACAACTGAAGATCTTTCTAATGCCTTAGCACTAAAGTATAATAAGAATCATGAAAAGCTGAAAGCTGATGTAACCACGGCAGTCTCTGTTGCAAGTGCACTGCGTGTGGACTTCACAAAAGGATCCTATCAAGTGTAATAGCGGTAATGCATCGGCTTTGTTTATGGGTTTGGGTCTGTCAAAAGGAAAATATAAAATTTATGAGTTATGAGAAGTTCCCTGAGAAATCACAACGCGAATGTTCTTCCATCCTACAGAATTATAACAGTTGGCAAAAAAGGGGCAGTTCCAGGAAATTACGAAATCACGGAAATATTTACTAAAGTAAAACTTCAAGACATGATTGATCATACTGCAAGGCGGCTGTAATGAATAAATAATCTGGCATAGGTACCTACAAGCAAAAAGTAAATACAACATATGATGAAACCAATGCAAACATGTTGTTCCACTGAGGCAGAATAGTTCAAATTGTAAACATTAGAGGAACTCTCGTCCATCATCAGTTCATTTTTGCGGACCAATGTTCCAAAGTTCCAGTAAATCAACGATATCAAAAGTCAAATTATTAATGACGAAATAGGGATAGTTGTCAACCACGAGTTATTTCTAACTACGATTGACAGAAAAGTTTTGAATGAAATAATAGATTTAAAGTCAACGCGGTCTTGTCCCATATGCAAAGAATACAAACAAACAAAAACTTTAACAATCAAGATGAATCAAATGATGATGAACAGAACTACGAATACGGAATCTCTCCATTACAAATAAGAATCAGTTGCATAGAATTTATTTTGAAACTTGTATATACATTTCGACAAAAGGAAGAGGATATTGATGAATCTATTGGAATGAAGGAGGCGAAAAAAGAGGAAAACAAGCGCTCCAACAGCATTTTCGCGATCAGATTGGGCTCGATGTTGGTCTATTTGAAGGATTTGAAAATACCAATGATTTTTTCAAGAATCAGAGGGGCAACAGCTCGTATAACTGGGGTCAATAGAGAGGTAATAACAAGCCTTGAAGTAATAATTAATGCTTGCAGGGAAAAGTTGTCACTGTCAAGTTTGGAGGGCATGTCAAGAAAACAAAACAGAGTTATTAAAGCTACTCTTCATAAAATTTTGACTCATAGTCAAAATATAATCAAGTGTCAATCGTTACCACTTCGGAAATTGTCAGAATAAGCTAAGGAATCCAAAAATAAAGACTAAAATAAATAAAGATATCAAAATACATGCAAGGTTTTAAGGACATGGCAGAATGAACACCCAGCAGTTAACCCATTTCAGACTAGTGGTGCGAAACGCACCAACTATTTTCCAGAGGCGAACTTTAAAATAATATCACCTCACACCAAAGCGCATATATTAGTTTGAACCTTCGTCAGAGTTGCATTATTTTTGGCTTATGTGGGTTCGCTCATTTACCTCGCTTGCGGTGACGTTGCTCGAGAGCATTTTCGCGAAAATGAAAAAGTGATTTTCAAATAATCGCGGAAAATTAATGAAAAACCAAAAATGAAAATTATATACAAAAAAAAGTTACACATAGACGTGCATATAATCTACGTGAAAAATATGTGGAAAACAATCCGCCATTTTGGAAAGTCAGTCACCGCGAAGGTGATACAATTTTTTTTAAATATCGTAAAGCTGTTATCAAAATTAGAAACGCCACTTCAGCATTGCGTCACGATTGACAATTTCTTCGCTTCGCATAAGCTGACGTGCCGCTTATCATCGCTCGGCTATTTTGCATCTAGTGCCCGATGAAAATCGTACAGGCATAATGAAAAAAAAGGCACGAGGAGCATTAAACTTCGCATTTGACAAAAACCATGAAATCGTTATGGTAAGATGGAATGATAATTCGGTCGTCACGATTGCCTCAAACCATGAAGGGATTGAACAGATGCATCGTGCTAAGCGTTGAGACCGGAAAAACAAAAATATGCAATCCATTGAAATGCTGGATCTTTTACACAATTACAACAAACGGATGCGCGGTGTGGACTTGTTTGACAATTCGATGAATAATTATCGCATTCGTGTGAGCGGGAAGAAATGGTGTTGGCCTCTTTCGACGAAAGCAGCAATGGTCAATGCTTGGAAATTCCACTGTCTGATTCACAAATACGAAAAGACAAAAACAACAAATCGAAGCGAATGAAATCCAGTGTCATGCCATAGCTTGACTACCGTGTATATGTGACCCAGTGCTTATTGCGTCAAGTCAAATCGGTCAAGTCGGAACATCAGCACCAAAACAAGTGCACAATTTGAACAAAACTATTGCGTTGAACGATATACGTTCAGATAAGACCGGCCATTCAATTGTTCACACTGGTAAATGCCTTCGTTGCCGCGATTGTCACAATCACACCGTTTGCAAATGCTCCAAATGTGAAGCGGCAGTGCACCCGAAATGCTTCGCTACATTCCATAATATGTAAAATGTTTCATCATTGATAAACGAATAAAAAATTCTTCTGGAACTCATCTCATTTTCTCTGTATAATTTTTTTTATATATTACAATATATAAAAAATAAATCATTTCAACACAAATTCAGCATCAATATGTGGGCAGGTGTACTTGGAAACCAGTTAATCGGCCACTTCAAACTACCACCTAGGCTGAATTCTACAATCTATCTGGAGTTATTGCTAAATGATTTACCAGAATTATTGGAGGACGTTCCACTAATTTAACTAGCTTCACAAAATTTCCAACAGTACGAGGTTCCAGACCACTATGGTTTTGAGGTTAAAAATTGGCTAAAAGAACAGTTCACAGGAATGCAAGGTCTCCTGACCTTACCATATTGAATTCTTTTGTGTGGGGAAGAATGAAAGAAATTGTTAATCCAACCGAATTAGCAACTTTAAGTGAATTGGAAGAGTGTATTCTCGAAGTGTCATAAAAGTGAGGCAGCAGTTAGAATCAATAAACATTCGTAGTAAAATCGAAAAACGGGCTCTAGCATACATACAAAACTAAGGAGGACACTTTGACTATCTGTTATAACTGTTTTAGTATACACATAAAATAAAAATTATATAAAACCGCACGAAATCATTTTGTATTCATAGCCTTTGGAGATTAAAGCAAAAAAAAACATTTTTTTTTTACAAATTTTACCTGCTGCATGTTTTTCCAAGTATAATAAAACCTGTGGGTTCTTCTACAAACTTATTGATGATTTTTTTTTATTATTGTTACGTTTATAAGAAAAAAATAGTAAAACGGTATGTTAATTAGGCATTTTCTGGAGAAAAGTGATTTCAAAGTCAAAAATTAGCATGGGCAAGAAAAATGGAACAGGCTTAGAAATTGGATATCTGAAGACCCTAACAAGATATCAACTTTATTTAAATGCAGTTACAAAGGGTAGTATTTCGTCTAAAAACAAAATCATCAACGAAGTTTCTGCCATTAGTATTAATTGAGCAACTTTCGTTAACATGCGTCAGGGTATACCAAAGTAACCCTTTCCTTAAATCCTCGATAAGTGATGTCAGCATTGGAGATAGACCCTTACTGTAGAACGGTTTTTTCATAGAATATACCCAGGAATCATTTCCCATTATTATCGTTGACGAATTAGGGGACACCCTGTATAAACAGGTAAAAAAAATAAAAAATGTCCCACTAATAAGGACCCAAATGTAGACTCCGGGTGAAGTTTGAACGATATTGGTCCACGAACGAAGGAGCCGCCTGAAATGGGTTAAGGCATGTCAGAACCGAAAAAGATCTTAAAGCACAGTACTCTCCAGAAATGATAACTTTATTGGACATTACCCCGGATGTTAATGAAAGTTTCCAAGAAATCTAATTTTTTTTTTTAATTTTTGGTCCGTTTTTCTACGAGTATATTGTTTGACTTGAAATGAATCACTGAAATATTTTATTATGTACTTATGTGCTACAAAATAAACTAGCCGAAATTCGGGCGACGGATAGGTCACGCCAAGAACTTCCTTGTACAATTGTATTCTCCAATGGTTTTTGATATCTAGGAAATGATATCTAGAAACGAAGCGATTCGGCATGAAGACGCATAATCTGACAAAAATTCAAATCAAAATCGATAGTAGTATTCGCTCGAGAGTTATCGTGGGTCAAAAAAATCTGCACATGCGAAATGCATACAAATTCACACACATCCATTTTGGAAAAAAACTGCCTAAAAACACTATAGGCACCTTAAAACGTAAAGATATCACAAAATTTCCATTTTCGTAGTGAATGCAAGAGGAAGTTAAAAAAAATGTTATTTTGAAACACCTAAGAAAAAACATTTAAAAAATAGTTCGTTTGCTTTAATTCCCCACTATTTTACTTGGATTAGCTTTTAGACACCCTGTTATTGCTTCAATTATGCACTTTTGAATATTTTTAAAATATTATGTTTATCCCCTGTGCTGACAAAGTTCCCTTTCAGAGATTCTGAAACACCCTGATAAGCATTTTTCTCAATATTCACTACTTTCATAGCCCTGAGAATTTCCTTTAAGCAAAAAAAAAAAACAACTATCACGATATCTTTATTCGTTTCCGAGTTATTATTTTTGGAAGCAAAAAAGTCAAAATGAGCCACTGTGCGCCGCCGCTCAAAGTCGTTCACTATGCGCGAATTGACAAAGCTGACAACACGCCACAATTTGTTTTGTTTTGTTTTTTTTTTGTTTTTTATAGCAACAATGTCAGCGGAAAAGGCCTGAGCAATTAAGTTGCAATAAATTTATAAGCTATCTGACGATATAATTCTGGTGTTTGCTGAGTTCTAAAAATTATTCCTTTGCATTATACATTTTCATATTAAAGATCTTAACTTTGACAGAGCAATACGAATTTTATGCTGTCATGTACAGCACAACAGACAAGACTTTCAAATTAAGACGTACACTGCGTTCCAAAACTCGTCGTCGTCCTTCGTTCATTAGAACAGTATTTACAGAAAAATACAAAAAAAAATTATGCAGTATTATTCTTTGATTCTTAATGTATTCAAAAATATAAAAAAAAAACAAACACAGCACATTCCATAGCATATTCGTATTTGATGTGCACTCACTCAGTAATGTGCTGTTCCAAAAATGATCGTACAGCTGCACATTAAAGACGAAAAGAAATAAACATGCATATTATCCCGTTAGTTTCACAGTAGTTCGTCTGCGAAACTTTTTTGTAGAATGTAAGTAAAGGGTTTTCCAATAGGGACTTGACAACTTTGAATTTAATTTGTGAACGCACTCTTTCACTAATCATCAAACTGTCACTGTCAATTTATTCAGTAAACTCAACATTTTCATCATGGTAAAGTACACGAACGAGCAACGTCTGCAAATTATAAAAATTTTCTACCGAAATTCGGAGTCGGTGACTGCAACTTTAAGAGCGTTAACTCCATTTTTCGGTCGTAATTCTCGCCCTAGTAGACAGGCAATAACAAATTTAGTGCAAAAATTTGAGTCTACATATTCGTTGTGTGATGTTGCCGTGTCAGTGAGATAACGGGTTGGTCAAAGTGTCGAAAATATCGCTGCCGTTCAGGCGTCCGTAGCAAACGATCCAGATCAGTCAATTCCACGGCGTTCTCAAGAATTGGGCATCGCTCAGACCACATTATTGGTTTACACCCATACAAGATCAAGCTAACTCAAGAATTGAAGCCGATGGGCCATTTGAAGCGACGTACGTTCTCCGATTGGGTTCTGGAGAAGATGCGCCAAGATGATGAATTTCATCGCAAAATCATCTTCAGTGACGAAGCTCATTTTTGACTCAATGGGTTCGTCAATAAGCAAAATATGCGTTATTGGTAGGGTGAAAATCCACATGTGCTTCATGAGTCACCACTTCATCCACAAAAAATAACTGTTTGATGCGGTTTGCATGCCGGCGGCGTTATTGGGCCATATTTTTTCATCGACGATAACGATCGTCACGTTACTGTGAATGGTCAGCGTTATCGTGCCATGATCACCGATTATTTTTGGCCCGACTTGGAAGATATGGACTTGGACGACATGTGGTTTCAACAGGATGATGCCACAAGCCACACAGCACACGCTACAATCGATTTATTGAAGAGTAAGTATGGTGAGAGTGTTATCTCAAGAAATGGGCCAATCGATTGGCCGCCTCGTTCGTGCGATTTAACGCCGGTTGACTATTTTCTGTGGGGCTACGTTAAGTCATTGGTTTATGCCAACACGCCGACGACGTTGGAAGAGCTCAGAGCCAACATTGAACGCGAAATAGCGGCCGTTTCGGCCGAAATGTGTGGCCGGGTCGTTGAAATCGACCGCTGAAATTTTTGAAATATCTCAAATGGTTTTAAAACAAAAATTGTCAAGTCTTTATTGGAAAACCCTATACATATTCATAAAATTTTGTTATTTGCGTGTTTAAGTTAAGTATACCTAGTTTGTAGTGCCAAAAAGTTTGAGTTATTCAGTTAAATGGCAAGACGTGAATTAATTAATTCCGAGTTGGTGATGGTAATCATAAACCTCCATATTAAGCAAAAATAATCATATGGTGAAATATTGGAAATCATAAACAGAACTCGTTCAAGGATTCAGTCAGTGATCGGATGCATAACATATTAAGGAGGTGTGGAAAAAAAAACAGAGCTGGTCGAGCAAATAAGCTTACTGCGGGTGACAAACGGAATATAATTAGCAGCTTAAAAGTAAGAATTGGAATTGGAAAAATAGCACTCTAAAATTGGGAGCAAGCAGACAATTTGTGGGGGATAAAAGAAGCTAACCTTTACTTAGTAAACTTCGTAAATCGGCAAAAGCAAATTGAGTTGACGAGGCACTACCTAGATGAACGGCCAGAGTTCTGAGAGAATGTATGGTATGGGGTTATACATATGTCAGCAGGGAATAATGGATCAATTCATATATGTACATTGTCATCTTCAAAGAAATCATTTGGACAAAGTGCACAAAATGTCGGTATTGTGAATTACTACTACTTCCAACACGACAATGACCCAAAGCATACAGCGCATACTGTTCAGATGTGGCTGGCATTCAACATCAAACATCTTCTTAATACTCCACCTCAAAGCAAAGGACTCACGAAATAAGGACAAAATTGCAATTGAGCGGAGACGCTACTTCCGTCAATCTATGCCTAATCAACTTAAAGCGGGCTTAAAATGAAATGATTACAGTATTGATAATGTAAGTTATTTGGTAACCTTTATGTTTTTAAGGTTGTTTTTCTTTTTAATTTTTCAGCTGACGAGGACTTTTGGTATATCAGTTTTCTGACTCTATGCGTATTTTTTATCAAATATACTACATTAATAATATGTTTAAATTTATTTATCTTTTCGTTTTTATCCTAAAGGTGAAAGAATATGGCATCGTTTCTTTTTTTATGGTTAGAAATATAAAAGAATTGCAGCTGTATGATGAATTTTGAAACACAGTGTATATAGACATCCTGATTTTTTAATTGGGCATAACCAGGAGGCTTCACAGCTTTTATCCGGTTATCACGGTATAGTTAAACGCAACTATACCTTATCCAACAAAACATGTCAGTACAGGGCTTATGGGAAAGCTTTTTTTCTAACAGTGGTGCCTGTAGGTGGACTCAATGGCACATTACCACTGAAACACAAAGGAAGCCACTGAACTTTGTGTACAATTGTTGTTGTAATTATTTTTAGATTTAACTACAGCCACCCTATGACTTGCTTGCCCGATAGCCGTGGGCAGAATGATCATAAAATCACCATTCGCCAATACTGCTGGCTGTGCATTGAAAATAATCTCATCAAAGCAGTGTTACCATTCGCAAATGTTAGCACATCGTTACTGATTTTTCAGTGTTGTTGTTACAGATTTGAAGCTTTTGAGAACACAAAAATGAATTTGTGTGTAATAATATGTGTAGTGGTGTTGTTATTTGCGCTTTTTTCTCCTCTTTTTGAGAAACCGTTAAAATGTAGTCAAACCATTTTTTTTTCGACTTTGTATTTTAAATTTTATTCGCGCGCTATTTTAATGCATTGCAACAAAGCAGTGCAATAAGTAACCATATTATTGTTGGACTATGTGCGTTTTAGCGATATTGTGTTAAATAATAGTGGTTCAAATTACTCTGTTGTGTCGGTGTCAATGTTGTGTTTAAGAAAAAAAGGATTATCTTTGCGGTGTTTCGAAACTAGAATTCATTGACTGTGCAATTAGTGATCATATTGTGATAACCACTTAAATGTAAGCAGCGACATCTAGATTTACAGAGCAGAATATGTCGATACTCCAAGAGCAGAAGATTTCGATACTTGAATAGCAAAGTCTCAACCATTGATGACTGGAGAGTTGAATCGAATTTTCTAGCAAAATGGAAATTATATGGGACGCTGGATGGCGAGGAAAAAGATAAATGAAATTTATATCGGTCAGCAATATTTTTATTTGTTTATTTTAAATGCGGAGTTGGTAACCCTAAGCGAAATGCACTTTCTCTTTGTGGTGATTCATCACATACATCATGGCAACCCTATGAGAGCTTTAAAGAGGGACACATTTATGCATGTTATTGCAACCAGACTAAGAGGCAAATGTCCTATCTTCCCTGTACTGACATTTATTCTTGGATAAACTATAGGCACAGATAATAAATCTATACAGATGTCTCATTCATATAGGAAGTTTTGTCCTATGAAAATGAAATCGAACTAAAAAAAAGCTTTTTTAAAAAGCTGAAAAGAGCAGAAAAATCATTTTATTTCTTTTCGCTTTTTGCTCTTGCCACTTGTCACTCACACATACAAAGTCGTTTATCGTGCAAAAACAATACGTGAACAAAAGAAATAAATAAAAAAAAACATACGTTGACGTTGCCCAGCATAACCGGTTTACTTGGGTTTATGTACGTGTGCTTGTTATTTTGTTTGTAACTTGTTATGCAATGTAAATTAAATGGGGGTAGGAATATAATTTTGAAGATCATGAGATCGATGGTCCGTGATGTGGACGTGCTGGAGGGTGGGTATGACGTTGCACCACACTATAAAAGTGGTTGATATTTAAAGCACGAGGTGTTAAGGGCTAATACTTGTTATGGCGTTGAAGATATACGTATGTACATGAGCGCTAGACCAATTTCCCGATTTTAATTTTGTGCTCAGACAATTAAGTCCGCTTGCATACGTCGCATGTTTCGAAAGATTCTAGTGAGTGCAAAAGGGAGGGATAATGAAACAAAAAATACCCAATTAACCAAATTCCCACTGCCTGTGGGTAGCATCTACATTGCAAGTTTTTGACATTTCTTTTTCTCCTTCTTCTTTCTTTTTCGCATTTGCTTCATTATTTCTTTGGCTGTTGTTACGAGCACAACATTTCAGTATGGTGGATGAACTGAAATGGACCAAAGAATTAACAAGCGGGCTCATTTTCAATTATGAAATACTGAGCGCCAAAGATGAAATGAAAGAGAACTGTCAAATAACATGCAAAATCAAAGAAGGGGAAAGTCTTCATGTAGAGTTGCTCGCATCACTGAATGACAATTCAAAAGAAAATAACCAGAACTTGAGCTAAACACACTTGCGACGTATGAAAGCGGACTAAGTACCTACAAAATTTGATAAATTTCCAAGCATTGAGCAACATCGAACTTATTCGCAAAATGTATGTATATGTTATTTACGAGTACATATTTGCTTCCTTTTCTTGCAAGTTATGTAAAAGGGAGTTTTTAAAACTGTACGCAAAATATTTGTATGTAAAGATCGAAAATCTTCAATTCCGCGACTCGGGGACAACGCAGTAATGTACGGCCGAATATATGGGAGTTCGAACAAGTGAAATGGGATCTCAACCAACTTGGAGTGCAGCACCGCTGGAAACAGCTGGCGAAAGATCGCGCCAGGTGGAAAGGCTTGTTGGTTGAGGTCCTGGTCCACCCCGGACTGTAACGCCACCTAAGTAAGTAAGGAAAATATTGGAAATATTTTTCCGACAGCCGTGAATGAGCCATATTTTAACTAGCAAAATCAATGTTCCTTGGAGTAGAGACTTTGGATCGAATTTGTTAAACCAGACTGAAGTAGCACCGGTTGCCTAGGCTTATTCTAGTGGTAATCTTCGACAAGGTTTCATTTGTTCAGTTTGCATTAACCCAGAGGAAGAGGAACTCCTCTAAAGCAATGAGTGTTTACAGTGACAAATTGTACGATTTGGTAGACGACGGGGTTATCTTTGCTCGACAAAATGTATTTTACAATGGCGGTAGATTTTGGCCATCCTGAAGTGTCTATATCAATGACGTGTCCCAAAAGTCCTGACCTGGCCCCGTGCTACTTTTTTTTACTCCCCAAACTCAAAACGTACCTTAAGAGTAAGAAAAATGTAGGTAGAAAAATGTAAAAAGCTACGACCAAGGTTTTGAAGGCGATGTTAGAAATTGCCTTCCAGCATTGCTACGAAGAGTGGCAGCACCCTTCGGATCGCTGTGTACGCTCTCAAGAGACCTACTTTGAAGGTGACAATTCATTTTATGTTTAATACATGTGTTTTAAAAAAATTATTCTCATTACTTTTGGGACACACCACGTATATATTCCAATATATGTACATAGTATTATCAATATAAAGGGTCCGCCATATAACGTTTTTTTTTTTTTTTCAACTAGTGCTTATTTCGTGAATGGTAACACTTAGCTCATGTCTGATTTGACAGATAATTAGTTTTATCCTTCCGCTGAACGATTATGGTTGTGTATACGCTTGAACAACGCTGGGAAATATTGCCTGCGATCGACTTAGAGAAGATGCCGATTTTGCCAAAAAAATCATCTTTTCAGATGAAGCTCATTTTGATCTTGGCGGGTATGTAAACAAGCAAAATTGTCGCATTTGGGGCACAGAAAACCCGCAAGTCACTGTTTGGTGCGGATTTTGGTCCAGAGGCATAATTGGGCCATTTTTCTTCGAAAATGAGCAAGGAGTGGCCGTTACAGTCAATGGCGATCGTTATCGGGCCATGTTGAACGAATTTTTGTTCACAAAAATTGAAGAGGAGGATATTGGCAACATTTGGTTTCAACAGGACGGCGCTACATGACACACAGCCGAAGCTACACTCGATGTTTTGCGCCCTGTTTTTGAAGATCGCATTATCAGCCGCAGAGCTGATGTCGTTTGGCCACCTCGGAACTGCGATTTTACACCGTTGAACTATTATTTGTGGGGTGCCGTAAAAGATAAGTGTTACGCCGACAAGCCAGAGACAATTGACGCTTTAAATGACAATACTCGTGAAGCCATTGGTGAAATACAGCTGCACCCAATCGATAATGTGCTTAAAAATTGGACCGATCGTGTAGGCTACTGCATGGCCAGCCGAGGCAGCCATTTGAATGAAATTATTTTCCATTATTAACCGGAAGGATAAAACTAATTATCTGTCAAATCAGACATGAGCTAAGTGTTACCATTTACGAAATAAGTACTAGTTGAAAAAAAAAAAGTTAGATAGCGGACCCTTTATATACCTGTATAATAATTGATCACTGCTCTTGGCCTATATATAACCACAACTTCTTTGTCTTTTGGTGGTAATTTCGAGGTTATTTCCTTAATTTCCTGCATAACATTCAATGTGATCATTGAATTTTGTCCTTAATAAATTTTTAGAAGCCAAATTTAGTTCCCCTATTGTAGGTTCACTCGAACTCAGTTTTAAATCTTTATAATTTTCAGAAGTAATCTTAGCTTTGACTGGATCAAAGCAAACAGAACCGTCTTCAGAGTTCGGAACACTCTCGCTTCGTTTTAAAAAGAGAGAGGGATCAGCGTTTGTTTTTAAATATTTTTTTTCCCAAAAAGGCATTTTCAAATGTAAGGTTTTTTAAGGCATTTTATATGTTGACCCCTCCGTCAAGGCTAACCATTCATCATATTTAACAGTGCCTTTTTTAGGGAAACGAAACAATTTCATATCCGAAAACTTCATTTCAGCACTTCAATTCAATTCAATTACTCATTATTTACATGCACTGCATATTAATAACACGAATAATATTTTGCTCGTCAAACTTCAATTACAAAATGTAAAGAAATATTCGACTTTTCTCGCCTTTGAATTGTTCTTTCTTACATACACACCCATACGCTCAAACAAAATACCAATTCATGAAAAATTACATAATTTCCTATTGCAGTCGAATGAAAACAAACAGCCAAGTCTTCATACCTCTTCCCGCAAACCCCTTGCAATTGTTTTTCATATTCCTTTTGCCACTGCCCTCAACTTGCGGTGAGAGAAAAAAAAAATCTCTCAGTAAACAAAGTAAGAAAGAGCGAAAATAAAAAAGCTTTATATTATTCCGAAAGCTCGTGTCGGCTGGACGAGTGTCGGCTAGCCGACAAAAATTGAACCATTTTTTTCTACAGCGATGAGACATCTGTATAGATTTATTATCTGTGCTATAGGTTACTGGACTACAAAACCTGCAATTTTGTAGTTCGTCCTTTTCCTTTACATCCATGTCTAAAACTAAAATTAGTGTGGCGGAGTGTCTCAATTGCTTTTCTGCCAAATGGTGTTTCTTTTATTGTTTTCTTACGTGGCAAACTCATATTCAGTTTGTTATAATACAACACTTTCAGTAGTGGAAAATCAGAGCCTACATTGGTATACAAAAAAAAACAGCTTCTTACCTGGAATCCAAGTATTTGAGCTAAATACATTAGTTGATCCTTTGGCCGAACAGAATTACTAGTTTCAGTGTTTGAAATAGCGCTTTTGTTTTTCGCAGGAGGTGAAACAGATTTAGGGACTTCTGCCGCCGATGCCGTTGCAGGCGTGTCTAAATTTTCAGTTTCGTCCGAATCTTAAGAACAAAAACAAAATAGAACAAAAGCGCAACCCTAACAAATTTAACTTCATATTCACCTTTACTATGTTGTCGTAATAATAGTACGCCAGGTACGATTTGTCTACCCGATGGGCCTCCATTTGCACTTTGTGGCGTGACAATAGCTTCCGACGCTTCACAAGTACTATTCGTTTCACTGAATTTGACTTTGCGCGTAACTTTTGTATCTGGATTTTGATTTGCAATTTGACTGTTATTCTCTTCATTACCAGTTTCTTCGACTTCAATTCCCATTGCAATTAATAAATCTAAAAGAATATTAAATGTTGAAAACACGTTTCTTATTCCAATCTAGCCAAAGTAAACTTACTGTGCGCAGCACTTCGTTTGGCTAACTTTTTACTTGCTCCTGTACCGCGAGCAACATTACCCGGAACATTGACTTCCATCACAAATTCTCGCTTCTTTGATTCACCACCCCGTGATATCAATTCATAGGATGGTTCCTTTTCGTTACGACTTTGTTGAATTTGAATTAACCGTGAGATTGGATTTGCATCCTCCACACATTCACTCTCCGTTTTCTCTCGAATGGAACTGCTGCCTTTCTTCTTTGGGGTTGGTGAAGTTTTCCGTTTGAAGTTCTTCACCTTTATGCGTTTTACTGGCGGAGACTTCGATGGTGATGGTGGTGGCAATTTTTTCAACTCCTCCAACATCTTTTCAGCTGCGCGTTTTTTCGAGATTTTTTTGCCATTGCCATCGCCCTCCGTCTATAATGAGATTCCAAATTATTAAACTCAGTACGGTTTTGTAAATCTGCAAATCATCTTACAACTATATTTCCGACTTCACACGTTGTTATGAAATTCTTCATGTGCGCTGGACCCTCCTCGCGTAAAACCTTAAATGTCACTGTGAGATTGCGTTTGATGGCTATCTCGTGAACAAGAGATATGGGAGACTTCCAATCACCTTCTTCCGCTGTTCGAGTAAGAATTTCTTTGAATTTATTCGCAGCTTGTGTCTTAAGCACTTGTAATGCCCTCGAAGCTGCATCATGCTTAGCCGATTGTAGAGTTCTACCTGTACCAACAAATTTTTGCTTTCCAACAATAAGAGTGATTTTGCACATCTCCGGAGGTGTTCCGTTCGCCATTTGTGGTGTCACGCCCGCTACACCATTAACAGATGGAATGCGACCCTAAACCAAGAGACAAATTCGAATTTTCAATTATTACTTCTGTGGAATTTTTTTTTCTTACCGGTCCAGGATATTTCGGTGCAAATCCTCTTCCAGCTGGAAAACGCTGCTGTTGCTGCAATGTCGATGGTGGGTATGTCGTATTACGAGACAGACGTGAGTTATTAAACTGATTTGGTGACTGACTAAATTGAGTATCGGTACCATTAACAGTGGAGTCGGGCTGTGAGCGGGGATCGAATACATAGTACGTTTGCTGACCTAGCTTCATCGCGAGTGCATTTAATTCAACTGTCGGTGTAATTGTTGTGCGAAGACTTTCTTCGGGACGACGTATCGCTTTTGGAAGTGGATGCTTGTATTTCGTTTTTTTAATTGCCTCTGCTGCAGCTGTGTGCTGAGCCTTTTTTATTTTATAGCCTTCAGCTGAATACTCTTCGTCTCCAAGCTTCAAGGTTACTGTAAAACGTTTGCAGTGTGCCGGTCCATTTTCGCTTGTAAGACGATACTGATGCTGAATCTGAAAGCAATGCGAACAGCAAATATATTAGATAAACAACGTAACAAAGGTTAAAGAAATTGTTAAAGAAAACAAAGCACTTACTTTATTATAACGAGCTAATTCATTCACCAAGCACATCGGTGTCTTTTCCTTTGAATTCGAGAAACAACCATCGCCTTTCATCACCACTGATAAAATGTCATTGATAAGGCCACTGCTCTCGTTGTCAGATTTTTCTTCAGAAACTGTCACTTGGCTACTTTGCGGGGTAACTGCAATGGGAACATGTTAAAATCGATTTCGAAAAATTCTAAGAATTACTTACAATCTTCAGCGGTAGCTGATAATTGCTCGCTCACCACTGTTCCCGAGCTAGCGTTCTGTGCAGGAGTGCTGCTTATTACTGCGGATTCTACTTCGGTGACTGTAGGCAAAGGAGTAGGAATAGAAACGTTTCCGTTCAACTGATTGTTAACTCTGTTAGGATTCTGCAGGATGGCTCTAGGATGTGAAAACTTTTGCTGTTGACGATTTGGCTGTTGTTGCTGCTGCTGCTGATGTTGCTGTTGCTGATGCTGATGCTGGCGTTGTGGTGTACGATGATGCACATTTTGCTGTTGCTTTTGGTGGTACTGTTGGTGGTGCTGCGTATGGCGTTGCTGTTGTTGCTGCAGTTGCTGTTGTTGTTGTTGTTGTTGTTGTGGTGGTGGTGGTGGTTGTTGTGGAATAGGAACTGCTTGTGCTTGCATATGTGAAATTTGTTGTGGATTTAAATGATTTGGCGGGACTTGTTGCATTGCGTTGACTTTGTGATGTTGAGCAAGTTGAATTTGTTGTTGCTGTTGAAGTGGTGGCTGTGATGGTCCCTTCAATATTTGCATCTGTGGTCCACCACAGCCGCCATTAAGAGGAATCTGCTGTGGAGGCGGAATTCTTGGCTGTTGTGCTTGTTGTGATTGATGATTTGGCAGGGCATTGTTTCGAATTGACGGAACATTTTTTTGCATATTTGCTTGTTGTAATGGTCCCTGAGGAATTCCACAGCCTCCAATATGCGGTGGGCGCCCTTTGTGATGTTGTAACTGATTCTGTTGTTGCATTTGATTGTTTAATCTTTGCTGTGGATGTTGTTGTGGATGCTGATGATGGCCCAACCTATGTAAATAAAGTAGTTAAGAAAAAAATTATCAACCAAAGGTACAAATACGTTTTCAAGGATTCAAGGCATCGACATGGGTCTTGCCTATTTCCAGTAAAACAAGTCCGCTGAGTTTTATTACATACCATAAATTTTAATTTTAAGTTTCAATTATTCAAATCCAAATGAAAGATGACAGCAGGAGTCTGCACACAATGCGGCCAAAGAAACTGAATATAAAATTCAATGCGAAGGAAAAACTCACGATCACCAAAAGGAACTGTGACGACATTACACCAGCTTGTGGTTTTGTCTTTTTTTGGTTTGTAGTATTTTTTCGCTGGCTAACCAACTACTTCCACTATAAGCACACACAAGAGGAAATGTCATCCAAAAAGAATAAGCAAAGAAGGATAATAAATTCTTTTAACGTTTCATTGTTGAAGGATTTGCTATTGAAACGTTTCCTTAATGAATGGAGTAAATATGAACGTACGTAGAGGACCTCTACGTTCTATACACCTATATAGTCATACTGAATATACTCATGCACGCACATGCCTGTATTATATTGAAAGTTCACATCACAATAGCTAGAATAAGGAATTAAGTGCAGTAGCGTGATTTGTGGACAAACGGCACAAACAACAACAACAGTACTACAAAAACCAACAACAGTCCGAAAATTCCTGCTGTGTCCACCTCTATTGGCAATGACAAATAATTCAAACTTTATTCCCGTAATCAAAGAATGCCAGATAGATCAGGAGGAAAAAATACTGTTAGTATAATAAAATAAAATGTTCTATAGACTGCAACAACAAGGGTCATTGGCAATCAGAATATTGCTTGCGCGATATTTGATTAGGGAGCATTTAACATGGAAAGGAGCGCAACTGGTTTCCCTTTCTAACACCCTAGGCATTGTCAGTAAAACCGATGGCTTTGAAAGGATTCGTTGACGGCACCACATTACCGTATTATCTAGAATTCATTTGGAAGGATAATTTCTTGTTCCCTTGAATTTGAAAAGACACATATGAAGCCAGACAAAAGCGTTTCTTAGGATGGTGATTTTATATTTATTATTTAGGTTGTGTTGAATGAATCTTATCCAACAATTGACACTTATTGGTAAAAGTTTGACTTCTCTGGAGTGTATACAAAATTTGAGATTTTCTTCGCTTTTGGTTTTGTTCCTTGTTCCGAGTTAGTAAATAAGTGGGGAGATTTTGTCAATGAATGCATAATCTTTTTATTTTTTGTATAGTGGAATTAAAAGCAAAACTAAAACAGGGTTTCGAAAAGATGTGACAAAAGGAATATATTTAACGCCCAACATCGACTCACGCAACTGGCATTGGAGTGCCTTAGCTTTCATTCCTTCTTTTTTATAACTTTCTTAGTCTTCTTCCTCTGAGTTTATCGTTCCAATTTGTCAGTTTAAATTTGCCTTTGATTCAAGGCCTTTCCTTTATTTATTTATTTTTTCGTGTACTCACTGTCTACCAGCAATTATCGGATTTATTGCCATTAGTCCCACGTTAATTTTGCTAATTTTGTGCGCTTTCCTTTGCAAGCTCAATTAGCGAGCGGAAACAGACTTTTCGCCACAGGGTTTCTTGATCGCACTTCACCGACACAAGAGTAGACAGCTTTCGAGACTTAAAGCTTTCCATCATATGTACAAAGAGTTTACACTGAAGTCGTCGATCAAAAACCTCCAAGTATTAATAAAAGAAGATTACAGATTGATTGAAACAATAAAATTCGGGCTGAAACACCAGCAACTCAAAAATGTTCCTGCAAATAAATAAAATTTCGCACGAACGAAGGACAATGAATAAATACTGACAACAGCAGGCATAGGATGATGACAATTTCTTTGTGATCGAAGATCCGCAGGAGAAAGTAAAGGCCATAGGCGGAATTTTCCAGGAAGTATACAAGGCAAATAATTGGCCCAAACCACGACCTTCCTTTTGCACCATTCCTGCCTTCAACTCAGTTCAATGACGAAAACATGACAAACAAATAATGTCATGGCCGGCGAGAGGGAATTACCCTCGTTCGTTTCGAAGGAAGACCTCCAAACTATCTGGGGATCACTTAGAAGTAAGAAATCAGTGGGAATCGATGGCATACCGAAGCGGTGGACATTTACACCAACCTGGTGCATCCAGTCGATAAGTCTCCTTCTGAAAATCAGCAAGGACTAAGTGGGTTGAGGCGAAAAATATAGTTCCGGATAATCAATTCGATTTTAAGGCGGGGTATTATATCTCAAATGCCGCGTCTAAACTAACTGGTATCTGATATCCAGTGGAACAAAAAGAAGAAACAATGCAAGGGTGCCTGCCGATTGACTTGTAGAAAGCGTTCAACGCCGTATGGTTAGATGGCATCTTCGTCAAGTTGAACGGGCTGGGCATAAATCAACCACTGCTGTATATCCTTATTGATATGCTCACCAGTAGACAGTTCATCGAGAAAAATGGCGATGCGACTTCTGATGGAATATTTGACATTAAAAATGGTCTGCAACAAAGTGTGGTTAATTTAACAGACTATTTGATCGCGTACAGATCAGGTCTAAAAATCAATATGATTTTGCAGTGACTGGAAAATAAAGATCCACTTTCAGAAGGTGGAAACCATTCTTTTTAGGACGCCGTTGCCTGGGCCTCTTCGGATACCAGAAAGAATTGGCGAAAGTTTTCTATCGTGCGACAACACGGGCAACCACTTGCTTGTCGAAATGTAGTCAGATACCTTTGGATCTCTGGCTGGATCAGTATCTATATTTTAACAAACAGGTATTTTAGATGGGATCCCGAAATCTGAAATCCCGGAAACCCAAAATCCCGAAAACACAAAGACTCGCTTATAGGCACCTGCCTGATAGGTGTTGACATACCCTTATCAGAGCGACGAAGTCGCGTGAGTGGCTAAACCCTGCGGAGAAGAGTTTAAAATCCTTATATCGAGCGAAGCAAGTCACCCACCCAAAATTAGAAATACCTATAATTTTTCGTTTTCGGGATTTTGGCTCTGGCCAGAGACCTTACAAAGAGACTGTTTTATAGCAACCAACTCGATGAGGGGGTAAAGGTTATCTGCTATGCTACATTGCTCTTATCCGGCCTATGCTTATATTTGGATGTCCCGTGCGGTTCAACGTGAGAGAGAGATCAATGAATAAGGTTTGGGTGTTGAATAGGGATTGCCTTAGGATTTGTCTTCGCTTGTGCAGAACACCAAAGTCGGAGTACTTAACACATTATCTTAATGACGTCTTGCACAACAGGGCAACCTAATTAGAGTGGACAATTTCGTCATTAATCTGACCCGAAATCACATCATCGAAATCGAAAAACTTTCCATTCCCAATACGTGTGTCAATGACAACTTACGTTGGAATGATCACATATTCGATGTCGTCAAAAATGCTGCAAAATGTCTAGGTTTCCTCAAGCGATGTAAAAGATACTTCACATCCTCTGATCTGGCCTCAATATATAAGGCATTTATCCGCCCGAAATTGGAGTACAATGCCCATATCTGGTCGGGTGCTCCCAAAACATCTCTGCACCTGCTAGATAGGATTCAAAACCATGCGTTAAAACTCATCACTAAATATCACTCAAACAATGGACACCCTCGAACACCGACGTAATGTCTTGCGTCTCACTCTTTTTTATCACTATTTCCACCACCAATGCTCCATAGAAATCGCCAGTAGCATTCCGCCCCTTCAAACTTTTAACCGTAACACCCGTCTCGCTATGAATGCTCATCAGTATACCCTCAAGCCCAATTTTGGACGTACTCTGAAATATCGTGATTCGTTCGTAAGCCGTACAACTCGCTTAAGGAATAACCTGCAGAGCTCTTTATTTCCTAGTCAGTATAACTTGCAAACATTTAAAACCAACGCACATCCATATCTCTCTTTTTGCCCTCCCTAACTTCCTTTCTCCTGCCCTATGTGCAAAAATCTTAAGGGTGCTTAAATCAGTTGAGCGCGCGCAAATTATATAAAAAAAAATATTTAAAGATATACTAAATTCGTACAAATCACAACATATAACTACAATAAACACGATATACAATATTTTAAACAGGAGCGGCACTTTATTACGTACTGCAGCTGTGAAGACCAACGTGAAACTATGATTAAACGATTCTAAAGTGTTCTTAGGTGAACTACTAGAAAGTCAACACCGGCTTTTGATGGCAGATTTTTCTTGAAGACGCCAGGCAAAACTCAAAGCCAGCTGAAAAAATGTGATTTGATAAGAAGTACTCGCATTCGTGGTACTTTAAGCAGTAAGAGATACAGTGTGAGGTTAAAATATAATAACAGTTAAATTGACATTTGACAGCTCGTAGTGGAAACTTCATTCCAGTACAATTTTTACCATGGAGCACTTCACGCCAAAAGACACAGCTGAAATTATTAAATCTCACTTTGAAAATCAGCCAGCCAAAACAATCAAACGTTTAGTGACAAAATTCAATGAAAATGATAGTGTGGCAACATCAAAGCCAAACATCGATCAGGATATTTGAAAAGCAGGGTTAATGTCAATAAATAAGAGTCCCTCGAACAACCTAAGGCCAACATTCGCAACGAAATCGCCGGAATTTTACAGAAAGCCCTTCAAAAAAAGGCCAATCTTCGTTTGGCGGCAAATGGTGCCCATTTGTAAGAAACGCTTTTCCAGAATTGACTAAATAAACTGTAAAGGACTAATTTAAGACGTAAGGATTAATTGAGTTTTATTGATTTTATTAAAAAAAAAAACAGAAAACATTAGGGTCTAAAAAAAAAAAAAAAAAAACACCCTGTAGATAGTGGAAAAACTGTAGCTAACAAGTTAGTTAGTTTTGCCATGTTCAGTAGAGATCGTCAGAAAATGGGGCCCAAAAAGCCATAGAGGCTCAAGTTCGAAGAACAGGCGAATAAAAAAAGCAATTGAATTAGTCAAATGCAACAACAGTGGCGAACTCTTGGCTTCACTCTTGTCCGAAATGGAACAGTCTTTAGTATGGTGTGGTAAAATCTGCAAATTGAGCCAATCCAACAAGCGTTATACGTGGGAAGCACTAAATGTTAATGTGTAATAATAATAATTGAGCGCTGTGTTTAACGAACGAATTGTGTAGCCGGATTTAATATTCGCAGAGTAAGACGAATGCGATAGCAAATTTAGTTATGCCAACGGGGGTAACATAAATGTAAACAAATTAATTTTGAATAACCTCCGAGCTTAGCGC
Organism: Volucella bombylans; assembly: GCA_949129095.1. Taxonomy (NCBI): domain Eukaryota; kingdom Metazoa; phylum Arthropoda; class Insecta; order Diptera; family Syrphidae; genus Volucella; species Volucella bombylans. The sequence goes on from OX422141.1 coordinate 175,565,245, forward strand.
ATCAACCGGTATTCGATGTATTTTTAGCGCGGACACACTGGATCGGATTAGGGCCTAGTTTAAAGCATCTATTATGTTTTTCTTTTTGCTGTTTTTGAACACAATGTATTTCACTCCAAATGACGAGAATGGGAAACTTCAAAATGATGAGGTTTGAATTTATTTTCCAGTTTTCGTGTGCAGTGCTGAACGTGGCCGAAAAATGCCACTAAATATAGTAAATGCATCGTCTACAGGTATTTGGATAAATATCTGAAGATATTTTGTTTAAATTAGCAAAGTATACACAATTTTAAATAAAATCTTCAACAAGCAATAACATTGGGATAAGAATATAATTATAAGTAAACCGGCTATGTACTATGTAATCACCGGAGTCGATTATTTTCTTCACAATCAAATCAATAAACTTCTCCACAACTTCAACGATGTGATGTCCTGTGAGTATACCTCCATAAAGCGGGTATCTATTGGCACTGGCTACTGGAACACTATAGAATTTAAATTCTTCACCAGTACACTCCATAAACTAACCATATTCACAAAACCATTTGGTTGCACCTCCGTTTTCTCAAGACTTTTTAAAATGTTCACTTATCCGCTTTCCGTTTTCCGTTTTCAGCTTCCGTTCTGAGAAGTGTTACTCTTAAAACCGAACCGATTGATGTCTCCCAAGGACTGTCTGCAGAAAATCATCACACTCACAACCTACCCCCCATGTACCTACCCGTATGTACGAGGGTTAGCGCATTAAGAATTAAAAGAAACTATACACTCTATCGCATTGATGTATGTGAAAAGACCTCCAGCTTCAGGTTGCAATTACTGTGATTGTTGAAAACCAGCTGAATTATTAAGTGAGTAAACACACAAAGAAATAGTGAATCCCTTCTATCTCTGGTCGAACTTCGACAAGAAAAAAAAAAAACAGATAGACTCGTTTTAATTTTTTTGAACGACCAGAAACAAGGACGAAATGATAACCTCGTTGAATGTGAAGAAATATTGCAATAATATGATTGGAGATAGGTCATGAACTTTCTTCAAAAGTTCTTACGACTGTCACTGGGGTGAGAACGCATTCAAGTTGTGCATCGTATCCTTTGTTAAATTATTTTAACGGTTGCATTTTAGCAATGTGGTGAATTATTGACAATAGAAGGAGAGATAGCTTTCGTGTGTATGTGTATGATGATGGCTAAGGAGTTAAGTGGAGATGAGGATGGAGAAGTGTTTGACTTTGAATAGACCTGTAGGATTGTAACCCTGTGCAAGAGAATTTAATTAAGTGTTAACTCCACTTACCGATTTTGATCCCTCATTTGTGGCATGCCAAACTGTTGGGGTGGTGGTCCTCTAGGTGCTGGAGCATTTGGCATATGATGAGGCTGCTGTTGAGGCGGTGGTGGGCCCATATTTATTGCCATATGTGGTGGTGGATGTCCTGGATGCATTGGACCTTGATGCATAGGATGTCGCATATGTTGGGGACGTGGTGGCATCGAATGGTGCTGCATTGGTTTTGGCAAGTTCATTTTACTTTCTTATTCTAAAATACAAAATATTTACATACAGTTATTCTATTGGAAAACGTTGTTTACAAAGTATGATAACAATTCAAATAAAACAAATTCAAGTAAAACAATAATTAATTTTTGGAGGTTCCAAAAAAAAAAAATTGGCTGAAAAACCTCAACTCTAAGAATCTAAACTGTCACTCTAAAGACTACATGATTAGATATAACATATGTGCTTAATGTGCACAGTGCAGGAGAAACTAAAGTTTCGGAGAGGCCATGCAAATAGTCCTAGGCTCTGAAATGAATAAATCTATCTCAGATTGATCCAGGCTTTAATCAATCAATCAATTAACTGAGCTCAACAAATCGATGGAATCCGAATAGAAATCTGGAGTTAATGGATGTATGTTATGATTTACTGATATGATCTCCGTTATATTTTCTGTCGAAGCTAACGCAAAATAGATTCAACAAAGGTAGAGTTCCAAAGCCTAGTATTTTTTTAAAACTTGGAAATTAACGGCAGTAAGCGGCAAGGATGGTGTAAAACCACCCAATTTAGAGAGCCTAAACAGAGAAAATCAGTAACAAGTTGTGAAGGCGCAGTCTGGTCGAGAATACAGTTCAAAAAAACGAAAAATCTTGTTGGAGTTTCTATTTCAATGATTATTTTCTAATTCTTTATACCGAAAAATAACTAAATCTATCGGCTATCTTCAAAAAACTTTGCTTTTGTAAGAATGATATGAATACATAGAGAGAAACGTACGAGTATTGTACTAGGTGGCGCAAAACTCATCATCCTTTTGGAAGATGCTATAATTTTTTTAAATGGCGGCAAATGTCAATTCTAGATACAAAATACACGTCAACAAGACATGAATCGCTATACTCCTTAAGAACGCAGAATAATTATTACGATTTTTTGCGGAATAATTCGTCGGTGGTAATGGCGCAGTGTGAATTTCGACGTAGATTTCCAGGTCGTTCAACACCAACTGGGAAAACACTACGACGTTTAGCCGCTCGCCAAGAAGAGTATGGGACAACACGAGATGCCGCCAAGTCTGGCCGGTGCAACCGTTCTGCTGAAAATATCGCAGCTATGGTTGAAGATGTCGCAGAGGACCCCGAAGTATCGACCAGACGACGTGCCACGCAATTGCGCATCAATGGGCGGTCTTTACAGCGAATTTTGGTAATAGACTGTAAGATATTCCCTTACAAAGTGCAGACAATGCATCAGCTGTTAACTCTTGACCTACGCTCAAGCCATTCTGAATCTGGACCACGAGGGAGACAACTTATCATCGAACTTCATTATGAGCGGTGAGGCCCATTTCCACCTCTGTGGATATGTGAATAAACAAAATTATCGCTTCTGGGGCACCGAAAATCCGCGCATAAACCACGAAGAAACATTACACCCGCTCAAAGTTATCAAAGAGACGTCATCGGGCCTTATTTTTTTGAAAACCCCGCGGGCAAAATGATTACTGTGGACGGCGAGCGAAACAGACTCATGCTCAACAACTGTCTAATTCCTCAGTTGTATGACTTGGGACTGGAGACACGAGCTACAACCGAAATTCTGAGGGCTTCATTTCCGCGTCGTCTAATCTCTCGTTTAGGCGATTTGCACTGGCCGGCAACATCGCCTGATTTAACCGTTCCATATTTCTTTTTGTGGGGTTTTTTTAAGTCACGAGTCTATGTAAACAAGCCTCAGACTCTTGAAGCCCTCAAAGAAAATATCCGTGAAGAATACGAGGACCTATTGTCGGAAGTTCTGGCAAGAGTAATGGAAAATGCAACAAATCGGGCAATTCTGGCGGCAGCCACTTAGCCGATACCATTTTCTTGACTTAATGGAAAAAAAATTTCAGACATCAAATAAACATAAGCCAAAAGCAAAACCAACGTTTTTCATTCATAAAAAAAATTACAGCCAAAGAACATCGGGTGACAACTTTTGCGCCACCTTGTAATAAGTAGAATCGGGAAGGAACGGTGAAAGAAGATTTGACATTTTACTCATGTGGCTAATGAACCACGTGGCTAATCCATAACTACTACAATAGTACCAGCTATGAGAGCGATGACTTCGTGATCAAATCAGTAAGTTCCGAACCACACCTCAATAACTCTAACGACTTAAGCAACTTATTTAGAGATCTGACCCTACCCAAAAGTAAAGCAGAAATTCTAGCTTCAAGGTTGAAACAGTCAGTGGAATTAGCTAGAAACAAATGTTAGAATAAGTGATCAAAGAAATAATCGAAGACGGACTTTGCTATTGTAATGATGTGAAGTGCTTAGTTGAAGAAATCGGAATTCTATCCGTTCCGTCTGACTTCCGTCTTTTTATTTATTTATTTAAGTGTGACAATGATGCTTGAGAGTTTAAAATATAATACATACTCGTATGTATATGCAGTAAACCTAGCAAGCGATAGCGGTTTTTATATGTTTGGCTTTCTGGTGGGAACGCAAGGCGGGTAAACCAAACATCCTTGCTACCTTTGCTTATGGGACAAAAGAGCATACAATTTGCATTACCAGCAGCACTCATGGATAGGAAAAGATAATGTTAAGTGTGAACTAATTGTCGAGACTAAACACATGTTGATGCCTCAATTGCATATAAAACTCGGACTATATCTAAAAAAAATTCTTTCCTAAGTCATCCGAAGACAAAATAAAAGCTAGTATTTATTTTCGTCGGACCACAAATAAAGAAAATAATGGCCAGCAACGAATTTTTACAGCTACTCAATATTCATGAACACTCATGAGCATGGGACAGCCTTAAAGTAGTGGTCCATAGTTTTATTGGAAACAATATGCCTGAAGATCAATTTAAAGACAATATGGATGCCTATTCGGAAGAACAAGATTTTATGGATTTTGAACGTCGTTATCAGGGCCAATATAATAAAAGAATGATGGGAGATTATATTTGGGGGCTAATTTGTACGAAACAGTCCATACAATCACAAGAGAAGTACATATTTTTCTTTTACATTTTTTACATACTTTGATGTTATAGTTATTTGTTTTAAGTCATTTTTTAGTTAGTAAAAAATAAGTTTATTTTTATTTTTACAAGGTGGGCCATAATGTATGACCCTCCTGTAGAATGTCGGTTGTGGCTCGTGCAATATGCGCTGCTGCTCGGTCCTGCTGGAACCACATGTCCTACAATCCCAATCGAGGGATAACAAATTTATTGATCATGGCTCTGTAGTGCTTACAATCCACAGTGGCCGTTTGGACCAAGTCCAATGACTCCTACAGCATTACACGCCGATTTTCAGTGCGCCAGAATCGCAAATTTTGTCTGTTCACGTATCCACATAGGTGGAAATGGGCCTCGTCACTCATGATTATTTTTGATACAAAATCGTCCACTTCGTTGTTGAGATTCAGGAGGGTGTGATCGTAGGTTAGACGCGATTCAAGGTGAGCTAGCATCAGCTGATGGACTGTCTGCACTTTGTAAGGAAACATCTTTAAGTCTTCCATCAAAATGCACCGCAGAGACTTACGTGGAATTGTCAATTGCGTGGCACGTCGTCTGGTCGATGTCTACAGAACCTTTACGACATCTTCAACCACGGCAACGATATTCTCGGCCGAACGAAAGTTACAAGGCCTTCCAGGACTTGCTCGGTACGCCTAACGGGCACGAAATGAACGTTGCGCCAAAATCACAAACGAATTGTTCACCAAAAACATCGAAACATCGTGATGATTATTCCGTGTTCTTCAGGAATATAGCGTTCCATTGCTTATTCACACAAATTCTAATTCTGTTTGCTTCACAAATATCGAAATCGAATTGACATTCGATGCCATTTCTAGAATTGATGACACTTTCCGATAGGGCCATATATTATGGCCTTGTAAACCTTAAAATCCGTATTTTCATTCTGGCAGCCACATAAGCAAAAGTAAGCCTTTTTTTTAATTAGTAGAGTCGAAGAAATAACAATCAGATAAGCAAAACCCACACTCCAAATTTTTATTGAACGGTTGAATGTTTGTATTCAAGCGAAACTCTACAGTATGGAAAACAGAATTTATAAGATGACACGCAGCAAAACCTTGAATGGCTAAGCAATTCCATGTCAATATTCCCCTGCTGAAGAAAACTACAATTTTCGAGATTTTTTTTTTCGAGATTATGAAAAGGTATGACTCACGAGCTAATCCGCACCTTACAAGGGTTCCTTTCCATTTAATAAGTGCAAATTAAAGAAGATCCCTCTAGAATTTATCTGTTATATTTACTCATACTTTTGTCAAAAGATCACTCGACAAAATCGAAGCGGAACAATCAGAGTGGAAACATTCCGAAAATTTAATAGCATATACATTAAATCCAAAGTATTCATTAGTATACATACATATATATAAAGTTATATAGGGTGCGTACGGTATTTGAGGACATGTATATATGTGGCTACAATTTCTTGAACATTTTTTTTACTTTTTGTTGCTTTTTAGGTTAACAATGGAGGACTATAACATAACACAAGAAATGAAAATAAATGCTGTTATCGTCGCTAACATATATGTGCGAAACACACCGATTTGGAAATCTAAATTTTTTTCAATTGCGCCCGATCATTCGTATATAAGGTTAGCCGTGAATTGGAAGCATCAGGTGGGGATACAGAATCCGTTGCTAAGCGCAAAAAGCATGAGGAACGTTGGGATATTGTTAGAATCGTACAATTTGTCAAACAAGTGCAAGCGATCACTGACGAAAACCCTTTAAAGTCAATGAGAGCGCTTGCAAAGGAGCTTAATGTTTCTGAGGGCCTGATCCATCGAGTTGTATATGGAGACCTTCGCTACAAATCTTATGTTATGCGCAGAGGACAGTTTATGTCAGAAAAAAACACTGGAACAGAGAACTATCCAATCTAAACGTCTTTTGAATAAGCTTAAACACCCTGAGACGCTTAAGATGTTATGGTTTTTTTCGGGCGAAAAAAATGTTGACCAAGATCACATTTCCATGACCACATCACACCTAATTTATGGCCGCCTAGCTCTCCAGACCTTAATCCCCTTGATTATTACGTATGCAGCGTAGTTCAGCGTGAGACTAAGAAACACCCTCATAAACCATTTCTTCGTTGAAGGTTACTATAAATGCCGTTATGGTCAATATGAATAAGGAACATTTGATCCGTGCATGCAATCGTTTCCGGCACCGGATAGAGGAAGTTATTGCTGCTAATGGAGATTTTATTGAATAAATTTTTCGCTATAAAATAAGTAAAACATGTGCAAAAATTTCATTGAATTCTAATAAAGTTTGTAAAAGATACAAGTAAAACTAGTTGTTTTACTCTAAATTTATCCATCTCATTTATCGGAGGAAGAGGATTCCAGGAGGAGCAGTCAGTCATTATTTGTGAAAATCTTTCTTCCAAGCGCCAGTAGAAAGAGAGTTAAAAACAAAATTAATTTTAATCAAAGCGTTCAGCTTCGAAATTTTATATCCAGAAGTTGGAGATATTTCTGGAGCTTCTGGGAATTAATGAGGAAACCAAAAAGGGCAATGTGATTTTGCCATACATCGGAGATGAAGGTCTACATACATATTCACAACGGGTTTCCAAAAAACCTAAAGTTTCATGAAATTGTAAACATACTCGTATACAACTACATATATAGTATGTATGTCTTCCAAACAAAAATCAGCTGAAACAACTAAATGGGTCCAATCGTGTGATTACGCAACACTTCAGAAGCACGTGATGTGTTCATCAATGACAACAAGCTACTTCGGTTATTAGTCGACATCGACAATTTCACATTGAAAGTAAGCTGAAAGCCCTGCGAGATCGTACATTCTCAACCAAAATATCAGATCATCAACAACAGACAACAGCAACCTAGGGAGAGCAAGTACAGTAGAGCAAGGAAGTCCGACGTTAATGGAAGCGAACCAAAATGCGGAAACTATATAATAATCCATTTACTCTAATTAATGATTTGCATGCCAATATTGATTTAATTATTTTATAGGCTCAATAAATAATTATACACAAATGTCAATAGATAAACAATTTGAGAATAATATGTATTTTAAGGAAAAATTTATAATTAAAGATAAATTAGTTAAGATTGAGTTGGACATGGGAGCAGAAGCCAAAGTAATAGGTTTAAATACATTTAATTACATACGAAGTAAACACGAACAATAATCTAAGCTTTTCCCATAACATAGGACATCTAACAGCATTTGGAACATCCAAAATCAAAATTCTTGCCCAATGTTCTATGCAGGTATGAGGTTGTAACAAAAGTATTGCACGTTTTTTTCGTGGGTTATTTTCCAATTGCCATTAATTGCACAAAACCAATTTAATGCTGAAACCGTTATTGAAATAATATATAATATTTGAGATGTATTGTTAATTTAGTCAGTCAAAAATAATATTGTAAGCATTTTTAACTGAATTCAGCATATTTTTATGTCTTTGTTCCGGAAAAACCAGAATGGAAGTGAAGCCATTAGAGATATCCAAAACGTGTATGGACAGGGTGTTCTCAATTGGTTTGCAAAGTTTGGAAGTGGCAATTTTAACCTAAAGTATGAACCTCGGTCGGGTAAGCCAGGGGAGCTAGGCGATGAACTCCTGAAGTTCACTGTCGGTAAGGGGATCACAACGTAAGTCATATGACCACCCATCATCATAGAGTTGCGAAAATGGTTACTACACCACCTATCGCAAAACAATCTTTAGCAAAGTATCGAAGCTTGCACTGCGCTTTTGCCGAGTCACTATCAAGATTCTTTATAGAGGGTTTTCCAATAGGGACTTGACAACTTTGAATTTAATTTGTGAACGCACTCTTTCACTAATCATCAAGCTGTCATTGTCAATTTATTCAGTAATCTCAACATTTTCATCATGGTAAAGTACACGAACGGGCAACGTCTGCAAATTATAAAAAATTTCTACCGAAATTCGGAGTCGGTGACTGCAACTTTGAGAGCGTTAACTCCAATTTTCGGTCGTAATTTTCGCCGTAGTAGACGCAGTAGACAGGCAATAACAAGTTTGGTGCAAAAATTTGAGTCTACATATTCGTTGTGTGATATTGCCGTGTCAGTGAGACAACGGGTTGGTCGAAGTGTCGAAAAATCGCTGCCGTTCAGGCGTCCGTAGCAAACGATCCAAATCAGTCGATTCCACCGTGTTTCAAACAATTGGGCATCGCTCAGACCACATTATGGCGTATTTTGCGTAGGGACCTTGGTTTACACCCATACAAGATCAAGCTGACTCAAGAATTGAAGCCGATGGACCATTTGAAGCGACGTACGTTCTCCGATTGGGTTCTGGAGAAGATGCGCCAAGATGATGAATTTCATCGCAAAATCATCTTCAGTGACGAGCTCATTTTTGGCTCAATGGGTTCGTCAATAAGCAAAATATGCGTTATTGGCCGGGTGAAAATCCACATGTGCTTCATGAATCACGACTTCATCCACAAAAAATAACTGTTTGATGCGGTTTGCATGCCGGCGGCGTTATTGGGCCATATTTTTTCATCGACGATAACGATCGTCACGTTACTGTGAATGGTCAGCGTTATCGTGCCATGATCACCGATTATTTTTGGCCCGACTTGGAAGATATGGACTTGGACGACATGTGGTTTCAACAGGATGATGCCACAAGCCACACAGCACACGCTACAATCGATTTATTGAAGAGTAAGTATGGTGAGAGAGTTATTTCAGGAAATGGGCCAGTCGATTGGCCGCCTCGTGCGATTTAACGCCGGTTGACTATTTTCTGTGGGGCTACGTTAAGTCATTGGTTTATGCCAACACGCCGACGACGTTGGAAGAGCTCAGAGCCAACATTGAACGCGAAATAGCGGCCGTTTCGGCCGAAATGTGTGGCCGAGTCGTTGTAAATTGGGTCCAACGAATCGACCGCTGCAAACGTGCCCGCGGTGGCCATATGAACGAAGTCGAGTTCCATTCATAAATGTTTTGATTGTACTTCAAGCCGATAATAAAGTTTTTGAAATATCTCAAATGGTTTGTGTTTTATTTAAAAAAAAAAAAATTTCAAGTCCTTATTGGAAAACCCTATAATAACATTATAACCTATGACTTAGTCCTGAAGACAAACCAGCACCACATCCCAAGATGGACTTCACCCTCTCAAGGTGTTACTTTTTGTATGGTAGGATGCTAAGGAAATAATCCAAGCTGTTGCCTCGTAACTAGGCTATCACCGCAAAAGTCTACTGTTAATAACTTTACAGATTAAAGTCGGTACTGAAACGGTCAGGTCGGGTTAGTCGAAGGGGTGCTCTATTTCATCACGATAACCCTCGCCCTCATACAGCTAGGACCACCTGCACACATTTACAAGAGTTCGTTTAGGATAAAAATGGTGCCGATTTAACACCTTCAGAATTCCATTTCCATCCAAACTTCCTTGATGGAAAAAGTTTTAGATTTCTCTCAAGAGTCTCTTGGGGTATTTTTCTGTCAAAGCCAACATTTCTTTTCAGTGACGGCGTTGTTGCCTGAGATGTGAGCAGGTATTGTTTAATGAAGTAACTTACATTGATTAATCTTTAACAGACATTCAAAAATCGCGCAATACTTACATTATGTTACAACCTGATAGTTCTCAGTGTAAGAAAGGGCAGAAAAGAAGACATTGATTTCACAGTCATCGACGGCACAGTCTTACGAATATTTGATTGTATCATATCATGTTAGGTTATTCAACATTCATACGTTCATTCCTGCTTATAAAACGCATTAAAAATCTGTAACCGCCTTGAAATATTATATAAACATTTTCAAATCGCATTGAAACATTTTACTCTCTCGAGCTCTCATTATCTTTTCATCATCGAGCAGGTATTAGTTGTGTATTTAAAATGTCCGATTGCAAACGAAATATTTGGATTTTGGAAAGACAAAGAAATAAGAACAATGTATCAGTGTCAGTGTGAAGTGTCAGTTCAATCAGCTGTTTGTTAAACTTCTCTCAATTTTCTCTCGCTCATTTAGGATAATTTAATATAAACACCAGCATTTCTACGGGCATTGAACCAATGCGGATTGCTTCAACGCACATTGAGCTGCCATATAAACTGGGTAATTGCTTAAAAATATTGAGATTTAGATGATTACACTATTTTCCCACCGGACGAAATTGTCTTCCAAATTGCCCAATTTCCCATCCATTATCATATCACATTGTCTCAAAATTGAGCGATTTCCACAAAATTAGGTTTTATTATGCCAGTTTTCCAATAATTAAAACAAACAGAATTAACAAAGTTGACAGATAAATTTGCTGTCAAGTTTGTTTAGAATCGTTTATGTGGTTTACCACTTGATTTAAGAAAGATTTACTCATTTAAATTGTTATATTAATTTCTTAAATTTTATATTGAAAGGAATTTCCCTGATTATTTTCTCCCATGCTAGATTTGACAGATAGATATGCCTTTTAATAACCTGTCAAACAAAATTATTTCAAATGTAATGTAAAAACTTATCGCAATTTGGAGCCTAGTGGGAATCTACTATTACACTGATTAGAAAAAAAAACATCTAATTTGAAAATTGATCCTCAAGCACGTCCAATAACCGATGCACCCAGGAGAATTCCCTTGAACCTACATCCAAAACTAAAACAAGAGTTGGCTTACAATCCACAGTGGCCGTTTGGACCAAGTCCAATGACTCCTACAGCATTACACGCCGATTTTCAGTGCGCCAGAATCGCAAATTTTGTCTGTTCACGTATCCACATAGGTGGAAATGGGCCTCGTCACTCATGATTATTTTTGATACAAAATCGTCCACTTCGTTGTTGAGATTCAGGAGGGTGTGATCGTAGGTTAGACGCGATTCAAGGTGAGCTAGCATCAGCTGATGGACTGTCTGCACTTTGTAAGGAAACATCTTTAAGTCTTCCATCAAAATGCACCGCAGAGACTTACGTGGAATTGTCAATTGCGTGGCACGTCGTCTGGTCGATGTCTACAGAACCTTTACGACATCTTCAACCACGGCAACGATATTCTCGGCCGAACGAAAGTTACAAGGCCTTCCAGGACTTGCTCGGTACGCCTAACGGGCACGAAATGAACGTTGCGCCAAAATCACAAACGAATTGTTCACCAAAAACATCGAAACATCGTGATGATTATTCCGTGTTCTTCAGGAATATAGCGTTCCATTGCTTATTCACACAAATTCTAATTCTGTTTGCTTCACAAATATCGAAATCGAATTGACATTCGATGCCATTTCTAGAATTGATGACACTTTCCGATAGGGCCATATATTATGGCCTTGTAAACCTTAAAATCCGTATTTTCATTCTGGCAGCCACATAAGCAAAAGTAAGCCTTTTTTTTAATTAGTAGAGTCGAAGAAATAACAATCAGATAAGCAAAACCCACACTCCAAATTTTTATTGAACGGTTGAATGTTTGTATTCAAGCGAAACTCTACAGTATGGAAAACAGAATTTATAAGATGACACGCAGCAAAACCTTGAATGGCTAAGCAATTCCATGTCAATATTCCCCTGCTGAAGAAAACTACAATTTTCGAGATTTTTTTTTTCGAGATTATGAAAAGGTATGACTCACGAGCTAATCCGCACCTTACAAGGGTTCCTTTCCATTTAATAAGTGCAAATTAAAGAAGATCCCTCTAGAATTTATCTGTTATATTTACTCATACTTTTGTCAAAAGATCACTCGACAAAATCGAAGCGGAACAATCAGAGTGGAAACATTCCGAAAATTTAATAGCATATACATTAAATCCAAAGTATTCATTAGTATACATACATATATATAAAGTTATATAGGGTGCGTACGGTATTTGAGGACATGTATATATGTGGCTACAATTTCTTGAACATTTTTTTTACTTTTTGTTGCTTTTTAGGTTAACAATGGAGGACTATAACATAACACAAGAAATGAAAATAAATGCTGTTATCGTCGCTAACATATATGTGCGAAACACACCGATTTGGAAATCTAAATTTTTTTCAATTGCGCCCGATCATTCGTATATAAGGTTAGCCGTGAATTGGAAGCATCAGGTGGGGATACAGAATCCGTTGCTAAGCGCAAAAAGCATGAGGAACGTTGGGATATTGTTAGAATCGTACAATTTGTCAAACAAGTGCAAGCGATCACTGACGAAAACCCTTTAAAGTCAATGAGAGCGCTTGCAAAGGAGCTTAATGTTTCTGAGGGCCTGATCCATCGAGTTGTATATGGAGACCTTCGCTACAAATCTTATGTTATGCGCAGAGGACAGTTTATGTCAGAAAAAAACACTGGAACAGAGAACTATCCAATCTAAACGTCTTTTGAATAAGCTTAAACACCCTGAGACGCTTAAGATGTTATGGTTTTTTTCGGGCGAAAAAAATGTTGACCAAGATCACATTTCCATGACCACATCACACCTAATTTATGGCCGCCTAGCTCTCCAGACCTTAATCCCCTTGATTATTACGTATGCAGCGTAGTTCAGCGTGAGACTAAGAAACACCCTCATAAACCATTTCTTCGTTGAAGGTTACTATAAATGCCGTTATGGTCAATATGAATAAGGAACATTTGATCCGTGCATGCAATCGTTTCCGGCACCGGATAGAGGAAGTTATTGCTGCTAATGGAGATTTTATTGAATAAATTTTTCGCTATAAAATAAGTAAAACATGTGCAAAAATTTCATTGAATTCTAATAAAGTTTGTAAAAGATACAAGTAAAACTAGTTGTTTTACTCTAAATTTATCCATCTCATTTATCGGAGGAAGAGGATTCCAGGAGGAGCAGTCAGTCATTATTTGTGAAAATCTTTCTTCCAAGCGCCAGTAGAAAGAGAGTTAAAAACAAAATTAATTTTAATCAAAGCGTTCAGCTTCGAAATTTTATATCCAGAAGTTGGAGATATTTCTGGAGCTTCTGGGAATTAATGAGGAAACCAAAAAGGGCAATGTGATTTTGCCATACATCGGAGATGAAGGTCTACATACATATTCACAACGGGTTTCCAAAAAACCTAAAGTTTCATGAAATTGTAAACATACTCGTATACAACTACATATATAGTATGTATGTCTTCCAAACAAAAATCAGCTGAAACAACTAAATGGGTCCAATCGTGTGATTACGCAACACTTCAGAAGCACGTGATGTGTTCATCAATGACAACAAGCTACTTCGGTTATTAGTCGACATCGACAATTTCACATTGAAAGTAAGCTGAAAGCCCTGCGAGATCGTACATTCTCAACCAAAATATCAGATCATCAACAACAGACAACAGCAACCTAGGGAGAGCAAGTACAGTAGAGCAAGGAAGTCCGACGTTAATGGAAGCGAACCAAAATGCGGAAACTATATAATAATCCATTTACTCTAATTAATGATTTGCATGCCAATATTGATTTAATTATTTTATAGGCTCAATAAATAATTATACACAAATGTCAATAGATAAACAATTTGAGAATAATATGTATTTTAAGGAAAAATTTATAATTAAAGATAAATTAGTTAAGATTGAGTTGGACATGGGAGCAGAAGCCAAAGTAATAGGTTTAAATACATTTAATTACATACGAAGTAAACACGAACAATAATCTAAGCTTTTCCCATAACATAGGACATCTAACAGCATTTGGAACATCCAAAATCAAAATTCTTGCCCAATGTTCTATGCAGGTATGAGGTTGTAACAAAAGTATTGCACGTTTTTTTCGTGGGTTATTTTCCAATTGCCATTAATTGCACAAAACCAATTTAATGCTGAAACCGTTATTGAAATAATATATAATATTTGAGATGTATTGTTAATTTAGTCAGTCAAAAATAATATTGTAAGCATTTTTAACTGAATTCAGCATATTTTTATGTCTTTGTTCCGGAAAAACCAGAATGGAAGTGAAGCCATTAGAGATATCCAAAACGTGTATGGACAGGGTGTTCTCAATTGGTTTGCAAAGTTTGGAAGTGGCAATTTTAACCTAAAGTATGAACCTCGGTCGGGTAAGCCAGGGGAGCTAGGCGATGAACTCCTGAAGTTCACTGTCGGTAAGGGGATCACAACGTAAGTCATATGACCACCCATCATCATAGAGTTGCGAAAATGGTTACTACACCACCTATCGCAAAACAATCTTTAGCAAAGTATCGAAGCTTGCACTGCGCTTTTGCCGAGTCACTATCAAGATTCTTTATAGAGGGTTTTCCAATAGGGACTTGACAACTTTGAATTTAATTTGTGAACGCACTCTTTCACTAATCATCAAGCTGTCATTGTCAATTTATTCAGTAATCTCAACATTTTCATCATGGTAAAGTACACGAACGGGCAACGTCTTCAAATTATAAAAAATTTCTACCGAAATTCGGAGTCGGTGACTGCAACTTTGAGAGCGTTAACTCCAATTTTCGGTCGTAATTTTCGCCGTAGTAGACGCAGTAGACAGGCAATAACAAGTTTGGTGCAAAAATTTGAGTCTACATATTCGTTGTGTGATATTGCCGTGTCAGTGAGACAACGGGTTGGTCGAAGTGTCGAAAAATCGCTGCCGTTCAGGCGTCCGTAGCAAACGATCCAAATCAGTCGATTCCACCGTGTTTCAAACAATTGGGCATCGCTCAGACCACATTATGGCGTATTTTGCGTAGGGACCTTGGTTTACACCCATACAAGATCAAGCTGACTCAAGAATTGAAGCCGATGGACCATTTGAAGCGACGTACGTTCTCCGATTGGGTTCTGGAGAAGATGCGCCAAGATGATGAATTTCATCGCAAAATCATCTTCAGTGACGAGCTCATTTTTGGCTCAATGGGTTCGTCAATAAGCAAAATATGCGTTATTGGCCGGGTGAAAATCCACATGTGCTTCATGAATCACGACTTCATCCACAAAAAATAACTGTTTGATGCGGTTTGCATGCCGGCGGCGTTATTGGGCCATATTTTTTCATCGACGATAACGATCGTCACGTTACTGTGAATGGTCAGCGTTATCGTGCCATGATCACCGATTATTTTTGGCCCGACTTGGAAGATATGGACTTGGACGACATGTGGTTTCAACAGGATGATGCCACAAGCCACACAGCACACGCTACAATCGATTTATTGAAGAGTAAGTATGGTGAGAGAGTTATTTCAGGAAATGGGCCAGTCGATTGGCCGCCTCGTGCGATTTAACGCCGGTTGACTATTTTCTGTGGGGCTACGTTAAGTCATTGGTTTATGCCAACACGCCGACGACGTTGGAAGAGCTCAGAGCCAACATTGAACGCGAAATAGCGGCCGTTTCGGCCGAAATGTGTGGCCGAGTCGTTGTAAATTGGGTCCAACGAATCGACCGCTGCAAACGTGCCCGCGGTGGCCATATGAACGAAGTCGAGTTCCATTCATAAATGTTTTGATTGTACTTCAAGCCGATAATAAAGTTTTTGAAATATCTCAAATGGTTTGTGTTTTATTTAAAAAAAAAAAAATTTCAAGTCCTTATTGGAAAACCCTATAATAACATTATAACCTATGACTTAGTCCTGAAGACAAACCAGCACCACATCCCAAGATGGACTTCACCCTCTCAAGGTGTTACTTTTTGTATGGTAGGATGCTAAGGAAATAATCCAAGCTGTTGCCTCGTAACTAGGCTATCACCGCAAAAGTCTACTGTTAATAACTTTACAGATTAAAGTCGGTACTGAAACGGTCAGGTCGGGTTAGTCGAAGGGGTGCTCTATTTCATCACGATAACCCTCGCCCTCATACAGCTAGGACCACCTGCACACATTTACAAGAGTTCGTTTAGGATAAAAATGGTGCCGATTTAACACCTTCAGAATTCCATTTCCATCCAAACTTCCTTGATGGAAAAAGTTTTAGATTTCTCTCAAGAGTCTCTTGGGGTATTTTTCTGTCAAAGCCAACATTTCTTTTCAGTGACGGCGTTGTTGCCTGAGATGTGAGCAGGTATTGTTTAATGAAGTAACTTACATTGATTAATCTTTAACAGACATTCAAAAATCGCGCAATACTTACATTATGTTACAACCTGATAGTTCTCAGTGTAAGAAAGGGCAGAAAAGAAGACATTGATTTCACAGTCATCGACGGCACAGTCTTACGAATATTTGATTGTATCATATCATGTTAGGTTATTCAACATTCATACGTTCATTCCTGCTTATAAAACGCATTAAAAATCTGTAACCGCCTTGAAATATTATATAAACATTTTCAAATCGCATTGAAACATTTTACTCTCTCGAGCTCTCATTATCTTTTCATCATCGAGCAGGTATTAGTTGTGTATTTAAAATGTCCGATTGCAAACGAAATATTTGGATTTTGGAAAGACAAAGAAATAAGAACAATGTATCAGTGTCAGTGTGAAGTGTCAGTTCAATCAGCTGTTTGTTAAACTTCTCTCAATTTTCTCTCGCTCATTTAGGATAATTTAATATAAACACCAGCATTTCTACGGGCATTGAACCAATGCGGATTGCTTCAACGCACATTGAGCTGCCATATAAACTGGGTAATTGCTTAAAAATATTGAGATTTAGATGATTACACTATTTTCCCACCGGACGAAATTGTCTTCCAAATTGCCCAATTTCCCATCCATTATCATATCACATTGTCTCAAAATTGAGCGATTTCCACAAAATTAGGTTTTATTATGCCAGTTTTCCAATAATTAAAACAAACAGAATTAACAAAGTTGACAGATAAATTTGCTGTCAAGTTTGTTTAGAATCGTTTATGTGGTTTACCACTTGATTTAAGAAAGATTTACTCATTTAAATTGTTATATTAATTTCTTAAATTTTATATTGAAAGGAATTTCCCTGATTATTTTCTCCCATGCTAGATTTGACAGATAGATATGCCTTTTAATAACCTGTCAAACAAAATTATTTCAAATGTAATGTAAAAACTTATCGCAATTTGGAGCCTAGTGGGAATCTACTATTACACTGATTAGAAAAAAAAACATCTAATTTGAAAATTGATCCTCAAGCACGTCCAATAACCGATGCACCCAGGAGAATTCCCTTGAACCTACATCCAAAACTAAAACAAGAGTTGGATATAATGGAACAAGCTAAAGTTATTGTAAGAGTTTAATAATCCAATGTCTTGCGTCAGCTGTATTGTCGTAATAGAGAAAGCTGATGGTTGCTTTAGGGTTTGTCTGGATGCACGAAACCTCAATCATGAATTACAGCGGGCGTATTATCCTATTCCCAAATATTATGTAGAATTTAATAAATCCAAAATTTTCTGGGTCCAAATACTACTCCAACCTTTGCCATTTCAATACATCTTTTGGAAGGTATAAATTCCTGGGAATGCCATATGGAGTCAATGTGGTACAATAAATTTTCCATTGTGTGACAGAGATATTTATAGATTTAGATGTGATTGTTTATTATTGTAGATAATACGGTTTACGGAAGTAATGTTAAGGTGGTAAAGTGGTAGTACAGTATAACGAATGCCGATATAACAAATGATCAATATAACGTACACTTTTTTCACATTCATTGGTGTCTCTATATAACGTACGAAAAAAAAAGGTTGACACTCGATATAACGAATGGATTTGTTATACATATCTTTAGTAAAGAAATAAGTATCGGTAAAGCAACTCCCTTGATAATGAATGTATGTATATGTATGGGCCTGTTGTAAAACTATTAGGTGCGCAACTAAGTTTTTCTGTCAATAGATGGCTCCAGCAGTAAGTGGTGGTCGATTTTGACATATCCAACATAAACAGACATAAACAAACCGTTTTGACACATTAGTGATTTACATTAGTCATATACTTCTGGTTGTGAATAAATGTCTAATTTTGTGCTAAATAATCGGGAAGTGTTGATATTCTTCTTTCATTCAAAGAAAACGGCGGCGGCTGAAGCGTATCGACGGCTCCAAAAAGCTCTACGGAGATGCTGCTTTAAGTGAAACAATATGCCGTGATTGGTTCCGTCGCTTCAAAAACGGTGATTTCAATGTGTACTACCATCCGCGTGAAGAAAGACCAAAATCCTTCGAAAACACTGAATTGGAGGCATTGCTCGATGGGGATCCGTGCCAAACGCAAGAAGGTTTGCTTCAGCATTAGGAGTTACCCGCCAAGCAATTTCCAATCGATTGCATGCGAAAAACAGCCACAACACGATCAGAGGAACGAACAAGTGATTCTATAGCATGACAACGCTCGGCCTCAAGTTGCCAAACCCGTTAAAACCTACCTGGAAACGCTCAAATGGAAAGTTCTACTCCACCCGCCATATATTCCAGATATTGCGCCGTCTGATTGTTACTTGTTCTGTTCGATGGCACATGGTCTGGCTGATGAGCAGTTCCGCTCATATGAAGACATCAAAAAATGGCTTGATTCGTGGATAGACTCAAAAGATGAACACTTTTTTTTTTAGTTGCTAATATTATTGTAGATAATACAACTTTTTGTTGTTGTGCATTACAGTTACGTATATGCACTCAGAATGTTTTCGATTTTGCAAGTTTCGTTTTGCTCAGGTATTTTGTTTGTTTTGTTTGGCGTACATGCGCATTTGATATCCACATATGAATCTTAGTTTCGAATAGGAATGAGTGGCGAATATTCATTTAGTTAGATGAAAGTGAAAATTACATATCCTTAGTAGCGAAAATACCACATATTGTAGTGAAAAGTATCGGCCGAATTCTTTGTTGTGTCAGTAGTTCGGTAAGCTTGGTAAAAATGTCTTTAACTCGCAAAAGTCTTTCGCTAGAAGATAAAGTAGAATCATTGACGAGTGCAATAACGGAGTCTCGCTTAAGGATATTTCAAAGAAGTTTGCAATTCCAAAATCGAGCACTTGAACCATTAACAAAAATGGAAGCAAGGTTATCAAAAATCTGAGAGATACACATAGTGAATCTTTTTGCCGACGATCGTTAAAGAAAGCTGGATACTCAAAAATGGAAAAGGCATGAGAGCCACATTTTCATAAATGGAAACATTCTGAAAGCCAAAGCTATGGAAATCAAAAAAAAAATATTACCTCGGAGAATTTTCAGCAAGCAATGGTTGGCGGACGAAATTTAAAAAGCGCTTTGGGACTCGTGTTCTTAAACAATCAGGCGAAAAGATCTTGATCTTGTGAACCCATTTTAAAAAAAATTGTCTGAAATCATAAAAGAAAACAAACTCAGCCTAGATGCGGTATTCAATGCTGATGAGACTGGGCTATATTGGAAAATGCTACCAGACAGTACATACGTTCATGCAGGCGAAGCAAGCGCTCCAGGGACGTAAATTTCCAAAGAACGTCTTACATTCCTTGCATGCTCTATTACAAACAAAACTCTACCAATTGACTATGCGTTTTCTAACTTTGTTAACTTTACGAATAAATGAAATAAAACAATATGTCTACATTTATTTAATGTTTCGTACAAGTAAAATGTGTTCGATATTACGGATTTTTCGATATAACGAATACACTTGGATTAGTAACAATGCATAAGGTCGGTCTTAAATTAAATCAAGAAAAATGCAAAGTCGGGTTGACAAAGGTTAAATATTTCGGTCATGTTTTTGATGGACTCGGATCGGTTCGATCCTGAAAAACTCGAGGCTATTGTTAAAATGAAACCTTCAAATTCTGTACAAGGAGTAAACAGATTTTTAGATGACATAAATATTTCGATTTTTTCATACCAAGCGAAACCGACCCATTCCGACAGTTGCTGAAAAAAAAATGCTACATTCCAATAGAATGTGTCACTAGAAAAAGAGATATCATCAGATGATTCTAGGTTTACAGTTGATGGGTGCTTTTTTCAAAGCGATCGTTCATATATATGGTCAAACAACATATATGGTCAAACAACAGTCGCGGAAACCAACCATAAACCGTTAATTTCTTTGCTTAAGAAGTCATTGGTGCAAGTTCCAGATAGGCTACAAAGAATGATGCTTCGTCTTGAAGCCTACGATTTGGAAGTATAAACCGGAACGAACATTGATGGTCACTGATACGTTGTCACGAGCAAGATGATATAAGGATTGATATCGGACTGATGAAATAAGTCTAGCCATATCACAATCAGTGCTTGAAGAGACTTTAGTAGCTACAAATAAAGACAAAACAATGTAACATTTGAGAATATTCATTATGATCAAAATGACGAGAAAGTAGAAAAAATTTAAACTCGGATTTAAAATCGTTTTGAAATTACTAATAACAGAGATAGATAATTTATTATTTAAAGGTCAATCTCTCAATCTTAATAATCTTACAAGCGATGTCGAGAAAGATTTTAAAAATACATTCATGACGGTCACCCGGGAATTGAAAAAATAAGAGACGTGCGAGTAATTTCGTATTTTGACCGAGTATGAATGCAGATATAGAAGAGTCTGTTGAAAATTGCACTGTTAGCAATAAGTACGGAAACAAAACTATCAAGAAAGTATGAATTGATAACCCTTCCATTTCAAAAAGTTGGAATCATCTTTTGAATGGCAAAAAAAGTTATATCTCTTATTAGTAGACTAATGCTCAAGGTATGTAGAAGTTATCAGACTCAAGTTCACAAAAGCCAACGAGATCGTTACCAATCTCAAGTCCTTGTTTGCACGACATCGGAAACCAACTGAGATCATGTCGGACAATGGTGCACTATTCAACTCCAAAGAATTTAAAGAATTTACAGATGATTAGAAATTTTAACATGTCACAAGTAGTCCAAACACTCAATGCAACGGGCTCTTTAAAAGGTCCATACAAACAGTAAAAAAGATCCTTACCAGGTGCATGAAAACAAACGGTGATCTCTAATTTGGAGTTTCTAAATCTTCGAACAACTGTACAATGAAGCTTTTCACCGGCACAGCTGTTAACGACGAAATTAAGGACTCAGCTTCCTGCACACAGATCCGAGCTGAAGCTACAATAGTAGGTGTAGACGAATACAAACATATATAGGAGAGAAGTTAAATGATATCAAAACAAAATGAAAATAAACTATGACCAGCATGCTCAAAAACGTAATACGATTACTGAGAATGAATTGGTGTATCTTAAAAAATTTCCAGAAGAACCGTGCGAAATGGGGAATGTAGTACAGGTTACTGACAATCCAAAATCTATAGTTGTAGAGGATGAAAAAAGAAAGCAGTATCGTAGAAATCAGCGACACCTAGTCAGTAATAAACAATGCAATAGTAGAGAACAAAACGGCATCCGAATCATCAAACAACCAACCAAGTCAATAACTGTGAGATCCAGTAAGCAGATTTTCTGAAATTGAATTTACCTGAGCTCCAGGGTCCCGAAAATTATTTTTATTTTATTTCATTATATATATTTTAGTTATAGCATTTTACATATTTAAACAGAATTAACAAGCGAAATGTCTTGAATTAACAATGTCTTGAAGTAACAAAAATAATCATTATACTCGTATGCCCTTTAACTGGGAAAGTTATTTCTCTAAGTATGTGATAAAAAAAGATCATGTTGTTATTATATATAGCTAAGTCCTAATCTGACTCTCATTTAATATTATACAGACACTGTATTGTTAGAAAAGAACTGGCAATAAAGTCAGTTTGTAAACCGAACTCAAATAAAAACACTTATCTTTGACTTGAACATTGAACATAACAATACTGAAGAGCTTGGAGTGAATGGCTAGACTTCATATGTCCAACACTGCTTTGCGAAATCATCTCTGCAAGATTCAACAAGCTTATCTCCAAGTGGTAGCCACCGGATATTGTTATTGTTCGCCGTCCACCAGGACTCAATTTGCGCAGCGTAAGACATAAATGATGAAAAAAGAATATCAAGTCAGAAAAGTAGAGGGGGAGAAAATGCTTTCGAAAGAGAAAAGGGTGTGCACTGTCTCTCATCTCGGGCCCCCGCCCAATTATCAAGGCTTTGCCCATTAATGACGTTGTCTAATAATGAACTGATGACGCTACCGAAGGTTGCTACGATTTGATCAGTCACAAGTTGCCGGTCATAGGTCTTGTTGGCGGCTGGACCACCGGTAGTCCCTACCAGGACTTAAATCACGGTACCATGGGAGTCAGGAGCCACCCGGATCTCGGCTCGGGCCTGACTTGAAGAGGTCATGGTGGCTGTGGTTTAAACCCAAAGTCGCGGGAAAGGTCTTTCTTTGGTTGACCCAATGTAGAGTGGCAATAAGTACTGCGTGCTGCGACACTAAGAGCAGTAAGAGGTTTTAGGTCGGCCTCGACTCATACCAAGAGTGGAGCTTGTGCCGGCAACACAGTTCCGAATTGGTATCTCAGGAAGGCGGCAGAACGATGGCAAGGCGTATGGACATCCCGTAAACATAAGTCTCCATGACAGGTGGTTTACGTTAAAAATCAGACACTATGTCTCTCATCTCAAGAAAATCGAACAGTCGGGATAGAAAAACTAAACAGCTGCATACTGGCATTACCAGCGTAATGATTAGGCCGGCAAGAACGATCCTCAAAACAGTGAAGGAGACCTAGTCGCCGATGTGCAGAGAATTTTAAATGTATTATTTATTATATATGCTCGTCTTCCTCTTTTGCTCGTAGGGCACATAAGCCGCATTAGGGATACTTAATCGGCAAAGGTCCTGGTAGTCCTATACTTGGTGCAATCGTTGTTCTCTACCTTTGAGGCGTGTGTAGTTAATACGATCATCTTTGTAAATTTAGCATTGATGCGGGTTGTCATTGAATCCGTTCACGGCATTGTGCTTGAAAGGTGTCGCTGGAAAGCTGGTGCCGAAGGACTTGAATTTCCTGCAAAAAAAAAATTTGAGTGTGGACATTGCACAAGACATGCTTTCCAAAGCAAATTCCAACTAAATACATTCATCAAACTGGTGACGAGACGTGGGCTTATGAGTACGACAAGCAATCAAGTCATCAAGAGACTGAATGGTGTACTCTAATAAATTAGCTAAGTCTTAAAACGTTAAAAAAGGAGGGAACGCTCACCGTTTTCATGGATTACAACGGTGTTGTTGATTATGAATTTCTTCGTGAATCCCAGACTATCAATAAGGAGTACTATTTGGGCGTTATAAGATGTTTGCAAGAATCGGTCGCGAAATGTGTTCTAAGATTGATAAGCTTAATGGGTGGTACCCAAACAACAACAAATTGGAAATATAATCCAATAGGAACTACATATATGATACCACATCATGACTTGCAAATACTATTTACCTGTATTTCCCAAGCAGAGGCATGGGAGAGAAACCGAATTGCGGATTATTCGATATTTCTTTTTCATGAATGGATCAAAGTTTGAGATAGGAACGGCGCTAAGATCTCCCTCAATCAATTGAACTTAGGAAGATTACGACGCGTCGCCTGTAAGACAACAGCAGTGCCTTTTAAGCTGAGATATTGGCTGTAGCAAAAGAGGTCAGACTTGCCCACTTGGATATTGTCATATTCATTGACAGCCAAGCTGACATTAAGGCCACCGCTGCAGTTGAGAACAAACAAGGTGCATGAAGACGAGTTAACTCAACAAGGATGCTCCTTTGATAAAGAACTGGCTTATCAAAATACCAAATCTCCACTGTATACTCTAAGAATGTAAGTGTAGGGAACGATACAAACCAAAGCCAATGAAAGGTGAAAAAACCCTCCAACCTGTAAAACTTCAAGACAATTATGGCCGGAACTCATCAAATACAGAACAAGTAAGATTCTCTTGAAACGCAGAGCTTAAATATCTACGATTATTGGATTACTCATAGACCATAATCTTTTGGGTTAGCACGCAAAAAGAGATGCACTTTACCGATGACGACCACTTCAGAGACTGTGGGGATGTGGACTAAAGGCAGGATACCCTCCACTTTCCGTACCGGTTTCCCAGTGTTTCGCAACAAAAAACGTTAGAAAATTATTAGTTCCATGACCTCTCAGCGCTATCTGCTATTTCATCTATATCCCTTTTCAGATTCGCGGAGGCAACAGGAACACCAAGACCCATTCAAAGACCAAATGTCAACCAACGCAAGACAAAAAGCGAAAACAAAATTAGCAACCGCAATTCAATTCCCCCGCACCGGTATCACAATAAGTGCGAGGCGGTATAGGGTGCTTTCGGATGCAGATATCTCATCACTCCGTAAACCGAGCCTACAAACAGAGAAATTTTTGACACAACTTCCGATTGCAACTTGCAATCAGCAGAAAAATTGATCCGTGTGTGGAGGCAATTAGGCCTCCATCAAACCAAATTGGCAGATTGCTTCGGCCAATCTCACAATTTCTGTTCGCCCTTCATGATGTCCAAAAAATTGTGTCGTGTGTATCGAAATTGTCATAATTTGATCCTCAATATTCATCTCGCCATCATTGAGTGAAGAACGGTTGTACGCGGATTACAACATGTTTTAAAACGGAAAGAAAATTACAATTCATATCCGCTCTCAAGAAGTTCTTGAAATTTATTGGTTTCAGCTCTCGCATCACATTTGTGTGGCACAATTCCCTTTCTATGCTGGATGTCGATGGTGCTAGTGCAATTCCAATTTCTGTTACTTCAATAATAGCGACACGACGACATACTCGCATGAAATCATACATTGGACTAGCAAATTGGGATGTGTGTAGAGTCGCACAAAATTTATGTCGGCGTTTTAACCTAACCCAAAACTAACTAACTTAACAGAAGCGGAATTCTTCACGCCTTTGTTGTTTCAATCGCACAACAACTAAGAACTTCAGCAAAATTTTACACCCGAAAATACATTGCCACCGGTTTGGTTCTTTTTACCTTTTTATGGGCAGCACAACTGCGTTATTACTCATTCCCCTGGGCTTTCTTTAAAAAAAAATATCTAATTCGCATGCTTACCTCCATATACTTAAACAGAATATTTAAAATGCCTTGGAGAGTACCAGTCTGCATGACTTAATGCTTCGGACAGCCCATTAAATTATACAAACTTACCCCAATCAGCACAACTCTCGGACTTTTGTTCGTTTGATTCCATCACCACTAACAAGTTTTCCACACCATTTCCCTGGCAAATACCCACAACCCTTTCATTGCCATTATCCTTATAATTTGCATTTCCCTCCAATGATGGAAAAAAAAAACAAAAAAACAACTGAAACCGTTTCGAGTGTGATGATAGAAAACTGTTTCGGGTACGTCTACAGATTTAAATGAAATTGTATTTCCCGTCTACCGACGGACAATAACAATAACACACTCAACAACGAACAACTAACAATGAAAGGAAGGGCATCATGCTTCTGATGATACCAACGATCCATGCATTTTAATAGGACACCCCTGATTAATAAAAAAATGCAGCTGCAGTGCAAGAAAACGGATTAGTTTTCATGGAATTCATCTTCCCTTAAGTGTATGAGTTGTATGCCAACTGGCAGCTACCGTTTACTTGTGATGTTGATGTTATTGACGTACATTCCGTCGTATTGAAAATGATATTTCTTCCAACTAACCAAAGTGTAAGTTTCGCTCTAACACAGAATTACACCGATTCCCATTTATTTTCGGGTTTTTACAACTCTATCCCTGCCCGTCTAACATTGGTACACCTAAAAGGACCTCAAAAATACCCAGAATCAAGCGGCAAATCCGATAAAACAGAAATCAAGAATATAAGTGAAAATATTTACCAACTAGTGTGATGTCAATGGAAGAGAAGCTGGCAAAATGCAATTTTACAAATATGCAAACAGTTTCCTTCCTCTGCTCCTAGTTCGATTTGCCCGTTGTTTCCGCGATTTTCTTTTCTCTAAGAGTTGTGTTGTGTGATTTTAGAGAAATACAAAGTGGGAAAAGTGTGTAAATTAATGCACGAGACGACAGACTCAGTTATTCACAACATAATTCACCACCTTTTCCACGATTTCCCTCAAGAAAAAAAAAACAAAAAAAAAAAGGAAAATGTTCTACGTCTGCTTCGCTTCGCCAAAATTTGGGCGGAGGCGAAAAAAACACAATTTACAACACGGCACGACGAGGATTTCACAGAGGTCGCGCGTTCAGAGAAAATTAGCTTTTTGCACTTGGTCGCACTTAATACATAAAAATAAAAAAAAAAGATTTTTTTTTTTTAAGAAACACTTTTACGAACTAGATTAACATTAGCAGGGTTAATTTCGGCGAACTTGGTAGACTTAAATTTAATTGATAAACAAAAGGAGATTGTCCTTAGACTATGAGGAATTTAACATGCGGCCATATTAATTGGAACTCGACAAATGATTTCTAATTTTCCGAACGAAATCGAAATCTGCAGACTTGATTGTCTTGGATTTGTCGTTTTCACATGACGGCTGGTTATTTGTGGACGATGTGTGTGGATGGTGTGTGATTTCATCTTTTTGACGGATTGACATACAGCTGTTGGGACTTGTAGTACAGAGAAGATAGATGGCGCTCCGTTCCTGTGGTCGTGGATAGTTCAGCAGGAATCGGACACATCAGCTATTTTCGAGAGTTTAACCTGCTAATTAGATATTAACCCTTCTAGGTTGCAGGAATATGACTAGGCCATTGGTAACTCAATTACTTTACTTTTTGTATTTTTTTATAATATGATGTGATGATATTCGATATTTGAGAGTACGTGCGAAACTGGGCTTGAGGGGATATTGATGAGCATTCAAAGCGAGACGAATTTTACGGGTGACGGTTTAAACTTTAAAGTGTGACAACTGGTCGCGAAAATACGCTATAGTTAAACAATAGACATAACGTCAATATTTAAGTGTGTCAATTAACAGTTTATTATAGAAGCACAGAGGCTCAGGTGCCCCGATAAGATGTGGACATTGTACGCTAGTTTTTGGCAGATACATACATATCTTATATATTGAAAACAGATCGTATAGAGTGACCAGATAGAACGATAAGATAAATAATGTAAATAAAACAACAACGATGCGAGATATAAAATTGATTATGGCTTTATTTTGAAGCTACATTCATGCCATTATGTGTGGAATAGCACATCATTGGCCGCCTTGAGTTCGCTGTCAGTGCTTCAAGCGGTCGGTCCAATTTTTGATGGCTCGGTTCAATATGTGTCGATAGTGTGTCGAATGTTGGCCTCGAGCTCATCCAAAGTCATTGGCTACGTAGCGTAGACTAAGGACTTGATGTAGCCCCAGAGAAAATAATCAAGTGGGATCAAATCGCATGATCGCAGCGGCCAATTGATGAACGCTCGTTGTGAGATGACCCATTCGCCAAATTTCTGTCAAGGATGCATTGATGCTTGCCCGAACATTTATGGGTTGTGTTCTCCATTATCATTCTTCACAGACAAACGGGCTTGGCCGAGATGTCAAAATTTGTCAAGGCTCTATATGTATAGCTCGTTTCTATAAATGCAGACATGCGGCCTGAAAATCAAAAAATATGTAGTGGTACTTTTTAACTTTTTGTCAGAACTTCAGCACCTTTTCGTGGCATCGATCGAGCGTTTTTCTTTGTTAAGAAGCCGATGTTCCTTCGGTCTCCGTTACTCATAGAGCTCTCGAGCAACTGACATCCACCTTCGACACACATAAATACAATATTTCATCAAATTTCGTAATTCAAATACTGTAACGATGTGCAATAAGTATTTCATTGCATCACATAATTCAAATACTACGACAACATGCTATAAGTATGATATTTCACCAAATTATACAATATGTTAAATTAAATTTATCCTTGTGTTCATAGCGGAGGTCTTACATATTGGAAAACGTTCTAGCAGGAATTTGCGCTTGTAGCCGTTCGACGTCAAATTTCTTCACAGTACTTCTTTGGTGTTCTGTCTTCCGGGACACTCACACCTTGGCAGCAATGTGGTAGTTATCTGAGCCAATACAAAATACTAGAACCGTGTCTTGCGTCACTTGCAAATGCAGCCAGTCTAGTTGACAGTTTTTTAGATCAAGTAAAGTCCCATTTACAGTGCTCCGAAATCCGATACGTTGTTCGAAAAAGAGAGCACATGAACTGTCAAAAATATTTCCGTAACATGTATTTCAATGTGTTTGTTTACAATAATCTAGCAATGCATGACAGCTAAATTTTTGTTGTTTTCATTTTGAGCTTGTTATTTGTGAGTGGTGTTTTGACGTATCATTGTAAACAGACGTCTGATGTCCGAATGCGACCCTCGTATCGGATCTCGGAGCATTGTAAATGGGGCTTAACTGCCAGGTTTCTTTGTGGATGTTAAAGTGTTGGAGACTTATTCTTATTATGATTACAGCTCACTCCGATGCCTGAAGTTCAAGATTTCTTGTCTGAGTCTGATCCTGATGACAAATCCACATCCAACTAGGTGCTGATTCTTTTTTTCACCATAAATATGTCATAGTTTTCTAATATTTTTGCATTTAATCTCACTTCTTGCATGGCTGTGATATACGCTTGTAACGATTCGAAAACTCCATGTGCGGATTATCTCTTTCTCTCTTGTAAATTGTCATAGTATGTGACGGTAGCTTTACCTATCGGTAATTGCTGCCGTGTCGCCTTTGCCTTTATACAGTGAAACAAAAAAAAATCTCCATCCACTGTTTAGGCATTTGACCGACTACCCTCATTTTACTAAATAAAATGCCGAGCCATTTTAGGAATTCTTCGATAAGTAAAGAATTGAAATACACTTTTAATTTTTTTTTCAAATTTCGTTGCCCCCAATTAGTAAGTTGAACTCCATCTTTTGCTTGTCGCCTGTTGAAGGACTATGGGTCCATAGTCTTAGTCCCGATCTACTTCTACCGCACGTTCTATCGTTTGACATCGTTTGAATATCCAAAATTAAGATGGTCTTAATCTGGGAAATATGGCGTGACTACGCACGTCCGCACGAGTGTATTATATTGGTCAAATCCTTTCGTTTTCCCTTCAAATCATCGTTGAACCGAGCAAATAAGTTTTCATAATATTCGACGATGATTGCAATTTTTTTTTTTGAAGGTAATCGATGTAAATTATGCCGTGTGCATCTAAGGAGAACTCTCGCCATGACCTTCATGGCCGACAGACCCAATTTGGTGCTCTTCGGTGGCGTTTCGCTCTGAAAAACTGTTTCGACATTTTTTATTATTATTAATTATTATTTTACTCTGATCAATAAATACCAGATGCACCATATATTGACATTTAGAAGACCCAAACATGCGCATTTTATACAAGTGAAAGTATGTGTTTACTGCACCCCATGCCTTGTTGCAGCACATTCTGATGCAAACCGAATTAGCAAATTAGTATAATTTTGTTAATTTTAAGTCAATTTACGTTTAGTTTAGTGAAAAATGAGAGGAATAGGAATTCAACACGAGAGCGATACACAATATTTGATAAGCTGTTCTAAAATTTAAGAACTAATTATAACAATAACATATAATAATAACATTTTCCTTTTATTGGAATTTCTCAGTCTGTTGTAGAAAGGAAGGATGAGGAAACGCTTCAGTGATAAAGTGTCTGCAGTACCAGCATCCATTACATCAACGCCGAGTACCTGCAGCCTGATGCGTGTAAAGGCTGGATATTCACAGTGGTAGCGCTCCGCGGTGCCGTCATCTTTCACAGCAAACATAGCAGGATGTTGTATAACTTATGCCCAGCACACTTAAGTGCTTAGCAAAAGCGTGGGTTAGCGACCCGACACGAAGCAGTTTGCTGTCTGTCCTACTGAGGGCCAAGAAACGTCGGGAAGAATTCGTTTCGCTTGCCGGCAACGTGAGGAGCCATGCAATCTGCAGTTATGTTCATATCAAACTATACTGTCAATATAAATCCTAACTGAGGACGTAGTACAGTCCTAACCAGGTTCGAGTCTTAAAAAACTCTCCTGTGAGTTTTAATCGGCGATTTTATTTCCCGTGATCTTATTATGACCTAAAACCAGGCAGTTGGCGCGCAAGGTCGTCAAAATTCCAGTACGTGTTATAAAAAAGACTACTGCCTTTTAAACGGAAGGTTGGTTTGAGAGTGCAGCCCATGATATGAATATTAAGTGGAGGAAAATTCATCAGTACGTCTAGAGCAGAGTAAGGTGTGCTGGAGAAAGCCCAATTGCAGTCGGGATAGACCGTTGACATTGGAGTCTAGTAGAAGCAGCAGTGACCTTTCTTGGTTACAAGCCTCATTACTTGTCGAAAGCTTCCTTACACTGCCAGAGGTCTGATAACACATTGAAGGTTATCGATGTAAATGTTTAGTCCAGAGAAGATTGTTGTGCAGGATGCTTCATTGGGGAAACGAATACTTTTACGCATTAGATGAGTCAGACCATGTAGCCTCCTTCTTCTCGTAAAGAGAACAATTTCAGTTTTGAAAGCATTGACTAAAAACTCATTTCTAGTGCACTAATCGCCGATCACATCTAGGTAGCACAGCTACGTCGTTTGCGTATGCTTGAGCATAAACGTTAGAACTAGTGAGAGCGCTAAGCAGTGAGTTAACTAAACTAAAAGAAGTGGAAACAGGACCTTCCCTTGCGGGCACCCCTGTTTTGACTCATCATTGAATATTGGTCGCAGTCAGCATTCGCATTTAGGGCCCCATTCACCAGCGTTGCACAAAAGTAGTGGTTCGTCTACGCTGTGTTGTCTGACGGAGTTGCACATGGAGTCAAAAACTGCATCATAGACAAGCTCGCTATGCTCTTCGTCATGAAAGATGTCAGACTGGTAGGTCTTAAGCTCTTGACGAGCGTGTATCCATTTTTTCTGATTGTCTGTATAAGGACTATGGTGAGTTGAGTTCATAAACGTCAGCATTTCTACCTTAGTACAATTGCGTTCAAAAACGTCATTCAGTGCAAGACAATGTAACATTCAGCTAAATTTTAGATTTTCTTTTTTCAAAAGAAAAATGTTACTTAATTGTATTACATATTTCAATAGTTCTTACATCTTTTTACATCAAAAAACACAAAACTACTACTCACTAAAATCTTCTAAGTTTTCCTGCGGCCACAATTCAAGTGCCCAATTAATCTGTATTATTGAATGCAACTAATGTAGTTCTTTGTTAATATGTTAATATACTTTTACAGTTTTTCGGTATATATGCGCCGGCACTGTTTTCGTCTCAATGTAGGTTCCATCATCAGGTATTCTGAGCGATTCCAGGCAGGCTGAATTGCTCCATGGCAATGATGGTGGATGGCAAACCTTCCAAATATTGTCATCAATGGCAATTTCTCTCCCATTTTACTCAAAAAACGTCATCCACTTTACTTGCAAATTGCTCTCATTCTAGCAAATTCAGGCATGATATAAAGATGTACAACATGTTGGTAATTCACTTACAGTGTGTCCGTACGTAAGTTAAGGGTTTGCAAAAGTATTACTAGAGTTTGCCATCTACGAATTGCTCCTTTGGAGGATTTTGACTTGCTAGTTTTGGTTTTAAGAGGCACTCTTCGAAATCGGAATTAAATTCTTAGTCTTAAATTCCAGTCTATTTCCAAATAAATTTCACATGAGTTGTTTTCTGTTTCCTTATGTAGTCGCTACAAATAAAGGTTGCTCCATTGATAGCTGGACATATCTGCTCAAAATACTTAATGAGTGCACCATTCAGGTCCTTAACAGATCCCTCAACCTTCTCCAAAATAAAAACAATTTAATTTAGAAGGACCATTAACAGTCGGCCTTTTTTCCTTAAAGTATGTCTAATTCGTTGTCCACGGAACTCACCTCTCGATCATGGTCATGGTCATAATTTTGCAAAAAAAATATTGACCCAAAGCTGTAGCAGTATGAACACTGAGATTCCCAAAAAAAAATAAATTTATAATGTGACTTAACCTTGTTTCTCTATACTTTCTTTTAAAACAAAAGAAACACATTGCAATTTACAATATATTAAATTATTTTCTTAAATTTTATTTACCGAACATAAGCGAATCAGTAAGAATTATAAAAATTACAATCAACTTACATTCCTACTAAACAGCAAACGATTATAAGAAATCAAAAAAGTTATAAAAAAGGGAAAATAAATCGTTTTTTCTATTTACACTTAAATTAGAAAAAAAAGAAATAATTTGTCTCAAATTAGATTTGTTAAGGTTCTGTTGTTTTACGAATTTATATTCGAATGTGTGTTTTATTGTAAAGATACAAAGTAAAGCTTGTTTTAAAATTAAAAAATAATAATACTATATACAGGGTGGTTTGCCTAAAAACAAAATAAATACGTAGAAATCTTGAAAATAAAACATATTTTTTAACTTTTTAACTTTTCAATTACATCAAGAGTTTACAAATATATGTATTGTATGTATATGCGTATATTATATTCAAATAATTTTCGTTAGTATAGCGTGTTATGTGTAAAGTTAAGGCCATTCTGTTTTTTTTTTGTTTAATATTACTATTCAATCGAAAGAATCTATCTGTCGATTTTGTTTATACGTGTGTATAAATGTAAACGATACAAAATTTAAAATCAAAAACACTTGAAAGGCACTTGCTATAATAAATAAAAAAGAAAAATAATAATAAGCACAGGCGAAGATTACAATCAATGCAAAAGCCGCGAATAAACACACACAGGAACAAGTTACTTGGTCTTGTTTCTTAATTATTTTTTTTTTCTTTTTGCTTAGCAACTAATTTATATTTATGGATGACAAAAACTATATTTGGATGCCTGTGTACATTCCATCCATTAGAAATATGTGTACACCTTAAAGTATCTATAAATCCTATTGCATGTTATAATCGGTAACTATCACGAGTAGTAGAGGTCTTTCGTTTACATCATTTGTGTCATTGGCATTGCCGGCGATGTCGACAGTTTGAAGAGAATCCTCCTCAGAGGGTGCAATTAATTCAAAAGTTGATGTTGTAGCCGCTTCTGAGGAGTCTAGGGATGATGAATTACCACAGCTTCCACCAACACCACCTGTTCCTGTTCCTTCTCCTCCTCCTCCACCGTCTCCAACGTCACCACCGCCACCGTCGATAATGTCAGCGAAATCCTCCTGTTATTTGCCTTGCATAATATTAGCACCATTGTATAGGGAGATGTTGCAACCAGCTTGAAAGTGATCAATCACTTGTTGTTTCAATTGGAACACATGCTCTTTGAGGTTTTTCACTACTAATGCTAGATCGGCATTTTCTCCTTTCAATTGTTTCACTTTGTCTTCGAGTTTTGAGATTCTTTCTAGTTTACGTTTGCGACATTTCGAGGCAGCAACACGATTCCGTTGTCGTTTGCGTTCCAATTTGATTTTCTCTTGATTCTCTAGGTCAATTGGTGTTAGTTGTTGGGGTGATGCTGGCGGATTTTGTGGTTCATCTTTTATGGCTACCGGAAATTCATCTACAATGAATAAAATTTTTAGATTAATTAATACTGACTTTGGAGAAACGAAAAGTTGAAGACTTACCCAAGTTGGTGTATGTAAAAGAGCCACCGCTCATGCCATTTGAATGAGCATTGCTGTTATCATTGTTCTGTAGATTTTGGAGAGCTTCAACGAAACCTTTGGCAAAAACTTCTTGTTCTGATGTTATCTAAAAAAATTAAATAAAAAGAATTGTTTAAAAGAAAAACAGACAAGCAAATTGGTGTTGTTAATAGCTACTGGTTTTCGCAACGCAGATTAAATGAAGGAGAACGATAGGCGCTGGGAAACTTTGGCGTCGAAAAAAGCCGGTGTATTTTGATGTTGGCTCTAGTACATGGTCTGTCTGTCTCGAGCCGTCCTTAAGATTGGTCCAGCGATAGACAGAAAAAAAAAAAATTAAAAACAAATATGCATATACATATACAAAGATCTATTTTCGTAACCTATACGAGTGGTTCTAAGGCAATGCAGTCTATTCAAGTAGGAAGTAAAGTATCTTAGGTATATAAAACCCATTATAAGCGACTTATATATTTCCTTTTTCTTTGAGAATGATTGATTTTTCCATTTCCACATTTCCACTGTACTATCCAATGAGAAGAACAAGTTTTTTTTATTTCATAGATTAGTCTTACGCCTTAGAATGGCAAGCAATGATCTTCTTTTACTAGACTATGCCCCCCTTTAATTAAGTTTGACTATTCCCAAACGAATGTGCCCTCGTCCATTTTCCCTTCTCAATTTGATTATGAATAATAAGCCTAGCTACTGCTTTGGGTATTTCGTTAGATTAAAATATTGTGCACATTATTAGGCGAACAAATATTCATCTCCACGTAGGAAGAATAACGGGGAGCTCTGTCAGTTTTTGGGCTAGTAAAATTTAATCTCATTGCCTTGGTAGGACCGTGAATCGTGAATTAATCATCATTAATGGACAAATTATTAGCTGTTTGAATTGGGGTTACCCAGGAAGTTCTTTAGATCGATAAATGGAGATTGTTCCCTATTTAAAACCTGGGCGCTGATTGTTTATGTTTACATGAAGCCACTGTCTTGATCTCTACCCACCCTCTTAGGCCATCGCTCACTTACGCAATCTATGAACGTCTTTTCAATACTGATGGCAACAAAAGAGTTTCACATTTGCAATCACTGACTCTCGATTCACTTGACCAGCAACATTACGTCCAGTCTTGTGAATTGGGGGGCTTTTACTACATACTACATAGTAGCCACGCCGGAGGCCATATTCTGAAACCGAAGTAGTCACGAGCTCCTGGAGCTTCGCTTCAGTCACACTTGTTGAGTTCTTCCTCGGAGAGATCAGAAACAATCAACAGCTTGGACCGTCACACATCGAATAATACTCGGCTGTACTACTGTGGTAAATATTTTTAAAATCTGTAGAAAATACTGTCGAAAAATAGTAAGGAAATAAGAGATCATGTCTTTCTAAACACCTCGTAGCGTGATCGATGAGCGGCCAATATTAGCCACCTTAATATTATGTAGTTAGGAACGACGTCTTGTCTCTATACCGAATAAAGAAAAAAGAAGCACACGCAAATAGGTGTGTTAGAAGAATCGCCTACAGATTCGTCAAAGAATTAACAAGTTATCTCAGATTGAGACAAAATTCAGGGAAAGACGGACATATGAGGACAAACTAAGGGAGTAAAAGGAGGATTGGTTTAACTGTGGGACAAATTCAATTGAACCAAATAAGATGAGATAGGTTCACAGATTAGAGAATTCAAGATCAATAAAGCGATTTGATCTGAGGGCTTTCCCATGGATCTCTTAAAAGTAAGGTCAACAACACTTTCAAATATTTTTATGAATAATGCAAAACGGAATAAACGTCAAGTTGCATAAGAAAGGAAATGTTATGAAGTATAAGATCTGCATTTGCTAAAGCCATAACAAAAATAATTCTCAAGCGAATAAAAAGTCGCTTTGAAGATTTCCATGTTCTGATTGCTCCTGTGTCCGTCCTGCTGATGATCGATCGGCATTTTACCTGCTATTCATTGATATTGAATGGGGTTCGATAGAATAGAGAAATTAATTGGTTTTCCTTGCGCAGGAAGTTAATACAACGCCATTAAGCAGTGGGAGCAGCAGGTTATTGCAATCCTATCACATTATTCAGACAGAAAGTAGGCAAGAGGACGGCCAGTAGAAATAGCAGCTGACAAATGTCACGCTGTAATATTTTTCAAACAACGCAACGGACAGATATGAAAAATATCTGATGAATTCATTCCATTTAGTGGGTTTAAATGACAAAGTAGATCCTGATTACAACAATGTTTTAAAAAATAAACCGAAAGACTGGGATGAGGCAAATACCGCTCAACGTTTTGCCTTGTAAGTTTTGCGTTAATAGGTTACCAAGCAAAGCAAAATATTTAATCGTAGCAACTCTTTCAAACGAATTCCCATAAGGGCGTATATGGTAGTGGGTACGTTCTTCATATTCTATATCTTTGTTTACAACTCGGCCAGCACCAAAAGCAGAAATTTAATCTAAATCTAATCTGCTCTTCTGACGTCATAAACGTTGCAGTATGTTTCTGTCAATGTAAAAGTCTCTCATTCAAGTGGAATTCGCAAAAGGTCGTAGATCTCCTTTCACATCAGGACCTCATTTCTGGTGATCAGCAACTAATGAAAATAGCTTTAATAACTATAACGTTGACAGGTTCCCGCGATCTTTTTGAAATCACTGGCGGTTAAGCAACAACGCATTGCTTTCTTCCGTTTTGCCAGAAAGGCAAAAGGCGACTGGATGAAAATGTCATTATTTATTCAGAGGAAAGTTGTCAGTGATCTTCGGTTTACAAAGTGGCGTGCCGATAAATAATAAGGAGAAAGCTTTCCTTAAATGGAAGACATATGCTTAAATACGAGTACATAATGCAGAACCATCAAAGATAAGCCACAGCAGTAAGGAAAAGGTTGGATAGAGTTGGAGCACTGTGAACGGTGATATTGATATTGAAGGAACCCTAGAGTGACACGTGTAAATAGAACACCCATCAAGTAAAACAAAAGCATATCGAAAATGCTGTCAGAAGAATGGGTTCAACAACGCCCCAAACATATTAAATCTGGGTGGACATGCCAAAATTGTTCATAATCTTCTTTGAGTAGCTTACAATCTAGACAACTTGTCCTTAAAGTACCGAGGTCGATCCTCACCAACAGAAAGTTTCAAAAATTGCTGCGCTCTCATGTTTCAAAAACGATTTTATATAATTTTTTTTTTTTTAAAGAAAACAACTCACAATTACCTTTGATGGGAATGTTAGTGCGGGGGGTATATCTGGTAAATTGTTTAACATTTTCTCCAAGTCCGGCGTAGCCAATGATTCAATTAGCAACGGCGTCTGTACGACATCATTCAGGCGCTGCTTTTTCGCTGGATTTGTCTTAGAGGTGTTTAAATCCAGTGTGATTGGCCGTTTGGTGGCATTTCCTGGGACAGGAAAATTCGGCTGTTGAAGTTTATCATCTAAGTATGAAGATTCCAAGTTGCTATTACCTGCTAAGCTGTTATTTCCAGCTTGTGTGTCGTTATTATTATTACTTCGGTTCATTGTGTTGGCTGTTGTTACAACAACGGCTGATTTTGCGGGCGTTTTCATTTCGTTTTTATTTAACCCTCACTAATGTTTATACCAAAAGAATTGAAATAAAAAAAAATAAAAACTTCACTTCTTACTGTACAAATTTAGTTTACGTATGTCACGTTTTTATAGTTGTGTTGTATTGTTTTTTTTTGTTTTGCTGTCACTTTTCCTCGCTCCAATTGGAGAATATTTCCTGCCTCCTTGTCGTAAAAATTTCGCGTAAAACTTAATTGCGTCTTAAATTAATTTTTTTATATCTATTGTATATCACACTACCCATAGGGAGGTACAACAATCAAAAAAAAAGTATACAAGTAATGAAATAAAAATCTCGCCCGTAAAATATGGTACCACTGAAATGTGGGAGAACCTTGAACTCTCCGCTAATTATCACAATCACTTTTTGATCTTTATTGTTTCCTGCTTGTTTTGTCACCGAAAAATATTGGAGATGTCTAAAATACCTGTACTTGTAAAAATAAATTTATTTTCAACGATGTTTTTAGATTATTTTGCTCGGAACACAAAGTTATTTGTGAACCACGAGAGAGAGAGAGCACAGCGCGTCGAAATGACACCTTACAACGACGAATGTTTACGAACGAATGACAAGAGCTGGCTACCGACTGTAGAAGAAAAATTGTGAGTCACTTGCTGCTAAAAATAGGAATCACGTCATCGGGCGAAGGTTGTATTGGTGGGAAATCACGAGATATCAGTCGCAACGCAATGTGATTGGTGAAAATTGTTAGATGCTCTCTCGCTCTTTTGTGTTGTGCTTACCGTTTTAGCATTTGTATTTGAAGTTTTAGTGTTTGGTTTTGTCGTTTGCCTTGGCTGGCGCTTGGCGCTCTTTGCGATTGTGACAGGACAGCACACCGACAGCAGCAACGACAGTCTGGTAAAACGAAACAGGGTTGGGTTGATTTAGCTGACACTGGCCGTAGTATGTGGGGTGGTAGCGCTCGATATAATGTGCGGTTCGTATTGTCTACTGTAAAATGCGTCGACGAAAGCACGAGGGGGGTAAAGTTTAACGAGAATTTCGTTGTTTTTGTGGGGTTTTCCGTCAGACGTCAACAGAAAAAAAGAGTAATACTTTCAGTTGCTACGATTTTAGAAGAAAAGTCAAAGGGGTATCGCGCTCTAATCGGAAAGCGATTTGACTGTTAAATTGTTGACTGCTGTCGCAGCTGAAACAAAGAACATGTCAACCGACCACTTGTGCGATTTTGCTTTTTTTTTATTTTAATTTTTTTTTTACTAAGAATCGAGCGCATGAAATTGCTTGTGTGTACATATGTATGTATGGATATTGTACGCATGCATCAATGTTTGTAAGCAAGTTGTCGGTATAGTTTGTAGGGCATATCTCGAAATAACTACACACGGTCATAAACTTTTGTTGACAATGTGCTGCAGCACTGCCAGATAGATGTAAACAAATGAAATTGTTCTGTCAGACGGGATGTCTCCGAAGTAGGTAATGACCCGAAATTTATGAAACGGGGCCATTTTTGATGTACGTTATTCATAATGGCGTCGCACTCGCGATTCAAATGTTAACCACTAGTTTGTTTACACAACACAAACGTCTGGAAGACAACAACCTATATAGGTAGACATTTTTAGAGCAAATAAACGTTTCGGAAATATTAAAAAGAAGTCGAAACTTTTGCGTTAGATGAATGACATGATTTAGCCATTGCAGGCCGCTTAATGCATGCAAAGTTGGAAGAGGCGTCCATTACTAGACGAAGGCTTAGGTACTAACCATGAAATCCCACTTATTCATTTATTGACTATGCGGGTTAACGTGCCTTGATCCACTATAGTTGACTATAAATTCGGTTAAGATACTCGTAGTAGCACAGAAACCGCAGAGTATACATACAGTCACGTGTACGTAATTAGAAACGCCAAAAAATGTATTCTTATTTTCCTAATAACACAAATGTTTTCACTTTAAGGAACTGCAATATCTTCATGAAATTTTAAGATTAGTTTCCTCTTTTACTGTAAAATATAGGACACTAATTGAAAAACTCAGGGAATTGACATAAAGTACCGTCATCTTAGCCATTGTATGTCACATGAGAAAAAAAAATTTCTAATCCTCTATTCTACAGTAAAAGAGGAAAATAATCTTAAAATTTCATGAAGATACTGCAGTTCCTTAAAGTAAAAAGATATGTGTTATTAGGAAAATAAGAATACATTTTTTTGCGTTTCTAATTACGTGCACGTGACTGTACATATAATACATACACAGATGCATATGTACAAACTTCTTTTGCTAAATTGTGCATGCCAATGCAACTAAGAACTCGGCCTGCATAAGCACAACTGGGAGACTTTAGTGCAAATTTTCGGTTAATAGAATAACGATGCAGACGTTACAGCGTGGATGCTCTCTAAATGAATCCAATGACCCAACCCAACCCACCCCAACACAACCCCTCCATCAGCGGTTGAGCCAGAGGCTAACTTATTTCAGCCATTTCCAAATATTTTTGACCAAGGGCGTTTGTGAATGTTTCGGTGTCTAACCAAGATGTACAATGGAAGTTCAAAGTGCACATACGAGTACCAGTCAAATATGAGTGGCTATTTGCTCATCATTACAATGATCATACTAAACGGGATCAGTTCTACAATTCCACATGGCAATTCCACATTTGTTTAGTTATTTAGCCAATTTTCGCAAACCACTTATAAAAACTTGATCAACTACTTCTCCTAATTGAGCAGTCCACAAACATCATTGATTTCGATGGGCATTACTTCAGCATCAGTGAAGAAAATGATTGAACACCTTAATCACTTTGGTGGTCCTCATAGTCCGCCTGCCATCATTTTAAAAAGACGGAAAAATACATACTTAATCCCTATGCCAAGGAAAGGCCGAAAAGGCGAAGTCCCAAATTATAATTCAAACTTACGCGAACTTACCTCAATTTACCTCCATGTTATATGACTTAGTGTTGTTCTATTGCTTCCATCCTTTCGAAACACCAACACGGTTTCTTAAAGGGTAGATCAACAACCATTAACCTTATATAATAAAATTCGTATCAAGTACTCTGTGCCCTCTAGAAAATGGCAAGAAGTTGATGTAATTACTACAAATGTCAGCAAAGCTTTCTACAAAATTTCGCATAAAGTTAGCCTCCTCAGACTAAAGGCTTTCAATCTGATTTCGTTATGTGGATTACTTCCTGCTTAAAATAAAGACACTACACTGCTACTTTAAGGGTCAAAGTATCTAAACCAATAAGCTTCCTTTTGGTGTACCGCAAGGAAGACATCATCCAGACAAATGACGATGTTAGCTGTATCATTGTTAATTCGTTTATAGCAGTATATGCAGATGGTATCAAAATGTATCGTCAAAAAATGTCAAATTTTAACAATCCTTTAGCACGGACCTACTTTATTCAAAATGTACCATGTCGACAGAGATGCGCGATTTAGGTGTTATAGATATGTGACAACAAGGTAAACTTCTGCACCCATAAAGATAATATCATAAACAAAGCCAACTCCGCTCTTAGTTTCGTCAAGCGCTGGTCTGAGGACTTTCCTAATCCATATGCTATTATATACCTTTATATAACATTTCTTCAACCCCGTCTTGAATATGTAGTCAAATCTGGCCACCCACTCAACTCAACTTAACTAACATGCGTTAGTCCACGTAATTTTAGATCTGTTTCTCTTTTCTATATTTGTCTTCACCGAACGAATTATGGATTCGAATGCTGTGCCAACTCAACTCTGTTCAACGTGTCTTTGACTATCACCTAAGCAAATGCCCCCTCAATATTGGCCTTTACTCTTCCTATGCCACTTGTTCACTACTCCCCATAGCACTTTGCAAAATTGTTAGTTTTTTAGTTTAGTATTTGAGTTATTCAATCCAGAACATCCTTCTCCCCCAGACCCTCACAAACACGACCCATTGCATCCGTCCAAAATTGAATTAGCCAAATAACTTACAGAAATCAATGTTGAACGTCGATTCGTAATGTTTCGCCTGAGAAATCAAGTTAAAGTTTTCTTTTTTCTTATGTTGATTAAAATATTGCACCAATAATCTCTAAAAATTTCCTTTGTTTAAATCAACTTTCGACTTCACGCTCACGTCTCACCTCATCTTGTAGTCGCATCATTTCATCACTCCAGGTACCATGAATTAAAATTAAAGAGAAGAAACGAAATGTTTAGTTTCTTGTGCTTACAAGAAAAAGAGAAGTTTCTCCTCAGTTCCTTTGTTCTCTGCTGTTTCTGAATACTGTGCACACTATGATCACACTATAATCTGTGGCGATTTTAACGCTAACTTTAATAAGCAGACTCAGTTTGTTTTCAAATGGAAGATTTAGTTTCGTCTGTAGGAATGAAAATTATCAACGCTACCCGTTTCACTGAAAATAGGTTACCCAGACTCCCCGATCTTTTTATTGTCGCTAATCCATCTCTTGTCCTGCAGTTTGATTAACTATCTTTTGATATTTCTGATCTACTTTTCTTACTTATGATGTGAATTTGGTGAAAAATTTTGTGCCTGATACATTTACCTATAAAGATTTTAGCTCAATTGACCTAATTGACCTCCAGACTGCTACCTTTTCTGCCCCTTGGGAGCAATGCCGTCTAAGCGCTGATCCAAATGAAAAAGTCTCTGTACTGCAAACAATTCTGACTCAATTGTTTGATCAGTGTGTAACAATGAAAACGGTCAGAATTATAAATAAAATGGGTCCATGGTATACTCCTGAAGTAGGTCGCTCTATAAAAACCCGAAACAAGTTGTATAGAAAATGGATCTACTACTGCCTGGTCTGAGTACAAGGCGGCACGTAACAACTCGATTTCTATAGAGAGAATTTGTAAAAAAAAAACTATTACGCTTCCAAATTGAACACTTCCCTCGCGGCTAAGAAACTTTGGAGCAATATTCGTGAAATCGGTGCCTCTAAAGCTACCAATGACTCCAAATGCTCTCTTGATCCCGATGATTTAAACGATTTCTTTCTTGGCCCCTTCGCCATTCATTGCAACTTTAACTTTAGCCAAAAAGAAAACTTTACTGTTCCAAGGTTGGACGATTTTGTAGTAGCAACTGAAGACGAAATTTTTCAATGCGTGGCAGCAGTCAATTCTGACTCTAAGGGTGAGAATGGAATACTTATGCGCTTCATTAAACTTGTATTACCACAAATTGTCTCCCATCTCACGCATACTACCTCAACCTTTCCACAATGCTGGAAAGTTGCAAGAGTCTTGCCAATAGCTAAGAAAATTAACTCATTATCCCCTGCCGATTTCAGACCTGTTAGTATCCTACCGTGCTTATCAAAGGTCTTCGAGAAGATAATATCAGTGCAGATAACAAAGCATTTATCACTACACAAACTACTGAACCACCGGCAATCCGGTTTTAGAGCTAACCACAGCTGTTCCACAGCGATGGTGAATTTACTGGAGGAGATAAGGCAGGATTTCGACAAGGGGTTTGTTTCGCTCCTCTGCCTGCTAGACTTCTCAAAGGCCTTTGATAAAGTTAATCATTCAATCCAATGTTGGAAACTGAGAAATAATTTTGGGTTTAGCTCAAGGGCGCGTAAGCTAGTTTGTATTTTTCTTTCTGGTAGTTGCGGTGAACATTGCTCATCTCTTAAAGAAATGGTGCAAGGCGTTCCTCAGGGTTCAATTTTTGGCCCTATATTATTTAGCATATTTATAAATTATTTCATACGCTGAAGTTGTTTACAGTAATCTTGACCCATTATCACGACATGACCATGTGTCAGTGCATGCTAGGGATTTACTCGGTTGTATCTTACAAGAACACATCAATGCCAGGAACTGCATATTCTTACATAAAATCATTCATAAGAAGTGCCCGTCTTACCTGTACAACAGGCTTACTTTCACTCGGTCGTCAAGAACCATTAGCCTTATTCCATTACGTTGCAATTACCTTAACTCCTCTCGTTTATTTTTCATCTACACTGTTAGACT
Organism: Volucella bombylans; assembly: GCA_949129095.1. Taxonomy (NCBI): domain Eukaryota; kingdom Metazoa; phylum Arthropoda; class Insecta; order Diptera; family Syrphidae; genus Volucella; species Volucella bombylans. The sequence goes on from OX422141.1 coordinate 175,608,912, forward strand.
TTGGAATTAATTACCTATGCATATCAAAGCAATATCTAGTAGCTCGAATTTTAAAAGTGCAATCTTTCGACATTTTTCCTCCTCAACTCGTCCACAATAGTCCTGCCCACTTGCTCTGCTTCTACAAACCTTTTACTATTCTTCACTCTTACTCCTTATCCATAGGTTAAGCTTATTTTTTGTTAGTTTAGTTTAAATATGTTCATACAACAAAAACCTATAATGCTAATGTATTGCACTCAGTACTAAAAAAGATGTTCCATCTTAATGTACAAATCATTATAATGAAATAATAAATGAAATGAAACCCAAGAACGTCATTCTGATTAACTCATCAACAAAAAACCTCTATACACCGTCACTGTCAAGTAAGCAATCTCTAATCAAAATATATGTGATATGTTAAGTCAGCCAAGGTTGCGCACTCTCCTTCGCCTCCGTCCCCGCACCCGCCGCACCATTTGCATCACGCACATTCAAATCCCCAGTGTTCCTTGTCGAACGAAAATGATTCCGGTTGCGAAAGGAAAGAGTACAACTGTAAGTCATGTCGAAGGCCTGACAACAACAAAATGGTCCAGTGTGATCCCTGCGATGGATGGCACCATTTTAACTATGTGACATATGATATTTAGGATAAGAATTGGTGTTATCCGAAATGCACCTCAAAACAAAGTGCTGATAGTCAACAACAAAATAACGAACTGCTAGCATTAAACTCGCATGCTCAACTAGTGCCAACATCGAACACCGTAGAGATGGCTTTTGTTCGAAATTCGACAAAGCCTCACACGTCTAGAGCAGAGAGAGCTTCCAATCCTAGAACAATAAATTCGAAAAGGTCTATCAAATTGGGTATGAGAAGACATGATGGGGAAAGGCGCCTTAAGGAAGAAAGGTGTAGAATAATTTTTGGAAAAGTAAAAAAAGAGATAAAGAGTATCTGGACGCAAAATATGGCCTTTTAGAACAACATACATCAGATAGCGACACCGATATCGAATTAACGATATCACGAGCTGTAGTAAACACAACTAAATGCTCATTCCGCCGTTCAGCACGACAATAACTGAAACGTCTCGATTTAGATTGACGCAGCCAGTCAAACTAGTTTCGAACCTTAATGAAACTTGGAGTTACCTCAGTATCCATTATACTCGTATGTATAATAAAAACAAGTAGAGAACGCTTATGCAACACTCTACGACAATTTCCAGGCCACCCTTCACTTTTCCACGAACAGCAAAGCAATGGACAAGCAGACCCACTCTTTCCTGGTAATTCAAATAATGTAAATATTATACCAAATCTAAGTAGCATGCAAATTGAGATGAGGCGTATAGCTTCCAAGGAATTACCGAGCTTTTCTGGTTACGCTGAACAGTGGCACCTTTTTATGCCATCTTAAGAAAATTCCACGCGCTCATGCGGATTCTCTTATGGCGAAAATTTCTAGATGCTGTAAGATCGAATCTTATGTGCCCAGTCACAGGTGCCGATTATTATTTCCACCTTACGCTTGATGTTCGGTCGTCCAGAACTAGCTGATGACAGCTTAACCCTTTATATGACCGCTATGCATATCTGCAACATGCAACGGTTTGAATCCATTTATTTCATAATGTATACTCGTATCAAGAAAGTGGCAATTGTTTGTTTGATGTAAAGCTGCAACATACATTGTTAAGTTTTTTTTTTGGTTTGATCACATTATCCCATGAGCTTTGCAAAACATATGTTCACTTCTCCCGCCAATTTTGTGAAGTGTGCAAATGGTCTCCATTACAAATTTTGTATTGCAAATTTTTATTATAAAGAAAGCTATTTGTTTAAGATAAACTACACAATACAAAAGGTAAGTATAAGAATAATTGAGTTGTGCAGCCTTTATTTTGCTGTACGAGTGTCGAGTATATACGAGTAGTACGCGTATATGCAATATACATGCGTTTGTGTTTATTGTTATGTTCTATGTTATATGTTTTGTGTTGTTATGTGTTTATCGGGATTGTTTTGGGTTTGTCGTCTGTTTATATTATGTCTTATGTTCTTCTATGGGGACCACAAAATATTTTTTGTCACTGGTACTTCTTACTTAGGAAAAATGTCAGCAAAGGGGCTAACGGCATCGAAAATCGCAAACTTTTTCAACAGTGTGGATAGTGACGTTGAACTGGACTTTTCTGCTCATCACGAAAGCGTTTTTTTATCCATACAAAGAATAAGAAGATCTTGATACCACAGATCATGAAGACATCGATGATCGATCTGAACGACTGAGTGACTTGGACATTTCAAACACAAATGTCAAGGATGTTCGGACTCCTGCCACAGATGTAACCATGGCTTTAAATAGAACTCCTCTTTCGACTTGAAAAGAAACCTGCAATGGAGACAACGCAGTTTGATTATGAATGAGAAACAATTCAAGCTGCTCGCGAGTACTTCCTTGCCTTTGGAACTAATGGAGCTTTCGCAACCTATACAATTTTTTTTTTATATTTTTCCAAAACATATTTTTAAGAATATTTCGTATGAAACCAACCTTTACATTCATCAAAAAGACGCAAACGCAAATTTCAATTTCAGTTCATTGGATATTCGACAGTTTGTTGGAATTGCATTACATATGTCCATTTCGCGTCTTCCAGGGGTCACACAATACTGGTCCACAAATATTGGAATAACAGCCGTTCAAAACATTATGTCGCCAAAAAGATACGAAACAATCAGACGTCATATTCATTTTTATAACAATGATAATAATCTGCCTTTGTCTGATTCCCGCCACGATCGGCTTTTCAAAATAAAACCACTTCATTTATTCAGGAATTGAACAATAATTTTGCAAGAGTGCCTATGGAACGTTTCTGTGTGTCGACGAACAGATTTGTTCAACAAAAGCTAAAAATCAGGTGAAACGGTACAATTCTAACAAGTCTCATAAATGGGGATATAAGATATATGGTTATTCTAAGCGGTAGTTCGGGTTATTGCCCCTAGTGTCGCAGGAATTTCCCTTAAATCTTCGCCTTGAGCAATGCTCCTTGCCTGTATTGAGTCTAAATATGTTGCTTTGATTAAATGGAACCTATTTAGGCGAACAATTCTTTTCTCAGTTTCAATAAGACATGATCTATGCTGAACTTTTTTAAGGTCTTTGCCATGCCTCTTCAAATCTATAATCCACACGAATTCCGCCGGTTCCAATTCACATAATTCTCTCACTAGGTTTCGGATAATTTAGTGTCCGTTTCAGATTTACATCAGGTAAAATGTCACGAAGCTTCCTTCCAAAACTAAGCTCCGCTGGGCTAAAACCGTTCGCTATAGATGTATTTCGATACGTTAACAATGCCTGTTCCACATTTTCTTTGTTTCTCTTTAAAATGTTTTTCGCTATTTTCACCACAGCATCAGCCACTCCATTAGATTGGTGATATTGCAGACTACTTGTGACTACCGAGAAGGACCATTCCTTAGAAAGCCGCCGAAACTCAGAAAAATCCAAATTTTGAAATTGTGTGCCACTATCGGGATAAACGCTTTGCGGTATTCCGTAGCGACTAAACGTTAATTTGCATACTTTTATGATATTCTTCATCCTCATGCGAGTTAGTTCTTCAATTTCGAAAGATCTCGAATAACAATCCATAAGTACAATGTACCATTTCTTACGCAGTTTAAACAGGTCCATTGCTACCTTTTGCCATGGAAATTTTAGTCTGGAAAAACAGAAGGCAGTAGTGACTCATGATTATTAATTTTGTGCTGAGTACAGACTGGACAGCTATTGATCTTCTCGGCAATATCTTAAGAAATGCCCGGCTACCGCATAGTTCTTTGAGCCCGGATTCTTGTTTTGGTGATGCATAAATGTCCTTCATGAAGTTTTGAGAGCATTAACCCCTTTAATTGATTTGGGATGATTATCCTATTGTTCCGCAATATAATGTGGTGGTGCTGCAATATACGTAAGAAGCGGCTTAAATAGTCACCTCAAATGTAAGTCTGACCTCGGAAGTGAGATTGACTATGTTTTCGTTGAACTGAAGTCTCCTTCGGGTGCCCTTTTAATTGGGTCTATTTACAGACCAAATAAATATACCGATCCCTCTCCTATTTTTGGTCTTTTGGAATCTATCTCGATAGCTTATCCAAAAATTATCATTGCTGGTGACCTAAATAGCAACCTTTTTGCTGAGCATATTGTGGTTGAGGGCATGAGATCCTTTAACTTATTCCCGGCTAACACTACTCATGCTACTCACTTCACTGAAGAAGGTAGTACCCTCCTTGATGTTTTCTTTGTCACTGATGTAAGCGACATTCTCCTTTACGACCAGCTGTCAGCAACGGTTTTTCAAAACATGACCTACTGTACTTAACTTTTAATTTTAACTTTACGTCCTCAGATCTAGTATATGAATACCGCGACTTCAGAAACATTAACTTAAATCAGCTGGAGGTAGATGCCGCACTCATTGAGTGGAATCGAATATTTTACATGCCTTCTTCTAGTGACCAAGTGGACTATCTCTGCAATAATGTTCGTCAATTATTTTATAACCACGTTCCCCTGAAAATAAAACAAATAAGGCATGGGCAAAATGCTTGGTTTACTGGTGAAATTAGGGACCTAATCAAGCAACGTAATCGATGGTATGATGCATGGAAGCGTTACAGGTTAGACATCCATCTCCGTGTAGTGGGAAAAATTAAAGCGGCAAAAAAAGAGCTCTACAAAAACAAACTAAATACACAGATTAGAGGAAAACAGCTTTGGAATAATCTCCGTGCAATTGGTATTGGCAAAAACAAAGAAGACGGCGATGTTAATTTTAACGTAAACGAGCTTAACAAAAGTTTTGTTAATCTTCCCCTCCCATCCTTAAATGTTGAACGTCCTACATCGTCAACTTCACATGAAGTAGGTAGCTTAGAGTTCGCCTGCATCGATGATGTCGAATTAGTTTCATGTCTGTTATCAGTCAAATCTAATGTCGTTGGTTTTGACGACATCCATCCCAAATTTATAAAAATCATCCTGACAGTTATTCTTCCCTACTTAGTTTATTCCTTTAATTCTATTTTAACGACCGGTTGCTATCCCACACAATGGAAAATGTCAAAAATTATCCCTATCCAAAAAAGCCTAACAGTAACGACTTTCGTCTCATTTCAATTCTACCCTATTTGTCAAAAGTATTCGAGCGAGTACTACAAAGACAAATGAGCTCTCACATCCAAAAGTATAACTTGCTCTCTCCTTTACAGTCCGGTTTTAGGAAACACCATAGCTGTATCACTGCAACCATTAAAATTGTGAATGATATTAGAGAGAAGTTAGATTTTAATGAAGCGACGTTTTTGGTGCTCCTCGATTTTTCTAAGGCGTTCGACACCGTTGATCATGCACAACTATGCCATAAATTGAAAACTTTTTTCCGCTTCTCTAGTTCATCTGTATCACTCATCTCTTCGTACCTGAAACTGAGAAAACAGGCTGTCGTAGTCGGACCTCAGATATCTGACTTTATTCTAAATAATAAAGGTGTCCCACGGGGCTCTATTCTTGGACCGCTTCTATTTTCCCTATATATAAATGAGCTTCCTTCTATTGTTTCTTCTTCCATCCATATGTATGCCGATGATGTTCAACTCTACCGTAGTTGCCAACTAGGTATGATCGAAGACTGTTCGAGCGCAATTAATTCTGATTTAGAAAATATATCCAACTGGGCAAAAAACAATGGCCTTTTTCTCAATCCCTTAAAAACCAAATGCATTGTTATAAGCAAAACATTACTGGATATTACTTACTTTCCCGATATTGTGCTTAATGGCCTTGAAATTGAATATGTTGAAACTGTTAAAATCTTAGGAATCGTGTTCAACAGAACACTGACATGGAAGACCCATATCAATGCAACAGTTGGTAAGGTATATGGCATACTGCGACAGCTCTGGATGTCCCATTACTATGTCCCCCTAAAAACGCGTTTTTTGCTAGCCAAAACCTTAGTATTTCCTCTACTTAGTTATGGCTGCGAAATATTTTCCAACTGTGATTCTGCGTGCCGGAGAAAGCTGAATGTTGCATTTAACAATACTGCCCGCTATGTTTTTAACCTTAAACGTTTTGACAGAATATCCTTGTTTTCCAAATCTCTATACAACATGTCACTTGAGCATCTTTTTCGCTATCGAACTCTTATACTGCTATCCAATGTCATTCAAACTCATCAGCCCTCTTATCTCTTCAACATACTGCGCCCTTGCACCTCAAACCGAACTCTCCAACTTATTCCCCCCAGATTTACTTGCCTATCTTCTGAGCGCCAGTTCCTCGTTCACGTCGTCCGCCTGTGGAATTCTTTACCTAGGCATGTTAGAGAGCACGGCGGCACTAGACGTTTTCGTGTTAAACTTAAGTCCTTTTTTGTCAACAACCCAATTTAGCTTAAAGTCCTGTTTATTTTCTATTTTTTTTTCTCTCTTTTCTTTTCTTTTATATCTATTAAATTTAATTTAATGGAGATGTTCTTGGTTTTGGTTTTGTTTTATCCTAGTTCACTTAATTTCACAAGAATACTTAGCTTTTAGTTTTCTTATTGATATGTTTGTTTTACGTTTATTCAGTAGTGTTTAATATTTTAATTAATTCTAGGCGTCTCTAACATATAAGATAATTATTTAATCTTAAAGTGTATGCTTCCAATTTACAAATAAATATAAATATAAATAAATGTGGTTAATAAAAGTAAGCTCATCCTTGCTGAATAATAATCCTTCATCTCCAAACTTACTTCATTTTTAGTTGGCCATCCTTTCGTTATATATTTTTTTAATTTTTTACATTCTGTTGATTCCGACTTAACAACTTCCATAATATTTTGGTCATTCATGCATATATTTTGAAGAGCTACCTGGTGAACGTTAGGCATCCTCCCTAATTCCCCCTTGTTCCTTTTCATTCTCTAAAGGTGACCTTGGGAGCTGATCAGCAACTAGCAGATTTTTTCCTGGTATGTACGATACCGAGTAGTCATATCTCAACATTCAAACAAACGAATCCGTTGCAAACTGGGTGACAAGTCATCTAGACTTTTGGTTTGTAAAATTTGCAAGAGGCTTATGATCTTTTAATTTAGATTTTTTAATTTCTCACAAGCCCAAGCTATAGCCAATGCCTCCCGTTAAATATTTGTGTAATTTTTCTCTGCGGCTGTAAGTGTCCTTGATATCTTTCTCTACCATGCGATTGTAGGAGTACAGCCCCCAGTCTTAGTTGCGAGGCATCACATGAGATTGTGGTATCCTTCGTAGGATCATATATTTTTAGATTGGGAGTTGTAGATAATTTATTTTTTATCTCCTCAAAGCTTTCTTGTTGCATCCGTTCCCACACAAACTAGTTTTTCTTGCCCAAAAGACTAGTAATGGGTTCCAAAATAGACGACTTATTTGGGATATACTTTCCTATTGACACCCGGTAAAGTGCTTTCAGCGCCCCATGGTGGCATTTTTTTTACCTCCACGACAGATTTTGGCTGGGAGCAAAATCATATGTAAAGTTTAATTTCGGTGTGGAACAAAATAAATAAATTAGTTAAAAAATTTATTTTTGTCTGATAAGCATAAAGTTGAAATGTCGAGAAAAAATACGCGAGTTTCGAAATAAGTGCATGTAAAGTGTTTAGATGGGATAGTTTAAATATATAGAATCGTGCTCTAAAAAATGTAAGCAAAACACTTATGAAACACGAAGAAATTGTTGTGTTGTTACTTTTCCGTTAAATATTTTGTGAATACTATGTAATATAGTGTCTTTTTCTTAAATATATGGTTAAACAAATCAATAAAATAGTGAAATGCTGCTGAAAATTCGCATAGTTGGAATACTACACATGTGTATGTATATGCATATACTCGTAGCAAAATATTTTAAAAGGACTATTTCGTTTGGTGAAAGTAAAAGAATACTTAAAGCTGGTTGCAATTACTCTCTTGTTCTTGATCCTGCTTCAATTATAACTTAAAAACCAAACCAATTTGCACCAACTTTTCAGTCTCACCAACTGAAATATTCCTCTTGAAATAATATTGCAGTAACATTAATAGGATTCCATCTATGAAAACTTTAAGTTGCATTTCACTGTCTTTATTGACTTGTTTAACAATATATTAAATAAACACTTTATATTATTCACTACGAACTTAATATTGAATAAAGAAATAACAAGAAAAACAATTACCTCGCGTTTAACAAATGCTTTGTTTACATTTTTAAAGCACGATTCTATTTAAACTATCCCATCTAAACACTTCACAAGCACTTATTTCGAAACTCGCGTATCTTTTCTCGACATCTTAACCCAATACGTATTTGAAAACAAAAATTTCTTTAACAAAATTAATAATATTATTCCATGCCGAATTTTCACTTTTCACACGAATTTGCTCGAGCCAACGATCTGTCAGAAATTTATATAGTCGATATAGTACAAAAAATTTCCGACAGAATTTTCGTTCCGAGTCTCAATTGACACCCGGTAAAGTGCTTTCAGCGCCCCTTGGTGACATTTTTTGTACCTCCACGACTGGACAGATTTTGGCTGGGAGCAAAATCATATGTAAAGTTTAATTTCGGTGTGGAACAAAATAAATAAATTAGTTAAAGAATTTATTTTTGTCTGATCAGAATAAAGTTGAAATGTCGAGAAAAAATACGCGAGTTTCGAAATAAGTGCTTGTGAAGTGTGTAGATGGGTTAATTTGAATTGAATCGTGCTTTAAAGAATGTAAACAAAGCACTTGTGAAACACGAACAAATTGTTGTGTTGTTACTTTTCTATTAAATATTTAGTGAATACTGTGTAATATAGTGTCTTTTTGTTAAATAAATATATGGTTAAAGAAATCAATAAAATAGTGAAATGCTGTTGAAAATTCGCATAGTTGGAAAACTACACATGTGTACTCGTATATGCATATACTCATAGAAGAATATTTTAAAAGAACTATTTCGTTTGGTGAAAGTAAAAGAATACTTAAAGCTGGTTGCAATTACTCTCTTGCACTTGATCCTGCTTCAATTATAACTTAAGAACCAAGCCAATTTGCGCCAACTTTTCAGTTTCACCAACTGAAATATTCCTCTTGAAATAATATTGCAGTAACATTAATAGGATTCCATCTATGAAAACTTTAAGTTGCATTTCACTGTCTTTATTGACTTGTTTAACAATATATTAAATAAACACTTTATATTATTCACTACGAACTTAATATTGAATAAAGAAATAACAAGAAAAACAATTACCTCGCGTTTAACAAATGCTTTGTTTACATTTTTAAAGCACGATTCTATTTAAACTATCCCATCTAAACACTTCACAAGCACTTATTTCGAAACTCGCGTATCTTTTCTCGACATCTTAACCCAATACGTATTTGAAAACAAAAATTTCTTTAACAAAATTAATAATATTATTCCATGCCGAATTTTCACTTTTCACACGAATTTGCTCGAGCCAACGATCTGTCAGAAATTTATATAGTCGATATAGTACAAAAAATTTCCGACAGAATTTTCGTTCCGAGTCTCAATTGACACCCGGTAAAGTGCTTTCAGCGCCCCTTGGTGACATTTTTTGTACCTCCACGACTGGACAGATTTTGGCTGGGAGCAAAATCATATGTAAAGTTTAATTTCGGTGTGGAACAAAATAAATAAATTAGTTAAAGAATTTATTTTTGTCTGATCAGAATAAAGTTGAAATGTCGAGAAAAAATACGCGAGTTTCGAAATAAGTGCTTGTGAAGTGTGTAGATGGGTTAATTTGAATTGAATCGTGCTTTAAAGAATGTAAACAAAGCACTTGTGAAACACGAACAAATTGTTGTGTTGTTACTTTTCTATTAAATATTTAGTGAATACTGTGTAATATAGTGTCTTTTTGTTAAATAAATATATGGTTAAAGAAATCAATAAAATAGTGAAATGCTGTTGAAAATTCGCATAGTTGGAAAACTACACATGTGTACTCGTATATGCATATACTCATAGAAGAATATTTTAAAAGAACTATTTCGTTTGGTGAAAGTAAAAGAATACTTAAAGCTGGTTGCAATTACTCTCTTGCACTTGATCCTGCTTCAATTATAACTTAAGAACCAAGCCAATTTGCGCCAACTTTTCAGTTTCACCAACTGAAATATTCCTCTTGAAATAATATTGCAGTAACATTAATAGGATTCCATCTATGAAAACTTTAAGTTGCATTTCACTGTCTTTATTGACTTGTTTAACAATATATTAAATAAACACTTTATATTATTCACTACGAACTTAATATTGAATAAAGAAATAACAAGAAAAACAATTACCTCGCGTTTAACAAATGCTTTGTTTACATTTTTAAAGCACGATTCTATTTAAACTATCCCATCTAAACACTTCACAAGCACTTATTTCGAAACTCGCGTATCTTTTCTCGACATCTTAACCCAATACGTATTTGAAAACAAAAATTTCTTTAACAAAATTAATAATATTATTCCATGCCGAATTTTCACTTTTCACACGAATTTGCTCGAGCCAACGATCTGTCAGAAATTTATATAGTCGATATAGTACAAAAAATTTCCGACAGAATTTTCGTTCCGAGTCTCAATTGACACCCGGTAAAGTGCTTTCAGCGCCCCTTGGTGACATTTTTTGTACCTCCACGACTGGACAGATTTTGGCTGGGAGCAAAATCATATGTAAAGTTTAATTTCGGTGTGGAACAAAATAAATAAATTAGTTAAAGAATTTATTTTTGTCTGATCAGAATAAAGTTGAAATGTCGAGAAAAAATACGCGAGTTTCGAAATAAGTGCTTGTGAAGTGTGTAGATGGGTTAATTTGAATTGAATCGTGCTTTAAAGAATGTAAACAAAGCACTTGTGAAACACGAACAAATTGTTGTGTTGTTACTTTTCTATTAAATATTTAGTGAATACTGTGTAATATAGTGTCTTTTTGTTAAATAAATATATGGTTAAAGAAATCAATAAAATAGTGAAATGCTGTTGAAAATTCGCATAGTTGGAAAACTACACATGTGTACTCGTATATGCATATACTCATAGAAGAATATTTTAAAAGAACTATTTCGTTTGGTGAAAGTAAAAGAATACTTAAAGCTGGTTGCAATTACTCTCTTGCACTTGATCCTGCTTCAATTATAACTTAAGAACCAAGCCAATTTGCGCCAACTTTTCAGTTTCACCAACTGAAATATTCCTCTTGAAATAATATTGCAGTAACATTAATAGGATTCCATCTATGAAAACTTTAAGTTGCATTTCACTGTCTTTATTGACTTGTTTAACAATATATTAAATAAACACTTTATATTATTCACTACGAACTTAATATTGAATAAAGAAATAACAAGAAAAACAATTACCTCGCGTTTAACAAATGCTTTGTTTACATTTTTAAAGCACGATTCTATTTAAACTATCCCATCTAAACACTTCACAAGCACTTATTTCGAAACTCGCGTATCTTTTCTCGACATCTTAACCCAATACGTATTTGAAAACAAAAATTTCTTTAACAAAATTAATAATATTATTCCATGCCGAATTTGCTCGAGCCAACGATCTGTCAGAAATTTATATAGTCGATATAGTACAAAAAATTTCCGACAGAATTTTCGTTCCGAGTCTCAATTGACACCCGGTAAAGTGCTTTCAGCGCCCCTTGGTGACATTTTTTGTACCTCCACGACTGGACAGATTTTGGCTGGGAGCAAAATCATATGTAAAGTTTAATTTCGGTGTGGAACAAAATAAATAAATTAGTTAAAGAATTTATTTTTGTCTGATCAGAATAAAGTTGAAATGTCGAGAAAAAATACGCGAGTTTCGAAATAAGTGCTTGTGAAGTGTGTAGATGGGTTAATTTGAATTGAATCGTGCTTTAAAGAATGTAAACAAAGCACTTGTGAAACACGAACAAATTGTTGTGTTGTTACTTTTCTATTAAATATTTAGTGAATACTGTGTAATATAGTGTCTTTTTGTTAAATAAATATATGGTTAAAGAAATCAATAAAATAGTGAAATGCTGTTGAAAATTCGCATAGTTGGAAAACTACACATGTGTACTCGTATATGCATATACTCATAGAAGAATATTTTAAAAGAACTATTTCGTTTGGTGAAAGTAAAAGAATACTTAAAGCTGGTTGCAATTACTCTCTTGCACTTGATCCTGCTTCAATTATAACTTAAGAACCAAGCCAATTTGCGCCAACTTTTCAGTTTCACCAACTGAAATATTCCTCTTGAAATAATATTGCAGTAACATTAATAGGATTCCATCTATGAAAACTTTAAGTTGCATTTCACTGTCTTTATTGACTTGTTTAACAATATATTAAATAAACACTTTATATTATTCACTACGAACTTAATATTGAATAAAGAAATAACAAGAAAAACAATTACCTCGCGTTTAACAAATGCTTTGTTTACATTTTTAAAGCACGATTCTATTTAAACTATCCCATCTAAACACTTCACAAGCACTTATTTCGAAACTCGCGTATCTTTTCTCGACATCTTAACCCAATACGTATTTGAAAACAAAAATTTCTTTAACAAAATTAATAATATTATTCCATGCCGAATTTTCACTTTTCACACGAATTTGCTCGAGCCAACGATCTGTCAGAAATTTATATAGTCGATATAGTACAAAAAATTTCCGGCAGAATTTTCGTTCCGAGTCTCAATAAAATTCACCATCAATAAAAACCGCTGTACTTCTTTACGTTACTTGGCGCCATCATTTTGCGGATTGCTTTAGTCTTCTCATCATCTGCCCTTAGTTCTCCCTCTAAAATAATATGTTCCAAGTAACAGTATTTTGGTTTTTCTCTTTTTCTCGACCTGCCTTTTTCTCCTCTTCTCTCCTAAAGTTGTTTCTCTTTCTAAGCTCGGGTCCAATTGTAACTTATCACTTAACCCTGAGTCCTTCATGCCTACGATCAGTGTTAACAAAATCATTTCGTCATGTAGGTTGCCCCATTCACAATACTCGTATTTGGCCAGCGCATGCAATGCTGTGATAAATTGTTCCCCCGCCTCATCCCCTTGCTTTCTTTTTAAGAATTTGGCACGCTCGTCTATTAAATTTCTTTTTGGGATGAAATATTCTTCAAATTTTTTTATGCATGCAGTATATGTTGTTGGAGTAGGAGTAAATGAAGAAAAAATCTCATCGGCTCTTTCGCCCATTCAGTACATTAAGACATTTACCTGGGATGTGTGGCCTAGATGTATGTAACCCGTTTCCTATACGAAATCTCTCAAATTACCATTGCCCATTTTTTCCAGTCTGCGGGTATAAACGAAAATTCCTCAGGAGGATTTAGTATCATCTGCATTTTGGAGATTTGTTGAGTTAAGCAAGGTATTGACGCTTTATTTTCCAAAATTTTAACTTCCTCAGTCATTGCAGTCCACGTGTACTCGGTAATTGTTGTTTTTGTGTATTTTAATTATTTTGTAATTTAATATATTTTTGAACTACTTCCCTCTTTTGATCCTTTGTGTTTTTCTTCTCTTATTTCCAGTTTTTCTTTCCTTTTCCGCTGTCACCATGTTCAAACTCGTGGTTAGGTTAGAAGTGACACTTCCATTTTTATTTCAGTTCTGACAACCTTAACCAATGAACCTAATGCCAAAGAAGGTGATGCCAATACAACAATATGCTTGATACATTTCTCGCACATCCAAATTGTCGCTTTGCCACAGCCTTTTAACTGGCATCGACGATATTTTCCTTCCGGCTGACGGATGATGAGGTGTTCACCAACCAAGTTTGGTAAGCGGTCATCATCCATTTCTATTCCTTCTTTATTATCGGTCAAAAGAAGAGATTCAGTGACGGACAGCTTGAATTCTTTCTGGCTGATTGGTTTTGACCTCCTTTTTATCTTGCCAGCTACAGAGAGTGATCTGGTTCTTAGAGTCGTACATATAATCATGTGCGCCACGAGGCAAATCTTTTAGGCTCTTCATATTAGTAGTACCATCAGCTACACGATCACAGCGAACAGTTTCAGTGGCACAGAATCCCTTTTCTGATAGCAAGCACAGAAAATGATGGATGTGAAGAAGTTGTCGAAAAGTATTACGTGATGCATAGGGGCCTCGACATTGGTGAGTAAACGGAGAACGATGTCAGCTCCAAGACCAACTTCTGTGTCAGATGTTTCAGACAAAAGTCACAAGGTTCTGAAGGGGACATAAGATGGTGACCACGAGTTTGACCTTGAGACCCATTTTCAAGGTCAAACGAAGGTCACTTTTGATTTTTCAAATGATAATTCCTGATTTTCATTGCTCAGTCGTATTGCTCGTAGGCATTTTTGAAAAAAGTGTTTCATGTAAAAGAATTGTAATTTTTTACGCAGATTACGAAGGGTAGCCAAGGCTACCCCTTTGACCGGGGTCTTGACCTGTGTATCACCGGTGTGAGTACAAGCCTGCTCACCGGTGAAGTCGCTCTCGTTAGTGAGGGTTCTTTCAAACACCACACTATCGGTAGCCAGTAGCTCCAATTCTTCCATTTCCCCTATCAGATGGGAGATAGATGAAGTCGAAATTTTGTCTTCACTCAGCTCTAACTCTTCCTGGACGGGGATGTTTTGTGTTTGTTTGTCTGTATTTTTCCATTTTTAATTAAGGTTTAAAAGTTCTGTGAAACTTCACATTTTTGTAAAGCTTATGGTGTAGTGGCTACTTTAGAGTTAAAAGGGGATCTCATACTGTTACAGAACGAAAGTCGGTTCCATCAAGCAGATGTCGGTGCAAAGTATGGAGCTCGAATGTTCTGGGCATAAGACTCGCTAAGGCATTGATAATTGATAAACGGTACTTCTGGTCGGATTCGCAGTCAGCTCTCTGTTGGATCAAAAACGAAAATCGAAAGGTAAAACAGTTTTTTATGTTTAGAGTGGGAGAGATCTTGGAAAACCCAAACGAAGGTGAGTGGAGATGGGCACCAAGCGAAAAAATCCAGCAGATGATGCCACTAAATGGAGTGGTATAATGGGCCAATTTTTTTATATCAATCAAACGAAACGTGGCCGTCAAGTACGTCAAAGTTCAACAAAAATGAGTTTCAGATTTGCACCCATGCCACATTTCATCTCAAATCTTGAGTGGAATACACACGGTTTTCATTCTGGAAATTCTGGCTTATGGTTATCATTTTCTTATCTTTAAAAGAAGACACTGAGATGAGAGGAAAATCCTATCTACAAAAGATATTACCCGAGGTGAAATGTATCTCTACAGATTATTTGAGGTTTATGCAAATGAAATCAACATGCTGAAAGGAATCGCTAATGAGCCATCAGAACAATTCTTAACAATATAAACCGAACCTGCGGACAGTTTTGAAAGGAGTTCAATATATGTGTTAGGAATGTAAGAATGCGAGAGCAGTTCCAGTACCACCACTAACGGCGAACCTACCTCCAGCACGGCTTAATTTACTATTTTCTTACGTTGGTGTCGATTATTTTGGTGTCCAGTGTTGGTAACAGTAGAGGGACAGTGAAAAACGGTGTGGAATACGATTCAATTAGAGCAATCCATATAAAAGTTGCACATTGTCTGTCCAGCGACTAGTGCATTTCAGTCTTCAAATGCCTCATAGCCGAAATTCGAAATATGAACTGCTCCTAACTATGATGGCGGAGGTTGAGTATATAATAAATTCGAGGCCTCTTACCTATAATATGTACCTATTGACGGTGACAGTGGCGAAGCATTAACACCCTTTTATATATATAAAATCACTTTTTATATGTTCTTCTAGTTTTATAAAGCTTATAGGGCAGTTAAGTGATGATGGGGTTGTTCTTCGAACAAACTGGATGACCTGCGAACAATATGCGGACGGGTGCTGGAATATCTTCCTACCCTTACGAAGAGGACAAAATTGTTCAAGTCTGCAAAACCTATTTCGGAAGGTAACGTTGTCTTAGAAGCACTTGGCTAACAGGTAGAGTTTCATCGGAGCAAAGATGGGCAAACAAGATCAGCCATAGTTCAAACGATGACCGGCATTTACGAGTATAAACGACCAGCTTCAAAATTGGCAGTCTTAGATGTTAATCGGTTTGGCGATAAAAATGGTAACTCGGCAGAACTCAGTTTACCTTCTTTTTTCTTATGTTGATTAAAATATTGTGGCAATAAAAAGATTCTCTTGCAATACAGCAAGAGGGTCTTCCAACTCAGGTACCTATTATGGGATAGCTTTTTTCGAAGACGGTTCAGATTTCGGTTCAAAATATTACAAATTGTTGTTGTAAATCCTCTTACAATCCCATACAACCGCAGTGCAACGAGTCTGCCTCGAAGTCGGAGACACAATGATCAATTGCATATGTATCCGCCAGTAATATCTTCTGGATTTTCTAATAGGGCCAGAGTTACCAGTACTAATTTTAACGAAGCGATATTGTTTTTTCGTTTTTCGCTCAATCGAAGACATGAAGAGAAATGCAGTGTTAAGGCTAGGAACCTAATATAGAATCACAGTCTATGCTAAAAATGTGGATTGATTGCCTCTGCGAATCATTTAGCATTCAACCATCTGCGGTCAGGCGGAAGATAAGGGGACAGTGATCACAAACAACTACGTTTACCCGACTATGAACCGGGACAGTGATGTACATTTCAATACGGAGCATTCGTACTCTCTGCCGAATTATTTAAAGAACTTCATTACCGGGCGGTGGAACGGTGACTACACCGACTACCGGCAAGGCTCCTGCATTGCCGAGAGGAAGCAAAACTGTGGCAGGCCATGGTGCGCCATCCTCTAAAGGCAAAAGGAATAAGCCTAATAATAAGAATTCAGGAAGTGTTAAGACTGTGGCAGGCCATGGTCCTATCACCTCCTCCACCCCTAGCAGCAGCAAGTTTGTGGCAGGCCACGGACTTGTCGCAGCTACCAAAACTCCTTCAGGGAGTGTTAAGACTGTGGCAAGCCATGGTCCTATCACTTCCTCCGCCCCTAGCAGCAGCAAGTTTGTGGCAGGCCACGGACTTGTCGCTGCTACCAAAACTCCTTCAGGGAGTGTAAAGACTGTGGCAAGCCATGGTCCTATCACTTCCCCCGCCCCCAGCAGCAGCAAGTTTGTGGCAGGCCACGGACTTGTTGCTGCTACCAAAACTCCTCCCTCCAAAGAGGAATCTGGAGCTCAGCAGCATCGGCAAGCTCCATCTAAGGCGCTCTACATAAGACGCCGAAATGCTTCACGCATCATCAAAACCTTCGGATCCATTCCGGAGGTGGAGAGAAGTGCGGAAATAAAGAGCAAGGTTGAGTGGGCTAAAAACATTCTAAAAGACGGATTTCCCACTGCTTCCACTGCTCACAAAACGTCAAAAGACTCCTCTAAGCGTCAGAGATCGTTGGAGGAAACCGTACCGGTTTCCAAGAGGCCCAAGACACACAGTTCCACAACCCCTGGGCCATCCAACAGCAGATCTCTGAGGTCTTATAATGAAGTCCTAAAGGACGCATTGGTGATCGCGGTGATCGACAGAAGCGATACCGACGGTTCCATTACACCGGAACGGTGGCAATTGGTCAAGTTGAAGCTCTCGAGCAACTTCTTGGCCATCATGCGGGAGAACCCAGGATCACCTCCTATCACAAGCGACGCTGGCTGGCACCAAGGCCATGTCAAGCTCATCGCTTGCTCCAACCAGAGATCTCTCGATCTCTTCACCAAGGCCATCGATGGTTTAGGAGAGGTTTGGCCAGGTGCAAAACTCGAGGTCGTATCTAAGGAAGACATTCCTAGTAGACCTCGAACTCGTACCTGGATTCCAGCCGAACCCTCCTCTCCAGAAAGTATCCTGGAAATCATCCGGCTCAGCAACCCGACTCTTCCGACTCATGACTGGAAAGTCGCGAAACTGGAGGAACTAAGGGGTTCTTATAGATGCGCGTTAATTGTGATCAATAAGGAATCCCTTAATCCTCTGGCGCAGACGAAAGGCATGATTCGGTTCGGATTCGAGTCCATTCACTTAAGGGTGTACAAAAAGGATGAGCTGGATGCTGATAAGCAACCTCCTCCTCCTTTAACACCCGATATCACAACCTTGGATCTTGGAGCGTCGATATCCTTTCCAGAATTGGATAGCGACGACTCCAATCTGTCCGAGGTGACTACCAAGCCGTCGGTCTCCTCTTCTGACACATTGTCGGAAATGGAAACCGATGACGAAACAATTAGAGGTTCTACACGATCAGAGATAGAAGATGAGCTCTTGGGCACATCTTCAGAATCGGAGGACCTCAACAACACCGTGGTGGAGGCGACTCTGGAAGACTGTAGCAATGATACGGTTTCTCCAGATTAATCTCCACCACTCAAAAAAGGCTTCGGCCGCACTCATTCTGCGTCTTTCCAAAAGCGCAGAAGACATGATTCTAATCCAGGAACCATGGATTGCAGAAGGCGTGGTTCGTGGACTTAGGACACCCTCATACGTTCCGCTCTATACAAGAGACAAAGGTAAGATTAGAACTTGTATATTAGTGAAACGTAGCCTTAATGTATTTCTACTTCCCAACCTCAGTGACCCCGACCTAACCGTTGCCAGATTAGAGACTGCCAAAGGCTCTTACTGGCTGGCATCGGCTTACCTTGGCCACGACCAAGTGGGCCCTCTCCCTGGTGATAACTTAGAAAGGGTGGTACTGGAAGCGGGAAGGCAAAAAACTGGCCTCATAATCGGATGTGACGCTAACGCACATCATACGGTATGGGGCAGTACCGACATCAATGATAGAGGTGAGTCACTTTTAGACTATATTTTAAGTACTAACCTCTTAATTTGCAATATTGGCAATGAGCCCACTTTCATAACAAAAAACCGACAAGAAGTATTAGATATTAGTCTTGTCTCCGACAGCATCACCCAAAGGCTAACAAACTGGATGGTATCGTCTGAACACTCCTTTTCAGACCATAGATACATCCAATTCAGTCTGAGTGATGCTCCCCCCAGCCAACCAGCTTTCCGGAACTACCGGAAAACTGATTGGACAAAATATAGAGGAATACTGTCGGAAACGATATCTTCTAAACTATCAAGTCCCCCGCGTGACACCAATGAGCTCGACATGAAAGTCAGGGAATTTACTCTGACTCTCAATAAGGCTATGGCCGCTTCCTGCCCTCTTATTCAACCAAGAGGCAAGAAAAAGCCACATTGGTGGTCATCGGCACTAGGACTGCTCAGAAACACCTGCAGAAAACTTTTCAACGCAGCAAAAAGCACAAGAAAAGTGACCGACTGGGACTCATATAAAGAATCCCTCAAATTATACAAAAAAGAACTGAGGAAGGCAAAGCGACAATCCTGGAGGTCATTCTGCGACAAAATCACAGAAACCTCTGAGGCTTCGCGGCTAAGAAAAATCCTCTCCACAAATCCTATGATGCCCAGCTGTTTGAAAAAAACCGATGGCTCTTGGACAACCTCAAGTGATGAATCACTCAACCTGCTTCTGGACACCCACTTTCCAGGTAGCTCCCATCTCGCGGCCAGTAGCAGCCCAAACAAGCCTACTGCAACCGTGACCAAAATTCATAGTCTGATTACGAGAGACAAACTGCTCTGGGCGCTGCATAGCTTCAAACCATACAAGTCTGCTGGTCCGGACGGTATTATACCTGCCGAGCTACAGAGATCCTCAGATATTATTCTACCAGTGTTGGAAAATATTATGAGGAGCTGTGTAGAACTTATCCACATTCCACTGTTATGGAGAGAAGTCAATGTAGTATTCATTCCCAAAGCTGGAAAATATTCTCATGTGGTCCCAAAGGACCTCAGACCTATAAGTCTATCATCATTCCTTCTGAAAACTTTAGAACGACTGATTGATATCCATATTCGAGCTAAAGTTGATCCAAGACTTCTG
Source organism: Volucella bombylans (assembly GCA_949129095.1). Taxonomy (NCBI): domain Eukaryota; kingdom Metazoa; phylum Arthropoda; class Insecta; order Diptera; family Syrphidae; genus Volucella; species Volucella bombylans. The sequence goes on from OX422141.1 coordinate 175,628,941, forward strand.
TCTGCGGCTCAACATGCCTACCGTAAAGGGAAGTCGGTGGAAAAGGCTTTGCACTCTCTGACTAGCCACATCGAACGATCCCTACAATATAAGGAGTACACAATGGTTGCTTTCCTAGACATAGAGGGCGCCTTTAACAACGTCAACACATCCGCAATCACGACTGCGCTGTCAACTCTGCAGGTAGACGGCTCACTTGGGGAGCTGATTAATCTAATGCTAACAAGCAGGATAATCAACTCCAAACTGGGTGAGACTTCTGCTAAAAGATATGTCAGTAGGAGTACGCCGCAAGGCGGTGTCCTCTCCCCCCTTCTCAGGAACTTAGTGGTTAACGAACTACTGATATACCTGGAAGCGGGTGGTAGCAGAGTGATTGCCTATGCGGATGACGTTGCCATAGCCGTCTCAGGAAAACATTTAAATACCATTAAAGAACTCCTCCAAGTAAATCTTAACAGATTAACCTGCTGGGCAGATCGCTGTGGATTGGGAATAAACCCCCATAAAACTGATCTTGTCCTCTTTTCTAGGAAATATAAAATTCCAATCATAGACCCTCCTTCAATAAACGGTACCAGTTTAGCTTTCTCCGATACAGCAAAATATCTGGGTCTCATGTGATTAAAGAAGCTCTGTCCTGGCTGAAGAAAAACGTGATATCTGCAAAGGATATCCGCATATTTTCGGATAGTCAGGCCGCCACCAAGTCCCTGGACTCGGTCTCATTGTGTTCTAAAATTGCCCTTGAATGCCGATCATCTCTCATGGAGATGGCAGAGCAGTTCAACATTCACCTCTGTTGGGTGCCGGGCCACAGAGACATTCCAGGGAACTGCAGAGCCGATGAACTCGCCAAAATTGGAACCACTCTACCTATCCTACCGGACAAAGCTAGTATAGGTATACCAATCGCTACGTGCAAACTAATATTAAAGGCAGATGCCAATAAAAGAACGGACCTTAGGTGGACTGCTGGACAAACATGTCTAGCAAACAAACAGATCTGGCCAAGGCTGGATCTGAGTCGATCTAAGTGTCTGATCCTTTTAGATAGGAAACATCTCAGCGCCATAATAGGTGTCATTACCGGACACTGCCTCATAGGCAAGCACGCAAGAAGGCTTGGCGCTTTTACTAACGATTTCTGTAGAAGCTGCATGGACGAGGAAGAGGAGGAGACAATCCCCCACTTACTCTGCACATGCCCAGCTCTCTCTCAGAGAAGGAAGCTTCACCTAGGAGCTTTCTTCTACAACGACCTAAACGATTTAGAAAAAATAGACGTTAACAGTCTCCTACGCTTTATTAAAAGCTCAAACTGGTTCCAGTAGTAAGAAGATCACAGATCCACGTGGCATCACAATGGGCCAATAGGCCTAAGTGGGTTGGTATTTCCAACAGCCACTCTTACCTAACCTAACCTAACCTTGGGGTTGATTTGGTAAGAAGCAGACATTTATAAAATATGGTCGAATGAAAGCATACCTAATCCTGAAGGAGAAATACTACTTAGCAACTAGTTAGCAACCCTTCCAAGCTCGTCCGTCTGTATAGGATGACAATGGAAGAAGCTATTAAAGTCGGTAATGACACCACCGAGGCATTTGAAGTCAATGTGATGTGATTTGACTTTTTCACCTTCATACTTGAAAGAGTTGTGCGAAATGCAGGGCCAAAGCCCCAATATTTCAAAAGTCATAAGTGAACGACCTTAATAGTATGGGGAGCAATCTACGGGATGGCACTGTAGATGGGCTCAATATTGTACAATATAAAAATACAACAAAGTAAGGACATCGAACACCATCGGATAGGATAGTACTCCAAAACCAGTGGAGAAACATTTTGCTTACATGGAGTCAAGTGAATAATCACTCTTGACAATCGCTGTTTCTGGGGGCTAAAAAGAAAACTGAGAAATCACTTCCTTTCATAAACAAAGTAGAACGGACTGTGTTCGCATTAAGGTCATATCCCAGTCCGGCTGTATGGCACGAAAACTTTTGAAACTGAATTCGTATTTATACAACAACGCATAGAGTTAGTTATAAAGATCTAGTAAGAATGACTAGAATTCATTGGCTCCGATGGCTAATACATGTTGAGAGAAGGAATCCCACCACTCTGGCCTAGTGTGCTTTTGAATCCACACCGAAGGTATGGTGGTGGTGCACTGAAGTAGAAAGAGACCTCAGTAAAACTGCGCTACAGAGAAAGAAGCCCAAGTCCATTCTGGACTGAAACTAAGTTGAAGACTGTTACGACTAGCAACCGCTGTTTAGAGTGCGTTATAGATATTCAGACTTAACTTTTGCTTCCTCAGAACGGCAGCTATTCATTACTTAGAACTATAAGTACTCCTATGACAATTTCGGGGGAAAATTCTCTTCACTATAGCCAAGACAGATTATTCATTTCCAAAAAATTCCGTCTGAAATATATAGTGGTTTGGAAATCGAAAATAAATATTTAGTCTGGGCTGCCCAGAGAAATTACCTATGTTAATGATTCGTGCTGCCACATCGAATTTTCCGCCTATATATCGGGTGGTACAAGTTTCTTTTTGAATCATATGTTATTTTGACTCTGAAAGCTCATTCTGGCTCAAAATCTTAACTGTCAGTCAATACCATACCTTTGCAGAACCAAAGGAATCGCATTAAGCTTGAACAACGTTGGGAAATATTGCAAACTTATTTTGAGTTATGCGTTGCCCAAACAAACAATTTGACCGAAGTGAAGCACCCACATAAAGTTTCTGAAAATACTTCGTAAGACTGGTTTGCTTGCGGATAACCCTCATGGACCCCGTCATCATGCGGTAGGTACCGACGATAATGTTGCTGCTGTGGCCGAGAGTGTTCGATTCAATCCAGCCATCGATCTCAAAAACTAGACATTTCAATCATCAGCCTGATTGGAATTTTGCACAAAAATCTCGGATTATTCCCTTACAAAGTCCAATTGAAGGCAAATGCAGCAATTGAAGGCAAATGACGATCCGCTTAGTCATCGCTTCTCAGTTTGGGCCTTACAGCAGCCCGAACTGGACGTCGAATTTGGCCGAAAAATAATTGTTTTTCTCTGTCAAGGCGCATTTTCACCTCGGCGGCTTTGTTAACAAACAAAATTGCGGCATCTACCAGTTCGAAATTGAAATGGAAATTTCGAAATTGATCCTGGAAAAGCCGTTTCTGTCAAAGGTGAGCACCTCAGCCTGGGCTTTTTGCTGACTGGGCATGGCTCTCTTAATGCATTCTTGCATAAAAGGGGGCTTAGTGAGGTTGTGAGCTGCTCATGTGGAGCTACGTATAAGGACTGGTTTCATGTCCTATGTGAGTGTCCCAATTACGCGGACATAAGGAACTTGCAGGCTATGGGCATCACCTTTAACGGTGAGACCTACGATGTCAGTGGAATTATCACTGATACCGTACGGTTTGAAAGAACCCGTAGTTTTGCAAAAGAAGTATTTAATAGAAGGCGCAGTAGGCAGCTAGCGGGAAGTTTGTAGGAATCTCCTTTTGTTGCAAGGCCGCCAGTCCTGGGCAGTGAGGTGCCCAACTGGAAGTAACCTCAAGGTTGCGAAGCTTGACCGGAAGCTATATTCTGGTACCACGGGAGGACAGGAGCCCCCGGAACTATGGTTCCGGCCTGACCTAGGAGTTGGCCCCCTTGTGGGAGTATCGTGGTGGCTGTAGGTTTATACCCAAAATCGCGGGGAGAGTGGACCGAATGGATCTTGGACATCTCATGGCTTAACATATGTTGTAGTGTACTACGACCTGTGCTGGGCCATGGGATTGCCATGGAACCAACTGGTTTACTCGATGTGGAGTTGCATTGCAACCGGGTGCCATGACCCACAGAATGGCTGAGGTATTAGATAGGTCTCGACCCTTCACCAAAGGGGAAGTTCGTGCCTTACACACGACTTCGAATCTGGTACTGGTGGTAGTATTTGTACTACCCGATGGGCGCTTATCAACGCATTGTTTTGATATCTTGTGCGAAGACGCACCGTAGGCTTAAGCCCTCACGGCAGGTACCTACGTTAAACACAAGAGACATCTGTCAAAGGTGAGCACTACAGAGCCATGATTACCGACTTTTTGTGGGCTGAAATTGAAGGCATGAACTTGTACTTGCTTGAACAGTCCATCAAACAGATCTTTGGCGAGCTAAGTTCGATAATCTTGTTATCAGCTGGCTTGGCGATGTCAATTGGCCATCACTGAGCTGCAATTTGACCCCGTTAGACTTATTTTTGTGGGTTGTCCTTAAAAATCGATGTTATGTGGACAAACCAGAAACGATTCAAGCCCTTAAAACGAATATCGTCCGAGCCATTCGTGACATAAAATTGGAAAATTGGGTTAACAGGATGCGCTACTGCAAAACCAGCCGAGACAGTCACATGAAGGAAATCGTATTTAATAAGTAATGAAGACATAATATACCGAAGATAATTGATTCTTATTAATTTTATTTTATTTTTAAAAAGAAACTAGCATTTGGGCTGTAAGTCCAGAGCAACGAGGTGAAAAAGTATATCTAATGCAGCATGAATGTATGATAGATTTTTGAGCACCACTGCTTCAGTGTCAGGCTGATCTTTGTACCTTTCCAAATACGTAGTGTCTCTGTTTTTAACATAAACGCCTGTCTATGTAGACTTAAGTTTACGCGATGCCCATAAATCCATGGGAGCAAGGATACGCCTTGCCATCGCTCTCCGGCATTCCATTGATACCAATTTGGAACTGTGTTGCCGGCACAAGTTCCACCCTTGGTATGAGTCGAGGCCAACCTAAAAACTCTTACTGCTCCAAGGGTCACAGCACCCAGTACTTATTGCAAGTATCCGCGTAAACCACAGCCACCATGATGCTCCCACAAGGGGGCCTACCTCTTCAAGTCAGCCACGGACCGAGATCCGGGGTCTCCTAACCTACCGGTGTTCCAGCCGCCAACAAGACCTATGACCGCCAACTTGTAACTGATCAAATCATCTGAATATGTTTACGATAAGACCAGTACTTTGCTCTGCCCCCGCTTTCTATTAGACAACGTCTTTGATGGGCGAATCCTTGATAATTGACCGGGGGCCCCTTTCCAAGTACAGTTGATCTGTCTCTACAGGACTGACCACCATCGAAGTACGTTATTATATAGAATAGTTTGAGGTTGTGGTCCCTTTTTCCCCAATGGCTTTTCTGCATTCTGCTAATGCGTTACTAGATATTTGGTATCCAATTCCATGCACTACATCTATACCTCAGTGTGGATAAGAATTGTATATTTCTGATTGAAGAGAACTAGTCCGGGCCTTACAGTGCTCTTTGCATTATATCGCGTAAAATATCCCGGTGTATGCTGTAGTATCGCAAAGGGAACACCTTATACATTTCCTCTTCCAGAATGCTTAAGTAGTTTATCTGATGGCGCCTACAAGGTACACTTCCCTAGTAACCTAATCAAAACCAGCTCAACTAGCTCCTATTAACGGAGCTAGTACGGATGAGGCCATCAAAGATGCTTTAAGGCACCGATGGCACATAATTACCCAGTTGTGCTATAAAAAAGTATAAACCAGTTGCTGGTAACTCTGAAGAGAATCTTCATTACTAGCCTAGCACTGGCATACATACCGAAACCCTGAGAGTAGCCTTTATACCGAAAATCAGAAAACAGGACTACCCGCTTGCCAAGAGTTTCAGACCCATAAGTTGACTTCCTTCATGTTGAAAAGCATGGAGAGAATGGCTGAGATCCATGTGCGCAAAACTGTGCAGAGTTAAAGACGTACTCGACAAGAAGGAATACGTATTTTTTCGACGTAGAGGGTACTTTCGACAACGCAACTTTTGACGGCACGTGTAACTCAGCCCGACAACACGGCGTAGACGAATCACTAGCTTTGTGGATAAAATCAATTCTGATGAATAGGACATTTATTGCGGATGCTATCTGTGGCCAACATGTGATGGCTGGAGTAAACGGGTGCATGCTGCTCGACTCATTACGCAATGTGCTCAAGAGTTCTGATGTATATGCACAAGAATACGTGGATGATGTAGCTGTACTGTCTGTTTGTGTCTGATGAGTAATGACTTTCCGCTCCAAAGGCGCAGGTAGCCCTAGACGTGATCGAAGATTGGTAGACTAGAAATGGGCTTCCTCTCAAAACTGAGGTTGTTCTCTTTACGAGAAGGAGGTAGCTCTCTTGTCTGACACATTTAGTGTTTAAAGGCATCACCATCCAATCCTCCAAAGAAGCAAAGTATTTGCGTTTCAAACAAACTTCTATGGACTAAACATGTTACGTCGGCCTTCTGGCAGTACAACGGAGCTATCGGCAAGACAGTGAGAAGAAGACTCTTGATCTAAATGGCTATAAGAAGACCAATTATATCCTATGCGTCAGTTGTCTGATGGTATAAGCTCTCAGGAAAATACGTGTTTTCTGCTTTTACCAGACTCCAAAGAACCGTCTGTCTCGGCTGCATTGGGGCTTTTCCCAACATACCTGATTCCGCTCTAGACGCATTGATGAATCTCCCTCCATTTGATATTCATATCATGGGCTGCACACACAAAGCCATCTTCCGTTTAAAAAGAAGTTGTCTTTGGTACAACACGCGCTAGAACTCTGATGATCTTGGGCGCCGACTGTCTTATGACTCTGGTCTTATGGACATGCCATCTGATGCAATGACACAAGAACTCCTGCTGCGGAAAAAAATACAAAATCGGCTTTCCCTTTTGATTTCGGCCAAAATCTGAGCCAGAAAAGGAATGCAGTCGAGTCTTTACGGACGGCTACAAAACCGATATAAGATGTGGCGCTGGTGTCTTTCTGGAGGACGACAATGTTACTCGTAGATTTCAATTTTCGTTAGAAAAACTTGTGTCTGTCTTCTAAGCGGTAATATACGCAATCCTGATTTCAACGAATTATATTGTGAAGAACCGGTGGAGGGAGCGAAGGATTTGCATCTGTAGTGGCAGCCAACTGCGCTTAAACCCTTGCAGAGCTACTTCAAGAATGCAAGACAATACTGAACGCAGTTGGAAGGCTAAATTCACTGAGTCTTGTCTGGGTCCCAGTGTTTACAATGGGATCACGGGAAATTAAATCGCAGATGAAGAGTTTTCCAGAACCCAATTCTACTTTGGGTCTGCCTGCGTCCTCTGTTAAGGCTTCCATTGACAGTTGGGTTTCATACGAGTACAACTGCAGATAGCATGGCTCCCTAGGCTGCATGCAGACTAAACGACTGTTTCTCGACATCTCTAGAAAGTCAGCAGCTTTTTTGCTGTCCCTCAGCAGGAAAGAATTCAAGCTGCTTACTGGTATCGTAACGAAGCACTATGCTTAAGCTAAGCACTTAAATATGCTGGGCATAAGAGATACAGTATCCTGTGACGTTTGCTGTGATAATGTTGACGACACCATAGACTACTACCTCTGTGAATGTCCGACTTACGTGCTCATCAGGCTGCAGGTCCTCGATTTGTGACATGGTGGATGCTGGTACCATACGCACTTGATCACTGAAGCGCTTACTCTACTACGAAAAATTGAAAAATTTCTTTAAAAAGGAACTTACAAGGATTACAATGGACTAGTTATTTCTCTGAGTGCCCTATTCCGACAGCAAAAAAAAATAACTCGTTCGTTGACTACAATGTTCCATATAAGAGGAAGAAGAACACGACGACGTGCTTCGACTGAAATGTCTATGAATTGAGGACTCTCCAAGCATTCTGCTGACAATTTTTCTTATTAGAAGTTCGTTCATCAACATACATAATTCGGCGGTCGTCTAACACCATTTGGTGAACTTTAGCAATGTTGTCGTCAGTGGTTGCAGTTTTTGGACGGCCACTCTTATGGCCACCTTTAAATCCAGCTGACCAAAATTTCACTGTGGTAAATTATGGTGCAGAGTCCCCATACACAGAGTCCAACTCATTTTTGATTTGCGTAGGAGTATTACCTTTCAAAAACAAGAATTTAATAACAGCTCGATACCCAGTTTTTTCCATTTTCACAAAAAACACTCACATCGACTCACTCAAACGACTGTCAACTAAAAACTGCGCGTCCAAAATGACTGAAATTTCGGTAAGAAACTGTCAAAAGATGCATAATTAGCATTCACTAGCTTTTATTGATGAGTCCCGCTATCTTTACGTTGCGGTCGGAAACTCTCTTAATTAAAAGAATTTCAACTCCCAGACCTGATTGGGCTGCTGTTATCGCCTCTGCTTTGACCTTTGACCTTTGACCTCCTCTTTAACCTCTGCAGGGAGGTTTCTACGGATTTACCATTGACATATGCATATTACGAAGACGATATCAAAGTTGCACCTACGCTCTGGCGAAGATGAATATAAATTTGTTTTTGCCAATATTTTCGAAGAAATGGTAAAAGGCTTATATGTTTAAAGTCATTGAAATGGGTATGGGAACCTTGATGTGTACTCCGATTCTAGACAGCCATTAAAAATGACTTCTAGCCGCTGGGGAAGATTGAGGCAGAAAAGTTGCCATTTTGACCTGAGGGTTTAAGGTAAGGTGTTTCCGAATGATAGCATGTAGCTTATAGTGATTCTTATCAAAGGGTTCTCTAGTGACTTTAGTCATATTGAAGTTCTGTCCACTTTCCTTCATTAGATCATAAATCCCGTCATTCTTCCTGAATGGTTTCGGCTTGTATCCAAGGGCCTTAACAGGGTATGTTTCTTCTAGATCGTTGGTGTAAGTAGGAGTAGTAATTTTTTTCAAGGGACATATGTATGTAGCTGTCTTCCGACGATTTGTACAGTGTGACTGGACTTAAGAGTGGATATCGATGGTTGATGGCCGAAATGGGGTTTTGCACCGTTCAGTCGTATCCTGTGTAATAAAAGCCTTTCCTGAATAAGATTTCATATAAGCTCTTGACTAGTCTAGCATCTCATTACTAATGTTGCTATTGCTCCGGACTACATCTTTTAGGAATTATTATACTTTAAGAAATTACTCATTCATACTACCAATGTAGGTACATGTTGATACATACATAACATATGTATGTATGTATGTATGTTCATTTGTATCGATAGTGCTTGCGAACAAGGGTTAACAGTGTCAATATTAAGGTTTGTTTTGCAAACGCAATTGCTTAAGATAAAAATGGAATTTTTAAATATAAAACCACCGTAAGTTCTAAACATAGAAATAAACTCACTTAAGATTCCATCTACGAACGTATTATATTGTAGTAGTCGTACGTTATGAGTATTTGTGGGCTTGATAAGATTTTCGAGGAATTAAACCAGATAACGAAACAAAACTTGAAGTCGGCAGATAATACTCGGGAAATCAACTTCAAATTCTGGTTTGTAACAAATTTTAAAAGATGACATTTCACAATTTGGTAGTATCTTTGTTTACAGCGGAAGTTCATGAAGACCAACAATAATAATAAGAAATAAATATCTAACCTCCGACGCCCAGTAAATAAAAAAAAGAAGGAAAAAGCAAATTACTAGACCTACGTACCTATTAGCGTCACTTATCAATAGAGAAAGAAACACGAGACTTTAACATTTTTTTTATATTTTTACTCTGACCGAGATACTCCGGTGAGTCATCAGATTGTAGATACAATTCCAAGCAACAGGTATTGCGAGTAACAAACACCAAACAAGTCAAGATTGCCTACCTGGAAATTCCGAGGCACTCCGTTTATTTTTCCCATTCTCTTCTTTTTTTTTTAATTTTATTTCCATTTGTATCTCATTCGCACAGATGGATCAGATACTGAGAGGAATTTCATTAAACCGAAGAACTTGGAGATCGGGATTCAGAGATTTATGAATTTGTAAAAAAGAGGAATGATATGTAGATACAAAAATAAGTGATTAAAAAAAAGTTCTAGGTAATCGAGTATGTAATTAAGAGTCTATGTATTTCTACATATTTCTATATTTGTGACGGTAATTGCGGCAAATGGCGATTTCTTCATAAACCAAAACACAAACGCTGTTTTTCAATTAAGTCACGTCCGTTGTGTTATTTTAAAAACAAGAATATTAGGACAAAGGGAAATTTATTGTCTCTGTGGGATTGCATATTTATGACTTAAGTGGTCTGCAGAAAGGGAAAACAACAGCATCGTACAATTAGTGCTTTCTATAAGATTCGATTAACTACCTATGACTCCTTGAATAATTGGTCTCTACGGACGGAAATCCTTATTTAGCCGTGAACGTGTTTTTGATTTTGAATTGCCTGCGAATTGTTTATTAAATGTTTTGGATGACACGTAGATGTTTTCGAAATTGCATGGCAGACACATTAATGAATTGATGTCAATTACCTTCACAGTGATTCCGAAACTGTTTCATGTCTGAAACCGTCATACTGCATGAGTATACTTTTAGGTGTTTAGTAACAAAAAATCAATTTAAATATAGAGGGTGTTTTAAAAACTGTTTAAAAATAATGAAAAATGTTTGTGTGAGTACAAATGATAGAACTTAGAATTCATTCGCTTTTCTCCACCCCTTTTACTTAAACCTCTTTCATATTACACTTTAGAACTGACTTGCATATCTTTGGGGACTCTTCTGACATCTTTTGAGAATATTCTGTACCATCCAGTGTTCCATACAAATCTCCATTTTGCTAGAAAATGTAATTCCATTCGCCATTCTCCAATGTTTGAGTCTTCCACTATTCCAGTATGGAAATTGTTGTAAAGGACATTAAAACTACTTCTTTTAGTTTTAATCCACGAATTTATTGATTACTAAATTAAACATAACTCAAAAGGAGTACGTGCTGCTCTGCCGATTATAAGCGCGGGAAGATAAAAAAAAGGCGGAATAACCATGATATGGCCTATCAAGGACTTTCTGACCATGATATGGGCAGAAAGTTACGTCAGTGGTTGGTAGATTGAGCAAATGCTGCCAGATCGCATCAGTTACCCTCGGACTTAATTTTGGTTAAATCTGATATGTTTATTCCGTAGACGTTCAGATCGTCTAACTTCTAGTTTTGCAAATGCTGTAGCTACTGTGTTTCTCGGACTCGCTCTTCCGTTGGAAGTAGGACTCGGCTCAGGTGAATTCAAAGTGATGTTGGTACGTGACAAGTCTGGGAGAATTAAAATGTCGGAATCGTTGAAATTATTGTTGTCATTGCTTGACGGTGCTTCATTGGCCCCGGGGTTGGTACGGGTACTTACTTTGCTCGATACTGCCACGAATGAATGGATCTTGCCTTTTGGTGGAGTACGAGGACGCATCTGATTCAGGTGACGCCGATGTAAATTGGAGTTTGCTTCCACCAAATACATTCTTTTGCCTAGGTTCTTCGTTACAACTCCCGTGATCCACTTTTCCTTCCTTTGAAATTATCGTATGGAAACTGGTTGGCCCACATAGAACTTAATTTTGACTTCGTCCACAGCTTTCTTGGGTTCTGGAAATATAGCTGAAAGAATTGTGCGATGTGATCTTCTGTGGAGTTTTTCTGCTGGTGAGATCCCACTGTCATCTGGTGTAGATCGATATGTCGACAAATGGCCCAACAGCCCATGCCAAGTGTTGAATAAAGTTACTTCGGCAAAATTGCTGGAACTCACACGAAGTAAATTGGGGCCCATTGTCGGACACTAACGTCTTGGCTAGCCCCACAATTGCGAAAATGGATTGTAAAGCATGAATCGTTGCTTGTGATGTGGTAGATGCTATACGGACAACGTACGGAAATTTAGATTTCGAGTCAACCACAATCAGCCACATCTGCTGTTGAAAGGGTCCAGCGAAGTCGATATATACGCGCTCCCATGTTTTTTCGGTCGACGGCCAGCTGGTGTACTCTCTTGGCGAGTTGTTGGCGTTGGTCTGACATGCGGTACATTGCGATACAGTTTTGGTGATTTCGTCCTCAATGGTGGGCCACCAACAGTATCGACGAGACACTTGCTTCACACTGTTTCTACAGATTGTCATTTTGACAGTTAAAAGTTGATTTGTGATTAGTACATTTTGCCATTTCACGATGAATAGATTAACGCCAGAACAACGCGTGTAAACTGTGCAAACTTATTTTGAAAACCATAAGACGGTTATTCGGAACGCGATGAATCGTTTTCGTACCACGTACACACTAGTGGATAATGATGCGTATTATCCAAAGAAGATAAACAGTGCGAACAGAAGAAGTTATTGCCGTTGTGGAGCGCAGTGTTGAGGAGAATCCGAATAAGGTGATTCGCCATCGTGCACAGCAATTGGAGCTATGCCCATCCACTTTGTGGAAGATTTTACAGAAATATCTTGACTTAAAAGATCCAGCTTGTGCAAGAGTTGAAATCGCGTGACAACCGGTTCGGTGGATGAGCCGAAAGCTTGATTTAGCTTGATCATGGGTACATTGATGGATATGTACTCGTAAACAAGCAAAATTGCCAAATTTGGAGTGGAGAAAACCCAGAAGCCTTTTCCGGGACGCCCTTACAACCATTAAAAGTCACTGTTTGGTGAGATTTATGGGCTGGTGGAATCATCGGCCCATATTTTTTTAAGGACGATGCCGGCCTTAATGCAGTATAGATTTGGCAGTGAAGGATAACCAAAAAATATGTACATTCATAGGTAGTACTTATTAGTGTGATTTCAAATAAGGCAGTCTGGCAGTCCTGACTGATGGCCGAGGAAAATAACAGTACTTTTAAAATGCGCAATTATGCCCAACAGGAATAGGGGAGATAACCATTTAATTTTTATTGAAAACGATAGAGCAGAATTTGATTGCTTTAGATTCATTTATGCCAGACGTTTAGGATGCGGCGAAGGCCACGCCAGACGTCATCAAAGTGTTTGAATTATGCCCAATTTTGCATAATTAAGGTAACCATGTCAATTTTACATAAAACATAGAACAGGGTTATATTATTATGAATATATGGTTCCAAGACGTTTACGGTGCGCTGAAGGCAGTGCCAGACACCGTTAAAATAAGCAAATATTCCATTTTTGCATAACTATCATAACCAATTTTTTTTTTTCTCAAAAGATAGTTCAACTCTTCCAGATTACAAAAATATAAACGCCAGACGTTTTGCGCGCGGCCAAGTCCTTGCCAGACGCGTCCAAAGTGACTAAAATAACAAAAAACATGAAATGTACCCGATCGAAAATAACTTATAAAATTACTATTTTTATGCGTAAACACTAGAAATTGACCAATAAAATAATAGAACACCCATTCTTTATAAATATACCAAGCCCAGATACTTTACCAATCGCCAAGTCCTCGCAAGGCGCCTCCAAAGTATCCAAACCTAACAAAATCATCCAAACCACTTAAACCACCAATCATACGTCTAATAATTCATGTTGCCACCTGAAATTTCTAACAAGTAAAGACCAATTTCCACCGATTACTAACACATTACATTGCAGTGCTCCACCTAATGCCAAGACTTTACCAGATGCATCTAAAATATTTTTGGGGGACAAAACATATGCAAGATACATGTCTGCGAAAAATGCATGAAAATACTGCAATTTTAGTGCAAACACCTGAAATTGCCAAAATCATAAAATAATACCCACCTTAATTCAAAATAGCTCACCTGTCACCAAGTCACCAAGCTAAAGCTTTTCTTTCAATGTATTATTACTGGACCCGACCCCCGTTACGGCAAAACTGATGACGTAGGTAGAAGGATAATGTCTCTTTGCAATGATACTATTTATAGTACAACAAGAGGTCGCATAAAACCAAAAAAACATATTCAATTAGGTAATCTTGTGAACGATATATTCTTCTTATTATAAAGTAGTTGCCCATTTCTAGTGGTACTTAACATTTTGTTTAATAGACCTACACTGCAGTACAATGCAATACTCGTACAGTATAGGTTATTACCTTTCATATTAAATATGGCCTGTGATGGTTTATCTTTTTGATACTTCATATATTTTTTAAGGTCTTGCTATGAAGAGTCTTACTAGCAGCAGACGCGTAATTGAAATTTTAAACAAATTTGGGCACTGTGTGAATTACCATTGTGTGGAGGAGCTGGAAACTGAACTAGCTTTTTCTTGTGACAATTTGGAATCAAATGTCCTTTCCCAAGGAATGTCAAATGTAAAAAGTGTTTGTACAGGGGTAGCTTTCGATAATTACGATCGTTTCGTGGAGACAAGTAATGGTAAAAACACCCTTCGCGACACAGTGGGAATAGCGTATCAAATCAAAACCTCGGATTTAGGTAACAGGGATTGTTATTAAGTTCTGTTTATATTTTTAATTTTAATTTAACTTAAAGCTGAAATGCCTGTCCAAAGATATTTCGCTCCTTCGAAAGGAAGGAAAAGACGAGCATATGAACCTACAAGCAATGAAATTGAACCATACTTCAAAAAGCCCAAAATGCTTTCAACGCTTTCTAATACTGCTGCGACTGATACAGACCTTTATATAAGGTCAGTGGAAAACGCTAGAAAGCTTGATTATAAATGGTTATTTGCTTTGAGCTGTGGTCGTAAAAACACTCCGATGTGGACATGGTGGAATTCGTTACATCACGAAGAAAATCTTCCCCAACAACAGGTATACATAGATAATACTATACCACTGCAAATCTATTTGTAATTGTATATGTTCCGAACCACACGCTCCTTTAATTTTACTACTTTGAATAGGTCTTTTATTTATCACCAATCAACGAATCACCCACCAATCACTCTGTAGTTTTGGAAACACTTAAAAGGGCCATTGAAATCGCTAATCAATGTCATCAAAATTCCATATTTGTAACCTACGATTTAGCTATCGCCAAAATAGCATTACAAATTCAGCATCAGGAGTCACCCCGTTTCGATCGTGCCTTCATTTTGCTGGGGAATTTTCATATAGAGTTGGCCTTTTACAAGGCTATTGGAAAATTTATTGATGAATCTGGGGCAGAAGTTATTCTTGTGAATAGCGGTGTTCTGGCACAGGGTTCTTTGAATGCCTTTATTTCGGGTAAGCAGTCACAGAATATAGCAAAACATTCAGCGTATTTAACACCGTATATTCTCAGGAACACATTTTAATAGATGTAAACGACTACATGTTTTACTAAACGCAGCCATACAGATCCTTCATTTCCAATCTTTTATGAAAAAACAAAACTTATACTACGATAATTTAGAGTCTGATATTGAACAGTTTGAAAAATATAAGTTCGAAGGCATACTACCGCCAAGTCTTGTGGTTATAATTTCTCAATATTCCGCTTACACTATGGAAACATTAAGGGGTAATCATGGCAAAACGGCAGAATACTGGATGAAATATGTTGAAATGGTGAATTTAAGAAACGATTTTTCCAGAAGCATTAGAACTGGTAATTTTCACTTTTACCTTCATACCTTAAACCAATTGGCTGGATATTTTTTCGCTCTAAACCACTATAATTATGCAAGGTGGACAGTAAAATCAATAGATAATTTATCTAATATAAAAGATACTCATCCTGATCTTTTGGAAAGCATAAACAAATGTGGATTTGGCATTAAAAGAACATGTAAAAATTTTTCAATGTCACCTGTGGATTTGACTTTAGAACAAACCATAAATGCCGACGCTGCAAATAGGATGACTGGAGTTTCATCATTTACCAATTCTATTTCCGCAAGACAAAAATGGGCCAAAACACATACGGAGAGAACTGCGAATATTTCCTCCTTATACACCCTTCTGGGAATTACCCAAAAAGATGATGTTACTCGCGACTTAAAGCCAAACGAAATAAAGAGATTTACAGACAACTTAAAAAGTATTACAGAAGAAATTGAAAAATTTTATAACCCATTTATAACAGATACCTGTCAGAATAATCTTTTTAATATATGCACTGGCAAAACGGTTACTAAAGAAATAGAAAATTTCTTATTAAGTGAAAGAGAGAGTGGAGTTTATAAAAGGGATAGATTTATAATTGAATGCCGAAAGGATGTAAAAAAATTTTAAAGTTCAATTTCGAAAACGGAAATAAGAAATTTTGCTGTTCAAAATAAAAATACAAAGAAAACTGGAGGTGCAAAAATATCTGAAATACGAATGGAAATAGACTTAATTGGAAGAATTCTATTTATAGCTACGCAAAATTCAGTAGATATAAAAGAAATTTTTAAATATCCATTAACACCGATACCTCAAACATTTGGCCATTTAGATGGATCAATAGCCAAAACTGATAAATCGGCATTCCTCAGGTACCTGGAAAAAAATACAAACCATCTTCCTCCAAGTCAAATAGATGTTATAATCGTATACGGTTTCTATTTGTTACACACATTAGGAGACTTACCTTTATCTTACAATAAAATTGCTCTTCATATATTAAAAAAGATCTGCCGCATGAATGCCCAAGTCATACATATCGTTTTTGATCGGGTAATATCGCCTTCAATAAAAGATATTGAACGGAGCAGAAGAGACACTTCACATGAGAACTATGAATATAGCACACTACAAAGAAATCAAACACGACCGTCAGATTTCATTAGACTTCTTAGAAACAATTCTTTCAAAAGGAGGATAAATGAATTTTTAATAGAAGAATTATGTAATAGTGACTATAGCTCAATTATTAATACAAAACAAATTATTATGACATTTGATGAAAATTGTTATCTTTTTAAAGCTGAAAATGATAACATATTTCGGAATGAAATTGAAAAACTTTTTAGTTGCCAAGAAGAGGCAGATACCCGAATGATGTTGCATGTATCGAGTTTGCCAACAGGATCATCTGTTGTAATTAAATCTCCCGATACGGATGTTCTTATTATTGCAGTATCCAACTTGCAAAACTGCAAAAACGATGCAAAGATATGGTTGGAAGTTGGGGCTCTTTCCAAAAATTCTCTTAGATACATCAATGTCAATGCAGTAAATGAACAATTAGGACCGCTGCTAAGTTTGGCCTTGCTCGGATTTCATAGTTTTACTGGCTGCGACTATACTCCGTCATTCTTTAATAAAGGAAAAATTAAACTATTTATCCTTCTGCGAAATCAACCCGATGTACAAGAGGCTTTTTCAACATTTGGGAGCACTGAAGGACTTCGAAAAGAAGACCTTAAAAAAATTGAAAAGTTTGTTTGTGCAATGTATCAAACAAATACCTCCAAAATACATGAAGCTCGCTACGAAATATTTTATAAAACTTGCAAACCAACCTCAGAAAACATTTTCAAGAATATTAAAAGTAATTGATTTTTTAATTTTGAATGGTAGGCAGTCACTTAACCTGTTTTGTTTTAGGTTTTGAAGGAAGTTTGTTACCCCCAAATAAGTCTGCATTGCTGCAACAGATATATCGAACCAATTATATATGTAGTATATGGAAAAATGCAGTGAATAATAAAAAAGTACAATTGGTACCATCGGAAAATGGATGGCTACTTCAACATAAGAGACTTGAAATAAAATGGTTTGAGGGAAAAACTACACCTTTTTTTTTTTTTTTTATAATTTACGCGCGCCTAAGGGGTTGATACCCTTTTACTGTTGCCTGGGCGCGGGCGGAAAGATAGGAGGAGAAAGGAAAATTGTTTTTGTAGTGGTTTGAAACTCAGGTGTGTTTGGTTTCTATGTTTGCTCTCCAGGGGTGGGAGTCCGAATAGGACGGAGAGTTTTTCTTCACTCAGAGTGATTCGAGATATAATTCCCAGTATTTTTTTCATTGCTTGAAACTCTTATAACAGCCAAATCTACGTGTCAGTGTTATGCCTTCACACGCAGAATTTTTTTTTGTCTGAGTTCCAATTATACAATGAAAAACTGATTTTGCCATGGGCAGGATTTGAACCTGGACCCTCCGAGTGAGAAGCGTTTGCTACTACCACTACACCACGGCCACCCCATTATTAGAAGACATTTTGAGGGACGATAGAGAGTTGGAAAGTGACCATGACGTCTGTTACAAAAATTCATCAGACGAAAGTGAAGACGATTGTGTTTCTTAAGTAATTAAATGGTAAACAAATCATGTATGTAATTGAAAAAAAAAAAAAGAAACCTTTGGCTGGTTAGAAAATTTATTTATGTTTACAATGCGTGCGATTAGCAATTACTTATTGTTTCTAACCTAAGATACTTGAATGCGTCTGGCAAGGACTTGGTGACAGGTGAGCTATTTTGAATTAAGGTGGGTATTATTTTATGATTTTGGCAATTTCAGGTGTTTGCACTAAAATTGCAGTATTTTCATGCATTTTTCGCAGACATGTATCTTGCATATGTTTTGTCCCCCAAAAATATTTTAGATGCATCTGGTAAAGTCTTGGCATTAGGTGGAGCACTACAATGTAATGTGTTAGTAATCGGTGGAAATTGGTCTTTACTTGTTAGAAATTTCAGGTGGCAACATGAATTATTAGACGTATGATTGGTGGTTTAAGTGGTTTGGATGATTTTGTTAGGTTTGGATACTTTGGAGGCGCCTTGCGAGGACTTGGCGATAGGTAAAGTATCTGGGGTTGGTATATTTATAAAGAATGGGTGTTCTATTATTTTATTGGTCAATTTCTAGTGTTTACGCATAAAAATAGTAATTTTATAAGTTATTTTCGATCGGGTACATTTCATGTTTTTTGTTACTTTAGTCACTTTGGACGCGTCTGGCAAGGACTTGGCCGCGCGCAAAACGTCTGGCGTTTATATTTTTGTAATCTGGAAGAGTTGAACTATCTTTTGAGAAAAAAAAAAATTGGTTATGATAGTTATGCAAAAATGGAATATTTGCTTATTTTAACGGTGTCTGGCACTGCCTTCAGCGCACCGTAAACGTCTTGGAACCATATATTCATAATAATATAACCCTGTTCTATGTTTTATGTAAAATTGACATGGTTACCTTAATTATGCAAAATTGGGCATAATTCAAACACTTTGATGACGTCTGGCGTGGCCTTCGCCGCATCCTAAACGTCTGGCATAAATGAATCTAAAGCAAGCAAATTCTGCTCTATCGTTTTCAATAAAAATTAAATGGTTATCTCCCCTATTCCTGTTGGGCATAATTGCGCATTTTAAGAGTACTGTTATTTTCCTCGGCCATCAGTGAGGACTGCCAGACTGCCTTATTTGAAATCACACTAATAAGTACTACCTATGAATGTACATATTTTTTGGTTATCCTTCACTGCCAAATCTATACTGCGGGCTCTTAGACTAAATGGAGAGCGCTATAGAAACGTGGTTTCTGGCTTCTTGACGTGACAGAGCTTTTGGTTTCAACAAGATGGCGCAACATACCACACGGCACGCGACACCATCAATTTATTGCGGGAAACATTTGCTGAGCGCATAATTTCGCGTAATGGACCTGTGAACTGGCCTCCACGATCTAGAGACGTTGAACGATTTGGAAGTCAATATTCGCCGTGTTATTGCTGATACTCGTATACGTATACCCCAGTTGCTCGATAAAGTTGTCGATTGAATTGTACTTCACGATTGCGCTTCATTTATATTTCATATTTAAACACCAAATTATCTACTAAATAAATCTAATATCATAGGCATTAATAGTGTTTTATTTCATATAGAATTTGTATATCTCTAAAAAAAACACCCTTTACTGGCATCCAGTGGAATCTAACCCAAACAACTCTAGATAAAGCCTAAAAGCTCTCTTCAACTATTGACAGCAAACAGCCTATTTCCAAAATGGATCTTCTAGCAACGATACAGATCATTATTGAATAATGAGTCGAGTTCAGATCTTTGCTTTCTCTCCTGTTCTTAGAATTTGACGAAAGTGTCAAGTCTTATTCAACCATAAAATATCTGAGGAATTTGAAACTCACAGCAGAATCCGACTGGATGCACTTTTTCGCTATTGCTGGGTTTTGTTGATAACATTGACGAGCTCTTACCCCTACTGTCTGGAAAAATACTACTACTGTCTGGAAAGCACTAAGCTGCACTGCTTTATCAATTTATCATCTTGACACAGAATAATGGGCCTACATGTGATAATCCAGCCTTCTGCACCTGGGAAATATGGTTTGCTATGATGGTGGATAGCAGAATACGTAAAACGAAGACTAGAATGAGTTTGCTATCAAAGGTTTGAATAAGCAATGTTTACAACTGCAAATCTTCGTAAAAAGATGCATTTAAGTATTTTCTAGTCGAATCGGATATTTAACGATTAGTTATGTATATGCGATAGCGGAATCTATAGGAGAATGGTCATACATTACGGCGTGCATACGGTTCCATTACAGTACAAGCCATGCAATGTAGGTTACTTATCCAATTATTGTAGGTAGACGAGTGACCGCCATAAATAGACATGGAGAGAAGGACAGTCAGTCGCCCTTGGTACGAGTTGTATGCAGCCGAGACAAATTGCAGAGCTTCGAACGCGATGTCACGATCGGGTAGTTGACACCTTCTGACCCACAAGAGGTGAGAGGATCTAAGTAGAGAAAATGAAATTTAAGCTTTTCCAGCTGAAATGATCTAGAAAATAAGCAGTGTTTGCTCGGCGATGCTGGACTAAATTTCTGGTCTCAATTGATGAATCTATTTACTGTTCATCGGATATTTTTGCATAGAAACAATTTTGCCAATATTATTAATCCAGTATTAGCAATCCAAATTTCTATGAAGATGTGATCTCTTACCCGATGGATTCCATAAATAGATTTATCTACAACCATTCATTATTCGAATTACAAATTGCGGAATTAGATTTTGAATTCAATCAGGGTTTACTACTAAAGTTGCCTCAACATTAGATTCATTATTGAGACATCCTGTTTCATTTCATGGTATCATATGATTCCATTCACCAAATGCTCTTGACATCGATTTAATGACGTCTACAATTTAAGAAGACTTAACCAATGATAAATTATTTTATTTAAATACTCGTTGATCGAAACTATCCAATTAGACCGTTATGCTAATTCCGAATTCGAAAATGTCTACACTCAGATATCAGATACTCCTTTCAGTAATCAAAAGCGTAGACGCTACAAAAACCGAAACCGCTAAACCAACAGAACTTGTTGATGCCAGATATATTTACGATAAACGATGGAGTTTAATAATTCAAATTTTAAATGAAAATATTAGGTTTAGATTAGCGGGTGCTTGAAATTTATACCATTTTCAAGCGACGATTGGCATTTGAACCTGCTGACAACAAGGTTACATTTAGCCTTATACTCGTACTTCACCTGGAAGTCAAAATTCCAATGCCGACACGTGGCCCAGTTGGATTTATAAGGAGTCAATACTTCTTCCGGCAGAAGATATCAATGAGCAGGTGTAACCTCGAATTTGGCGAGTTTTTGTTTTGAATCGATGAGTACCTGAAAAATCCATTAATCTAGGAGTAAAACTTAAATAAAGCTAATGAACTCCAGAAACTGATTAATGGAATGATGGAGAACTCTAACTGTCTGGGTGTCCATTTGATGGTTTAGATTTTGGAGTTAAATTCGTTTTTTCGACTCCAGACAGGCGCATACGAGTAAATACGAGTAATCTACAATACAAATGCAATCAACGATGGCGTCCACAAGTTTCAGTCGGACAAATATGCTTTGGCTGCTTTTAATAAGCTTAAATTATTTTGTCAGAGTCGAGATGTGGATTAGAGGAAGATGGTGAGATGGTGATAGAATAGCTCTGTTGGGGCTTTATACTTGTAGATAAATTAATGATGTGTTTCTTATGTTTTTGTTTCTTTTTTTTGGTTCATGTTTGGTTTTTTGTTGCCATATTTGTAGAACGAAGTTATTTTTAGAAACAATTAATTAAACTTGTAACCACAATACAATAATATTTTCATTCATTTCTTTAACCTGGGAAGTTAGTGTCGTTAACGAGATGACAAAAGAGAAAGGGATTTGAGAAAGGTATTGCATTAGCCCCGTAAACGAAACTAACATATAATAAAGAATAACATTTCAGTACCCATTATAAAAGCACTTTATACAGTTTTTTTCTTTTATACATGAGGTATTGGCTTCGAAAATTTCTACACGATCCTCTAGTAAAATGTCTATGAACTTCAGTGACCTATTTTTGTTAAGCGTGATAATCAAATGCCACTTAGTTGAATTAATAGTACGCCAAACGTACTTAATAAGGGAAGAATTCTGGATTCCAGCTGTAAAATCACGAGTCAAGAAATGTTGACCATATGCACATGACCATATGGATGGAAGGCCTAAACTATCCAGCCGTTAGCAAAATCGGTGTAGATTTTTGCGGTCCTTTCTGCATTTAAGCCAGCACAATAAGGTTCGATAAATTCATAAAAGTTTGGGTGGCGGCCTTTGTCTGTTTAGTTACCAAAGCTGTTCATTTAGAAATTTACCCGGATCTAAGTACGGAAATGTTCCTGGCAGCCTTCACACACTTCGCGAACAGACGGTGCTGGCCATCCCTGGTCCTCTCTAATAATGGTACTAATTTTATTGGAGCAAAAATGAAGATCAACCAAGAATGGAGCAAAGTCACCAATAACTACTAGGACAGACTATTGATCCATGATATTCGGTGGGCTATGGGAGATCGCCGTTAAGTCTATGTAACATCTAATGAAGAAGAGATTCCAGCTGTCAGCTCTTTATACAAAGCCAATCTGCTAGCTGCACACTTTGCGGCCAGCTCAACACCTCCAGATTGTTCTTTGTCTCCGCCTACACTTGAGTGCGTCGAATCTTCAATAGGACGAATCCACTTTCGCACTCCTGTAGCAGCAAAGTACTTAAAGATCTCAACGTACATAAATCCGCTGGTCGAGATGGTATATCTCCCCTTCTTCTGAAGAGGTGTTATTCCACGCTGGCAAAATCACTGCATAAGCTTTTTCATCAATCCTACTCTTTGGGACATTTCCGAGCAGATGGAAAACAGCATTCGTCCAGCCCGTCCCTAAAAAAGGTGAATCTTCTTTTCTCCCTTCCTACAGGTGCATTGCACTTAAGTCCCTTCTTTCCAAGGTCATGGAAACGCTGATAAATCGTCAGCTCAAGAAATATTTCGAAACACGAAAACTTCTCAATGACCGGCAATATGGTTTTCGTAGCAACAGGTACATCAATCTGGCAAAAGCAAGTAGTTGCACTTGATATTTCTAAGGTATTTGACAGAGTTTGGCATCAGGGTCTTTTGTCGAAAATGCGTGCATTTAGGATCGACGACTCTCTTCTCCAATGGATTAGAAATTACCTTTCGGAACGTTCAATTCAAGTTATCTTGGATGGTTTCTAGTCTGATATTCACAAAATAAATGCTGGTGTGCCCCAGAGATCCGTTCTGTCTCCAACACTCTTTTAAGTTTTCATCAACGATCTCTTGTCTGTTACTTCTAATCAAATATCTGATCCGAAAGCACATTGCTAGAGCAATGACCTCGATGAATAATCTAATTCATGGGGCTCATGAGCCTGATTAACTTTGTCACGTGAGTGCGTACTTTAACGGCTTCGTTCCCCCCGAGGCGTTCTTCTATTTCGATAAAAAAGGGCTGAACCAGGACAAATTAGCGGTGCCGCTAATCTTCCACGTCGCTCGAATAGCTGCGGACAGGCGACGCAACTACGACAGCGATATTTAAACACCCAGCCATTGTCCATAAATGACACTTGCATCGTCGAAACTGAAAAACTTTCCATTATCGGTATGTGTGTCAACGACAAGTTACGTTGGAATGACCACATATTTGATGTCGCCAAAAATGCTGCGAAATATCTAGGTTTCCTCTGCACTTGCTTAGTATACCTTCAAGCCCAATTTCGGCCGTACTCTGAAATATCGTTCTTCATTTCTAGCCGAACAACTCGCTTGTGGAATACCCTGCCGAGCTCTCTATTTCCTAGTCATTATAACACTCAGACATTTATCTTTCTTCCCTCCCTAATTTTCCTTTGCCCGCGCTGTGTGCAAACATTTTAAGGGTACTTTAACCTTTTGAACACGCGCTTCTTTATAATAAGAAAAAAAAGCAAACGCTACTCAAGTAAAAAAAAGTTCCTAAGAGTGCAACGGAAATACTTCCTCAAAGTATCAGTGTGATTTGAAAGCTGATATTGGATAAGCCCTAGGTATTTAAATTCATTAAGAGTACCAGAAAAAGTAGGAGAAATATTGTAGAACAATGGGTGCAATTGCAGTTGGACAATTTGTATTTTTAACACTCAGGTGCATGAAAATGAACATTCGCTTCTACAATAAGTTGTGTAACTATGATAATCCAAAAACCTTTTTTTTTGTTTTAGAGATAATTACCAACTTGGAATTTGGAAACTAGTTTCTCAATAAATTCAAATCCCAATTTATGTCAGCGATGAGATCTAAAGGACTATTCTGACCATACGAAGAAGCTATGTCATCCGCGAAGGCAATTGGTGAGCCCTTAAAGTCAAGTGCAAAAAGTGAATTAATATAGATAAGAAATAAAATTGGACCCAATACAGAGCCTTGCGGTATACCCAGGTTAAAAACTTTTATTTCCCTCCTCATATCATCTATCTTCAATCTTTGTGATGTATTTTCGAAGGTAAGTCTTGAACCAATCAAGCATAAAACCACGAAATCCAGCTTTTTTCCAAATTCACCAGCAAAATATTATGGTTAACCATGTCAAAGGCTTTGGTAATATCAATGAACAAGTCAGCTGTATATTTTTTATTATCAAGATTAGACATTGCTTGTTCACAAAACTGTTGAAGAGCATTTTCAGTAGATTTCCCTATTCGAAAGCCAAAATGCTTAATTGGACTAAAATAATTGTTAAGGTTAAACCTTAATTTACTATCCGATATTTCATAAGTTTTTCGAAAATCTTGCTTAGCACGGGTAGGAGATAAATGGGCCTGTAGTTTTGCATTATTTAGTAGCAGAAATTTTTTTTTAATTATGGAATAACATCAGCACATTTGAGCGCTTCAGGAAAGATCCCTGCAAAAATGCAACCGTTCAAGATATCCGTTCAAACATCCGCCCTACTAGAACTAACATTCTTTTAACTACGAATCCTGTGAGAGGTTTCTACAAGGAGTCCTGTCATGCAGTGGTCAGTGTTCATTAAATCGAGAACACATTTCTCACAGTCATTCGATGATACAGTCAAAGCTTCAATATGGGATTGTTAGTTGGGGAGGCACCTATCTAAGTACCCTAAGTGCACTAGTCGTTGCCCAAAAGCATATAATTCGAATTATGTGTGGCAAAAATCGCTATACGGAAAGTTGGCCACTTTTTACAAGTCTTCAAGTATTGCTACTCAGGAATCTATACATTTTCAAGGTACTCAAAGAGTTCTTTAAACGAAGCGGTAATGTTCCTTTTAGGAATTCTTCGATTTATAACTTGCGAGTAAACAACATGGTACTTTTTGACATTCCACACGTGCACAAAACACATTTTATGAATTTTTATATAGTTACTTCGCGTAGAATGTTTAACAAACTTCCTATGTCTATACGAGCCAAACAAAACTCTCAATATTTTTTAAAATCACTTAAAGATTGGCTTTATACTATGGACCCTTTAAGCTTGGAGCTACTGTTGAAAATTATAACATAGTTTATTAAAAAAATGCAAAAAGATTTATTTATTATTATTATTTTTTTTTTCTCTCATTGAAATAATTATCTTTTTTCTTTTCTTTCTCTCATTGAAATTATTTTCTTTTTTTTTCTTTTTTTTTCGGTTTAACTTTTAAATCTTTAAAGTTGTAACTAAAGAACACCTGATGGTACCCCACGTCAGTTATTCTTGCATTTATTCATATATTTTCCATGGATCTTTCAACACAAACTTAGGTTTTAGAAGGATCTTCAATTTGTTCATCATTTTTTAGTAGTAAAATAATTTTTTTCATCCTAAATTAAAGAATTATCTATTGTTAGCTAGTAAGGTAATAATGAATAAATAAATACAAATACAATACAATACAATACAATACAATACACTTTTGAATCGCCCATTAATGTGATCTAAACATCTACCTAACACAAAGCCATGAAAAGCTAATAATGCTAATACGTTGAAACAGTTTCGCTACTAACTAAATTGTTTATATTAAAATCTTCTACAGCAATTAAGTTCTTTGCTTTTATATTAAGTAAAAGATCATAAAATTCATTTATAAACACCGAAACATTAAATATACTCGTATGCAGTCTATAGACACATAAAAAGGCGAACACTTCATTTTTAACTACAATACAATACAATACAATACAATGGAAACTTTCAAAATATCCGCGCTTACAAAATCTACACACATAACTTCTTTAATCTGGTGACATTCCGTTATAAAACACCCAACAACCCCCGCAGCGCAATTTTCATTCGCATTGGCGAAGAAATTATAGCCAAGAAAAACGTAATCACTTATTTCAAAATTTTACAATTTCAGACACAAACATAACATCTGGAATGCAAGCGAACGAATCAAGGTGTGTGACAAAAGACGCAACAAACTTTTGACATTCTGATGTACAATAAGAAGTTTAATATTGCAATAGAAACTAAATTTAAAGATATTATCAAAATTGGAACTACAATACTAGATTCAAGGGCAGGAAATTCAAGTCTTCAATTAGATCATCTATATCGCTCATTTTGGTTTTTAAATGTAGATTTAAATAAGAGCAAGATCATTAAAATGCCTAATTGAAGTTATTTTACCACCCTCAACCTTTCTCACAAGAATTTTATTATTCTTATACCATAAATATTTAAAACACTTTTGTTTCAGTGCCATTTTGCTTTCATAAAAAGTGCCTGGGTATAAGAATCATTCAAATAAATATTTCTACTGTTTCCCTTGCTGCTGCAGCTATTGCTACTATTGCTACTGTTGTTTAAGCGGCTACAGAGCCGCTGTCATCAGCGCCATCGATTACAGGCACTTGTGTGTAGAATTTTTTTTTGTTTTTATCATAGCCGTGTAGATACAGAGGACAATCGTCGAAATGTCTTGTCGAAAGCTCCTTTACACTGCCAGAAAGCCAGTAGTCTTGAACGTTTTCGACATCTTCAGTTTAAAGAATGACACCCAAATTCTTAGCTTTGTTGCAATAACAGAATAGATGGAGATGCAACCCTTTTCAAACTCACTCACTATCAGTATTCGTTGTTCATCTGCGATGTGTTTGCCCCGAAAGCACTCTCAATGTCAAGTCTGTCCATCTGGGCCCTGTAACACAACGTTACAAGTACTTGTAGAATAAGTAAAATCTGACTACTCAAAAAAAATTCTGTAACACAAACCAGACTTGTGGTTAATACTGTTACAAGTGTCACAATGAAATATGACAAGTGGGTAATTGTTTAATTTCCCTTGTTCAGTAACAGAACGCTACAAGTGTCAAGAACCACTAGTCAAACTACTACTGCTTTTGGACAGAAGGCGTTTTGAATATTGTCGTAAAGTGATTAGTGTACTTTATCAAAGTTAGATTATAGTGAAAATATAAAAACTTACAAAAAAATTTACAAAAAATTTTCTATTTTGATTCCGATTTTGACAGTGATGATGAAAGTGATTATAACGAATCTCGGCACAGATTATAAGCCTAAAAGTTTCGAAGAGTGTCGCATATCAAAATTAACGGCACAACGGCTTAGTGGTAAAGTACAGTGCAATCCAAATAACAAAACCTCACTGACTCAATAGGTGACATGCACAGTGTAAGCACAATGACGGTTTGTCGTTGCGTTAGAGAGATTACTCAGGCAGTAATTGAAGTAGAATTCAGCAAACAATGTGCAAAGTGTTATACAGGGATTCTATGTAAAAGGTGGGAAGCCGGAGGTTTGCGCAATTGATGGCATATTAATTATTATTGATGCAACTCCTTTTAATGAAGTAGCGTGAGTTGATCGTCACGTTTTATAGAATGAGCATTTGGAGTACTTAAGGAAAAATTTCCCTTTTTATATCACCTATGGGTCAATCCTGTATATGTTACAAACATATTCAAATGCTGTGTGATATTGTGTAATCTCTCTCGTCACAACAGTGATAGGGTTAGGTAAGAGTGGCTGTTGGAAATACCAACCCACTTAGACCTATTGGCCCATTGTGATGCCATTTGGATCTATGATCCTCTTACTACTAGAATCAGTTTGAGCTTATAATAAAGCGTAGGGGACTGTTAATGTCTAATTTTCCTAGATCGTTTAGGTCGTTGTAGAAGAAAGCTCCTAGATGAAGCTTTCTTCTCTGGGAGAGAACTGGACATGTACAGAGTAGGTGGAGGATTGTCTCCTCCTCTTCCTCATCCATGCAGCTTCTACAGAAATCATTTGTGAAAGCGCCAAGCCTTCTTGCGTGCTTGCCCATGAGGCAGTGTCCAGTATTGACACCTATTATGGCGCTGAGATGTTTTCTATTTAAAAGGATCAAACACTTAGAGCGATTCAGATCCAGCTTTGGCCAGATCTGTGTGGTCGCTAGACATGTTTGCCCAGCAGTCCACCTAAGGTCTGTTCTTTTATTGGCATCCAGCTTTAGTGTTAGTTTGCACGTAGCGATTGGTATACCTATACTACCTTTTTCCGGTAGAATAGTTAGAGTGGTTCCAATTTTGGTGAGTTCATCGGCTATGCAGTTTCCTGGAATGTCTCTATGGCCCGGCATGCAACAAAGGTGAATGTTGAACTGCTCTGCCATCTCCATGAGAGATGATCGGCATACAAGGGCGGTTTTAGAATATAATGAGACCGAGTCCAGGGATTTGATGGTGGCCTGACTATCCGAAAATATGCGGATATTCTTTGCAGATATCACGTTTTTCTTCAGCCAGGGCAGAGCTTCTTTAATCGCCAAAATGTTCCAGGCTACAGTGATTTGGAAGGCGGAAAGAGAGGCTTAGACTTAGCTTATCTGAGAAAACACCGCCACCAACTCCGTTATCGGTTTTAGATCCATCTGTGTAGAGAGGGATTGACTTGTCCTCCATGAAAGCATCCTCCTCCCAGAATGATCTAGAGGGGAAGCTTACATGGAAGTTTTTGTCAAACCAAAGCTCAGGTATGGTGTAATCGATCTTCTCTGTGAGGATTCCTTATGTATTAAGAATATTGGCGTGGCCAAATGAATTATTAGTCCATTCTTTAGTCGCTTTAAGGCGAATAGCTGCAGGCGCAGCTACTTGCCTGCTAAAAATGTCGAGGGGTGTCAAGTGAAGCAGAATATCTAATGCCGCAGAGGGGGTAGACCGCAAGGCTCCGCTTGTGCATAGACATGCTGTTCTTTGGACTCTGCTTAGTTTAATGCGGTTGACTGCATTTTCCAAGGTCGTTCACCAGACAACCACCCCGTAAGTAAGTATCGGTCTTATGACGTATATGTATAGCCAGTGGGTTATTTTTTTTTTTTATAATTTATGCGCGCCTAAGGGGTTAGATACCCTTTTACTGTTGCCAGGGCGCGGGCGGAAAGGTAGAAGGAAGAGAAAGGAAAATTGTTTTGTAGTGGTTTGAAACTCAGGTGTGTTTGGTTTCGATGTTCGCTCTCCAGGGGTGGGAGTCCGAATAGGACGGAGAGTTTTTCTTCACTCAGGGTGATTCAGGTATAATTCATAGTATTTTTTTCTGTGCTTGAAACTCTACAACAGCTAAATCTACGTGTCAGTGTTATGCCTTCACACGAAGAATTTTTCTGTCTGAGCTCCAATTACAAATGAAAAACCGACTTGCTATGGGCAGGACTCGAACCTGGACCTTCCGAGTGAGAAGCGATTGGTAGTACCACTACAACACGGCCACCCCATATGCGACTTTATGCGAGGTTGAAGGCCCCATTTGTTCCTAATGGCTTTTTTGAAAGAGAATAAAGCTATTGTAGCTTTATTGACTCTTTTTTGAATGTTAGGTTTCCAGTTTAGTTTCCTGTCAAAAATGAGACCCAGATAATTTGCTGTATCGGAGAAAACTAAACTGGTACCGTTTATTGAAGGGGGGTCTATGATTGGAATTTTATATTTCCTGGAAAAGAGGACAAGATCAGTTTTATGGAGGTTTATTCCCAATTCACAGCGATCTGCCCAGCGGGTTAATCTGTTGAGATTTACTTGGAGGAGTTCTTTAATGGTATTAAGATGTTTTCCTGAGACGGCTATGGTAACGTCATCCGCATAGGCAATCACTCTGCTACCACCCGCTTCCAGGTATATCAGTAGTTGGTTAACTACTAAGTTCCAGAGAAGGGGAGAGAGGACACCGCCTTGCGGCGTAGCTCTACTGACATATCTTTTAGCAGAAGTCTCACCCAGTTTGGAGTTGATTATCCTGCTTTTTAGTATTAGACCGATCAACTCCCCAAGTGAGTCGTCTACCTGTAGAGTTGACAGCTCAGTCGTGATTGCGGATGTGTTGACGTTGTTAAAGGCGCCCTCTATGTCTAGGAAAGCAACCATTGTGTACTCCTTATATTGTAGGGATCGTTCGATGTGGCTAGTCAGAGAGTGCAAAGCCGTTTTCACCGACTTTCCTTTACAGTAGGCATGTTGAGCAGTAGACAGAAGTCTTGGATCAACTTTAGCTCGAATATGGATATCAATCAGTCCTTCTAAAGTTTTCAGAAGGAATGATGATAGACTTATAGGTCTGAGGTCCTTTGGGACTATATGAGAACATTTTCCAGCTTTGGAAATGAATACTACATTGACTTCTCTCTCATAATATTTTCCAACACTGGTAGAATAATATCTGAGGACCTCTGTAGCTCGGCAGGTATTATACCGTCCGGACCAGCAGACTTGTATGGTTTGAAGCCATGCAGCGCTCAGAGCAGTTTGTCTCTCGTAATCAGACCATGAATTTTGGTCACGGTTGCAGTAGGCCTGTTTGGGCTGCTACTGGCCGCGAGTTGGGAGCTACCTTTAAAATGAGTGTCCAGAGGCAGGTTGAGTGATTCATCACTTGAGGTTGTCCAAGAGCCATCGGTTTTTTTCAAACAGCTAGGCATCATAGGATTTGTAGAGAGGATTTTTCTTAGCCGCGATGCCTCAGATGTTTCTGTAATTTTGTCACAGAATGACCTCCAGGATTGTCGCTTTGCGTTCCTCAGTTCTTTTTTGTATAATTTGAGGGATTCTTTATATGAGTCCCAGTCGGTCACTTTTCTTGTGCTTTTTGCTGCGTTGAAAAGTTTTCTACAGGCGTTTCTGAGCAGTCCCAGTGCCGATGTCCACCAATGTGGCTTTTTCTTGCCTCTTGGTTGAATAAGAGGGCAGGAAGCGGTCATAGCCTGATTGAGAGCCAGAGTAAATTCCCTGACTTTCATGTCAAGCTCATTGGTGTCACGCGGGGGACTTGATACTCGTAGTTCAGAGGATAACGTTTTTGACAGTATTCCTCTGAATTTTGGCCAATCAGTTTTTCGGTAATTCCGGAAAGCTGGTTGGCTAGGGGGAGCATCACTCAGACTAAATTGGATGTATCTGTGGAATGCTCGCCTGCCACAACATTGATAACATTCATATAAATGATACAGGTACCGAACAAATTGAAGAAAATGAGGATATACCAAATGTAAACTTATTTTCAATGCCTACCAGAGAAGCTAAGATGAGGCAGCAGCAAATTGTTAAATTTTTTAACCAAGAACAGTTTTAATAACATTTTAAATTCATAAAGTCAATTTATTTAACATAAAACCTAAAAGTTAAATAATGTATTATGTACAACATTTTAAAATTCAATTAATTCGAAAACCCTTTCGATTTCGCTGTCAGCAAATTCAGAGCTCTTTTCATTATGAATGCTTATGCTCTCTTCTAAATTTTTAGTAAAATTTGAGGGAGGATAGCCAAGAGAAAAAGTTCTCTAAAAAAGCAATCTCCAATTTTCCTTTATATTTGGAAATATCAACATTTTCAATTATCAGTTTTTTTTCCTTTTTTTAAAAATGAAATGAGATTCTGCTTCTTTTGATGTTTTCTTTCTGCTAAATTATAATGTTTGGTATTACTTAATAAAAATGCACAAAACTGTACTTATACCTCTTTTTCTTGAATGATTGAAGAGCATTTTTTTTAGTAACAATATTTCCCCGTAACAATAGTGGGAGTACCCCCTGTAACCACAAAGTAGGAAACTTTAGCTATACAATAATATTTAAACATAATACATCAATACAAACCATTAGTAAAAGATAAAGATTCTGGTACACTTAGTCCAACAACTGCTTCGGATTTGCTCCCAACGATGTCGAGCACAATGTTATCACAAGAAGTTAATATGCAGCCTCTCCCACCCGCAGATCCGGTTTTTTTCGAGTTGACCACTTTTGCCTTGCAAATTGTTTTGTGTACCACTTTAAAATCAAAAATAACAGAAATATTAATAATTCGAGTATATGTACTTACAACTGCTTTTGTTTTTTACGTTTTGCCAAAAAACGTCTCTTACATACTCCCAATTCTTGTTTTAGAGAATCGCATATAGACTTTTAACCAAACAGAATACTTCCTCCCATTAACAACATTTATCTTCTTTTCCTAAGACTTCGCTAAACCCACCGAAACGAATATCTTTTTCTTCTCAATTTTTGTTAGAATAGCAATCTTTTTGTCTTCGGAAATTGTTGCCATCTTAACTCATTGATCACTTGTCAAACAATGTGGACAAGTCGAGGGAAACTTATTATTCTGACAAGTGTCACACTAATTGTAATGAACCTCTGTAGTCATCATTTCAATTTTCGGTTTAAAAGCTACTTCTACTGTGTGGCAGAGGCTTAGTTTATATTCCAGTGCCGGGTAGTGAAGATTTAGTATACAGATTCATTTCTATAATGTATAGACTAATTAATATAGATAATTAACAAGCAGTGGTAGTACACTTCAATTCGAAGAGGAATAATCGAATGAATTTATATTCAATTAGTTGCCTTTCCTTACATCGACCTAAAGCTAACCAAATGGTTTCCGAATAAAGTGAAGCTAGATTCTATAATATTACCTCGTAGAGCCTCACTTTCTTATTCTACCGTAGTATCAATACTTTTTCTTCCAGCTCAACACAGGTGCAGTCTACGACTAGCTATTGTAGCCTTGGCCAACCACCTTAACCAAGGTCATCGAATACATTGTCTGAGATTGTTCTACCTAACAAATAGACTCTTTTTAAAGCCGAAGCAAATCTCAGAAGCAATCCGCCAATCAACTTAAGAATCACTTGCAGAAGTGATATATACATTTTCGTTATTGGGAGGCAACATATTTTATCTTGACAAGCCTGCGCCTTCCAGCTAAGTTTACGAGGGTTGTCTGAAAAGTTTCCGACCGAACAATGGTACAAGACATTTTTTCTCAGACATGGGAGCGATGCTCCCATCTAACCCGTCCAAATAGTACTTGGCTTTTTTCTTGGCAAAATAATTGTTCACGAAGGTGATTGCCTCCTTATTTGATGAAAATCTCTGCCCTCCGAGCGCAGTTTTTAGATGAGGGAATAAAAAGAAGTCGCTTAAGGCTAGATCTGGTGAATAAGGCGTCAAGCAGTTCAAACCGTAATTCATGGATTTTCGCCATGGCAACCGGTGAGGTGTGAAACGGTGCGTTGTTTTGGTGAAACAGGATTTTCTTTCTCTGCAAATGTGACCGTTTTTCCGCAATTTCTGCCTTCAGCTTGGCAAGTAATGATGCGCAGTATGCTCCTGTAATGGTTTTTCCCTTTTGAAGATAATCGATTAAGATAACTCCTTTACTATCCCAACAAAACAGTCGCCATCACTTTCCCAGCCGAAAAAACAGTTTTTGGCTTTTTTTTGGAGCCGGCTCGCCCTTTGCAGTCCACTGTTTTGACTGAATTTTTGTTTCGGGCGTATAATGGTGTATCCAAGTTTCATCTACAGTAATCGGCGCCAAAACTCGGATTTATTGCGCCTAAACTGCGCCAACAGAGTGTTGGAAATGTTCATTCGAACACGTTTTTGGTCTAACGTATGGCCGTGGTGTAGTGGTACTAGCAATCGCTTCTCACTCGGAGGGTCCAGGTTCGAATCCTGCCCATGGCAAGTCAGTTTTTCATTTGTGTAATTGGAACTCAGACAGAAAAATTCTGCGTGTGAAGGCATAACACTGACACGTAGATTTGGCTGTTGTAGAGTTTCAAGCACAAAAAAAAAAATACTGTAAATTATACCTCGAATCACTCTGAGTGAAGAAAAAACTCTCCGTCCTATTCGGACTCCCACCCCCTGGAGAGCGAATATCGAAACCAAACACACCTGAATTTCAAACCACTACAAAACAATTTTCCTTTCTCCTCCTTCTACCTTTCCGCCCGCGCCCAGGCAACAGTAAAAGGGTATCTACCCTCTTAGGCGCGCGTAAATTATAAAAAAAGGACGCTTTCCGGATAAGCAGATCACTGCCCCGGCTGAAGATTTCCGAAAACTAATCGTATACAATCTGAGGGTGCACCGACATAAAAAAATAAGTCGCTATTTAATTTTCTGACTTTTTCAAATCTTGAAATTTTGAATAGTGGCAATGAGTCTACTTTCGTTAACATAAACTCCAATTAGCAGCTTTCTATGGGAGAGAGTTAGGCATGCACAGAGTAGGTAGAGCCTTCTTCAGTGCCAGCGTCCAGTGATAACACCTATGATAGCACTGAGATGTTTCCTATTTTGAAAGATGAAATCCTTAGAGCGATTCAGATCCAGCTAAGGTTTGTTCTTTTGTTAGCACCCAGCCTTAGTATTAGTTTTCACGTAGCGATTGGTGCACCTTTTTTAGGTAGGATAGGTATAGTGGTTCAAATTTTGACAAGTTCGTCGTCCCTACAATTCCCTGGAATGATTGGCAGTCAAGGGCGGTTTTAGAATTTTGTGAGACTGAATCCAGGGATTTGATAGCGGCCTAACTATCCGAAAAGATGTGGATATCCCTTGTAGATATCACGTTTTTCTTCAGCGAGGACAGGACTTCTTTAAATAAATTAAAGTATCCCCTCTAGATCCGTCTGGGAGGGAGATGCTTTTATGAAAGTTTTCGTTAAACTGATGTTGGGGAATAGTAGATGTTCGATATTTTCTGGAAGGATTTCTAGTGTGTTAAGAATACTAGCGTGGCCAAATCATTTATTTTTCCACTGTGTAGTTACTTTAAGGCGAATAAATTCTCAACAGAATATATGTTTGTGCATATTCTGTCCTTTGGCCATCTGTCTAAGGCCATCCTCCAGACAACCACCCCGTAGGTGAGTATCGGTCACATAACCGAGACGTATAGCCAATGGGTAATGCGAGGTTGAAAGCTTTTTGAAGGAGAATAAAGCTCCTATAGCTTTCTTTACACTTTCTTGAATATAAGATCAGTTTAGTTTCCTGTCAAAAATAAAACCCAAATATTTCACTGTATCGAAAAACAGTAAGCTGGTATCGTTAATTGTAAGGGGTTCCATGATTGGAAAATTATATTTCCTGAAAAAGAGGACTAGATCAGTTTTATTGGGGTTCACTGTCAATCCACAGCGATCTCAACGGGTTTTTCTGTTAAGATTTAGCTGAAGGTTTTCTTGACGGCTATAGCAACGTCATCCACATAGGCAATCAACCTGCTACCACCCGCTTCCAGGTATACTCGTTGACCACTAAGTTCCAGAGAAGGGGAGAGAGGACACCGCCTTGCGGCGTACCTCTGCTGACACATCTGCTAGCAGAATCCACACCCAGTTTGGATTTGATTATTCTGCTGACTGATCAAATCCCCAAGTGAGTCGTCTATTTGCAGAGTTGACAGCGCAATGACGTTGTTAAAGGCATCCTCAATGCTAAGGAAAGCGACCATTGTGTACTCTCTATTTATTGTACGGATCGTTCGATGTGGCTAGTCAGTGAATGCAGATCCGTTTCCAACTATAATACTTTGCTTAGGTAGTAGGCATATTGAGCCGTTGACAAAATTCTTGGATCAATTTTAACTTGTATATGAATATCCATCAGCCGTTCTAGAGTTTTCGGAAGGAAAGCTGATGTTTTTTTGGGACAACATGAGAGCATTTTCCGGCTTTGGGGATGAAAACTTTCATTAACATCTCTCCATGACAACAGAGTGTGAGTCATTTCTACACAGCTCCTCATGATATTCTCAGGCGTTGCCAAGATGATATCGGAGGACCTTTGGAGCTCGGCAGGTATTATACCGTCCAGGCCAACAGATTTGTATGGTTTGAATCTATACATCGCCCAGAGCAGAATAGCAGTCTCTTGTAGTCAGACCATCAACCTTAGTCGCGACTGCAGTAATCTTGTTAAGGTTGTTACTAGCAGTGAGTGAGTATCCAGTATCCAGTGATTCCTTACTTGAGGTCGTCCAAGTGCCGTTGGTTTTTTTCAAACAGCTAGGCATCGAAGGATTTGTAGAGAGAATTTTTCTTAGCCGCGATTTCTCAGCGGTTTCTGTTATTTTGTCACAAATGACCTCCAAGATTGTCGCTTTTTCATCCTAAGTTCTTTTTTTTGTATATTTTGAGGAATTCTTTATATGAGTCCCAGTCTGTCACTTTTCTTATGCTTTTTGCTTGATTGAAAAGCTTTCTGCAAGCGTTTTTAAGCTCAGTGTCAGTTCTGATGTCCACCAGTGCAGCTTTTTATTGTCTCTAGAAGTAGGTTGCATAAGAGGGAAGGAAGCGGCCATTGTCTGATTGACTTTAATGTCAAGCTGGTTTTTTTTTTTATAATTTACGCGCGCCTAAGGGGTTATGATACTCTTTTACTGTTGTCCTGGACGCGGGCGAAAAAATAGAAGGAGGAGAAAGGAAAACATTGCTGTGATTTAGTGGTTTGAAACTCAGGTATATTTGGTTTGGATATTATCTCTCCGGGGGTGGGAGTCCGAATAGGACGGAGAGTTTTTTCTTCACTCGGAATGATTCGAAGGCTATCAATTTTCACGCTTGTTTTTGTGCTTGAAACTCTACAACAGCCAAATCTACATGTCAGTGTTATGCCTTCAGACGCAGATTTTTCTGACTGAGTTCCAATTATACAAATGAAAAACTTTTCATGAGTAGGATTCGAACCTTGACCCTCCGAGTGAGAAGCGATTGCTAGTACCACTACACCACGGCCATTGGTGTTCCATGGGGGACTTAAGAGTTCAGAGCGGAGAAGTTTTAAAAACGTTCTTCAGTGCTTTGGCCAATCCGCTTTTCGATAATACTAGTTGGCGGGGAGGATGATCATTCAAACTGAATTGGATGCATCTGTGACCTGAAAAGGAGTGTTCAAACGATATCATCCATCCGATTTGTTGATCATGTTTTGCATCATGGTTGGCGTTTCCGATAAAATGACTATGTCATCAGTATATCAGAACATATGTAAGTATAATATCACAGTTTTATTTTTACTCTATCGAAGTCATTTCCCCACGGCAGAAAAGTTGGTATGTCATCCAAGAACAACGAAAATAGTAGGGGACTCATGAGGCATCCCTGTTTAACGCCTGTTTGCGTTTATATTCTCATAGTGAAGACACTCCCAGTTTACTAAGCGTATAGAAATCAAATTAAGCGATCTTCTGCCAATAGAGTCAAAAGCCGCCTTGAAATCGACGAAGAATTTGTATAGTTTTTTGCCTTTGTTGAGATAATCATAAGCCCTAACAATACTGGTCAATATGAAGATATTATCCACTGTGGAATGGTTTTTTTCTGAACCCAGCTTGAAACTCACTGAGTAGTTTGTCTGTATCCAGTTAGCCGATCCAAGATGATTCCGGTGAAAATGTTCATTATTGAGCTGAGGAAGGTTATGTCTCATTTTTGAGAAAGTATTAGGTTAGGTTAGGTAAGAGTGGCTGTTGGAAATACCAACCCACTTAGGCCTATTGGCCCATTGTGATGCCACGTGGATCTATGATCTTCTTACTACTGGAACCAGTTTGAGCTTTTAATAAAGCGTAGGAGACTGTTAACGTCTATTTTTTCTAGATCGTTTAGGTCGTTGTAGAAGAAAGCTCCTAGGTGAAGCTTCCTTCTCTGAGAGAGAGCTGGGCATGTGCAGAGTAGGTGGGGGATTGTCTCCTCCTCTTCCTCGTCCATGCAGCTTCTACAAAAATCGTTAGTAAAAGCGCCAAGCCTTCTTGCGTGCTTGCCTATGAGGCAGTGTCCGGTAATGACACCTATTATGGCGCTGAGATGTTTCCTTTCTAGGAGGATCAGACACTTAGATCGACTCAGATCCAGCTTTGGCCAGATCTGTTTTGTCGCTAGACATGTTTGTCCAGCAGTCCACCTAAGGTCCGTTCTTTTATTGGCATCTAGCTTTAGTGTTAGTTTGCACGTAGCGATTGGTATACCTATACTACCTTTGTCTGGTAGGATAGGTAGAGTGGTTCCAATTTTGGCGAGTTCATCGGCTCTGCAGTTCCCTGGAATGTCTCTGTGGCCCGGCACCCAACAGAGGTGAATGTTGAACTGCTCTGCCATCTCCATGAGAGATGATCGGCATTCAAGGACAGTTTTAGAACACAATGAGACCGAGTCCAGGGACTTGATGGCGGCCTGACTATCCGAAAATATGCGGATATCCTTTGCAGATATCACGTTTTTCTTCAGCCAGGACAGAGCTTCTTTAATCGCCAAAATTTCCGCCTGGAACACGCTACAGTGATTTGGAAGGCGGAAAGAGAGGCTTAGGTTAAGCTTATCTGAGAAAACACCGCCACCAACTCCGCTGTCGGTTTTAGATCCATCTGTGTAGAGATGGATTGACTTGTCCTCCATGAAAGCATCCTCCTCCCAGAATGATCTAGAGGGGAAGCTTACATGGAAGTTTTTGTCAAACCAAAGTTCAGGTATGGTGTAATCGGTGTTCTCTGTGAGGATTCCTAATGTATTAAGAATGTTGGCGTGGCCAAATGAATTATTTGTCCACTGTTTAGTCGCTTTAAGGCGAATAGCTGCAGTCGCAGCTACTTGCTTGCTAAAAATGTCGAGGGGTGTCAAGTGAAGCAGAATATCTAATGCCGCAGAGGGGGTAGACCGCAAGGCTCCGCTTGTGCATAGACATGCTGTTCTTTGGACTCTGCTTAATTTAATGCAGTTGACTGCATTTTCCAAGGCCGT
The DNA here is from genome assembly GCA_949129095.1 of Volucella bombylans. Lineage (NCBI taxonomy): Eukaryota > Metazoa > Arthropoda > Insecta > Diptera > Syrphidae > Volucella > Volucella bombylans. Next base: position 175,668,086 of record OX422141.1, read on the forward strand.
CCACCAGACAACCACCCCGTAAGTGAGTATCGGTCTTATGACCGAGATGTATAGCCAGTGGGTTATGCGAGGTTGAAGGCCCCATTTGTTCCCAATGGCTTTCTTGCAGGAGAATAAAGCTATTGTAGCTTTATTGACTCTTTCTTGAATGTTAGGTTTCCAGTTTAGTTTCCTGTCAAAAATCAGACCCAGATATTTTGCTGTATCGGAGAAAGCTAAACTGGTACCGTTTATTGAAGGAGGGTCTATGATTGGAATTTTATATTTCCTAGAAAAGAGGACAAGATCAGTTTTATGGGGGTTTATTCCCAATCCACAGCGATCTGCCCAGCAGGTTAATCTGTTAAGATTTACTTGGAGGAGTTCTTTAATGGTATTTAAATGTTTTCCTGAGACGGCTATGGCAACGTTATCCGCATAGGCAATCACTCTGCTACCCCCCGCTTCCAGGTATATCAGTAGTTCGTTAACCACTAAGTTCCAAAGAAGGGGGGAGAGGACACCGCCTTGCGGCGTACCCCTGCTGACATATCTTTTAGCAGAAGTCTCACCCAGTTTGGAGTTGATTATCCTGCTTGTTAGCATTAGATTAATCAGCTCCCCAAGTGAGTCGTCTACCTGCAGAGTTGACAACGCAGTCGTGATTGCGGATGTGTTGACGTTGTTAAAGGCGCCCTCTATGTCCAGGAAAGCAACCATTGTGTACTCCTTATATTGTAGGGATCGTTCGATGTGGCTAGTCAGAGAGTGCAAAGCCGTTTCCACCGACTTTCCTTTACAGTAGGCATGTTGAGCCGTAGACAGAAGTCTTGGATCAACTTTAGCTCGAATATGGATATCAATCAGTCGTTCTAAAGTTTTCAGAAGGAATGACGATAGACTTATGGGTCTGAGGTCCTTTGGGACCACATGAGAACATTTTCCAGCTTTGGGAATGAATACTACATTGACTTCTCTCCATAACAGTGGAATGTGGATAAGTTCTACACAGCTCCTCATAATATTTTCCAACACTGGTAGAATAATATCTGAGGATCTCTGTAGCTCGGCAGGTATAATACCGTCCGGACCAGCAGACTTGTATGGTTTGAAGCTATGTAGCGCCCAGAGCAGTTTGTCTCTCGTAATCAGACTATGAATTTTGGTCACGGTTGCAGTAGGCTTGTTTGGGCTGCTACTGGCCGCGAGTTGGGAGCTACCTGGAAAGTGGGTGTCCAGAAGCAGGTTGAGTGATTCATCACTTGAGGTTGTCCAAGAGCCATCGGTTTTTTTCAAACAGCTGGGCATCATAGGATTTGTGGAGAGGATTTTTCTTAGCCGCGAAGCCTCAGAGGTTTCTGTAATTTTGTCACAGAATGACCTCCAGGATTGTCGCTTTGCCTTCCTCAGTTCTTTTTTGTATAATTTGAGGGATTCTTTATATGAGTCCCAGTCGGTCACTTTTCTTGTGCTTTTTGCTGCGTTGAAAAGTTTTCTGCATGTGTTTCTGAGCAGTCCTAGTGCCGATGTCCACCAGTGTGGCTTTTTCTTGCCTCTTGGTTGAATAAGAGGGCAGGAAGCGGCCATAGCCTTATTGAGAGTCAGAGTAAATTCCCTGACTTTCATGTCGAGCTCATTGGTGTCACGCGGGGGACTTGATAGTTTGGAGGATATCGTTTCCGATAGGATTCCTCTATATTTTGTCCAATCAGTTTTCCGGTAGTTCCGGAAAGTTGGTTGGCGAGGGGGAGCATCACTCAGACTGAATTGGATGTACCTATGGTCCGAAAAGGAGTGTTCAGACGATACCATCCAGTTTGTTAGCCTTTGGGTGATGCTGTCGGAGACAAGAGTAATATCTAAAACTTCTTGTCGGTTTTTTGTTATGAAAGTGGGCTCATTGCCAATATTGCAAATTAAGAGGTTAGTACTTAAAATATAGTCTAAAAGTGACTCACCTCTATCATTGATGTCGGTACTGCCCCATACCGTATGATGTGCGTTGGCGTCGCATCCGATTATGAGGCCAGTTTTTTGCCTTCTCGCTTCCAGTACCACCCTTTCTAGGTTATCACCAGGGAGAGGGCCCACTTGGTCGTGGCCAAGGTAAGCCGATGCCAGCCAGTATGAGCCTTTGGCAGTTTCTAATCTGGCAACGGTTAGGTCGGGGTCACTGAGGTTGGGAAGTAGAAATACATTAAGGCTACGTTTCACTAATATACAAGTTCTAATCTTACCTTTGTCTCTTGTATAGAGCGGAACGTATGAGGGTGTCCTAAGTCCACGAACCACGCCTTCTGCAATCCATGGTTCCTGGATTAGAATAATGTCTTCTGCGCTTTTGGAAAGACGCAGAATGAGTGTGGCCGAAGCCTTTTTTGAGTGGTGGAGATTAATCTGGAGAAACCGTATCATTGCTACAGTCTTCCAGAGTCGCCTCCACCACGGTGTTGTTGAGGTCCTCCGATTCTGAAGATGTGCCCAAGAGCTCATCTTCAATCTCTGATCGTGTAGGACCTCTATTTGCTTCGCCATCGGTTTCCATTTCCGACAATGTGTCAGAATCGGAGACCGACGGCTTTGTAGTCACCTCGGACAGATTGGAGTCGTCGCTATCCAATTCTGGAAAGGATATCGATGCTCCAAGATCCACGGTTGTGATGTCAGGTGTTAAAGGAGGAGGAGGTTGCTTATCAGCATCCAACTCATCCTTTTTGTACACCCTTAAATGAATGGACTCGAATCCAAACCGAATCATGCCTTTCGTCTGCGCCAGAGGATTAAGGGATTCCTTATTGATCACAATTAACGCGCATCTATAAGAACCCCTTAGTTCCTCCAGTTTCGCGACTTTCCAGTCATGAGTCGGAAGAGTCGGGTTGCTGAGCCGGATGATTTCCAGGATATTTTCTGGAGAGGAGGGTTCGGCTGGAATCCAGGTACGAGTTCGAGGTCTACTAGGAATGTCTTCCTTAGATACGACCTCGAGTTTTGCACCTGGCCAAACCTCTCCTAAACCATCGATGGCCTTGGTGAAGAGATCGAGAGATCTCTGGTTGGAGCAAGCGATGAGCTTGACATGGCCTTGGTGCCAGCCAGCGTCGCTTGTGATAGGAGGTGATCCTGGGTTCTCCCGCATGATGGCCAAGAAGTTGCTCGAGAGCTTCAACTTGACCAATTGCCACCGTTCCGGTGTAATGGAACCGTCGGTATCGCTTCTGTCGATCACCGCGATCACCAATGCGTCCTTTAGGACTTCATTATAAGACCTCAGAGATCTGCTGTTGGATGGCCCAGGGGTTGTGGAACTGTGTGTCTTGGGCCTCTTGGAAACCGGTACGGTTTCCTCCAACGATCTCTGACGCTTAGAGGAGTCTTTTGACGTTTTGTGAGCAGTGGAAGCAGTGGGAAATCCGTCTTTTAGAATTTTTTTAGCCCACTCAACCTTGCTCTTTATTTCCGCACTTCTCTCCACCTCCGGAATGGATCCGAAGGTTTTGATAATGCGTGAAGCATTTCGGCGTCTTATGTATAGCGCCTTAGATGGAGCTTGCCGATGCGGCTGAGCTCCAGATTCCTCTTTGGAGGGAGGAGTTTTGGTAGCAGCAACAAGTCCGTGGCCTGCCACAAACTTGCTGCTGCTGGGGGCGGGGGAAGTGATAGGACCATGGCTTGCCACAGTCTTAACACTCCCCGAAGGAGTTTTGGTAGCAGCGACAAGTCCGTGGCCTGCCACAAACTTGCTGCTGCTAGGGGCGGAGGAAGTGATAGGACCGTGGCTTGCCACAGTCGTAACACTCCCTGAAGGAGTTTTGGTAGCCGCGACAAGTCCGTGGCCTGCCACAAACTTGCTGCTGCTAGGGGTGGAGGAGGTGATAGGACCATGGCCTGCCACAGTCTTAACACTTCCTGAATTCTTTTTATTTGGCTTGTTCCTTTTGCCTTTAGAGGATGGCGCACCATGGCCTGCCACAGTTTTGCCTCCTCTCGGCAATACAGGAGCCTTGCCGGTAGTCGGTGTAGTCACCGTTCCACCGCCCGGTAATTGAGGAGTACCGGCCTCGGTTTTTGTTGTCAGGTTGTTGTCCATAATAGTCCCACGAGTAGCGGAGAAAGGGATGTCCATCTGTACAGAGATCCGCCATATACAGATAAGGCTAGCTAATCCGGAGGTCGCCAGGTATCCGGATACTCCGTTTGCGACTGAGCTATTTTTGGAGATACTGGGCCCTCAGCCAGGTTGATCTTCGGCACGGGTCGTATAACACCTTGATCCAGCCCAGGGGAATGATGGAGTGCTTTGGGAGTTGGGGAGGGGGGGGGGAGCATCCTTTGGTTTCAGGACTCGTCTGGAGAATTTCTTCTCGAGAGTCATTGACCCTACTCAGCCTCTACAACTCGACAAGTTCGATGCTCACGGTAGAAGTGAGAAAGTATTACAGTGTTAACATTTTCTTCCAGCTCAACTCATAAGTTTATCAAGTCAAATCTGCTTAGGCGAAACTGGTACCTGATGGATAATACGTGATGTATTGCAAAAATAAGCATAATTGATGCCTAGTCGAAGTTACAGCACCAGGCATCGCCAAGTTGACGCCACTCAGCACCTATCCTTATCATACCGATCCCAAACATAGGGTTAATATATAATACATGTTGTTGGCAACTCTGTCATGATTTCACCCAAGGCAAACGTCAATTGACAGGTGTCAAAAGAGGTGGCAGGTCAAAAACGACGAAAAAACCCGGGAAGACTTGAACTAGAAGCAGCGCTCTTTGGAACCCGTTTAGCTACAAACATTCAGAGCGGCCATCAGGATGGGTTCGCAATTTTTTGGTGTGATTCTAAGACTGTTCTTTCTTGGCTCAACTCTGAACAGCGAAAGTATCGGCAGTTTGTGGACTTTCGAGTTGGAGAAATACAGGAGAGCACGATGTGGCGGACGAAGCTACCAAATGGCAAACTTTGCCTATAAAAGCAGGTGGTACCAGGGACCGGATATATCTGTTAGAAAATCAATGGCCGACGAATATTTCGAAACTTCGCAAGGGATGAAGAATTACGATGATCGATTCTCCACACAAGAGCCTTTCGAATTGCCATGATAGACATAGAACGCCGTGTGGTGAGGTGAGGTGAGCCGAAAGCAGTGGACATCCGTTCTTCAGCACAACAAAGTACCTGGACGCATCGCTTCTGCGGTTGGAATACCGCTCAGCACTAAGAGACCCATCATTCTGCCCAGAAAACATCATATAACTAGCCTTATCACACTACGGTATCAAAATAAATATCACCATCAGAACCAAGAGATAGTCGTGAATGAGATTAGGCAATTATACTCCATACCATAGCTTAGGCTTGCTGTAAAAACAAGTAAGATTTCGTGTCAACGATGTAAAAACGGTGATGCATCCCCAAATCCTCCAGAGGTGGCCGCACTTCCAGCGGCAAGATTGGCTTCATTTAGCCGTCCATACTCATTCATTGGAATTGACTATTTCGGGCCCATGCAAGTAAAGATCGGGCGAAGGACATAAAAGCGTTGGGGTGTTCTCAGAACATGCCTTACAGTAAGGGCAGTTCATATCGAGGTTGCTTCGACTTTATCGACGGACTCCTGCACTTTGTGTATCCGTAAGTTCATAGCTAGAAGAGGAACTCAGATGGAGATATACCATCTTGATCAAAAAGTTCCCGGGATAACCACCGTGTGGCGCTCCCATTGTTCCGATTTGAGTTCTGTTATTTTTTGTTAAGTTGATAAATCTGTTGTTGACATTCCCTCAAAATCTTAGCGTCATATCTTGACATTTACAAAAGTTACGTAGCCAAGAGTACATCACATCTACGTCTGTGTGTGTTGGCGATTTTTTACAATTTAGAAATGGATTTAAATTTGCAACAACGAACTTGTATTAAATTTTGCGTAAGAAACAGATTTAATAGTGCGCGAACGTTGGACATGTTGGAAATATGTTTCGGCAACGATTCTCTAAAGAAAACGGTCGTTTACTAGTGGCACGAGCGGTTCAAAAGTGGTCGTGAGTCAATCGAAGATGATGAACGCAGTGGCAGACCATCGACATCGAAAACCGACGAAAACATTGATGGAGTAAAAGAAATGTTGGTCAATAACCGCAAATTAACCATCAGAGAGATAGCGGAGGACTTGAACATTGCCTATGGATCCGTGCAAGATATTTTGGTTAATGATTTGGGTTTCCGTTGTGTAGCAGCAAAGTTGGTGCCAAAAGACCTCAATTTCATGCAAAAAAGAGACCGTGTTGACGTCGCAAAAGAGATGATTTGCGATTCTGAATCCGATCCTACATTCATCAAAAGGATCATTACTGGAGACGAGACGTGGGTTTATGAGTACGATACGCAATCCAGAAATCAGGCAAGTGAATGGCGTTCACCAAATGAGCCAAGACCAAAAAAACCACGTTTTCAGTCAAAAAAGAAGGCAATGCTCACGGTTTTCATAGATTACAACGGTGTAGTGCATAATGAGTTTTTACCAGAAGGCCAGACAGTAAACAAAGTATTATTTGGCGTTATAAGACGTTTACGTGAAGCAATTCGCCGAAAGAGACCAGAATTGTGGTCTCGTGGATTTTGCACCATGATAATGCACTGTCACACAGTGCCATCATTATTCGTAATTTTTTGACGAAAAATGCAACAAATACCATCCAACATCCACCGAATTCACGTGATTTGGCTCCCTGTGACTTGTTGAATCGAGTTAAAAAACCGCTACGGGGAACGCGTTTCAGCAGCCGAGAGGAAGTAACGGAAAATCGCAGGAAGCACTGATGGACATACCGAAAACCGAATATAAAAAATGTTTCGAGGATTTGATCAAGCGCTGGCATAAGTGTGTTGCAGTCGATGGGGATTACTTTGAAGGGGACAATATAGATTTAGATAAATAAAAATAAACTTGTATTTTTAATTTTCTGAATAAATTTTTGATCAAGGTGGTATAGCGACAACGGGATTAACTTTCATGGAGCCCATCGAGAACTCCTGGAGGCCTGTGAACAAATTAACCACAAGGAGATAGCGGAAAACATTATCACTACATCGACTAAGTGGAATTTCATTCCACCTGCATCACCCCACATGGGAGGGAGTTGGGAGCGCCTCATCAGATCTGTTAAAATTATATTGGACTGTATCATGCCAACCAGGAATCCAACTGTCCATTGACCTACGTGCCCGTAAGTGACGAAGAGGATGAGGCTTTGACGCAGAATCACTTTCTGCTCGGCTCATCGAGTGTGCACCAAACCATTGGGTAACTTCTCCGATGAATCCATTTTGCTCCCAAAAAACTAGAGTACGGCGCAACATTTCGCAAACACCTTTTGGAAACGTTGGGTGCAAGAGTATTTGCCAACTCTCACTAGACGGTCGAAATGGTTTCAACCCAGTAAGCCCATTGAGAACTGAGATATTGTGATCATCGTCGATCCAAATCATCCCCGAAACTATTGACCCAAGGGTAAGGTTCTAAACACTATCGTCAGCAAGGATGGTCAAATAAGGCGAGCAGTAGTACAGACGGCGACAAGCATCTATGAGAGACCAACCGTGAAGTTAGCAGTCCTGGATGTCAGAGTTGATAAAGCGAAAGGTAAGCCGAACCTGCGGACCGCCGTACCGGGGGGGAGTGTTCGCAACTCTGTCATGATTTCGCCCAAGGCAGACGTCAAGTGACAGGTGTCAAAAGAGGTGGCAGGCCAAAAACGACGAAAAAACGCGGGAAGAAAAAGAGGGCGAAAAAAAAAGAATTTTAAAGTGCACGAAATTGATAGAAAAATAAATAAAGCTAATGAATTAAAACAAAGGTTTATGCCTTACATTTTTCCGTGCGCTAAAAATTTGAATCTTGCGACCCGACAAGTAGTTGCCTGAAGCAATACATGTGTAGCCATAGATGCTAAATAAAATAATAAATCAACAACCGATAGATTTCATTTAATTGCGTTCCAAGATATCAACCAAATGTGTCGATTTAAGATACCGAAAATAAATACGAGTGTGTATGTTGTAATACTACGTCTCTTCTTGTATTTTTTTTTTCTCCAATGCTCTTGCTAGTCCAAGATTACCTTTGCAGTCAATGGAGATATCACAGAATGTCATGCGATCTCATTCGAAATTAGCATAATGCTGTTAACGATACTTTCTCCTGGTCAAATGTGAATGTCAAGAGTCATTTAATTTATTTATAAGATTCAATCTGCGCTTTATATTAAAGATGCTTAGGCTATATCAGTATAGTTAATTAATCAAACGCAGTCTTTACAGGGTTATTAAAAAAATTATGGTGCTAGGGGTATGGATATATTGTACTCGTAAGCCCAGTCGTTATGGGTGGTAACCCATTTGAAAAGGAGCGCTCGTGCTTAGTTGCGTATTTGCCTGCGGATAAGGTATTTGGCTGAAATAATAATACTCTTAATAAAGATAATAATTTACAGATACATACGAGTATAAAATTAATGATAACTTTAGATATTTTTAAAATTTTCGACTTAGTATGTTTTTAATAATATTTTGCAATATTTACACCTTCCGACGTGTGAATAAATTAAAAGAAATATTTTCAACAAGAGCGAAAGCCGTTCGCGTATACATTGTACAAATATTGCGCACATTTTTGCGTTATCTGAAACAAGAAGCTTTATGAGACACTATATGAAACAGCAAGAGACTTCCACATATATTTCGTATTTGGTATTAACAATTTAACAATGACAGCTGTTAAATATATTTTGTGATGCCAATTTAAACAAAGAAAACCCAACAGATTGAAAATGAATTACAATATCTGAACCGAAAAACTATATCCCTTCCTGACGACTTGAACTGTTTTAATTATTTCTCCTGGATGAAGTTTACGGAGTCAGTGTGTAATACATTAGTACAAACACGGGGACAATCAAAGAAGTGAAAGAAGACACTCACATTGGGATGGATTCACTCAATGGATTGAGTTTAACTTAAAAAACATTAGTTTAGTTTTGTTACTAACAACTAATTTGTGTAAGTAAAACCAATTTCTAAGTAAGCTGATGTCATTTTTTATGTCAGGAAGTATATCCAAAAGGTTAGATGAAGTATAAGCAATGCCTAGATCATCTGCAAAAGCCGTGAATTTTTCCTTGAATGGTAGGTAAAACATGGAGTTTATATAAATAAGAAATAGTAGAGGGCCAAGGACTGATCTTTGAGGAACTTCTAGATTCACTTCTTTCGTGTCACTTAAAGATTGTCCGACTTTTACTGCCATTGTTCTATTTTTGAGATAGGAAGTCAGCCAGCTAGACATAAAACTTCGAAAGCCTGCAGTATGTAATTTTTCCAAAAGAATGGTGTGGTTAACCATATCAAACGCTTTAGTAATATCGACAAAAAGATCTAAACCTTTGTTAATAAAAGAAGAAAAAGTAAAATTTAACATTCTTCTTTTAATAGCTGTTTCAAAAATCTTGGAAAAAGAAGACAATAATGAAATTGGTCTATAGTTATAGACACCTTTCGGGTGTCCTTTTTGAATAAGGGCAACACAATAGCATATTTAAGTGAGTTAATAAAATTTCCAGTTTTAACGCAAAGATGGGCTAAAACATCAGATTTATTCAGAGCTATTTTTTTTTTAGAGTGATGTTGGAGACTTCATCATTTCCAGACGAGGATTTATTTTTCAATGAATTAATAAAAACGTAAGGTTCATGTCCATTTATATCTTCAAAGTAAAAACTGGGGCTGGAAATATGATTGTTTATAAGATATATGTTTGAACAGTGGTTACAGATATTCTCATATGCACTAAAGGAAGAAAGTTCACCAATCGAAGTAAAAATTTGTTTAAATATGTTTGCAACTAAAGATGGGTCATCTATAACATACCCTTCATCATTAAGTGAAACTGAAGAAGATGAGTTATTAATATTTCTATTGATAATGTTATTAATGACCCTCCACTCTTTTCTAGGGTTCCCCAAGGAACTTTGAATTTGAGCTTTATAATAATTAGTGTGGCACAACTTTATTTCTTTATTTAAACTCATACATATATTTTCAAGACGTCTTCTTAAACTAAGATTAAGGGGATGTGTACAACAATTTTTTGCTAAACAATTTTTATGACGTATTTCTTTCTTAATAAGTGCCCACTAATCCAAGGTTTTAAGCTAAAAGTTGCATTCTTTTTAATATAGGTGTAGGAGTATTTTTCGATATAATATTTTAAAATGGTTAGGAATGAGTCAAACGCTATTTCTATATTTCCTTCTAAGTATATAGCGGACCAATCTGCTTGCAAAAGTGTATTATTTAATTGGTCATATTCAATTTTGCAAATTTTTGGCAATTTACAAATCGATTCTGTTTTTAATTTTTTGCATTACAAAACAAAAGGCCTGACATACAGCAATCCGTAATGCCTGGATCAAAATTTGTGCCTACACAATTTTGAAAGGTGCTTATTGAAAACCTGCCATTTATAAACGACGGCGTATTTATAAACGAAAAAAAGCCATGTTCAGCAATAGTATTTAAGTAAGAATAAGTAAGTCGATAAATATATCCTACACGAAGCCATATCCCTGCAAATGGAGGATTACTATGGAGAACGCTGCTCTGCAAAATATCGACGGAGCGGGCAGTACATCACAACACACAGGAGAGGCATAATTTTGTCTTATAAAAATTACGCCTGCCAATCTCTGTTTCTGAGTAATAATCTTGTCAAGAACCATTTAGGAAAAGACCCTTATCGCTTAAGTATTGCCGGCCGGATGAAGACATGGTTAGTCTCTCACTGACCTACGATTTTTTACGGTAGGAGCAGAATATTTGGCTTTCGAAGGCTTGCCATTGCCAGCGGAAAGGGTTGATACGTCCAAAAAAATAAGTTACTTTATCTGCTTTTTGTCTTTTAAGTTTTGTACAGAAAAGTGTGCATCAGTCACCTGTATAGCTAGGACGTGTAGAGTGAATGGATACCAGTAATTCAATTCCTAATCGGATGGCCAACAGAGAAGAGGAAGACTTCGCCTTAAACTTAGAGCACAAGTGGACGGTAATCCTAAACACCTCAAATTGTTTAACAATTGACAAACGATCCTGCAAGCTGGAAAAGTCTGTTTTAATTATTTCTCCTGAATGAAGTTTACGGAGTCAGTGTGTAATACGATGTCAAAATTTCACTCAGGAACTCCAAAGCCGTACTTGGTAAGGAGTAGTCAAAAAGTAAAATTTCGAGTACATACATACGAGGGCTGTTTGATGAGTAGCCGGATTGGATGATAGGTAGCGCTACTGAGCCAAAATGAGTGTACCATCATTTAATATAACCTCTTTTAGCCCGCCTGTCAAAATTTGGTGACAATCCGAGGCTTAGTTTTGTTTTGACTATTTGAATGGGTAAAACCCATTGTTTCGATTGTTCTTTTATCTCTGGTGTGTACCAATGAATCCATGTCTCATAAACGGTCACGAAATGATGCAGAAACTCCTAGTGATTTTGATTTAACAGCGCCAAGCATCACGGTGTGAACAAACGCGGCACCCATCACGCGGACAGGTTTCTCATGTCCAAAATCTCGTGCGGGATATGGCTAACGCGTTCAGTTGAAATGCCTGCTATCTCAGCCAACTCGCGAATTTTCACTCGGCGGTTCGCCAATACGAGATGGTTGATTTTGTGCACGGTTCATAAAAAACCGACGTGCGGTCGTGTCGAAACTCTGCGAACCAATGGTAACCAGTTGTACGGGAACATGAATGGGTCCCATACACACGATCGAGAATGGGATTTATTTCCTCGCGGGTTTTGCCACTCAAAAATAAGAATCGGATTACTGAGCGATACTGATTTTTCTCCATGGTCGCAAAAAACACTAACGCGATGTTTTGTAATGGGTGTCAAAACAAAACTAAGCCTCGGATTATCACCAAATTTTGACAGGCGGGCTAAAAGAGGCTATACTAAATGATGGTACACTCATTTTGGCTCAGTAGCGTCATATATCTTCCAATCCGGGTACTCATCAAACAGCCCTCGTATGTATGTATAATAACGGATAGAGGCTTTGACTGACCTGACTGTCAGAATGTGATATTGCCGGTATCGAATTTGACCAAGTGCGAAACGCGTAAGGCATGCGTTTTTGGAAGAGCAAATGATTTTGAATAGTCTAGTAGTAATCAAACTCAGGCATCGTAAATGCAACTAGACATCTAGCCAGCTCCAAAAATAAGAGATTAGGCAGAACCTGCAAAGAGCGCTTAAGTGAGGCGCAGAATATTCACGTCTTGCAAATGTTAACAGCATGTGGACCTAGGTTAACCGAACGGGTAAGCTAGGTAAGGCCATTGTACTCCTCATTGAGGTGCACTTAGGCAGGTTGTAAGTCCATTGTGATGTGGGAGAACATGGAAAGGCAATGCGTTAACTTCTCCTAAAACCGAGGAAAGTTCTTGATAAATCTGTGATCAAGGCCAGTGATCTTCACGGAGCAGAAATCATTTAGATATCGGAAATGACGACTGCCTAGGGTATTGCAGAGGAATTACGCCACAGGTTCCTTTTCTATTTCGTTCATGCAGCTCCTCCAGAAATCGTAGTGAGAAACACTCAATCGCTGCAAGTGTCTTACAATGGCACAGGCAGTTTAGTTTTTTATTTGATTTTAATTGTCAACAAAAAAACACAGGAAAAAGTGTATTGCATTTTTATTTAAGTTGATAAATCAATGCTTGCCATTTAGTTGTTGAAGATTATTTCATGTAAATGTTGACCATGACTAAGTTTTAACTGGTCCATACAGAGAGTCCAATTTTGAATCACTTTTTCGAGCATATTGGCTGGTATTTCGCTAATAACACGTGTAATGTTGTTTTCTAATTTGGCGCCTCCACAGGCAATATTCGAGGCAATAAATTGCCATTGGCATTGCCATTGCTTTAAAATTTCCTAGTTTAGACGCTCAAGCAATGGCAATGGCAATGGCAATATTGCCCGCCGGATAAAAGGCAATGATTGATTTCCATCGCAAAGGCAATTAATTTGACGTTTCAATGTTTTCAAAATGGCGAAAAGTGAAAAAAGAACGCGTGGCAAAAAATAAAACTTTTTTAGACGAAGACTGTTGCGAGAAACAATTAATTATTTTGAAAAAAGAAATTGAAAAATGGTCGGGAAAATTGAAGAAAGAACAAAATCATGAGTGAATTAAAACTTACTAAATCGGATGTATTGAAACTATTGGAAATGTATAAAATAAGAGAATACCTGTGAGATACAAATAGTAAAATATATAAAAGACTTGACCTAAAACAAAAGGCTTGGGAAGAAATGGCTGATGAATTTAAAATAAGTGTGGAATATATAAAAAAGAAAATAAAATTTTTTCGAAGCAGCTTTGCAGCCGAAAAAAAAGAAAATAGAATCGTCAAAAAAATCTGGGTCGGCAGGAGATTTACGCTCTTTTACAACAATGATATTTCATTTATAAGCAGCACAATTTTGATAAGGAATTCGATGGAAAATCTTTCAAGCGAAGTAAGTTTTCTAACTCTTATATCAAATATATACCTTAATTAATGTTCTTTCGTTGCAGAGTAGTACTGGAGTTGACCCGAAAAGGATGGATTATATGCTGCATCTAATGCTAAAAGAGTCTAGCTCAATTCAGGAAGAAAATATGATAGAGCCTTAGAAGCTATCATTGCTTCCACCAAAGAGGTACCGGAATCAGCTGATATGCTTATATCTGTTGTGTAATGTATACACTCGTATGTATATTAATATGCCTATGTATTTATGCATATATATATATATATATATATATCTCTATACCATAATCTTGTACATGTATGTTATATACTCTAAGATAAGATATTCCTACTCCTACCCATAGCTGGCTCTGACTAGCCAGTCTACAATAAACTAGTGAACAATCAAGACGTCTTTTATTAATAGAACATGGTGTCAGGTGAAACATTATAATGGCTACGAAAGACAACAAAGAGCCGGCACTACCAAGTGCGATAACTGTTCAAAGTAGTGCTGCACCTTCCCAAAGTTTTTCTTCGTCAATTCCAAACATTAATCTAAAAAGCACAAATCTGGCCACAACCTGGAAGCACTGGTTTAATCAATTTAAAGTTTTTATGCGAGCTAAAAATCTGGAAATGCAGTCAAGCTCCCGCAAAGTCGCTCTTCTATTACATCACATGGGCCCAGAATCACTTGAAATATTTAATTCATTCAACTTAGACTTGGACCAGGTGAATTATGAAGACTTAATCAAAAAATTCGATGAATACTTTTTGCCCAGAAAAAACATAGCTATGGAGCGACATAATTTCTTTTCACGTTCACAAAAATTGGACGAAAGCATCGACTCATATATTACAGTGCTAAAAAATTTAAGTCTAACATGTGAGTTTGAGACTTTAAGAGAACATCTTGTACGAGATATTTTTGTGTGTGGGTTGCACGCAAATTATATATATATAAAGGAACGCCTACTCAACGAAGGAGACATCCCATTGGAGAAAGCCGTTGAAATCGCAAGAACATGTGAAATAACTAAGGAGCACTCACAACAACTTCTACAACAAAACAGCTCCACTACAGTCATAGCTGCTCTCAACAAACATAGCCCCGCGCAGTCTAAAAGCAGTCATATACAATACGGTAAAATTAAAAAAAATATATACCATATGGCATTAATGTAGCACCCGAAATCTTCCAATCCGAAATGGAAGAAAACTTTAAAGATATTGAAAATATTTTTATATATATGGACGATTTTCTAGTATTTGGATCAACCATCGAAGAGCATAATAAAACGCTCAAAATAGTGCTCGAGAGAGCAAAGTCAATAGGGCTAAAGTTTAACTTATCTAAGTCCAAATTTCTCCAAAACGAAGTTAAATTCATTGGTCATGTGTTCAGTCCGAAAGGGGTACGTCCCGATGAAAATAAATTAAAAGCCATTTGCGAAATGCCGCGTCCCGAAAATGTGTCTGACCTCCAAAGATTTTTAGGAATAGTAAATTATTTAGGATCATTTGTTAAAAATTTATCGACGGAAACTTCAAATCTGCGTCAACTGTTGCGAAAAGATGTTGTATGGCATTGGTCTACTAAACATGATGAAGAATTCGAAAATCTGAAAAGTCTTGTCTGGAAAGCACCAGTTCTCACATACTACGATCCGAAAAAACCTCTTTCTCTGTCTGTAGATGCATCTAAGAATGCACTAGGAGCAGCCATTTTTCACGATTCCTCTCCGATCGCATATGCTTCTGCAACGCTGACGCCATGTCAACAAAATTACGCTCAAATTGAGAAGGAGCTTCTCGCAATCCTTTTCGGTTGCACAAAATTTCATCAATACACCTTTGGTCGACATATAGTTGTCGAGACGGACCACAAACCCTTAGTCCCTTTATTTGGTCGTCCTCTGTATAAAATACCGGTGCGATTGCAGAGGTTCATGCTTCGACTTCAGTCCTACGACTTAGATGTAGTCTATAAACCAGGGAAATATCTTTTTGTTGCCGATACTTTATCAAGAGCAGTTCTTCCTGAAAATGCCTTAACAAATTTTGACCAAGAATTACGTCTACACTGCAATCTTCTCACTAAAACTTTGTCCGCAACCGAATCAAAAATAAACGAAATTCGTTGTGCGACTTTGAATGATAAGGTTCTTTGCCTAGTCAAAAAATACCATCAAGATGGGTGGCCTATCTCTAAAAAGTCGGTTGATCAACTAGCTGTGCCCTACTTTAATATAAGAAACGATCTTCAAGTCATAGACGAGTTAGTTTTTAAATGTAACCGGTTGGTCATACCAAAGTCTATGCGTCACGAAATGCTCCTACTTGTACACGAAAGTCACATGGGCATCGAGCGTTCTAAAAACCTAGTTAAAGACTATGTGTTTTGGCCAAACATACTCGTAAATCATGATATTGAAAATGTCGTCAGGAATTGTGAAACCTGTATTCGTCACAGGAATGCAATTTCAAGAGAGCCATTAAAATCTCACGAGGTCATTCCAATTTCGTGGTTTAAAATCGGCATTGATTTATTCGAATTTAAAAAGAATACCTACCTGTTAGCAGTGGACTACTTTTCGAAGTACATAGAAATTGCACTTTTAAATAATGGCCATTCAAGTCGATTCGTTATCACCCAACTGAAGTCAATTTTTGCCCGCCATGGTATACCTGAGATTATGATAAGTGATAATGGTCCACCATTCAAATCTGAAGAATTTACAAAATTTACTTTGGAATGGAACATCGACCACTTAACGTCTAGTCCATATCTGGCTCGCTCCAATGGACTTGCCGAAAGATCTATCCAAACCATTAAAAAGTTATTTTTAAAATGTGAGGAAACAGGTTCTGATCCTTACATCGCTCTTTTACACTATAGAACCACCCAAAAAGGGAATATGAGTTCTCCGTCAGAGCTGTTAATGTCACGCAAACTACGAACAAAGCTTCCGGCTATTCAGGATACCTTCAAGGCCCAATTAGTTGACGTAAAAAAGTATGAAAAGCTCGCGAAAGAAAAACAAAAGAATGTAGAATCGTATTATAACCAAGGCACAAAAGCACTAAAACCATTGAACGAAGGTGAGCGTATATTTTACAAGAAAAATTTAAGTTCAGAATGGTTTCCGGGCACAGTTGTATCCAAATGTCGAGAACCTCGATCTTATGTGGTTAGTGATGAGAATGATATCCATTACAGGCGATCTCGTCAGCATATTTTTGAATCTCTTATCGATGTTAACGCGGGTGAGAATAACAGTAATAAACAAAACAATCAATCATCGGAAGAAACATCAGGTGCTCAAAAGGACACTATGTGTTCCCCAAAATCATTCGCGAATAACGATCTTGTTACAACTCGCTATGGAAGGCAAGTAAAACCTCCCGACAAATTTACGCATTCCAAAAAAAAGAAAATAAAACAAAAAACTTTTACTTTTCTTCTACATTACCTGAACTATTGTACGAGAATTATCTAAATATATTAAGAAATTATAATCACGATGAAGCTAAATCTATTTGTTTTTAAACTTATAATATTTTTATTTTATAAATATCTCATGTATCTTCAAAGGGAGATGTTGTGTAATGTATACACTCGTATGTATATTAATATGCCTATGTATTTATGTATATATATATATATATATCTCTATACCATAATCTTGTACTTGTATGTTATATACTCTAAGATAAGATATTCCTACTCCTACCCATAGCTGGCTCTGACTAGCCAGTCTACAATAAACTAGTGAACAATCAAGACGTCTTTTATTAATAGAACAATATCTTTTGGGAACAGCGTGGGCATGAAACTGAAA
This sequence comes from Volucella bombylans, assembly GCA_949129095.1. NCBI lineage: Eukaryota > Metazoa > Arthropoda > Insecta > Diptera > Syrphidae > Volucella > Volucella bombylans. The sequence goes on from OX422141.1 coordinate 175,685,489, forward strand.
CAACTTTCAATAGTGAAATTCACCAGAATTATGTCGGAAATTCAGAAGTTAATTTCTGACAACATAACCGCACATTTCAGTTCCAATATAAATTCATCTGTCATTTACGCCAGTTTCATTTTTTGATACATCCAACACTCCGAACAATTTTAGCTTTCACCATCACCACTATCTCCAGCACAAGATATCCTCTCGGAAGCAATTTTATGCCCTGATATACAACTCTGATCACTGCCGTATCGCATACACTGAAAGAGAAAAATATAAATATGGAAACGCAAAGTGAAAACACTGGGTTTTATTATATTTATATTGTATTTTCTAGTTTTATTGCATCATTTATATATTTTTCTCCATTGGGAAGGTACATTTCCTTCGTTAGTGCAATATGAACTTAACCTATCCCTTATTTTGTTAGCAAACTTATAACAGTGGTAGTTTTGTGTTTGTATGCTATTGAAAATAAGTGGCCAGTTTTCTAAATTAATGTTCTCTTCGTTTATTGGACCCGTCACTTTACGAGCTAGGCAATTGTGAATAGCACAACAAGCTTTAATTATTATCTGGCTTAACTTCTATAGGTTTGTGAAAAATCCGGAAACGGTTTGCTAGACGTCTAAACGCCATTTTCAACACACATTCTAGCACGGCATATCCTGTAGTTAAAGATTTTCTGATCGACCAACAAACATAAATTCCTATTATATGACTTCATCAAAAACTTGTTAAGCTAAACGCATCAGCGCCGATAAAATAATAAGGTATTTCCCCTATTCTGTCTGTCAAAGTTGCTGGATTAGGAATGTTTAAGGATTTTTCTTCTAAGCTTTTGTACAAACTCCTGTTTCGAAAAATTTTACTATCCGATGCTTTACCATTTGCTCCAATATTTATATAAATAAACTTGCTGTGAGCGGCTGCCAAAGCACACAATATAATGCTGAAAAATCCTTCAAAATTGTAAAAAGTTGATCCAGAATGCGCTGGTGCCATAATCCTTATATGTTTACCATCTAACACCCCGAGTGTATGAAGAAACCACAATATATCATTAAAGTCTTTTGATATTTGTACCTTCATGTATGTAGACTGTAAAGCATTATAAATAGCGTCCAAAACTTCTGGAACGAACTTAGAAATAGTTTTTCTTGAAACACGCGTTAAAAATTCAAGACTTCAATACGAATCACCTAATGAATCTAAGGGTGATGGCCAAACGATTGCGCTTTGAAATTGCATATCTCATTGGTGTATCTTGTTTCGACAATAAAGCATATTAATTTTTTTGAATGTTTAAAACACTGGAACCTGTTTATTTATCTATGAAAGTAAGTCTTCGAATTTTCCTATTCTGCTTCTTCCCATAGCAAGTCCTTTAATAAATTAGCTTCCAAATGAAATTCTTGCCTCCTTAGCAAAAATGGGTTTACCCAAAATCTCCGTTTTTTTTCTTCTTTTTCCAGCTTTTCGATTATTTCTAAGGCTTTTAATAATTTAATTTTTCGGATGGTACGCACACGTTTGTTGTTGAATGACATAATTACATTTGACATTTGGAATGTTTGGATATTGCCAGAAATGAAATCTCCACCTAAATTTTAAATTGCCATTGCCATTGCCTGAAATATGGCCTGTGGAGACGCAGTGTAAGGTTGCAATTGACGCTGGTTTATCGGCATAGACAGACGATTTGACGTATCTCCATAAAAAACAGTCTAAAGGCATCAAATCTCACGATCTAGGCAGCCAATTCACCGGTCCAAAACGAGAGATAAATTCCTCACCCAACTGATTTCTCAATTGGTCCATCGATTCGCGTGCTGTGTCGCATGTGGCGCCATCTTGTTAGAACCACATGTCGATCAGGTTTAGTTCGTGCATTTTGTGCAAAAAAAGATCGAAATTATTGAATGATAGCGGGCGCCATTGACGGTAACTTTGTTCTCACGGTCATCTTTGAAAAAATACGGTTCAATGATTCCGCCGGACCATAAACCGCACCAAACGGTGTATTTTTCTGGGTGCGTTGGAAGCTCTTGTATTGCCCGAGGTTGCTCATTGGACTAAATACGGAAGCAGAAATGAGCTTCCTCGCTGAAGACAATTTTTCGATAAAAAAGCGGATCTTCCTCTAGCTTTTCTATGGCCCACTCAACTTTTGTAAGGTTTAAGACCAGGATCCTTGTGTAAAATCTTCTATTTAGTCGAGTAACACAATCCCAATTGCTGCGAAAGGCGACGAATGGACAAATCACGCCCTTCATTAACACTGGCGGATACGCATACGGGTAATTGGTGCTAAATTTCATCACTATGGCTTGAATGGCTTGCTCAGAAGGTCGATTATGACGACCGTAGAGTGGTCGATGTGCGCGAAAAACATTTTTCACAGAGTACAAATTTTGATAATAAAATACAATACTCTGCAAGAATTGTTCGTCTGTAAGTTAGGTTAGGTTAGGTAAGAGTGGCTGTTGGAAATAGCAACCCACTTAGGCCTATTGGCCCATTGTGATCCCACGTGGATCTATGATCCTCTTACTAATGGAACCAGTTTGAGCTTATAATAAAGCGTAGGAGACTATTAACTATTAACTATTAAGTTGTGCAATGTAGTTCACTAGAAAGAGCTTGAACTACCAAGTTCAAAAGCCTTACTGAACTAGGTCGCTAACTTAGTTCACTAGTTCACTTGTTTGAATCTTTAGTGTAGTTATTTCCCTTTAGTTCGTGAATTACATTAAACCTCAAAACATACTAGTTATGTAGATGGGCAAGAAGGGAGGACAGACATTAACAAAGTAAGATAGAAATATAAAACAGATAATCAGAATAGCAGATGCAGATTCTACACTTATCGTATTGTATTTAAAATAACTCTGAAGACTCATTAATCTTAACATCCAAGCACAAAATAACCCAGGCAAAATTAAAACAATCAGAAGGAACAACCGACTCTAATAGTAATCTTTATCTGCTGCCTGAAAAAATCCCTTTCTCTTGTTTCGTCCTTATCTCTCTGCAAGTACTGAACTGCGAACGATGACAGACATCTAAGCTTGTGTAGTTCGCGAACGAACGAACTAACTGACCTATGTCGTTCAACTGAACGAACGAACTACAATACTTCTCGGCTCTTTTTATGTCAGCGCTCACCAAATCTCTTTATCAGTAGTTCCATGAACGAACTACACTTTTTTTCATCATGCATCAAACGCAGGCAGACAGTGACACAGCCACATGGCTCATTCCTTCACTGTGTGCGTGTGTTGGATGCATGATGATAGAAAGAACAAAAAAGGGTAGTTCGTTCACTGATAAAGGGATTTGGTGAGCGCTGACATAAAAAGAGCCGGGAAGAATTGTAATGAACTATGTACGAGGGGCGTTCAACATATTCTCGGTATCGGGGTGAAGCTGTGGTTATATACGAGTATATAAATTGACTTATTTATCAAGTAATACTATTATTTTAGTGCATTCATGTAATATTTCATATAAATATTTCATATAAAAAAGGAACAGACCCCCCGAAGAAGTTCAAAGTCACTCCGTCTGCCGGGAAGCTCATGGCCACAGTTTTTTGGGACTCAAAGGGAATCTTGCTCATTGAGTACAAAAAAAAGGTGAAACCATCAACGCCACATCCTACGCTTCCACTTTGCATAATTTGCGGGAGGAAATTAAAAAGAAAAGACGGGGTAAACTCGCAGCGGGTGTGTTGCTTCTTCATGACAACGCTCCTGTTCACACGGCGCGAGTTTCCAAGGCTGCTGCGCGAGATTGTGGTTTCGAAGAAATCCAACACCCACCCTATAGTCCAGACCTTGCCCCTAGTGATTATTTCCTGTTTCCGGATTTGAAAAAATGTCTTCGTGGAAAAAGATTTTCGGATGATGAAGAACTCAAGTCGGCAATAAATGGGTATTTTGCAGAGAAAGAGGAAATTTATTTTTTTGAGGGTTTAAAAAAGCTTATCTCAAGATGTAACAAATGCATTGATGTTAGGGGAGATTATATTGAAAAATAAAAACAATTTAAATTGAATTCGCATTTTCCTTCATATCGATACCGAGAATATATTGAACGCCCTTCGTAGTTCGTTCGTTCAATTGAACGACATGGGTAGTTAGTTCGTTCGTTCGCGAACTACACAAGCCTACTGTTAACGTCTATGTTTTCTAGGTCGTTGTAGAAGAAAGCTCCTAGATGAAGCTTTCTTCTCTGGGAGAGAGCTGGACATGTACAGAGTAGGTGAAGGATTGTCTCCTCCTCTTCCTCATCCATGCAGCTTCTACAGAAATCATTTGTAAAAGCGCCAAGCCTTCTTGCGTGCTTGCCTATGAGGCAGTGTCCAGTATTGACACCTATTACGGCGCTGAGATGTTTTCTATTTAAAAGGATCAAAAACTTAGAGCGATTCAGATCCAGCTTTGGCCAGATCTGTGTGGTCGCTAGACATGTTTGCCCAGCAGTCCACCTAAGGTCTGTTCTTTTATTGGCATCCAGCTTTAGTGTTAGTTTGCACGTAGCGATTGGTATACCTATACTACATTTTTCCGGTAGAATAGTTAGAGTGGTTCCAATTTTGGCGAGTTCATCGGCTATGCAGTTTCCTGGAATGTCTCTATGGCCCGGCACCCAACAAAAGTGAATGTTGAACTGCTCTGCCATCTCCATGAGAGATGATCGGCATACAAGGGCGGTTTTAGAATATAATGAGACCGAGTCCAGGGATTTGATGGTGGCCTGACTATCCGAAAATATGCGGATATTCTTTGCAGATATCACGTTTTTCTTCAGCCAGGGCAGAGCTTCTTTAATCGCCAAAATTTCCGCCTGGAACACGCTATAGTGATTTGGAAGGCGGAAAGAGAGGCTTAGATTTAGCTCCGGTTTTTTTCAAACAGGTAGGCATTATAGGATTTGTAGAGAGGATTTTTCTTAGCCGCGATGCCTCAGAGGTTTCTGTGATTTTGTCACAGAATGACCTCCAGGATTGTCGCTTTGCCTTCCTCAGTTCTCTGTTGTATAATTTGAGGGATTCTTTGTATGAGTCCCAGTCAGTCACTTTGCTTGTGCTTTTTGCTACGTTGAAAAGTTTTCTACAAGAGTTTCTGAGCAGTCCCAATGCCGATGTCCACCAATGTGTTGTTCGGCTGTAAGTCTTTTGACTTTGTTTGACTTTGATACATGTCCCGAATCTTGAATGGGCTATCAAAAATATAACACTGAAACACCAAACAACAAAAAGAGATACTTCATTCCCTGAGATTGATCAGCTCTTTTGATCAAGGCAAAATGCTTGATAGTTGTCTTGATGAGTACACCTAAAACTAGTCTTAGAAAGTGCTTGAGAGTTTACAATGTTTATCGAAGAGTATTGGTGGCTTGATATTGCCAAACTATAACAAAATTAGGGAAAATAGTTTTACCGAAACGTCCGAATGTCCCGGAACCCAACAGAGTGTGCTCTTGTGCTGCTTTTCCATCTTGTTAAAGAGTTGCGCTGAAGTTTCTAACTACTCTTGAATTGATGGTCCTCAAATTTAGGGGTCTGCTCTCGGCATAACTGTGTATGGATATCATAACAGCTAACGCGAGTTTTGAATTCAAGCTGAACTAAGCAGTGGCGAGATGAATAGCTCAGACTTTGGTTTGGAAAACCGCACAGAATATGAGTAGAGTGAAGGATTTGTGTATGCAGAGGTTCTCAGAAAAAATACTCCACCAACGCCTTCGACTGTCTTAGATCCGTCTTTGAGGATGGAAATAGACTTACTGAGATAGACTTTGCACGGTCTCCATTCGTTCCCTTCTTAAATCAGGTGATTAAAGTCAATTTTAGTTAATTGAATGTCGGAATGTCGGTTGATTAGAGAAGGCCACCCACCATACAGTGTGATGAGACATGAGGGTGTTTCAAAGCCTGAACGCAGAGTTTGGTTTGTGGACAGCATCTTAAGCCTATAGTCCTCTTGTACGAATAGGGGAAAAACTAGACATCTTTTTCCACCTTAGTTTGCTATCCGAGGTGAGATCAAGGTAGATGGTACATATTCATTGAGAAACCCTGAGGGGTCTCGTTTAGTTTGGATGGAATCGTACTTCGTTTTGGCCGGACTTACACAAAAAGCACAGCACCGTATCAAAGTGGAGATTAAGCCGAAGGCATATTGGATAATATAAGAGAGTATCTGTGAGTATTCGGCCGACACATAAAGATCGATGTCGCCTGCAACCACACCACATTCTGCGTCCTGTTATTTAGTAAGTAGTACATTATGGATTACGTTCCAGAGTGGAACGACTGCAACCCTTTCTGTGATTTCCCAACCAAACGTTGCATTTATGAGCCTTCCAGGCAGAATGAAGTAGATTAAGAGTGAAGCAGTGTCACATATGCTCAGTTATGTATAGACGAGAATTGAGGTTGAAGCAGATGTCAACGTTTTTGAAAAGTTCCCCGATATCAAGCAATGCCACCATTTTACACTCCTTGAGAGAGAGATTTTACTTCTCAATGAGTAGTAAAATAAGAGGTAGTGCGGTTTCAACTGATTTACATCCCTACTGGCAATTCAATAGTCTTTCGGAATGGAACTGTTCTTGATGTAAAGATCGATGATTCCCTTATGATTTTCAGTATGGCTGACAGATTAATTTTAGCAACTACAAATTCCTTTTCAGTTTTTGCACTGTTCAAGACTTCCTATATTTACGAGCAAAAGTTAGTTTGGACATCCAACTCTGGCTTGGCAGCATATAGCAGGCGAACACTCGATTAAGATATAAAACGGAATGTTCCTCCGATCTTCTAAGTTGGCCCTCATACCAGTCAAGGAAAGAAGGCCACGAAGGTCTTCACTAAATATTCCACTTATTCTGTTTCTGCTTCCCTGGATATGTGCTTGTGACTTCGCCTGTACTTCTCTGATCTTTAACTGGTATAGCGGTAGAAAACGCTTCCAATCAACTCCTAGGGTTGCTGAAAGGTTGCGGTTCTTCGATCAGTCTCCAGGCTCTAACTTCCATTCCACCTTCCGCTGCAAATATGAAAGCATTTATTTGGTTTAAATAGAAAGTCCAACTAACTTAGAGTTTCGGTGAGCTTGCGTTCAAACTTGGTTTTGACTCTGGTCTCATGGATATGCAATCTGTAGCAATGACAGCGGAACTCCACTTGCTGCGATAATTCAGCAGACATAATTCAGTCGACTTTCACTGCGCTTGCGTATTGCTACAGTCGGATTTTCAGAACCGATCTAGGATGTGACGTTCGCGTCTTCGTGAAGAACGATAAACTTAGACATCAGAGGATATGGATCTTATTGGCCATTTACTATTCATATTGCGACAGGCATACAGAATGGGTGAAGAACCTGCACTCGCTTTCAAAGAAGTCTAAATTAAATATATAAAATTTTACTATTCCTAGAAATGAGAGCCTTTTAATCTGGACAATATAGACCAACAGTTCCGTTCACCTGAACTGGATGAAGTGTAGATAACCATTTCTAAGCTTAAGTTCAACAAAGGCCTGACCGCCGAGCTCTTCAAAGCTTCAGGCGATGACTTGATACACAAACTCATCTCCAAAATATGGTCCGAGGAAAGTATGCCCAATGAATGTAAACTCAGCATTGTTTGTCCGATCTGCAAGAAAGAAGATGCTATGAACAGCGCCAACAACAGAGGCACCAATCTTCTTAACATCGCCTACAAGATACTATCTGCCGTATTGTGTGAACGCCTGAAGTCGTTCGTCAATAACCTGACAGATCCATATCAGTGTGGCTTCAAGCTAGGAAAGACCACCATCCACCAAATATTCACACTACGGCAGATCTCAGAAAATACCCATGAGCTCCAAATCGATACGCATCATCGATTTTAAAGCCGCGTATGACAGCATCTAAAGAGACGAGCTATACAGAGCAATATCTAGTTTTGTCATCCGTGCCAAACTAGTCAGTTTGTGCAGGATGACGATGAAGAATGCACGCTACTCCATTAAGGTCGGTCAAAAACTCACCTAAACCTTTAATGTCAAAAAGGGATTTAGACAAGGCGATGCGTTGTCATGCGGTTTCTTTAATATCGTTCTTGGAAGAATATTGCAAAACTCACTAGAAGAAAGTAACGTGATGTTAGTGGTGCTCTCGTGAGTATTGAGACGAAGATGGGTTTAACAGTCAACGAGGGCAATACCAAGCATATGCTGTCAATCAGAAAGGGCACCCAAAACCGACGTCTCGGACAGAACGTCACCCTCGACAGATATAACATTGAGGTAGTTAAGGACTTTGTCTTCCTAGGCTCCGCTATCAATTCAGACGACACCAGAGCCGAGATCAAAAGAAGAATAACTCTTACCAATCGGTGCTTTTTTGTCCTCTCTCGAACAATAAAAATGACCCAGTGTAAGGCTTTAATAATACCAGTTCTGCTCTATTGCGCAGACGTATGGACTTCATTAAAAATGGACGAGGGTGCTCCTGACTGCTTTGAGACGAACATTTTTCGGTAAATTTTCTTGCATAGACGGTGAGTGCAGGAGGAAATACGACGACGAACAGTACGGGCGGTACAGCGACATCGATTTAGCCAGAAGAGTGAATGTCTAGCTACTGAGGTGGCTATAGAATGGGTAGACACTAATGCTTCGGTCCGAAAAGTCTTCGTGGGCGGATCGAGGACAGCGCAGAAGAGGAAGACGGCAACTCAGATGGCAGACATATGTGGAAGGTGTGGTGGAGAAAAAGCGAGAAATGTGAAGAAAAAAAACAAACGCCAACTCTTCGTCTCTACGTTCTAAACTTTAATGCCCCTCGAGTATTCCATTACTCCGGCTTAAATACATTGGACAATTGCAGTAACTACATACGCATATTTGGAGAGTTTTCGGGGAAATCATGCGATCAGATGGCCAGACTAAGAGTGGTAAAAAATCTAAAGAACTACTGTGTGATACAGTCTCACAAACAAGTTGGTAACGATATTATTATTTATTATTTTTTTGACTACAGTTCGACCATCCTGATAATATAATCGACCCGATTACAATGTTAATACTTTAAACTTGGAGTATGGTTTTAATACAAAAGCAACATTTTTGAAATTCAATATAAATCAGTAATTTCTTTGAAGTAATACATATAATAAACGGAATAGATCTACATTAGTTGCATCATTAAGTGTAATTATTAACAAAAAAAATAGGTGAGATCTTATTGGAAACTTTATGACGTGATTACTTAACACCTCCAGCAAAAACAAGTTCCTCCGAGCGACCCTCGGCCAAATCATCATCATGTCCGGGACCAATTGATTCGACGTTATATGGCTTCATATTGCTTGGTGACGAAATTCCTTTGTAAGGAAGACGAGTTACTTACAATCCATCAATATCACCGACTACATATCGGTCGTTCAATAATATTTTCTTCACCTCATAAGGCCCACGATATTTAGCGTACAGTTTTTTGTTGACACCTGGAACTGTTACAATATTTTTGATTAAGACATAGTCACCTTGCTTATAGGACCTTGGATTTTTATGACGCTTGTCGTAATACGAGTAAGTTTTATTTCGTAACTGACTCTTTTCTGTATTTTCAGCTGCCTGTTGCCTTAATTTCTTTACACACTCCTGTTCGTTCGCCATATTACTTTGCAGATATTCACGAACACGGTCGCAAAATTAGATTTTTTTGTTTCTTCCAAACAGAATAACACTTGGACTAAAACCTGTACTTCTGTGAGTATTATTTAGGGCGAATTCAACTTTCGTTAAGTGCTTATCCCAATCAACAGTTGTGTTAGCATCACATTCTTTGGCTAACATTGGTATGATGACACGATTCATTCGCTCGATTTGACCGTTCGATTGAGGGGAATGTGTGGCTATTTTAACATGTTTTACGTTTTGTTCTTCCAAGAAATCTTGAAACTCTTTGGAAGTGAAACAGGTGCCGCGATCAGATACAATCCGATTCGGGCGAGAATAGTTTTCGAAAAATGATTTCAAGCAGGTGATGGCTTCCTTACTCTGTGTTGATTTGACAGGATAAAGTTTTATAAATTTTGTAAAACCGTCAATCGCAAGAAAAACATGTTTTCTTTTTACGCCGGAATTTGGGAGAGGTCCAAGATGATCAACGTGTAGCGTATCATCGTATCATATGGAACATCACCTTTTGGGATCGAATGCAAAGTACCTTCCTTTTTTCCGGATAAAGGCGAAAAGTAAATACACTTGAGACACTTTTTTATGTAGGCTTTTATCTTTTGCTTTATCTGTGGGAACCAGTAGCTTGCTGAAATATATTCGAAGCATTTATCTGCTCCTAAATGGCACACTGCCTCGTGATGGGTTCGAATTACTTGTTCCTCCATTTGAGACGAAACGAAAAAGAGAACTTTATCATTATGTTTTCTATAAATTAAGCCATCTATCATTTCATAAGTTGGAGATTCCGACTTCTCCAGTTGAGAAGCTATCGATATGATTTTCGGATCTCGTCGTTGGGCTGCAGCTAGAGCGAATTCAAATGACTCATCATCTACAAAAAGTATATTAAAAGAACGGCTTAAAGCATCAACATGAGTCATACGACTCGCTGCTCTATGTTCTACCACATACTCAAAGCTTTGTAGCTCTAATGCCCAACGTGAGATACGAGGATTCAAGCACTTTTTCTTCAAAGTTAAAGTCAGCGCTTGACAGTCGGTCACGATTTTAAAGGATATCCCAATTAAATAAATTTTAAACCTCCTCAAAGCATATATTATCGAGAGCGTTTCTAGCTCGTAACTATGATATCTCGATTCAGATGCTGTTGCTCTTTTCGAAAAGAAAAAAACGGGATGAAACTTTTGATCGAGTTGTTTTTGCAACAAAACTGTACCGAACCCTACACTGCTTGCATCACAGTGCAATTCCGTTACTAAATTCGGACTGTAAATAGATAAAACTGGTGACGCTACAAGTTTATCTTTTAAGGTATTAAAAGTTTGCATTTCTTTAATGCCAAATACAAAAGGAGTGTCCCTTTTTAACAACTTATACTATGTCTTTGCGACGTTAGCAAAATTTTTATAATTATAAATTTTCTAAAGTAGGAGCAGAGTCCTAAAAAACTATGTACATCCTTTGTAGATGTCGGTATAGGAAAATTCTTTATAGCGTTAAGGTTTCTTTCGTTAGGTCTGATACCATCTTCAGTAATCAGGTAACCCAAATAAACTATTTCTGTTTGCAGAAACGTGCATTTGTCAAACCTAAGGTGAAGGCAGTTTTCTACAATTATCTTCATCATTTGATTTAAAATATCTAAATGCTCTTCCACAGAATTCGTTGCGATAAGAATATCGTCTAGGTAACTTATAATCTTACCCTCACAAATCAAGTTTCGAAAAAGGTATTTCATGAATCGTTCAAATACCGGCGGTGCATTTTTTAGCCCGAAAGGCATTCGAGTATATTCATACTAGCCCAAAGGGGTAGTGAACGAAGTGTATTTCATGGATTCATCCTTCAATTGGACATGATGAAATCCATTTTTCAAATCCAGGGATGTGAAATACTTTTTCCCTTTAAGACGGTCTAAGTTATCCTCAATAAGAGGCAAAGGGTAATTGTCTCGGACGGTTATCCTATTAAGTTCGCGAAAATCTATGCACATTCTTAGTTCCTTATTCTTTTTCTGCACCAAAACTATTGGTGACACATAAGGTGAATTAGATTCACGAATAATACCTTTCTTGAGAAGATCATCTAAGATCTTTTGGAGTTCAACCTTGTGAACATACGGGAGCCTTCTAGGCGAACAATGAAAGGGTGTGTCTTTAGAAAGAACTATATGCATTCTAAAATCAGTTTTTGGTAACTGGTTATTTAAGGAAAAATAAGCTGGCCTAACGATATCTTTTATTCTTTGAACAATGTTTGCATGCAAATTTTTGTTGATGTTTATATCAAACTCACCGCTTTTTTCACTTATATCTATGTTGAGGATTTCATCGTCAAACGTATTTTGAGGAAGATGTTCCTTCGAATCATATTTGTCCACTGAGTCATGATGATAACTATAGGTGTTAGATGTCGCTGGAGGGTCCCGATTTTTGTTGGAACTATTGTCTAATCCATTTCTTTTGAGTGTTAAACCTGTCTTTCCAATAAAATTTCTTCCTAAAATTACGGGATAGGTCATTGAAAAATCTTTTACTACCAAAAGCTCTAAATTAATTGATAAATTTTCAAAAAAGATACAAGTACTTATACTCCCAATAGAAACCAGAGGACTGCCGTTGACACCAAAATATGAATTTGATGCTTTATCTAAAGTTGATAGTAAGACCGGTGGAAGATACTTCTCTTGAATGAAGCTGATAGGGCTACCAGAATCCAGCAATGTCAGCAACGTCGTAGAAGTTTCCATCTTCTTGTTAGTCCACCTATATTGAATGAAGTTTTCAAATTCATTATCCGTTGGCCGAACTCTATCTCCACTATGTTGCAATGCCATGACTGAATCCTTGTTGGGGCATTTTGTAGAGAAATGGCCTTGCTTCCCACACTTGAAACAGGTGATCGGCTTCTTTTCATATTTTGTTTGGGCACTGCTTTGACTTGCAATTGAATCACCTGAGTTATTAGCTTTGTTATGCGAAGAATTAAACGGCATGTCTTTCTGAAGTGTTGCTTTTTTGTTTCTCATATTTTCGGAGAGCGATTTTAAGTTCACTGATGTTATTTGACCCATACAGAATTGTTTTATTTACTTCTGAATCGGGTATTCCTTTTATTATAAACTGTAGAATGTCTTCTTCCTCAATGGTGCTATGCGAAGCGATCTCTTGCATGTGAATCACGTACTGCTGCATGCTTTCTCCACGCAACTTCTTCCGCATACGAAGTTCATTATATACATCAGACTTTGTCACTATACGTCCAAATTCAACTTCCAATGCCGATTTCAAACCGCACCAACTATTTACATTCATCGTTCTCACAAACAATTTCGCAGTACCAGATAGAAGGCTTTTTCCATAGACGAATCTATCACTTTCAGCCAGTTTTAAGACTTCAGACAATTCCTCGAATTGTTCTATCCACCGCTTTATAGGGTAATTGTCGTCACCAGTGAATGGATGTACAGCGTCTTCTATGGCCTTGTAGCTGTGACTTGTATGAGGTCTGAGATTGGTTTCTGTGTCTTCCAATTGAAGGTTACGGATCTGTTGTTTCAGCTTTAAGATTTCCTGCTTCTTCTGGTGCATTCTTCGCAGTTTTTCTAGTTCAGTAACTAGGCATTCCTCACTCTCACTTTCAGATTGACTCCCACCGTCTGCCACATGGTCGTGCATAAAACTTGACTCACCTGTGCATTGGCCAACATTTCCTGAAGGTTGTTCTTCCTGCATCAGCTTGAGAAGTTCGCTTTCTGCCAGTTCTTGAGTTGCTTCTTGAGCGCGAATTTTTAATTCCGCTTTTGTGCCACTTGTTTGAAGTTTCAAATGTCTGAGGACTTCTTTAAGCCGGGCTACAGTCACCGATTCTAAAAATTGTGTCCATTCTTCAGACATAATTAAACAACTTTTCACGGCTTTGCACAACGAAAAAAAAAATTAAAAAAAAAACTCACGATATCGCGGTACTAACTCTTATGGCTCACACAATTTGGTACAGTCGTTGCGCTGCTTACTTATCCCACTTCTGAAGAAACTGTGGTGGAGAAAAAGCGAGAAATGTGAAGAAAAAAAACAAACGCCAACTCTTCGTCTCTACGTTCTAAACTTTAATGCCCCTCGAGTATTCCATTACTCAGGCTTAAATACATTGGACAATTGCAGTAATTACATACGCATATTTGGAGAGTTTTCGGGGAAATCATGCGATCAGATGAAAATCTAGAGAACTACTGTGTGATACAGTCTCACAAACAAGTTGGTAACGATATTATTATTTATTATTTTTTTGACTACAAAGGGGACCTCAGCAGCTAGCTAAAGATCGAGTTGGCTGGAGAGGCTTTTTGGTTGAGGTCCAAGCCCATCCCGGATTGTAGCGCCACCTTAAGCAAGTAAGTAGAAAATGAAACCAAGAAAGATAGGAATGCTCGGATGTACTTACTTTAAAGACAACAAAAGCGTATTTAACAAAAAAAATTAAAAGATTTGAGTTGAGTTAAGTTTTACAATTTCATCAGCTCTACATCTGCTAGAAAAGGGTTACTTCAATTGGGGCCATTTGATGTCGAATTGCAGCAATCGATTTAAATGTGTCCATCTGCATGAAATGTGTGCTCTTCATTGTAAAGAGTTCAATAGGCAATCAACAATTACAAGGCGATCTCTCACTTCTAATCAAAACACCAATCAAACATTCCGACAAAAAATAAAAAATTTATATTCGAACCGTCAGAAAGACCACGCGCCAGCAAATCGTACCAAACAACCAACGCATCTTTGGTAAACAAACAGCATCGTAAACGTACTGATACTCGTATCTATCGGACTCATTCACCTAACCAAATGTTTGATTAATTGCCAAATTCATGAATAATCAAATTAATGTCTGCCTAATGGATTGGAAAATCAATTTTGACCAGAGCAGCTAACATCAATGATCGGAATTCGTTTAGTGTTATGTAATTAGGAGTAACTCAGCAACGGTATTACTTTACATTCTAGATCATGGTCAAAGCGAATCAAAACGATTTTGGTATAGGAGTCCCCAGAATTGTTTGGCTTTACTTTGGGACTAATGAGACAGGCCGAAAGCAAGTTAACCTTTCAGATATACAGAAATCAAGACATGGTCTTTAGTGGATAAGAGACTGTTTCTAAAAACTTAAAATTAAAACAACACAAAACAATTTAATTCGTTCGTTAAATACTCGTATATATATATTTTTTTAAATAACAGCGACTACAGCTTGAAATACGTCGTGATGAAGGAGATTCGAGATACGAGTACGTGAACATAGTATATATGATTTAGGTGTTGAATAGAAACATCTTTACTTTCTTTAGAAACTCATAAATTGTCAGATTGGTATCTGAATATACATATTTGCCAATCCAGGAACATGTTTATCGGCAGTGAGGTTGAATTCGTATTTTTTTGGCTTACTCGTACGCGGTGGCGAAGTGTGGATGATAATTAATTTCAAAGCTTTTCGTTCAAGTATTAGAGGCCGTTACAGGTGAATGCCATTAATGGACTCGTATGCCCATAATATGTTTTAATGTAAGTCAACGATTAAGATTAACATTTGCAACCTTTTCGGATTTACTCAAAATGATCTTTGATAATCGATTGGGTCATGAAGTTGAAGTTTTTAATTTACTCGACCTTTGATTAGATTTCAACAAATTTTTTACATTCAAATTTCCACTGTGAAAGTGAAGAAATTACAGGAAATGATTTTTTGATTTTTGAAACGATTATTATGGCATAAATTAATACTTAATATGAGTACAAGGAAATTTTATGCGGAGTCATGAAAGAAGTGCATTTACACGTTTACACGTTGAAGAAGAATAGTAAAATACCGATTAGCGTTAAGTTTTCGAAGGTAATGTAAATTTTAAGAGCGATCAAACAGAGTACATAGAGCAAGTACGAGTACAATACATTGACCTTATAGGCCATTTATACTTTGGTTTGGCTGGATTGGCTTTACTGACTGACTACCAAAACCTGCTTTTGCTTTTGGTATTTGAGTGTGCCTAGGGCCTAGTCTTTAGGGTAGAGTAGGTAGTTAGAAGGCTGCTTATTTTCTTCAAGATACTTCTTATGTAGTTAGGTAGGTAAGAGTGGCTGTTGGAATTATCAACCCACTTAGGCCTATTGGCCCATTGTGATGCCACGTGGATCTATGATCTTCTTACTACTGGAACCAGTTTGAGCTTATAATAAAGCGTAGGAGACTGTTAACGTCTATTTTTTCTAGATCGTTTAGGTCGTTGTAGAAGAAAACTCCTAGATGAAGCTTTTGTGGGAGAGAGCTGGACATGTACAGAGTAGGTGGAGGATTGTCTCCTCCTCTGAGAAAACACCGCCACCAACTCCGCTATCAGTTTTAGATCCATCTGTGTAGAGATATCCTCCATGAAAGCATCTTCCTCCCAGAATGATCTAGAGGGGAAGCTTACATGGAAATTTTTGTCAAACCAAAGTTCAGGTATGGTGTAATCGATGTTCTCTGTGAGGATTCCAAAAGTGTTAAGAATGTTGGCGTGGCCAAATGAATTATTTGTCAACTGCTTAGACGCGTTAATGCGAATAGCTGAAGTCGCAGCTACTTTCCCGCTGAAGTTATCTAGGGGTGTCCAATGAAACAGAATGTCTAATGCCACAGAGGGGGTATACCGCAAGGATCCGCTTTTGCATAGACATGCCGTTCTTTGGATTCTGCTTAGCTTAATGCAGTTGACTGCATATTCTAAGGCCTTCCACCAGACGACCACCCCGTACAGCCAGTTGGATATGCGAGGTTGATGGCCCCATTTATTCCCAATGGCTTTCTTGCAAAATAATAAAACTATTGTAGCTTTATTGAGCCTTTCTCGAATATTAGTTTCCTGTCAAAATTGAGACCCAGATATTTTGCTGTATCGGAAAATATTTAAGTGGTACCGTTTATTGAAGGAGGGTCTATAGTTGGAATTTTGTATTAGCTGGAAAAGAGGACAAGTTCAGTTTTATGTGGGTTTATTCCCAATCTACAGCGATCTGCCCAGCGGGTTAATCTATTGAGATTTACTTGAAGGAGTTCTTTAATGGTATTGAGATGCTTACCTGTGACGGCAATAGCAACGTGATCCGCATAGGCAATCACCCTGCTACCCCCCGCTTCCAGGTATATCAGTAGTTCATTAACTACTAAGTTCCAGAGAAGGGGAGAGAGGACACCGCCTTGCGGCGTAGCTGTGCTGACACATCTTTTAGCACAAGCCCCACCCAGTTCGGACTACAAAAGATTGCACAGTTTTCCGTCATTTAAGCCACTTCCCCCCATCTCTACATATATACGAAATCGTCATCACAGTTTCTCTGATAATTGAAAACTGAGAGCACATTGCCACTACATATTTTTAAAAAGTTCTGTTTACTTAAATTTTTAATTTTGGGGCAGTTTATTTGGCAAGCTTAATCTAACTTAAAACCTGGGTCTAAAAAAACTAATACAAATTAACGGTTAGAAACCAAGGGAATAGTGGAGGAGATCAACTTTGAAACGAGAAGTGTTCATGTTAAAATAAAAACGAGGAGGTTTGAGTTGACCTGACGGAGCATACATGGTTGGAACATTAAAAAGGGTGCGATGGGTTGAAATTTAGAAGACAGGAGGACATTGTAATTACGAGGGTTAGTGTTCAAGGAAATAGAATCGTAAAGTTAGGCGCAATCAATAGAAACAAAGAGCAATCCATGAATGATGAGAATGTCAGCTGCAGCAAGGTATTCGGGATAAGAAGTTTGAGGCAATCACGATCGAACAGTCGTTCTCAGACCTTTGCGCTGTACACATCTGCTTCGGCGTTTTGTCTATACGATCTGACTTTCAACAGTAAAAATTCATAAGAGGAAAATCACGAAACAGGTGAGTACAAGTCAAATATCATTAAATTTGCAAATTGCAATGCAACGCACAAGTTTACCGACCCGTCTTGCACATAGATAAACTAAACTAGATGTCAAACTCTACTAATACTTTTGCAAACCCTTAACTTTCGACAGTCACACTAAGTGAATTCCAACACTTTTGCATCTCTATAACTTTGTCAAAATTTGCTAAAATGAGAGCAATTTACAAGTAAAATTGCTAGAATGAGAGCGATTTGCACGAGTGTGTGTAATGTGGTTTGTACAAAAAAGGAGGGAAATTGCCATTGATCATAATTCACATGTATTCACAGACAGAGTCACACGGTTAGGGCCGATCAGTAGAAAACCAGTTTTGATTTTCCAATATCTGGAAAGTTTGATATCTAGGTATAGTTAGTCTATGGTCTTGCATGAGTCGCAAGACCTTTCTGGACATGAGAGAAAAGTTGTCTTCGAGAATCAAACGTCAAATTCATGCTGTTGAGAAAGTGCATCATTCGTTTGTACCTAACCAAATTGACTTCCCACCTATCCCGAATCGAAGAGGACTAACAGCAACAAAACCGGTTTCTGTGCCCACTGTTTCTCGTACGTGGGCGAGTATTGTAAAAGCCGGCGGTGCTGATACGAGTGAATTGTTTTCCTTAGAAGATATAAACCAACTTACGACGAGATAGTGACACGATTAAGCAATTGCAATACAAAAGCAGGACAATTTAACACCATTGCACCATATAAATACAAACACCATGAATAATACACCCATGAATGTAATATGTTGGAATGCTCAAAGCATTCGATATAAATCAATTGAATTTTTTGCCTTACTCAGAAGACATAATGTAGATATAGGTTTAGTTTCAGAAACTTGGCTTACTCCTAATGAGAGATTAAGTAATCAAGAATATATGCGTTATCGTTTAGATAGAGTAGAACGTATGGGAGGTGGTGTTGCCGTGTTTGTTAAAAAAACAATTTGTCATGAAATTATTCCTTTAAATACAAATATTATTGAAAATATTGGTATAAAAAACCCTTTTCGAATGGTTCGGCTTTAAATATAATTTCTGTTTATTTTCCGGGTGGTGCAACTTCTAACGAAAAACGTTTCAATTTTAACAATGATTTTAGGAAAGTAGTAAGTTCAAACGATCTATTTTTAGTTGGCGGTGATTTAAATTGCCGAAATCAGAGATGGCGTTGTATGAGAGCCAATACGTGGGGTAGGTAGGTTAGATTAGGTAAGAGTGGCTGTTGGAAATACCAACCCACTTAGGCCTATTGGCCCATTGTAATGCCACGTGGATCTATGATCTTCTTACTACTGGAACCAGTTTGAGCTTTTAATAAAGCGTAGGAGACTGTTAACGTCTATTTTTTCTAGATCGTTTAGGTCGTTGTAGAAGAAAGCTCCTAGATGAAGCTTCCTTCTCTGAGAGAGAGCTGGGCATGTGCAGAGAAGGTGGGGGATTGTCTCCTCCTCTTCCTCGTCCATGCAGCTTCTACAGAAATCGTTAGTAAAAGCGCCAAGCCTTCTTGCGTGCTTGCCTATGAGGCAGTGTCCGGTAATGACACCTATTATGGCGGTGAGATGTTTCCTATCTAAAAGGATCAGACACTTAGATCGACTCAGATCCAGCCTTGGCCAGATCTGTTTGGTCGCTAGACATGTTTGTCCAGCAGTCCACCTAAGGTCCGTTCTTTTGTTGGCATCTAGCTTTAGTGTTAGTTTGCACGTAGCGATTGGTATACCTATACTACCTTTGTCCGGTAGGATAGGTAGAGTGGTTCCAATTTTGGCGAGTTCATCGGCTCTGCAGTTCCCTGGAATGTCTCTGTGGCCCGGCACCTAACAGAGGTGAATGTTGAACTGCTCTGCCATCTCCATGAGAGATGATCGGCATTCAAGGGCAGTTTTAGAACACAATGAGACCGAGTCCAAGGACTTGATGGCGGCCTGACTATCCGAAAATATGCGGATATCCTTTGCAGATATCACGTTTTTCTTCAGCCTTCAGAGCTTCTTTAATCGCCAAAATTTCCGCCTGGAACACGCTACAGTGATTTGGAAGGCGGAAAGAGAGGCTTAGATTTAGCTTATCTGAGAAAACACCGCCACCAACTCCGCTGTCGGTTTTAGATCCATCTGTGTAGAGATGGATTGACTTGTCCTCCATGAAACCATCCTCCTCCCAGAATGATCTAGAGGGGAAGCTTACATGGAAGTTTTTGTCAAACCAAAGTTCAGGTATGGTGTAATCGGTGTTCACTGTGAGGATTCCTTATGTATTAAGAATATTGGCGTGGCCAAATGAATTATTAGTCCACTCTTTAGTCGCTTTAAGGCGAATAGCTGCAGGCGCAGCTACTTGCCTGCTAAAAATGTCGAGGGGTGTCAAGTGAAGCAGAATATCTAATGCCGCAGAGGGGGTAAACCGCAAGGCTCCGCTTGTGCATAGACATGCTGTTCTTTGGACTCTGCTTAGTTTAATGCGGTTGACTGCATTTTCCAAGGTCGTTCACCAGACAACCACCCCGTAAGTAAGTATCGGTCTTATGACGTATATGTATAGCCAGTGGGTTATTTTTTTTTTTTATAATTTATGCGCGCCTAAGGGGTTCGATAACCTTTTACTGTTGCCAGGGCGCGGGCGGAAAGGTAGAAGGAAGAGAAAGGAAAATTGTTTTGTAGTGGTTTGAAACTCAGGTGTGTTTGGTTTCGATGTTCGCTCTCCAGGGGTGGGAGTCCGAATAGGACGGAGAGTTTTTCTTCACTCAGAGTGATTCAGGTATAATTCATAGTATTTTTTTCTGTGCTTGAAACTCTACAACAGCTAAATCTACGTGTCAGTGTTATGCCTTCACACGAAGAATTTTTCTGTCTGAGCTCCAATTACAAATGAAAAACTGACTTGCCATGGGCAGGACTCGAACCTGGACCTTCCGAGTGAGAAGCGATTGCTAGTACCACTACAACACGGCCACCCCATATGCGACTTTATGCGAGGTTGAAGGCCCCATTTGTTCCTAATGGCTTTTTTGCAAGAGAATAAAGCTATTGTAGCTTTATTGACTCTTTCTTGAATGTTAGGTTTCCAGTTTAGTTTCCTGTCAAAAATGAGACCCAGATAATTTGCTGTATCGGAGAAAACTAAACTGGTACCGTTTATTGAAGGGGGGTCTATGATTGGAATTTTATATTTCCTGGAAAAGAGGACAAGATCAGTTTTATGGAGGTTTATTCCCAATTCACAGCGATCTGCCCAGCGGGTTAATCTGTTGAGATTTACTTGGAGGAGTTCTTTAATGGTATTAAGATGTTTTCCTGAGACGGCTATGGTAACGTCATCCGCATAGGCAATCACTCTGCTACCACCCGCTTCCAGGTATATCAGTAGTTGGTTAACTACTAAGTTCCAGAGAAGGGGAGAGAGGACACCGCCTTGCGGCGTAGCTCTACTGACATATCTTTTAGCAGAAGTCTCACCCAGTTTGGAGTTGATTATCCTGCTTTTTAGTATTAGACCGATCAACTCCCCAAGTGAGTCGTCTACCTGTAGAGTTGACAGCGCAGTCGTGATTGCGGATGTGTTGACGTTGTTAAAGGCGCCCTCTATGTCTAGGAAAGCAACCATTGTGTACTCCTTATATTGTAGGGATCGTTTGATGTGGCTAGTCAGAGAGTGCAAAGCCGTTTCCACCGACTTTCCTTTACAGTAGGCATGTTGAGCCGTAGACAGAAGTCTTGGATCAACTTTAGCTCGAATATGGATATCAATCAGTCGTTCTAAAGTTTTCAGAAGGAATGATGATAGACTTATAGGTCTCAGGTCCTTTGGGACTACATGAGAACATTTTCCAGCTTTGGGAATGAATACTACATTGACTTCTCTCCATAACAGTGGAATGTGGATAAGTTCTACACAGCTCCTCATAATATTTTCCAACACTGGTAGAATAATATCTGAGGATCTCTGTAGCTCGGCAGGTATAATACCGTCCGGACCAGCAGACTTGTATGGTTTGAAGCTATGCAGCGCCCAGAGCAGTTTGTCTCTCGTAATCAGACCATGAATTTTGGTCACGGTTGCAGTAGGCTTGTTTGGGCTGCTACTGGCCGCGAGTTGGCAGCTACCTGGAAAGTGGGTGTCCAGAAGCAGGTTGAGTGATTCATCATTTGAGGTTGTCCAAGAGCCATCGGTTTTTTTCAAACAGCTGGGCATCATAGGATTTGTGGAGAGGATTTTTCTTAGCAGCGATGCCTCAGAGGTTTCTGTAATTTTGTCACAGAATGACCTCCAGGATTGTCGCTTTGCCTTCCTCAGTTCTTTTTTGTATAATTTGAGGGATTCTTTATATGAGTCCCAGTCGGTCACTTTTGTTGTGCTTTTTGCTGCATTGAAAAGTTTTCTGCATGTGTTTCTGAGCAGTCCTAGTGCCGATGTCCACCAATGAGGCTTCTTCTTGCCTCTTGGTTGAATAAGAGGGCAGGAAGCGGCCATAGCCTTATTGAGAGTCAGAGTAAATTCCCTGACTTTCATGTCGAGCTCATTGGTGTCACGCGGGGGACTTGATAGTTTAGAGGATATCGTTTCCGGCAGTATTCCTCTATATTTTGTCCAATCAGTTTTCCGGTAGTTCCGGAAAGCTGGTTGGCCGGGGGGGGGGGGGAGCATCACTCAGACTGAATTGGATGTATCTATGGTCTGAAGAGGAGTGTTCAGACGATACCATCCAGTTTGTTAGCCTTTGGGTGATGATGTCGGAGACAAGAGTAATATCTAATACTTCTTGTCAGTTTTTTATTATGAAAGTGGGCTCATTGCCAATATTGCAAATTAAGAGGTTAGTACTTAAAATATAGTCTAAAAGTGACTCACCTCTATCATTGATGTCGGTACTGCCCCATACCGTATGATGTGCGTTAGCGTCGCATCCGATTATGAGGCCAGTTTTTTGCCTTCCCGTTTCCAGTACCACCCTTTCTAGGTTATCACCAGGGAGAGGGCCCACTTGGTCGTGGCCAAGGTAAGCCGATGCCAGCCAGTAAAAGCCTTTGGCAGTCTCTAATCTGACAACGGTTAGGTCGGGGTCACTGAGGTTGGGAAGTAGAAATACATTAAGGCTACGTTTCACTAATATACAAGTTCTAATCTTACCTTTGTCTTTTGTATAGAGCGGAACGTATGTGGGTGTCCTAAGTCCACGAACCACGCCTTCTGCAATCCATGGTTCCTGGATTAGAATCATGTCTTCTGCGCTTTTGGAAAGACGCAGAATGAGTGCGGCCGAAGCCTTTTTTGAGTGATGGAGATTAATCTGGAGAAACCGTATCATTGCTACAATCTTCCAGAGTCGCCTCCACAACGGTGTTGTTGAGGTCCTCCGATTCTGAAGATGTGCCCAAGAGCTCATCTTCTATCTCTGATTGTGTAGAACCTCTAATTGCTTCGTCATCGGTTTCCATTTCCAACAGTGTGTCAGAAGAGAAGACCTCCGGCTTGGTAGTCACCTCGGACAGATTGGAGTCGTCGCTATCCAATTCTGGAAAGGATATCGACGCTCCAAGATCCAAGGTTGTGATGTCAGGTGTTAAAGGAGGAGGAGGTTGCTTATCAGCATCCAGCTCATCCTTTTTGTACACCCTTAAGTGAATGGACTCGAATCCGAACCGAATCATGCCTTAGAACCCCTTAGTTCCTCCAGTTTCGCGACTTTCCAGTCATGAGTCGGAAGAGTCGGGTTGCTGAGCCGGATGATTTCCAGTATATTTTCTGGAGAGGAGGGTTCGGCTGGAATCCAGGTACGAGTTCGAGGTCTACTAGGAATGTCTTCCTTAGATACGACCTCGAGTTTTGCACCTGGCCAAATCTCTCCTAAACCATCGATGGCCTTGGTGAAGAGATCGAGAGATCTCTGGTTGGAGCAAGCGATGAGCTTGACATGGCCTTGGTGCCAGCCAGCGTCGCTTGTGATAGGAGGTGGTCCTGGGTTTTCCCGCATGATGGCTAAGAAGTTGCTCGAGAGCTTCAACTTGACCAATTGCCACCGTTCCGGTGTAATGGAACCGTCGGTATCGGACTTCATTATAAGACCTCATAGATCTGCTGTTGGATGGCCCAGGGGTTGTGGAACTGTGTGTTTTGGGCCTCTTGGAAACCGGTACGGTTTCCTCTAACGATCTCTGATGCTTAGAGGAGTCTTTTGACGTTTTGGGAGCAGTGGAAGCAGTGGGAAATCCGTCTTTTAGGATGTTTTTAGCCCACTCAACCTTGCTCTTTATTTCCGCATTTCTCTCAACCTCCGGAATGGATCCGAAGGTTTTGATGATGCGTGAAGCATTTCGGCGTCTTATGTAGAGCGTCTTAGATGGAACTAGCCGATGCGGCTGAGCTCCAGATTCCTCCTTGGAGGGAGGAGTTTTGGTAGCAGCAACAAGTCCGTGGCCTGCCACAAATTTGCTGCTGCTGGGGGCGGGGGAAGTGATAGGACCATGGCTTGCCACAGTCTTAACACTCCCCGAAGGAGTTTTGGTAGCAGCGACAAGTCCGTGGCCTGCCACAAACTTGCTGCTGCTAGGGGCGGAGGAAGTGATAGGACCATGGCTTGCCACAGTCTTAACACTCCCGGAAGGAGTTTTGGTAGCCGCGACAAGTCCGTGGCCTGCCACAAACTTGCTGCTGCTAGGGGTGGAGGAGGTGATAGGACCATGGCCTGCCACAGTCCTAACACTTCCTGAATTCTTATTTTTTGGCTCGTTCCTTTTGCCTTTAGAGGATGGCGCACCATGGCCTGCCACAGTTTTGCCTCCTCTCGGCAATGCAGGAGCCTTGCCGGTAGTCGGTGTAGTCACCGTTCCACCGCCCGGTAATGAAGGAGTACCGGCCTCGGTTTTTGTTTTTTGGTTGTTATCCATTAATGGTCCCACGAGTAGCGGAGAAAGGGGTGTCCATCTGTACAGAGATCCGCCGTATACAGATAAGGCTAGCTAATCCGGAGGTCGCCAGGTATCCGGATACTCCGTTTGCGACTGAGCTATTTTTGGAGATACTGGGCCCTCAGCCAGGTTGATCTTCGGCACGGGTCGTATAACACCTTGATCCAGCCCAGGGGAATGATGGAGTTATTTGGGAGTTGGGGAGGGGGGGGGGAGCATCCTTTGGTTTCAGGACTCGTCTGGAGAATTTCTTCTCGAGATTCATTGACCCTACTCAGCCTCTACAACTCGACAAGTTCGATGCTCGCGGTAGAAGAGTGGGGTAGGTAATATTCTTGAAAATATAAACTCAAGGCACTCGTTCAATATACTCTACCCTCCCGAGCAGACATATTATCCTGGTAATACTAGGGCAAATCCATCAACCTTGGATATTTTTCTAACGAACATCCCCAGTCTTTTTACTCAGCCCATGGTTATAAATGAACTTAGCTCAAACCATCTACCAGTCATAATCAGAACTCTGGTTTCACCTTTACAACAAACAATTGAATATTTAGAGCAAATTGGTCGATATATAAAAGAGAAATGCGATCTAGGGTAAGAAATATGAATAACATTCATGTTGATGAGCTTAGCGTTCAACAAATAGATATGAGTGTTTCAAATTTTACAACTGCTATCCTCGAAAGTGCTGATAAAGCAATACCCAAAAAACAAGTACACTGCAACTCAGCTAACAACCTCCCTCCAAACATTGTTGCAAACATCAAAATTCGTAACCTCTATCGCAGAAGATGGATGAGAACTAGAGATCCCTACTATCTTTCACAAGTTAAGTTACTCAACACTTTGATAAAAGAGCAAGTTCTTGCTTTCAGAAACAGAACTTGGAATCAAAAACTTCAAAGTTTAAAAACAGGAAGTAAACCATTCTGGAATATTAATAAAATAATACAAAAGAAAAATACAGTTATTCCTGATTTGAAAACCGGTAACCACAGATTAACCACATAAATTATCCCAATTTTGATTCACGTGACAATGAAGTTTCGTTAGACGATGTCAAAACTATTATTTTAGCTTTAAGAAATAGAAAATCTGCAGGTTTTGACAGTCTTAAGAACTTGTATCTTAAAAATCTTCCGATCTCGGGAATAAAATATATGCAAGACTTGCTTAATTCTTGTTTTAAGATGAATTATTTTCCAGAAAATTGGAAAACAACAAAAATTATTCCGCTCTTAAAACCAGGCAAACCTGCAGATATGCCTTGTAATTACAGACCGATCAGTCTACTTAGCTCATTAGGTAAATGTTTTCAACAAACAATTAAAAAAAAAAATAATAGCGCGTGCTGAAAGGTACAACATAATTCCACCAGAGCAATTTGGATTTCGTTCCTTCCACAGTTCAGTTCACCAAGTGCAGAGAGTAGCTAAACATGTAAAAAGCAATTTCAATGAAGGGAAAAGCACAGGTATAGTGTTCCTAGTCGTTTGACACCGTTTGGCACAATGCTTTGTTACACAAGCTTTTAACTCTCAGTTTCCCAATGTATCTCATAAAGATTGTACAATCCTTGTTGACGAATAGGACATTTAGAGTAACTGTAAACAAGACGTTTTCTAATGCCTTTAATGTTAGTGCGCTTGTACCTCAAGGCTCTGTCCTTGGACCTATTTTATTTAATATCTTCACATATGAACTTCCTTCTTTCCGCAACTGTGAAAAAGCAAGTTCCGCCAACGATACCTGCATCTTTTCTTCAGATTCAGATGGTTCCATAATAGAAACCAACTTGCAATCTGCATTAAATGAAGTGCAAAGCTATTGCAGTGCATGGAAAATTAATATTAACGCTTCAAAAACTCAAGCTATCTTTTTCACTCGAAAAAGAAAAGCCTGTTTCTTGTCAAGCAATAACCTAGTTATTAATGGTACGAGTACCGATTGGCGTTCAAGTGCTAAGTATCTTGGGATACACCCTTACTTTTGGCCTACACGTTCAAGAAATGGTCAAAAAAATTGGGATCACAATAAAAGTTGTATACCCTTTCATCAACCGTAAATCTAAATTAAGCATAAAAAATAAACTGTAGTATTCCAAGCAATTATATTTTATGGTTCCCCAGCGTGGGGTAGATGCGCAACAAGTCACGTTCGTAAGTTACAAACTATTCAAAATAAAATTTCAAATCACTTGAATATTTATTATTATCATTCATTTACTGATCAATTTATTTATTTATTTATTTATTATTATAATTTGTTTTATTCAGTTTTTCATTCAGTACTTATTTATTTATCGAATGCATTGTAAGGCTTGGTTCTATCAAGAGCCTCACCGCCTCCCATCTATGAGTAATGAATTACAACTATTATAATGAAGGTTTTTAGTAGCTTTTCCTTCACTATATTTGTTCTAGATAGTCACTTGTCACTCAGTAGCAAGGTAACCATATACCGCAACTCTGTAATTTGTGCAATATAGGTTGAGAGAACTATGTAATATATTTCTGCTACAATAAATATATCTATCTATCTATCTATCAATCACGATCGAAGATCAAATCGAAGGAAACAACGTTGAATGTTCTCGATTCGGTATACGCTGAAAGGAGGATCACACCTGGCGGGCATATTCGCGAAGGGACCGGACAAAGGTAATGTAAAGTGACTTGTCACATAGGGATTGCAAAATCCTTTAGACCATCGTTTGATAAAACCAAGTGATGAGTTGGCTTTGTAATTTTGTTGAAGTGGGCTTCACATTCCTTTTCAGTTTCCGTTTCATACCTTCGAAAAGATCCTTCCTCGATTTCCCAGAATTTTTGTAGTGCTGTGTCGAGATCCAGCTGGCAGGAAAACTACGGAGCTCAGATGTGCTGGATAACTTTCTTAGCAAAATCCATCCTAATTGTGTATTTTGCGCAATGGGACCAGCACTTTTTATGTTCCTAATGACTTCTCCGAGGACGATATCACTATACACATCACTTCCGAGTAGGATATCAATTTTTGCAGGTTAGTGAAATGTTGGATCAGCCAGTTGTATACCTTTCAAATGTGTCCATTTATTATAGGTAATTTCTTTGGCCGGAAGAAACCCTGTCAGGGATTTGAAGATCAATGCTCGCATTGTATCAGCAAAGCTCGATGTAAGGGACTTAAAGTCGACATCCACGAACTTGTGCGTTTTTCCGCTGCTGGCCAGCTCCAGCCCATTTACTTTGATGGATGTTCTTTTTGCTTTGAGGTTTAACCGTTGAACAGCCGCCTCAGTGATGAAAGGAGCTTCAGAATCCGGATCGATCAAAGCCCTCATGACTATGAGGGGCCGCTGAAGTTCTCATATTGACTAACTCCGTGGCCAATAACACCTGAGCGTCTGCATTGATGTTACTCACATTAGGATTCCTCGTCCCCTGGAGGCTTCGACTGGGTTAAAACTCTGGCGCGGATGTCAGGTAACTAAAGGTAGAGATTGCTGATGGTTGAGAGGCTGGAGAAGATGATGGAACCTGTTGCATTGATTGCCTGTAGCTATTTGTATTTTCATGTAGCAGTGTATGGTGTCGCTGATTACAAGAGTGACCACATTTCACACTGGGGCACCTTTGTTTATAATGGCTTAACTGTCTGTACTGTCTGTTTTCTCTGGGGTACATTCATATGCAAAAAATTCTTGCATCCTTTAATTGCATGCTGACTCTTCATACAGACCCTACAAACAACCAGCTTCTTCCTTTCTTGTTGTATGTGAAAAATACGATTGCTTCCTGACCTGTTTTGTGCAACGTTACTACCATCAACCTGTTGTTCTACGGCCTCAAGAGAACGAAATCTCATTCCAAGAACTCTACAAATTCTTTTAATGTAAGAAGCGCCTTCTTAGAACCTAACTTTTCCTCCCACAACTGTTCAGTGGTGCTGGTTAAATTTTGCAGGATCACGTAAATTAAAATTACGTCCCAGCTCTCCACCGGCAATTCTAAATTCTGCAACGAGTGGATAATTTCTTGAGAAGTGTCGAGAATACTTTTAATATTAATGGAGGTATCATTGGTAATATAGGGTTTCCCAATAAGGACTTGACAACTTTTTTTTAAATAAAACGCAAACAATTTGAGATATTTCAAAAACGTTATTATCGGCTTGAAGTACAATCAAAACATTTATGAATGGAACTCGACTTCGTTCATATGGCCACCGCGGGCACGTTTGCAGCGGTCGATTCGTTGGACCCAATTTTCAACGACTCGGCCACACATTTCGGCCGAAACGTCAGCTATTTCGCGTTCAATGTTGGCTCTGAGCTCTTCCAACGTCGTCGGCCATGTTGACATAAACCAATGACTTAACGTAGCCCCACAGAAAATAGTCAAGCGGCGTTAAATCGCACGAACGAGGCGGCCAATCGACTGGCCCATTTCTTGAGATGACACGCTCACCATACTTACTCTTCAATAAAACGATTGTAGCGCATACTGTGTGGCTTGTGGCATCATCCTGTTGAAACCACATGTCATCCAAGTCCACATCTTCCAATTCGGGCCAAAAATAATCGGTGACCATGGCGCGATAACGCATTCACAGTACCGTGATGATCGTTATCGTCGACGAAAAAATATGGCCAATAACGCGGCCGGCATGCAAACTGCACCAAACAGTTATTTAGATAGATAGATATATTTTATTTGCAAAACAATTTCAAAGGTGTTGTAACCGCACATTTTACAATTCAGAGATTTGACTATAATTATCTTACATCTGAAACATTATCGTAACACTATTATAAAAATATACAAAACGGCAATATTGTTTGTTTGAAGGAAAATGCAATTAAAAACCTTCAATTTAAAGTAATTAGAAAAGAAAAGGATGATAATGACTAGAATGCATACAATTGAATAACTAATATGATTGAAAACAAAGTAATAAAGTTAATAAACGAAAATTTAAGAAAAAATTAACATTTAAACATATAACTATGTATGTAAATTAGTAATAGAAAAAAAACAAGAAAATACAAAAAACAGAAAAAAAAACAAAATTAATAAATAAATAAATAAGTAAATGAATAAATAAATAAATTAATTAATTTATAAATAAATAATAATAATAAATAAATACAAAATAAACTATTTAATAAATACATTACAAAACAAAAGAAGAGAAACATTATATAATATATGTAATACACGTATAATCATATAAATTCTTTAACAAACAAAATAAAATAAGAGGATATATTACTATGCATATATTTGGTTAATTAGTGGGTTATCAGAACTATCACAGCTACAAACAAAGTTATTTTCAAGTTTTTGAATTCGTTCAGAAATCAACTCAACATTCGCTCTTTGGTGGAGATCTATAGTCGAATGATGCCAAGGTAGATTAAACATCATTTTAAGCAGTTTATTTTGTGAGACCTGAAGTCTTTTTATGTGACTGTTAGCAGCTTTTCCCCATACAGGACAACCATAAAGTAATATTGCTTGGAAGACTACCTTGAATATGATGATTTTGTTTCCATTTGTTAATACGGAATTGCGATTTATGAAAGGATAAAGTAATTTTATTGCTAGACTTATTTTTTTTAAAGTATTATTAATATGATAGCTGAACGTAAGTTTAGTATCAAGGTGTATACCTAAATATTTTACGGACCTTTCCCAATTTATGTCTTTTCCATTGATTTTAAGTAAACTGCTGGGAAGATAACAAGACTTTCTTTTCCTTGAGAAAAAGATAGCTTGAAATTTCTCCGCATTCAATTTTATTTTCCATTTGTTATAGTAAGTTTCTAATATTTCAACAGCCAGTTTTAAATTCCTCTCTATATTGACAGCGAATTTGTCTGATGAACATATTGCTGTGTCATCAGCAAATAAGGCTGATTCACATTGCGGGATAGCTGGAAAATCTGATGAACAATTTTTAGGATTCGTTCTTTTAAAACCTTCTCGTAGATTTTTCTTATGCTGCTTAACAAACTAATTGGCCTATAACTACTAGCAATATCAGGAGCCTTCCCAGCTTTGGCAATAGGCACAACTTTTGCCATTTTCCATTTAGTTGGAAAGTATTGCATTTTTAAACAGGCATTTATAATAAAAGTCAGATATTTTATACCACTTTTCGAAAGATGTTTTAGATAAATATTTTTAATTTGATCTAAGCCTCCGGTTTTTTTTTATATGCAGATTGTTTATAATGGTTTTAATATCTTCATCCGCAACGAATGCGTAAGAAGGCGTCGTTTCATTGGAGGCATCGAACTGTTTAATTGTTCTATTCGCTAAACTACTTGTTTCCCTATCGCCTAGATTTTGTGATACCAAGTGGTTTGTTGAAAAATGCTTTGCAAATAAATTGGCTTTATCCAAATCTGTGCAAAATGTTTGCGCAGAATCATTCAGAAATGGAATCTTCCTGTTTTTGTTTTTCATTATTTTTACAATGTTCCAGAAAGGTTTTCCATTTTTATCAAGAACTTTCAGTTTATTATTCCATTCTTCATTACGGAATTTTGAAATTTCTCTAGAAATAAGCTGGTTGAAATGAGAAACCATGTTTCGACAAAAGGGCTGACGATATTTTTGCCAGCTTCTTCTATGAATGTTCCTCAATTTAATGAGTTCCAGAACGTGGACCGGAAGTTTCTGATTTGAACAATTGTCTTTTTTTATTACTTTAGGAACACATTTATCAACTGAAGCTAAAATAGTGCGTGTAAAACCTTGAACAATACATTCAACATCAGTATTACAAGAAACATTATCCAAATCAGTGGATATATTTCGAAGACTTGTATTCAAGCTTGTTTGAAACATTTTCCAATTAGTTTTATATAATTGTTGTATGTATTGCACTTTTTTTATTCCCGACCAAGGGACATGACATAAAACAGGGTTATGATCAGAACACAAGGCACTGAGAGAAGTTGGTTGCGATATTTGACTGGGAACATTTGTTACAAATAAGTCTAGGACGGACGGAGAACCACGAGAACCAGCGGGGAAATACGTAGGGCTAGGAGGGAACAAAATAGTTACAACCCCAGTCTTTATGACGGCAATTAAAATCACCACCGAGTAAAAATTCTCCAGTCATAGCAAATAGTTTCCTGAAATCGCGTTTGAGTATCTTTCTTTTAGAGTCCGATGAAGATCCGCCAGGAAAGTATACACAGAAGACCTTTATTTCCTTTCCATTTATAAGCCTAATAGATATACCTAAATTCTCCACAGACGATGTTTTAATTACAGGCAAGAGCGAATGTTGCATTAATTTTCTAATTAGAATTGCAACTCCACCACCCCTCTGCTCAGTTCTATCTACACGATAGCACATGAAGTCAGAAGACGGTAGTCTTATTTCGTTTGTAAGCCAAGTTTCTGTTACTAACGCAACATCTACTCTATTGATGTCTAGAAACGCTGATCATTCACAGTAACGTGATGGCCCAATAACGCCGCCGACATGCAAACCGTACCAAACAGTTATTTTTTGAGGATGAAGTGGTGATTCATGAAGCACATGTGGATTTTGACCCGACCAATAACGCACATTTTGCTTAATGACGAACCCATTGAGCCAAAAATGAGCTTTTTTGATTTTGCGATGAAACTCATCATCTTGGCGCATCTTCTCCAGAACCCAATCGGAGAACGTACGTCACTTCAAATGGTCCATCGGCTTCAATTCTTGATTCAGCTTGATCTTGTATGGGTGTATTGACTGATTTGGATCGTTTGCTACGGACGCCTGAACGTTGTCTCACTGACACGGCAACATCACACAACGAATATGTAGACTCAAATGTTTGCACTAAACTTGTTATTGCCTGTCGAGAGGGCGAGAATTACGAACGAAAATTGGAGTTAACGCTCTTAAAGTTGCAGTCACCGACTCCGAATTTCGGCAGAAATTTTTTATAATTTGCAGACGTTGCTCGTTCGTGTACTTTACCATGATGAAAATGTTGAGTTTACTGAATAAATTGGCAGTGACCGTTTGATGATTAGTGAAAGAGTGCGTTCACAAATTAAATTCAAAGTTGTCAAGTCCCTATTGAAAAACCCTTTATAAATAAATATTTCAATGTTAAAATGATAGTAAGTGTGTTATTTTGAAATTTGGAAAGATACTTTTTTGTCTTTAGGGACAATTGATATGCATGTCCTTTTGTAGAATTTCGGCCACCAATTTTTGAATTGTTGAATCAATTTCACAGTGTAGTTTTTATGTGAATCAATAATGATCGCAGTGAGTTCTTGTAGATCGTAAGCCCTGTCATATTTTTTAAAATTTCTTTTGATCCACCCAAATGCTCTATCACATGACAGAAATTAATGTCTTCTTATAGGATATATCTTTTCAATTTTTAAAAGTCTCCCAATTCAATTTCTAAAAAGACCGCCAAGCCACATAACTAAATTTTAGAACGCCCGATGAATCAGGCGTATAACGCCCTTATACTCGCGAATCTTGAGCAGCAAAAGAAGGTAAATGAACTTATTTTCATAAAGTTAACAAAGATTTAAAATGGGTTCAGTAAAAAACGAACTTACCTGAAAAAGTAAAGAAAGGAAAACTAAAATTACAAACTCAATGAACTAGAGTTATTCCTTAGTATCAATGATATTGACGTTTGTTTAATTTTCGAAACCCACTTGAAAAATGGGTTGCGCGCATAAATAAGGGGTTTTAAGGATTACTACGCATATCACCATTTTACTTCCCTCAGCGATCCAAGGTCACAAAATATATTACCAGGAATACATTTATTTTGCTTGGATCCGCTTTTATATTTGGCGGTGACTTTAGTGCTAAACACATTTTTTGGGGCTCAAGATGTGTTTCCCAAAAAGGCAAATGGGTCTATGAAGTTGGTATGGAACTCAACTGTGACTTCCATTCGACTGGTAAGCCGACTTATATTGATATAATCTTTACTTAACAAGAAAAACAAATTATGGGCAGTTTTCCTTCTATCCAATTCCTTTGCCGACTATTCCAACTATCTCGGATTATACCTTCAATTTGCCCAGCTTTATAACGTTCTCTACTAGCGATACCTTGATAGAGCGCAATCAAGGCTTATGGACGATCCTAAGTCTTTCTAATAATTCGTTAACTACAAAAAAAATCCGACGGTTTTCCTCCATCCCTCTCATACGAAAATATATCATCAACCGAACCATAGCCAACTTTTTTGGTACTCTTTTTAAGGAATCTTTTGCCGACAATTCCTTCGTACTATTGGCCCCTATATTTCTCAAAGTTTTGATCATGCAGTGATAGAAAATAAGTTACAACAACTTAAAGATGAATACTTAGCTGGCCCAGATGGCCTCTCATCCATATTTCTTAAAAAGTGTTCCGCAACACTTTCCTACCCCCTTTCAAATCTCATCCAGTTGTCGATCCATCAAGGTGAATTGCCACAGATGTGGAAGTCTTCTTTCACAACACCGGTACACAAAAAGAGATTAAAGAGCGAAGTCACTAATTACCCCCCCATAAATAAACTTTCACATATACCCAAACTCCTCGAAAGCATTGTGTACGAAGCCTTAAGCTTCCAGTGCAAATCTCTTATTTCCCCTAATCAACACAGCTTTCTGAAAGGTAGATCAACTACCACCACTAACCTCGTCGAATTCGTGTCCTCTGTTCTCTCAGCCTTAGAATGTGGTAAAGAAGTTGACGTTATAACAACTGATTTCAGTAAGGCTTTTGACAAGATATCCCACAAACTATTCATGTTCAAATTGTCCGTCCAGGGCTTTGAACCCATTTTGCTAAAATGGATGTCTTCTTACCTGGTTCGATTCAGGTCTGCCCTATCGGCCCTTTCTTAACCACTTCAGGTGTTCCTCAAGCCACCTAGGTCCGCTCTTCTTCATCCTAACTATCAACGATCTTCAAAGGGTCATTTAACACTCAGCACTCATTCAACACATAGAGAGAAACTATGCTGACGATACCAAATTTTTTAAACCCATTTCGTCACAACATGACTCCAGCCTCCTTCATATAGATCTAAATAGTTTTTCCACCTGGTGCATCAAGAAGTGCTTGGAACTCAATGTCTCCAAATGTTAATCGATCACCTTCTCACGTAAGTGCAAGAAGTCGCCTCAACGAATTTACCATGCATACGCACTGATGATTCACACTACACCACCGACAATGCAAGTTCGGAGAAAGAAATTCTTTTTATTGACTGTCTCGTGGACTCCGAACTTTTTCAGTTAAGTGGCATAACCGACTATCTCGATCTTGTCTTCTCCACTGACGTAAATAATAGCATAGTCGCAGCCATCAAACACCTCCTTATCACTCTAGGTCCTCACCATCCGCCTCTTACTATGACGTTTGCGTACAACGTTTCAAAACCTTTTTGCTTTGAACACGTCTACAGCTTTAATTTTCGAAGAGCCAACTTCTCTAAATTAAACAATCTTCTTTCTAAAGCTAATTTCAAGTTTCTCTTCAACTCTAGTATTCCCGTTGATGATGCACTTACCTCTTTTTAGAATATCCAAATCCAAAAATCCAAAAATATCCAGAAATCCATCGTTATCCCCACCTTGGTATAACAAGGAACTCCGGTCAATACGAATTAAGAGAAATAAACTTTGGCACGCCTATCTTCGTACACGTTCTGAAGCGGATTTTAATAAATACCGCCTTGCTTATACTCAATTTTCAGATCTATGTGAATCGCTGTATTCCAATTATTTAAGCCCCATGCATAATAGTCTTATTTCTGATCCAAAACGCTTTTTCCAGTTTATCAACTCTAAAAGAAAGTCGGACAGTTATGCCTCCACCCTGAAGTTCAACAATTCATCGTCTGGTGATCCACAAAGGATAGCAAACGAGTATTACGAGTATTTGCCGAATTCTTTAGCCAATCGTTTGCTTACCACATCCAAAACCCGGATCTATCTTATTTCTCATACTTGAACAGCTGTCCACAAACATCCTTTACTTCGGTGGATATCTCAATGGTATTAGTAGATGAAAAGATAGGTAATCTAAAAAGTGAATGTTCCGCTGGACCTGACTTTCCTTATCTCAATTCGCCTTTCCCCATTCCTGGAAAAACTCATATATAATCCCTCTGAATAAAAAAGGCCACAAAGATGAAATCTCAAATTACAGACCTATTGAGAAGCTCTCCACAATACCCAAGCTCTTTGAGAGCATTATTTATGATGCTATATCTTTTTATTGTAAACCAGTGATTTCAAGAAACCAACATGGATTGCTTAATGGCAGGTCAACTACCACTAATCTCATTGAATTTGTATCAAGTACTCTATGTGCGTTAGAAGATCGCAAAGAAGTAGATGTAATAACCACCGACTTCAGCAAAGCTTTCGATAAAATCTTGCATAAAGTAATTCTTTTAAAACTTTGCGCCTTTGGCTTTCGATTAAATTTCGTTACGTGGATTTCTTCATATTTAAATGATAGACACTACAGTGTCTTGTTTAATTCTACATTATCTAAACCTTTCACAGCCACCTCGGGTGTTCCCCAAGGAAGTCAACTCGGTCCCCTATTATTTATATTAATAATTAATGATTTTGATACCATCGTTAACAATTCCCTCTGACTGTTCTCTGTTGCAAGATGATCTCGATCGATTTTCCACTTGATGTCTTCATAATTTTCTTGAGTTAAATGTTAACAAATGTCAAGCTTTAACTTTCACTAGAAGACGTCATACAACTCCTTCTCGTGCATATTTCATCAACAACGAGCCTGTTCCTATTGTGACCGAAATGCGCGATTTAGGCATTATCTATGATAGCGAACTGAACTTTCGCTCTCACATAGATAGCATTATTAGTAAAGCCAATTCGACTCTTGGCTTCATTAAGCGCTGGTCTAAGGAATTTGACGACCCATATGTGGCTAAAGCACTCTAGACCACATTCTGTGTGTTCGGCCCCTTCTCGAGTATGCAAGTCCAGTCTGGTTGCCATATTACTTTTCGCAAATTGCATGTATACAAATGGTACAGCGTAGGTTCCTTTGGTTCGCGTTACGGGGACTTCCTTGGTCTGACCCTTTCAATTTACGCCCCTATCATAATTGACGAAAACTTATTAGCTTATAACCCTTCATTAGACGTGGATAAGTTTGCGATATAGTTTTTGTCTAAATGGTAACATTGTCTCTGAGGCTCTCCTCGAACGCATCTCCTTTAATGTTAATCCACGTACTCGTAATCTAAGAACTGTACCTCTCTTCCGAGTTAATTCCCACCGAACTAATTACGGATACCATGAACCGTTATCTCGAATGCTTCGCGAAGAGAACAAATTCCAGTCAATCTTTGACTATCACCTGAACAAACACACCCTTAAGATTGTCCTTTATTCTCCTCGCTCTCTACCCTCACTCCACAGCTCTAGCAATTAAATTTTTATTAGTTTTATAAGTATAGTATATAAGTTCAATGCTTGTATTAAGCACAATACAGCTGTCCGGGCTTGACCCGGGCCTAAATTAAAAAATTAAATAAATTAGCAAGTCAGTTTGGCTTTGAAAACTCGGTGTGCAAACTACAATAGTAATCACCTACGAGTATCTTTATGGGCGCAGAAAGATTGTTTTGTTTTTTTTTCGATCAATAAACATTCGGCTAGCCTGCTTGCCAGGAATACCCCGATAATCTGTTTTAAGCCCTTCAATGTTCGTAATATTCATCAACGATGTTCCAAAATATATAAATCATTGCAAACATCACATCTACATAGATGCTATCCAAATTTATCAAATATTTTCCGAGAGCAATGAGTCGCATGTAATAACCAACATAAACGAAGACTTAAATTCAATATTTCTATTGTCAAAACGCTACCAATTAAGCCTAAACACAAAAAAGGCGAACGCTTTGGTAATGAGGCGAAATAAATTGCCAGATTAATAGTTAGTAAAATTAAAAAGCTCGGGATAAATTTTAATCAACATCTGAGCTGGGTGGATCATTATCAACAATGTAGTCGGCGCAATATATGTAACAATCTTTGTGGGCTCAGCGCAACTTCACGTTATCTACCCACTGGAGCTAAATTAAAACTTTTAAAACCATTTATAATACCAATCATCTTATAGGGGTTTGAACTTTTTTCAAATTTGGAGTCCAGCTCCGAAATGTAATCTAAGTCGTTATGATCACATATCAGTATAGTCGGATATTCTCTTAACGGACTTCATGCCACAAAATATGTATGTGTTGAACACCATCAATATGTATTTGCAAAACGTTGAGTTTGGGTATTTCAGATGTATTTCGGCACCCTAAAAACTAATGTAACAGAAATTGCTTATCACGCATAATTTTTTAGTAAAAAGCATTTTTATAAAGGGTCCGCCATCTAACGTTTTTTTTTCAACTAGTACTTATTTCGTGAATGGTAACACTTAGCTCATGTCTGATTTGACAGATAATTAGTTTTGTCCTTCCGGTTAATAATGGAAAATAATTTCATTCAAATGGCTGCCTCGGCTGGACTTGCAGTGTAGGCTACTGCAATTTTTAAGCACATTATCGATTGTGTGCAGCTGTATTTCACCAATGGCTTCATGAATATTGTCCTTTAAAGCGTCAATTGTCTCTGGCTTGCCGGCGTAACACTTATCTTTTACGGCACCCCATAAATAATAGTCCAACGGTGTCAAATCGCAGCTCCGAGGTGGCCAAACGACATCAGCTCTGCGACTGATAATGCGATCTTCAAAAACAGGGCGCAAAACATCGAGTGTAGCTTCGGCTGTGTGGTACCTCTTCAATTTTTGTGAACAAAAATTCGTTCAACATGGCCCGATAACGATTGCCATTGACTGTAACGGCCACTCCTTGCTCATTTTCGAAGAAAAATGGCCCAATTATGGCTCTGGACCAAAATCCGCACCAAACAGTGACTCGTTTTGGGTGTATCGGCTTTTCAATGTATGCGTGCGGGTTTTCTGTGCCCCAAATGCGACAATTTTGCTTGTTTACATACCCGCCAAGATCAAAATGAGCTTCATCTGAAAAGATGATTTTTTGGCAAAATCGGCATATTCTCTAAGTCGATCGCAGGCAATATTTCCCAGCGTTGTTCAAGCGTATACACAACCATATTCGTTCAGCGGAAGGATAAAACTAATTATCTGTCAAATCGGACATGAGCTAAGTGTTACCATTCACGAAATAAGCACTAGTTGAAAAAAAAAAACGTTAGATGGCGGACCCTTTATTTACGAGTATATGTATGCAAAGCATGTTTCATAGAGTTGTTTATGTAAAGGAATAAAATATTGCACCGTATTCAGGCAAGTTAATTCCTGTCTCTTTGTTGTAATATTATAAATACGCATCTAACTCAATAGCGTACGGAGTTATTTTCTATAATGCATGTATTGTGACGCGAAAAGTCGTTACTGTCGTGTTTGTGTTCTATAATACATCTCCATGTTGATTTATTACCATGTCGACAATTTTTGTTATGTGTGTGGGGAATTAACTTTTAAATCCCCAAAAAAAACATAGTAATCTCACCCAAGTTGTCCGATAAGCTTACGAACTTTATTTTGGAGTTAAAGATGAAGATGAATCGTGGGCTCCTTACATATGTTGTAAGACTTGTATTGTATAACATTGTTAACAAGTTGGTTGAAAGTTACAAAACGTCATATGCGCTTTGCAGTACCCATGGTGTGGAGAGAACCGAAAGACTATGCCACAAATTATTACTTTTGTCTCACTAACGTACAGGGCATCGACCCGAAGTCCAAGTATACTGTGCAGAATCCCAATTTACCATTAGCTTTACGGCCTATCGAACATAGTGAAGAATATCCTATTCCAAAACCACCAGAATCATGGAGTTTGAACGAAGAACCTGAATATGTAAGTGGTTCAACTAATGATGATATGCAATTCGAACAGGAAATCGACAATGATCCAGACTTTCGAACACCAGAATGTTCAACAAAGACGCAATGATTTGGTTAGAGATTTAAAACTACCGAAATCACACTAAAAACTCCCAGCATCTAGATTAAAAGAATGGAATCTCCTCGAAGGTGACGTACATACAAAGTGTCGCAAAATTAATCACCCTATCGGAAGATGGTATAATTTTTGCAAATGGCGTCGTACGTCAATCATATTTGACATGTGTGAACTAGACAGCTGAAGTATACAAACAGACAAGGTATATGACGCAAACACATACATGGAGCGCTATACTCCGCAAGAACGTGGAATAATTGTGACGATGTTTTTGACCGACAAATCGGTCGGTGGTGTTCGCGCAGCGTGAATTTCGATGTCGATTTCCTAACCGTGTCACGCCAACCGGGCAAACATTCCCGCGCTTAGCTACTCGACTCGAACAGAGTGGAACCACAGGCCCTATGCAGGGCGTGCCGCCACCGGACTGGGCGTTCGGCCGAAAACATCGCGGCTGTAGCTGCCGATGTCGCTGAGAACGAAGAAACATCAACCAGACGACGGGCTACGCAATTGGGCATCACTACATCGAATTTTAGTGAAAGACTTACACATGTTCCCGTACAAAGTGCAAGCAGTGCATCAGTTAATGCCTCCTAACTGTCAGTCACGTGTGAATTATTGTAAAGCCATCCTCAATGATTTTGTGTCGTAAATCATCATCCGGGACGAGGCGCATTTCCACTCAAGCGGTTACGCCAATAAGCAAAATCCTCATTTATGGGGCACTGAAAATCCGCGTGCGATGCACGAAGAGCCATTACGTACACTCAAAGCCACTGTGTGGTGCGGCGTTCACGCGGGGGGAGTGATTGGGCCGTATTTTTTTGAGGACGCCATCAGTCACTGTTACTGGCGAACGCTACAGTGAAGGAAGTGACTTCCGAAAACATGAAAAAGGACTTGCACATTGCTTCGCTCAAGACGGGACTTTGCTATACTACATGAATGTTAACAACTTATTTGATGCGCTGGGACAGAAACATGAAGCAAGCAATTGGCGCCTAATTATTGATTCCAGTAAACTTAGCTTAAAAGCAGTTTTACTTCACAACGGCAATACTCGTAAATACCCATCTGTACCTATAGCTCACGCTGTTCATATGAAGAAATCATACGAGAATATGCTATATCTCCTACAACACATGCAGTACAAACTCTATAAGTG
This sequence comes from Volucella bombylans, assembly GCA_949129095.1. Lineage (NCBI taxonomy): Eukaryota > Metazoa > Arthropoda > Insecta > Diptera > Syrphidae > Volucella > Volucella bombylans. The sequence goes on from OX422141.1 coordinate 175,726,248, forward strand.
GTCAATTTGTGGAGATTAAAAAGTTATAGCCCTTCTTGTTGGACTGCAGCTGGGGTATACAAAACACTGCCGTGCACGATGTGGTCATTGTATACAGAAAAAATGACCTCTACGTCGAGTATAAATGTTAAAAAACTATTACTAATGAACCTCGGGTTGATCCAAAACACGTATTTCTGCCACCGCTCCATATAAAATTGGGCTTGAAGAATTTCGTTAAAGCTCTACTTCGGACCGGTAAAGGGTTGTTGTATTTGGAAGAGAAATTTCCGAAAGTTAGTGAGGCAAAAATTAGAGAGGGCATATTTGTTGAACCACAAATAGTGAATTTGACAACATGCCAACTGAAGTTGAACTAAGGGCATGGAGAGCCTTAAAACTGTTGTGACGGATATTCTTAGAAATGTGAAAGCCGAAAACTACATAGATCTTGTAACTGATTTTTTTTTTTATTTTCTTAAAATATTAATAAGTATTTTTAAAGGTTTCAAGTAAAGTACTAACAATTTTTAGAAATAGATATCATTGTGTAGCACTAAGTGACTAGAGGCGAATGATCCATCGGTTAAAATAATCCAATATTTTGTATTTTTTGTGGGGTAATTACAAAAAGGTTTAACTTAAAAGATACAATATTTTCAAAAAATATATAACATAAACGAGTATATACAAAAATAAAATAGTTTATAGATTTCAAGCTGAGTTCAACAATGTTTTCACTGTAGAGCTATCCATATTAAAAAGCAAATTTTTAACTTTACTGGATAAATTGGGTTGTATTGTTGTTGTTATTTCAAGTGGTAATTTATTAAAGAGCTTAAGTGCCGCCGCAGTGTAATAATTTGAAAAATGTGTTTTTCTAGCTACCGGAATGCTTACGATGGCCATATTATTAACTCTTAAGCCGTAAGTACTTGAACTTCTGAGAGTAACGCTGTAACCGCTTCACATGAAAAACTCATATAGAGCCTTAAAGATATAAAGATGATTTATTGGTAATATTCGGAGACTATGAAAGAGAGGTCTACTATTTGTCCATCTGTTAACTTATAATTCAAAATTTTTCTGTTTTCTTGGCTCATATTGAGTCACTTAATAAATTGTCAGCCATTATAGTTCTAACAGAGATTTGGGTTTATAAGGATGAAATGAAATTGTATAATATACCGGGTTATGCTCCTTACAGTTGTTGCAATGAATTTTATTCGTCAGGTGGTGTTGCAGTTTATATTGATGAGAGTATTGACCACAAGTCTCCAAACTTGTCATATGTAGTGCGGATGTTGTAAAGTTGTCATTTTGTTATCAAAACGAGAACTATACAATGTTGTGCTTGTATAGACTGCACGCCTTTAGTAAAAGTTTGTTCATAGACGAACTTAGCAAAATTCTTTTAATGAACAAAACTTGTAATTTAATTTTAATTGGTGATATTAATGTTGATATTTCCAACGAGTCCAATATTGACACTGATAAGTATTTGTTCCTTATGGCTTCGCATGGTCTCAAATGTAATATATATGAACCTACCCGTATAACAGAATCTTCAAGTACTTGCATTGACCACATTTTCAACCGGTTAAAAATCTGTAATAAACCAAAACTTTCTGGAAGTGTTCTCGATTTAAAGATTACTGATCACAAAATGATCGTTTTATTTCATGAGTCAGAAAATATATCGAAACCTACTTCAGTAATTCAAACAAAAGAGCATTATACAGTAGATTATATTTCATTACAAAATATTTTGAAACATGGATTTTGGGATCAGGACCCATCTACTTCATACGCTTTTTTTATTACAATTCTGCAAAAACATATAGAGTCATGCACTTATATATCTCTAAAAAAATCTAATAGAAATAAGTTTCTCAAGCCTTGGATGAATAGGTCTCTCCTTAAGCAGATTAAAAAAAAGAGTAAAATAAGTATAAAGCTAAAAAAACATCCCAACAACGGAAAATTAAAAAAGTACTACCTTAAACTTTGTAAAGCTGTAAGTGCAAATGTTGAATTGACTCGAGAAATGTATTATTTTAACTTGTTTAAACTTTAGGGAAAAATTCTAAGCCTAATATAATAGAAACCATTGTAGTTGATAATGCTACTCTTATAGATTTGAAAAGTATATCCAACAAATTTAATGAATATTTTACAGAAGTACCTGCAACATTGAATCAGTCCATTAATTTTAGTGGTGATTGTAATTGTTTTAATCAACATTGTACAAATACTGAATTCTCATATCCAAATAGTTTTGCTTTTAATCCTATCACCTCTTTTGATACATACAAAGCTATTTTATCTTTAAAAAATAAAAACTCTTGCACGTCGGATGGAATATCTAGTAATCTACTTAAAAAAATTGCCTTTTATATTTCAGATGTTCTGAGTCATATATTTAACTTAAGTGTGGAACAGGGCTGTTTCCCAAATCAATTGAAATGAGGTTACTCCACTCTATAAAAAAGGAGATAAAACAAATATGGCTAACTATAGATCTATTTCAATCCTTCCTACTTTTTCAAAAATATTTGAAAAACTTATGGTCAATAAAATTATTTCTTTTCTAAATAAAATACGATTTTTTAGCGATAATCGATTTGGTTTCCGCTCGGGGAAGTCAACCGAAGATGCAATTCTTAGGCTATGCAGCCAGCTTTATGGCAGCTTAAATGATAATAAATCTACTATGGCTCTCTTCATTGATATGACGAAAGCATTTGACTTGGTTGATCATGATATACTACTAGGCAAATTATATAGTGCAGGATTTAGAGGGGTGATTTTTCAATGGTTGAAATCTTATTTAAAAGAGAGAGTGCAAAAAGTTATTATAAACGGCACACAAAGTGAATCTAGGCTTTTAAAACCTCTGGTCACCCAGTTTGTAATTACAGCCTGATTTTTCATGCTCCGAATTGTAGGCAATTTAGCTTTCCAATTCATGACTGTGGTATACACAATTTTCAACACAAAAATTCTTGTTCTGATTCGTGTTTCAAAATCAATCTAGTGAAGAATTTCAAATATTTAGGTGTTACAATTGATTCTAACCTTAATTGGAAAGATCATAGTAAAAATATTAAAAATCATTTGATGCTTATAATACGAAAAATGTACGAGTATCTCTTAAAGCGATTTTGCTCTAAAAAGATTCTCAAAAAAATATATTATGGTCTTGCGTACTCTAAACTACAGTATGGGTTATCTAGTTGGGGTGGTTCCTATGCAAATACTTTTAGACCTTTAATAAACGCTCAAAAGCATCTCATTCGAATTATCTGCAACAAAAATCATTATACCGAAAGTTGGCCTTTATACAAGGAATTGCAAATTCTTCCTATGAGACATCTTTATATTTTTAAAGTACTTAAAGAATTTTTTAAACGAAGTGGCAATATTCCCAGCAGAAACTCGCAATTATATAACCTGAGAATAAACAACATGCACCTGGTAACTGTACCCACTGCTCACAAAACTCATTTCTCTAACTTTTATACTGTCGCAGCCCCTAAATCTTTTAATAAATTACCTCTCTCTATAAGGCAAACTGTAAATTTTAAATCCTTCTCAAAAATGCTAAAAGACTGGCTATTCACGATTGACTTAAATTGTATTGATAATTATTGTTGAAAATTTATTATTAAAAAATAAATAAATAAAAATATGTATCATTTTCTTGCTATCCTTTTTTTTCTCTCAATTATTGATATACTATTATATATTGCTGATTGTCACCCCACAACAGTTTACAGTTTATTATTACTGAAAAATTTTAATTTATAAATGTACCATTCATTACTAACTTCCCAGTTACAGAATGATAGCTATTATTTATTCCATTAAAAATTGTAATTGTTCTTATTTTAAGTTGAAAATGAACACTGAATAAATAAACTAAATAAAAAAAAAAAAAATCTTATTAGGTGTTTTTGTGCAATGTTTAGTACTTGGGTTGTGCAATTGTAAGTTCCTCCCCGACTTGCAATACCATATTGGGTCATTCCATGAAGGATCGACCAACGTTCTGAACGCGATATGCCTCATAAGGCAAAAAAAGTTTTGCAGAATTCGATATATGGTAACGGAACTTCAAAAATTGGCAAAAAGTCAAAATTTATGCTTTCTTTTATATTTAAAAAAATCATAACCTTGGCTCTGCTCATCAGAATTTGATAAAATATACCTTGTTGAATTATTCAAAGACTTGGAATAATTTGTATTTTCAAGGACGAAGGATATTCCAGAATATTCTTTTTACATATATCCTTGAATAACAAAATGGTATTTTATTTTTTATATATTATAGAGAGATTCGTCCTCTATTTCCATTTCAAATTTCAAGTTGGGATCTCTATGGGTTTGGCCAAAATAATGATTTATAAGCGGCTAAATCAAAAAAGGAAAAATTTATTACGAGTATCAGAGGAGTATCAGTTTTGTTTCAGAAAAAAAAACGGCACTGTGCTTGTTTTATTTCTTTAATGACTAGTAACTGCTCATTTCCCGTTTTTGAGGATTTTAGAAGTTAGGCTTAATTTGTTTGCACTCACTTAATGTCAATCTGTCGTGAGCTCGGGATTTATTTTAGATTGTATCGTAATAAGAGTTGTGAGTAATATAAATTTATAATGAGAGCTTTTGTGTGGAAAACGTGCTCCAATCCTCTGGATTTACCACCTCATCAACCCTGTGCTCGTGATTTGCGGCCTGTACGACCACGGATGGTTACGATGCAACCAAAATTGAACACAAAGTTGGTAATTTGCCAGGAAAAAATTGAGTCGGATCCGAAATTCTGATACAACGCCATCATTGCTAGAGGTTGGAGATCAAATTGAATTGATGAAATGTATTTCAATAAAGACATTGCATTCAATTTGATTAATAAGTGCATACAGTATATTGGAGAAGATACATTCGACAAGAGAAGACTTAGTGACTTAAAATATGTGCAGTCAAAATTGAAAAAGTCTATGTTGAAAATTGCAAAGAAAGTTTTCTCTGTTACTATTGATAATGATGAAGATAATTCCAGAGAGGAAGAATATTTCGTAGGGAAAATAAAAGAAAATTTCCATAAAACAACAAACTTGTTTTGTTGTCTTTACTTTCAAGAGAATGGAGCGTCGACAAAATTATAGAAGAGTTTCCAGGATCGACGTGAACAGGACATCAGCCGTTTAATGTCAACAAAAAAATATGACGTTTTGCCTTTTTGTTAGAATGAAAATCAGACAAAAATATATTTAAAAACGCCTGGTTCTGGCTAACCTGAGGGAGATACGAGTATATGATAAGTTCAAAGAAGTTCATAATAATGTTAAGATTGGATTTTCCAAATTCACGTCGTTAAGACCAAAGAACTGAATTTTGTCTGGGGCATTAGGAACTCATTCCGTATGTGTTTGCACCATCCATCAAAATATCAAACTCGTGTTTGAGGGTAGCAATATATCAAGGCTGATAGAAAACGAAGATAAGCATCTCAATGACAGCAAAGCCTGCTTAGTTTTGGTAATTACCCTCCTGATATAAATTTTTACTTGGGCAAGTGCCTTAATTGCCCAAACTATTCTAAATTAAGGAGAATCTTTGGCACTGCTTTTAGTAATCACTTCATAGAAGACGTAGCATACTATTAGTGGACCCACACAGACCGATCAAAATTGGAAGTGAGAATTGAAATCTCTGAGGATTTCATTCAGAGCTTTATGAAATGGCTTGGTGTTTTTATAACTGATCAACAAAACAGGTACATAAAGGAAGCCAAAACTCTCTTAACGAAAACGGACATACTTGTTTTATTGGACTTTTCCGAAAATTATGGTTTTGTTGTGCAAGATGCAGTGCAAGCATACCACTGGACTAACGAACAGGTGACAATTCACCCTTCCGCAATATATTACCGGAACCAGATGGATGATACTAAAAATGAAAGTTTTGTTGTAATCAGTGAGTGCTTAAAGCATAACACTATCGCAGTACACTTATTTCAGCGCCATTTCTTAGAGTTCCTGCACAAAATATGCCAACATTTTAAGAAAATTATTTATTTTTCCGATGGATCTGCTGAGCAGTACAAAAACAAAAAGAATTTAACATTGCATGAACAGGATTTTGGAGTGAATGCTGAATGGAACTTCTTTGCGACCTCTCATGGTAAGAGCGTATGCGATGGACTTGGTGGTACAATAAAAAGACTGGCTGCCAGAGCTGGCCTATAAAGACCGTATAGGGAACACGTAACAACTCCCTTACAGTTATATAACTGGGCAACTGAAAATATAAAGAATATGGATTTCTCTTAAGTGACCACACAGGAGTATAATGAAGAAAAATTATTGATGGAATCGGGATTTTCTAATTAAAGAAGAAAACTTCAACATATTTCATCTGTTTCACAAGGAGTAATTAAAGGAAAATATTTTTCCTTTTCATCGGAACAATATGTATATACTCTTAAAAGATAATAAATAATGATTTTTTTTAGTTTTTAAGGCCTTGGGATACAAGGGCCCCATTGTGACTTTTTTTTACATAATATTTAGCCGCCTATAAAACATTATTTTGGCCGAACCCATAGAGATCCCAACTTGAAATTTGAAATGGAAATAGAGGACAAATTTCTCTATAATATATATATAAAAAAAAAAACAAAATACTATTTTTTGTGTTATTCGAGGATATATGTAAAAAGGATATTCTGGAATATCCTTCGTCCTTGAAAATAAAAATTATTCCAATTTTTTGAAAGTACACCTTTTCCTGAATTCAGCAAGGTATGTTTTATTAAATTCTGATGAGCAGAGCCAAAGTTATGATTTTTTTAAATATAAAAGAAAGCATAAATTTTGACTTTTTGCCAATTTTTGAAGTTTCGTTACCATATATCGAATTCTGCAAAACTTTTTTTGCCCTATGATTCGTACCACTTCAATGAGTATTTCTACCACTTTCCAGCCAAATCGGAGGGATGTCGTTCAGAGCTCCCCAAAAAGCTTCGGCGATTTATCGTGGAATGACCTTATTGTAATTTAGGATGAGCAACTTCGTAGTACATCATTAACATAATCTTCTTTGAGCGATGTGTTTTCAAAAGATACATTTTATGCGTAACAGATAACATATATTTTCTTAACTCCTGTACATGCGCTTTCGAATTTAAGTTTTTATCGATTAAAACCCCTAGGTACTTAAAACTTTCAACAGTTTCGATTTTAAAACAATTTGGACTACACACATAATCTTCAGAAAAGTTATTTTTTCCGCACTTGTGAACAAATAAGGACAATTTTGTACAGGCAACGGAATGGAATAAAATGTCACAATCATTAGGACAAGAACCTTTTCAGTTACAAATCATTGACTTTATTTTATTTTATTTTATTTACAAAGGATACAATACAAATAAATTTGTGTTGTCCGGGATATAACACCGGGGTACAATGCCCATATGGCTGTTATAAATAGATAAGGTACATAATATCAATTATTAGGTTTATACAAATAATATGTGTCTATATGCCAATTAATTAATGCAGTAAACAAAATAATAGTGTTAAAGTAACAATTTTTCAGTCATTTAAATTCTATCATATACTTAATATATTTTTTTATAAGGCAGAGAAGTTTGGATTTCTTTGGTGGTAGAGTAGGATCCAGCAGTTCCTTAATACTTGGTATCTCACTTCTGAAGTGCTTTTTTGTAAGCTGGCAGTTTTTTTAAAATGTGTTCTAATGTGAGTGCTTCTGCGCAAATATCGCATGAAGGTGGGTTTTCCTTTTTAAACAGATACGACTTGTTAAACATTACGTGTCCCAATCTCATTCGACAGATTTATACTGCTTGTGATCGACTTAAGCAGCTGTTGGAAATAACAGGTGTCAGTGAAAAATTATGCTTCCTTAAAAAAGAATTAGATTGATCCCATTTGCGTTCTGATCCACATTGACTTCGCAAAGGGCGGAATTCTGTATTCCAAAGGCATGTTAAGGGTATCCTTGCTGCGGTGTCTGCTTTTTCATTTCCCTGTATACCAACATGTCCCGGTGACCATATCAGGTGAATTCGATTTCTGTTCGAATAGCGTTTAGCTCGCAGGGCTTGTATGATAGGGACTCTACACTTATTGTTCTTAATCGCACGGAGTGCACTAAGGGAATCACTGCAGATAGCTGTTTTTGCTTTTAAGGGCTGAGCAAAAGCAAATGCTTCTACCAGCGCCATAACTTCTCCAATAAATGCATTTTGATCAGGTTTTGTAAGTTGTTCCGTCATGATTTCATCCTTAGTGCTGTGAAGTCTATAAACACAGTGACCTGTGACACCATCCTTTCATATCTTTGAAGCTGACCGTATTTGTTTCTACGAGTAAGGCATCAATTGGCATTGATGGTAGTGCTCCGATCGCAGCTCTTAATATTGCATTCATTTTAACTTGGATTTGCTGGTCATTTTGTTTAGTCCAATGAGACTATATGGTTAGGCCATGCTGCGTAGCTCCTCTTATAAGTGTTTTCGCTATCTCAATTGAAGTATTGATATGCGGACCCTTATGTTTGTTGCAAATTATTTTGATGACATTATGAATTTTTCCAAGCTTTTGTGGCACTATTTTTGCATGAGCGTGCCATTTCCATGTTTTGGTGCATATAAGTCCCAGAATTCTGGCCCTTTCAAGAAGAGGAATCGACGCGTCACCGATGGGTATGTTTGTATTTGAACAATTTCTTTTCCTACATATACGAGGGGTGTTCAATATATTCTCGGTATCGATATGAATGAAAATGTGAATTCAATTTAAATTGTTTTTATTTTTCAATATAATCTCCCCTAACATCAATGCATTTGTTACATCTTGAGATAAGCTTTTTTAAACCCTCAAAAAAATAAATTTCCTCTTTCTCTGCAAAATACCCATTTATTGCAGACTTGAGTTCTTCATCATCCGAAAATCTTTTTCCACGAAGACATTTTTTCAAATCCGGAAACAGGAAATAATCACTAGGGGCAAGGTCTGGACTATAGGGTGGGTGTTGGATTTCTTCGAAACCACAATCTCGCGCAGCAGCCTTCGAAACTCGCGCCGTGTGAACAGGAGCGTTGTCATGAAGAAGCAACACACCCGCTGCGAGTTTACCCCGTCTTTTCTTTTTAATTTCCTCCCGCAAATTATGCAAAGTGGAAGCGTAGGATGTGGCGTTGATGGTTTCACCTTTTTTTTTGTACTCAATGAGCAAGATTCCCTTTGAGTCCCAAAAAACTGTGGCCATGAGCTTCCCGGCAGACGGAGTGACTTTGAACTTCTTCGGGGGGTCTGTTCCTTTTTTATGCCACTGCATGGACTCTTGTTTGCTTTCAGGATCATAGTGGTGGACCCATGTTTCGTCCCCAGTAACAATTCGATCCATAACACCGTCCGCGTTCTCACTACACATCTCCAAAAGCTCTCTACAGCATGCGATTCTCACTTTTTTCTGAGGCGCTGTGAGCATTCGTGGCACCCACCTTGCACTGACCTTTGAAAGGTTAAGATGGTCATGAAGAATGGGGTGAATGGTACCAATTGAAAGCTTGGTGATCTCTGCCATCATTTTCACCTTTATTCGGGCATCCTCAAGAACAAGTTTTTCGACTTCTTTGATGCTTTCTCCCGTACAAGCAGTAGCCGGGGCGCCGGAGCGGGGGTCGTTATCAATGCTCTCTCTGCCTCTCTTGAACTCACTTGACCACTTTTGCACAGTTGATAATGAAGGTGCGGAACCCTGGTAAACAGCCACCATCTCTTCATGAATAGTTTTTTGACTTTTTCCTTGCTTGTTGAGAAATTTAATTACAGCGCGATGCTCAATTTTCACCATCATCGTCTCAGTTGCCATTATGATTCTGTTTAACTAGAGATAAAACGCGAATTAATAATCACATTTATATGAAATTTTACATGAATGCACTAAAATAATAGTATTACTTGATAAATAAGTCAATTTATATATACAACCAGAGCTTCACCCCGATACCGAGAATATGTTGAACGCCCCTCGTATGTAGCGCTTCCAGTTTGCTAGTTGGAAGCCTAGCACCAGAGTCGGCACACCATTTGAGCGCTTTTGAAACAGTTATGTTTAAGACATGTTTTACTTCTTCTGGTTTACCCGATGCCAAAACGAAAATATTATCTGCATGAGTAAGTACTGCCTTAGTTGCTGATGCTTCCGTTTGTATTTTTAAAAGCAGCGCATTTAAATATGCGTTACATAGCATTATGGAGATTGGTGAGCCTTGTGGGATTCCATTCTCGATGGGAATGGTTTTTGAAAAATATCCGTTGACTTTAACGATGATACGAGTAGTTATATTTAACATAAAGGAGTATATGACCTGTAGGACATATTTCTTAACTTCCCAGTTCTTAAGCTGGTTGATCACCCTATAAGCAGTCACACGTTCGAAAGCTTTCTGCAGATCCATGAACAAAAGGAACGAATGGTTGCGTAAGGCTAACTCTGCATGCGCAGTATGATCCAGCATATGGAGCAGGGTGTGCGTGCCTCTTCTTGTCCTAAAGCCGTGTTGGCCACTACTTAACTTATTGTCTATTGTACACCTGAGCCTATTCTCTATTATTTTCTCGAATAATTTGGATAGGACGGAAAGGAGGGAGATCGGACAGTAGCTATCTAATAAATATTGGTCAGCGTTGTGTTTAGGTGTTGGGAGTCAGATGAGCCTTTTTCCACTCGTGAGGATAGGTGCTTTCTTTCAAAATGTTATTATACAGTCCAATAAGTCTTAACATTGTTCCCACTGGTAGTTCTTTTAACATTTTAAATGATATTTTATCAGAACCGGGGGTTGATCCTTTAGTACCTCGAAGATCTTCAATGAATTCTGGGAGACTGATTGTCGGTATGGTTTCAGAATTCTGAGTGTTGTGGAGGAGTGATTTGAAATGTTTTTTTTTTTTTTTAATTCTTGTCAGAACTGTATCCCGCCCATTTGTTTGCAAACAGGTTTGCTATATCATTAGCATCAACAACAGAAGCAGCGTTATATTGAATTGCGGTTATCCCATTTCTGGAATAATATCCATTTATTGCTTTAACTTTTCTCCAGAGAGATCTGGTTTCCATTGAAGGGTTCAGGGTCGACAAAAATGTTGTCCAGGCTTCCGCTTTGTCTATCCGTACTTCTCTTTTTACCCTTGCTGCTATTCGGCGGTATGCAATAGCATTTTCTGTATTCAAGCTATTTTTAAGTTGCCGCCAAAGCTTTTGCTTTTCCTTAGTTAAGCTTTTTAAATTTGAATTGAACCAAATGAGCTGAAGGATGCGAAGTGGGAATAGATGTAGATGCTGCTTGTCAGATTATTTTTCTGATGTTGGCTGCTTCTTTATTTATATTTCCCGAAATTGAAGTGGAGGAGCTTGCCTGCTGGATATTTTCTGCAAATTTAGACCAGTTTGCTTTAGTTTCTAGAAAACGGGATCAAACAATCGTGGGTTTTCCAACTAACCATAGGTACGAATGCGGACGAAGCCAGTGACAGGTCTATTGCGGTGAAGGTATTTTTGGTTGAAAAGTCAGTGGGAGATCCATTATTTAATAAAATCAGATCCGAGTTCTGGAGCCACCCCTCAGCGACAGCTCCGGCACTATTAGTGTATGGGGACCCACAGAGAGAGTTGTTAGCGTTGAAATCTCCAACCACAATGCTGTACGGAAAATTATTTGTGGTAAGGTTAAGATATTCCTGGTGTGATATTGTGTTGTCCTCATTAATTTTGTTTTTTCACTTATAAGTAATTCATGTTTGGCAAACCATTGTCGTAGTATTTGTATGACTTTATGACTCATTTATACGTAAACGAGATGTCATCAGCAAAAGCTGTAATGTGACTGCAAAATAGTGACTCGTAAAAATAAAGAGTTTATCTATATTAGAAATAAAATTGGCCCTAAGACCGATCCTTGGGGTACCGCAATACTAGTTTTTAATTCATCGGTGTAATTTCTATCAAGTTTCACTCGTTGAGTTCTTCCTGACAAGTACGATGAAAACCAGTAATCTATTACTCCTCTCAATCCATATCTAAGAGTATATTGTGTTTGACCATATCGAATGCTTTAGTCATGTCTATAAATAGAGCTATACACATTCTATTATTATTAAATCCTTCACTGATTTCACTACACAATTTAAGAAGTGCATCTTCAGTGGATTTGCCCTCTCGAAAGCCAAATTGTTCATTAGCAAAGCAAAGTGTATGTAACAACTGATGGATAGCGGGGTTGTGAGTGAAAATTTTGTTGGTGCACTATTTCTTATTGTTGTAAGGGCATAACACCTACAACAATCTGATTCGGTAAACCAACGTCCGAATTTCCACTTCGCAGCCTTGCTTAGTATCGTCGGTGTTTGTGTTTTCTGTGTTTGTCTGTGATTATGACTAGGGAATTCAGGGTAGACGTAGCCAATATACGCGGGCTAAAAAGTAATCACTTTTCTGCGTACGTCCACGTCTGTAAGTACAGACCAGCTGTTTTGGCACTTAGTGAAACACAGGTAGATCCCCGCCCACACCTCTCAGATCATTCTGATCTGAAGCTACCTGGCTACGAACTAGTGCCATTATTCTTCTCTCACCGCGGTCTCGCCATTTATGTGCGTAGTGATGTAGCTTACCAAACTCCACCACAATGTGATCCATGTTCCAATCCGGAATTCAACTTCATGTGGTTAAAATTCCATCTCCGTAAGCAAATTATACACTACTGCTTTATTTATAGAAGCCCCAAACTGGACAGCAATTCAACCTTTAACGAGTTTGATGCGCTGTCTGACTCCATTCAAAGAATTGTATCCCTGTATCCTCATACTGAAATCGTTATTACGGGCGACTTCAATATACACAATTCTGGGTGGCTTCGACATTCTGGACAGACAACACCCGAAGGACGGTGTGTTGAGATCTTCGCTGCGGAAAACAACCTAACGCAGCTTGTAAATGAGCCCACGCGAATACCAGACGTTGATAGTCATACCGCCAACACCCTGGACTTGTTTTTAACTTCTCACCCTGATAAGTACACCATTGATGTGCTCTCCCCTCTAGGCTCGTCGGACCATTGTGTCATATCAGCTAATTTCTCGTACACCGACCACACAGTTAGAGAAAAAATTCCTAAAAGAACCGTATGGCAATACGAGAAAGCCAACTGGAGCGGTCTTAACAGCTTCTTTAGGAATTTTAACTGGTCGTTATGCTTCCTGGATAACGACGTGGATGCCGCTGCTGATATGATTACAGACACCATTCTCTTTGGAATGAGATCCTTTATTCCTCATCGGATGAAGAGTATCAAACCAAAAGAAAAGGCATGGTACGACTCGAGCTGTAAAGAGGCCGTCAGGGTTAGAGAAATGTTTTTTCGGTCCTACAAGACCAACCCGACAGAGGAAAACCGAAAAAAGTTCAAACGAGCCAGAAATGACTGCAACGCCTTTCTTAAGCGTGTGAAATTCCTATACGACCAAAAACTGAGGCAAAAAATACTGCAATGTCCCAAAGGCAGTAAAAATTTTTGGTCGTTCGTCAAAAACATTAGAAATTCCGCCTCATCCTCCATCCCAACGCTCATTTACAATGACATTCCAGCTGTCAGCTCTTTGGATAAGGCCAATCTGCTTGCTGCACATTTTGCGGCCAGCTCAGCACTCCCAGATTGTGCTTTATCTCCGCCTACACTTGAGTGCGTCGAATCTTCAATGGGACGAATCTACTTTCGCACTCGTGTAGTAGCAAGAGTACTTAAAGATCTCAACATACATAAATCCGCTGGTCCAGATGGTATATCTCCCCTTCTTCTGAAGAGGTGTTCTTCCTCGCTGGCAAAACCACTGCGTAAGCTTTTTCATCAATCCTACACTTTAGAACTCTTCCCGAGCAGATGGAAAACAGCATTTGTCCAGCCCGTCCCTAAAAAAGGCGAATCATCTTCTCTCTCCTCCTACAGACCCATTGCACTTACGTCCCTTCTTTCCAAGGTCATGGAAACACTGATAAATCGTCAGCTCATGAAATATCTCGAAACACGAAAACTTCTCAATGACCGGCAGTACGGTTTTCGTAGCAACAGGTCCACTGGTGATTTGATGGCATGTCTCACCGAAAAGTGGAACCAAAGCGTACATCAATCTGGCGAAAGCAAGATAGTTGCACTTGATATTTCTAAGGCATTTGACAGAGTTTGGCATCAAGCTCTTTTGTCGAAAATGCGTGCATTTGGGATCGACGACTCTCTTCTTCAATGGATTAGAAATTACCTTTCGGAACGTTCAATTCAAGTTGTCTTGGACGGTTTCAAGTCTGATATTCACAAAATAAATGCTGGTGTGCCCCAGGGCTCTGTTCTGTCACCGACACTCTTTTTAATTTTCATTAACGATCTCTTGTCTGCTACTTCTAATCCAATATATTCCTTTGCTGATGACAGTACTCTCTGCTTTTCATATTCGTTCCCGGACTCACGGCCCTGCTCTTCGGCTGTAGTACGAGAACGGCAGCGTATGCTAAGCTCATTAAATTCCGATATCAACAGCATAACCAATTGGGGAACTATCAATAGAGTGGAATTTAATGCTTCCAAAACACAATGCTGTCTGCTGTCTTTAAAGCGAAATTTAAACACCCAGCCATTATCCATGAATGGCACTTGCATCGTCGAAACCGAAAAACTTTCCATTCTCGGTATGTGTGTTAATGACAACTTACGTTGGAATGACCACATATTCGATGTCGTCAAAAATGCTGCGAAATGTCTAGGTTTCCTCAAGCGATGTAAGAAATATTTTACCCCCTCTGATCTGGCCTCAATATATAAGGCATTCATCCGCCCAAAAGTGGAGTACAACTCCCACATCTGGTCAGGTGCTCCTAAAACATCTCTGCACCTGCTAGATAGGATTCAAAACCGTGCGATAAAACTTATTGACGATACTAATATCAGTCAATCAATGGACACCCTCGAACACCGACGAAATGTCTCGTGTCTCACTTTGTTTTATCGCTACTTCCACCACCAGTGCTCCACTGAAATCGCCAGTAGCATTCCGCCCATTCAAACTTTCAACCGTAACACCCGTCTCGCTATGAATGCTCATCAGTATACCCTCAAGCCCATTTTCGGACGTACTCTAAAATATCGTGATTCGTTCCTAAGCCGTACAACTCGCTTATGGAATGCCCTGCCGATCTCTGTATTTCCTGGTCGTTATAACTTGCAAACATTTAAAAACAATGTACATCGGTACCTCTCTTTTCTTCCTCCCTAAATTTCCTTTGCCCGCGCTGTGTACAATCACTTTAAGGGTACTCAAACCCCTTGAGCGCGCGCTCATTATAAAAAAAAAAAAAAAAAAAAAATTATATTTGTTGAGAAATGATACTATGCGCTATGTGATAGTATCATTTGGGAGTATAGAGATCGGTCTATATTGAGACATTCAACTTCGATTACCTTTTTTGAACAAGGGAATAACTTAAGCAGATTTTAAAAACGAGGAAAAGATACAACAATTGACACTCCAATTAAATAAGTGACTCAACACATCGACGATAAACAGTAAAATACTCGTACGTTTCAGAAGACAGTTTGCGATATTGTCGGAAGTACTGGAGTTTTTGTTATCAAGGGACATGATTTGTTTGTGGATTTACAGTGGGGTAATCGGTTTAAAAGCAAAAGTATTGTTTTGTAATGTGTCGTCAAATATATCTGCATATACACAACACAACTACGATTATTTTGTGGAAGAAGGGGCTTTGATTGAGTTGCAAACAGACACAAAGAATTGGTTAAATTGATTGGCAATGATCACTGGGTCAGATATTAATATACTTCCAACTTCAATTTTAAAAATTTTATCCTTATCAGTTTGTCTGTTAAGGATACTATTGACAACTTTCCATTATTTCTTCACGTTTCCTCTACAGATCTGAAATTTATCCGCGTAATATTTATATCTGTTTAAATGCTCCTGTTTTTTACCTCTTTATTTAATTTTGAATAGTATGTTTTTTTTTTTTAATTTCGTATTATGTGGATGATTTAAGGACTTTTCCGTAACTTGTTTTTTTATTTATTTTTTTCAATAATTCTCTACTTATCCACGGCCTAAGACGTTTCAAATTGATGTTCTTTGTATTCAGTGTTTCAGCACAACTTGCAATATGATTTCTTAAAATATTAAGAAAATTATTGTAAGCCACTGAAGGACTCCCAGAACTCAAAAGTCAATCAACTTACTAGATTATGGAAACCAGTTTTCCGAATTTCCGTAAAAGGGACATATCTATCTCTCCTGTTCAATTGGAGTTTCTCTATATTTAAATTAGTCATGCAGTAACACTGCAGCAGATAGTTTTTCGAGAAATTGTTTGTCTAACCTTAAGAAAATATGATCAATACATGTTTACGATGAGTCTGTGACTCGATTCGGCTCCAATATAAGAGGTTCCAAGCCAAATGATGAAATTAGAAGCAAGTAATTATCCGTGTCTATGTTATTTCTTCTTAATATACATAAGGTTTTCCTATAAGGACTTGACAACTTTGTTTTTAAATAAAACGCAAACCATTTAAGATATTTCAAAAACTTTATAATCGGCTTGAAGTACAATCAAAACATTTATGAATGGAACTCGACTTCGTTCATATGGCCACCGCGGGCACGTTTGCAGCGGTCGATTCGTTGGACCCAATTTTCAACGACTCGGCCACATATTTCGGCCGAAACAGCAGCTATTTCGCGTTCAATGTTGGCTCTGAGCTCTTCCAACGTAATCGGCGTGTTGGCATAAACCAATGACTTAACGTAGCCCCACAGAAAATAGTCAAGCGGTGTTAAATCGCACGAATGAGGCGGCCAATCGACTGGCCCATTTCTTGAGATAACACGCTCACCATACTTACTCTTCAATAAATCGATTGTAGAGTGTGCTGTGTGGCTTGTGGCATCATACTGTTGAGACCACATGTCGTCCAAGTCCACATCTTCCAATTCGGGCCAAAAATAATCGGTGGTCATGGCGCGATAACACTGACTATTCACAGTAACGTGACGATCGTTATCATCGACGAAAAAATATGGCCCAATAACGCCGCCGGCATGCAAACCGCACCAAACAGTTATTTTTTGTGGATAAAGTGGTGATTCATGAAGCACATGTGGATTTTCACCCGACCAATAACGGATGTTTTGCTTATTGAGGAACCCATTGAGCCAAAAATGAGCTTCGTCACTGAAGACAACTTTGCGGTGAAATTCATCATCTTGGCGCATCTTCTCCAGAACCCAATTGGAGAACGTACGTCGCTTCAAATGGTCCATCGGCTACAATTCTTGAGTTAGCTTGATCTTGTATGGGTGTAAAACAAGATCCTTACGGCAAATACGCCATAACGTGGTCTGAGCGATGCCCAATTCTTGAGAACGCCGTGGAATTGACTGATTTGGATTTGGAAAATGTTTGGGCATGGTTATCTCGTAAAGTGTATGAAGGAGGCAGACAATTTGTAGACAAGGACACTTTAATCGAAGCTATTCGTGATGACTGGGCCCAAATATCTCTTGATTATTTAAAAAAAAAACTGTAAACTGTAAACATTTTATTCATTTTTTCCTTTGTTTCGAAGATTTTGCCTCATCTTAGTGGCGCATCTTTTTATACGCTTTTCAAGAAGTTCATTGTTTGATCTTGGCAAATTCCAATGGCCGTTTCTTATTTACCCTTTATTATTATTATTATTGTTATTTATTACAATATAAAATAAATTTACATAATATTGTAGTAATAGGAATAACAGCACTAGCTACTAGAGGCTTGCGGCTGAACATTTACCCTTTAAGTTTATGACTTCCTGTGGAAAAAAAAATGTACCTATTCACAGGTAGTAAAACTTTGCAGGTACAAAATTTCAAACAGGTATAAAGAGTGAAAATCGATTGCAAAATGTATGGCCTCGAGTACATATTTGCCCTCATTCACCCATTTTTGCCACTTCTGTTTCAATACCCGCAAACGCAACAGTGATTGCTCGCTGTGTTCTGCGAATGATAGCAATCTCATCAGTTGATATGAATGATAACAATTTACATCAGTGGGAGGACGTGGCTCAAGTGGTAGCGTATTGGCTCCTAATCGGCCGGTTCAGCGTTTAATCGTGAGGTAATCGTGAGTTAAAAGATTTAAAAAGACTTAAACGTAAAGCTTATTCCATATTTATAGTATCAAACAAGCCGCGGGATTATAATGCATTTAAAATCTTGACAATTCTATTCTCTTGGTAAATTTTTATATGGAGCTTACGTCTTGAATATCAAAAACGTTGAAGCTAATAGCAAATCTTTCTGGACTTTTATTAACTCTAAAAGAAAATCTCCGGGTATTCCAAATTCCAAGTTCTTGAAGAATGATAAGTCTTTAAATATTGACTCAACTCTTGATTTGTTCACAACCTTTTTCCAAACTGTTTACTCAGACTCTCAATTTAATTACAATATTGTTACAAAGGTTGCTATTAGACATATTCAGCTGAGTACTGGAGAGGTTCTATGCGCCTCAGTCACTCAAGCCTGTAGTCGACGGTATTCCTGTTCTAAAGCAATACTGTTCACTATGGCTAAAAATATTTAATGCATCTCTGCATGAAGATGTCTTCCTTAGTCAGTGGAAAATTTCTTATTTGGTTCCTTTCCATAAGTCAGGTCTCAAGAATGATATTCAAAATTACAGGCGAATTTGCAAATTTTTAGTTATTCCCAAGCTCCCAGAAAGTTAAGTCAAAAATCGACATGAATTTTTAACTAGTGAATTGTTGTCAGATGCTCAACATGGCTTTATATCTGGAAGGTCAACGATTACCAATCTTGCTATTTTCTCCTCGTATGTCATAAATGCATTAGAGAACCGTATGCAAGTCAATGACACTTACACAGACTTCAGTAAAGCTTTTTACTTTGTAAACCATAAAATTCTTTTGAAAAAGTTTAAGTTTTAATCCGGTTCTCGTCATACATTACTGGTAGAAAGCAAAGATATAATCTTTAGAGCATCACATTGGTACTCTTTTTTAATGTAAATATAAAATGACACCACCTGATACTATCGGATACTGATCGTAGCCAGGAATGCTATAATTAGATATTTCATAGTCGTACAACCAAACCTCAGATAAAACAATAAAATCAGCATTAAGGTTATAAGCATTTAAGTGAGCTAAAAATGAATTGAATTGCCTAGTGCTTACAAGGAAATGGGATGTAACATGTCACTAGACTTCACTTTCTGGATGCTCATCTCGATTTCTTTCCGGAGAATTTGGTTGCAGTAAGCGACGAATATGGAGAAAGGTTTCACCAGGACGTCGCAATAATGGAAAAGCGATACCAAGGCAAATGGAGTCCTACAATGCTTGCTGATTACTGCTGGACATTACTCCGAGATGCCACACGGACAAAATATCGCCGTAAAACATTCGCAAAAACATTTTCAAGTAAGTGTAGCATGACAACACAATGCTTTATAGCAAAAAACTATGGGTGATAGGGAAAACCTGAGGTCATTTTCTGTCTGCTAGTTTTTTTTTTTTATAATCAGCGCGCGCTCAAGGGGTTTGAGTACCCTTAAGGTGATTGTACACAGAGCGGGCAAAGGAAATTTAGGGAGGAAGAAAAGAGAGGTACCGATGTACATTGCTTTTAAATGTTTGCAAGTTATAACGACCAGGAAATACAGAGATCGGCAAGGTATTCCATAAGCGAGTTGTACGGCTTAGGAACGAATCGCGATATTTTAGTGTACGTCCGAAAATGGGCTTGAGGGTATACTGATGAGCATTCATAGAGAGACAGGTGTTACGGTTGAAAGTTTGAATGAGCGGAATGCTACTGGCGATTTCAGTGGAGCACTGGTGGTGAAAATAGCGATAAAACAAAGTGAGACACGAGACATTTCGTCGGTGTTCGAGGGTGCCCATTGATTGACTGATATTAGTATCATCAATAAGTTGTATCGCACGGTTTTGAATCCTATCTAGCAGGTGCTAGAGATGCTTTGGAAGCACCTGACCAGATGTAGGCGTTTTACTCCAATTTTGGGCGGATGAATGCCTTATCTATTGAGGCCAGATCAGAGGGGTAAAATATTTCTAACATCGCTGGAGGAAACCTAGACATTTCGCAGCATTTTTGGCGATATCAAAAATGTAGTCATTCCAACGTAAGTTGTCATTGACACACATACCGAGAATGGAAAGTTTTTCGGTTTCGACGATGCAAGTGGATAATGGCTGGGTGTTTAAATTTCGCTTTAACGACAGAAGACAGCGTTGTGTTTTGGAAGCATTAAATTCCACTCTGTTGATAGTTCCCCAATTGGTTATGCTGTTGATATCGGAATTTAATGAGCTTAGCATACGCTGCTGTTTTCATTCTACAGCCGAAGCGCAGGGCCGTGAGTCCGGAAACGAATATGAAAAGCAGAGAGTACTGTCATCAGCGAAGGAATATATTGGATTAGAAGTATCAGTCAAGAGATCATTAATGAAAACTAAAAAGAGTGTCGGAGACAGAACAGAGCCCTGGGGCACACCAGCATTTATTTTGTGAATATCAAACTTGAAACCATCTAAAACAACTTGAATTGAACGTTCCGAAAGGTAATTTCGAATCCATTGAAGAAGAGAGTCGTCGATTCCAAATGCACGCATTTCCGACAAAAGAGCCTAATGCCAAACTCCGTCAAATGCCTTAGAAATATCAAGTGCAACTATCTTGCTTTCGTTAGATTGATGTACGCTTTGGCTCCACTTTTCTGTGAGACATGCCATCAAATCACCAGTGGATCTGTTGCTACGAAAACCATATTGCCGGTCATTGAGAAGTTTTCGCGTTTCGAGATATTTCATGAACTGACGATTTATCAGCGTTTTCATGTCCTTGTAAAGAAGGGTCGTAAGTACAATGATTCTGTAGGAGCAAAGATTCACATTTTTTTGGGGCGGGCTAGACAAATGCTGTTTTCGATCTGCTTTGAAAAAGTCCTAAAGAGTAGGATAGTAGCAATATGGGAGTGTTGAGCTGGCCACAAAGTGTGCAGCAAGTAGATTGGCCTTGCCCAAAGAGCTGACAGCTGGAATATCATTGTAAATGAGCGTTGGGATGGAGGATGAGGATGAATTTCTAATGTTTTTGAAGAACGACCAAAAATTGTTACTGCCTTTGGGATATTGCAGTATTTTTTGTCTCAGTTTTTGGTCGTATTGAAATTTCACACGCTTCAGAAAGGCGTTGCAGTCATTTCTGGCTCGTTTGAACTTTTTCGGTTTTCCTCTGTTGGGTTGGTCTTGAAGGCCCGAAAAAATATTTCTCTAACACTGACGGCCTCTTTACAGCTCGAGTCGTACCATGCCTTTTCTTTTGATTTGATACTCTTCATCCGATGAGGGATAAAGCATCTCATTCCAAAGAGAATAGTTTCCGTGATAATATCAGCAGCGGAATCCACGTCGTTATCGAGGAAACATAACGACCAGTTAAAATTCCTAAAGAAGCTCTTAAGTCCGCTCCAGTTGGCTTTCTCGTATTGCCATATGGTACTTTTAGGAATCGTTTCTCTAACTATGTGGTCAGTATACGAGAAATTAGCTGATAACACAGTGGTCCGACATCAACGGTGTACTTATCAGGGTGAGAAGTTAAAAATAAGTCTAGGGTGTTGGCGGTAATACTATCAACGACTGGTATTCGCGTGGGCACATTTACAAGCTGCGTTAAGTTGTTTTCCGCAGCGAAGATCCTTCGGGTGTTGTGTGTCCAGAATGTCGAAGCCACCCAGAATTGTGTATATTGAAGTCGCCCGTAATAACGATTTCAGTATGAGGATACAGAGATACAATTCTTTGAATGGAGTCAGACAGCGCATCAAACTCGTTAAAAGTCGAATTGCTGTCCAGTTTGAGGCTTCTGTAAATAAAGCAGTAGTGGATAATTTGCTTACGGAGATGGAATTTTAACCACATGAAGTTGAATTCCGGATTGGAACATGGATCACATTGTGGTGGAGTTTGGTAAGCTACATCACTACGCACGTAAATGGCGAGACCGCGGTGAGAGAAGAATAATGGCACTAGTTCGTAGCCAGGTAGCTTCAGATCAGAATGATCTGAGAGGTGTGGGCGGGGATCTACCTCTGTTTCACTAAGTGCCAGAACAGCTGGTCTGTACTTACAGACGTGGACGTACGCAGAAAAGTGATTACTTTTTAGCCCGCGTATATTGGCTACGTCTACCCTGAATTCCCTAGTCATAATCACAGACAAACACAGAAAACACAAACACCGACGATACTAAGCAAGGCTGCGAAGTGAAAAATTCTACATTGATTTACCGGATCAAATTGCTGTAGGTTTTATGCCCTTACAACAATATGAAACAGTGCACCAACAAAATTTGCACCCACAACCCGCTATCCATCAGTTGTTACATACACTCAGCCACTGCCCGTGCCGTATGGTAAGTACAGTAATGGCAGCGATTGATTGCAAGCAAGAGTACTTCGACCAGGAGCGGGAGAGGTGGGACACCCGCACTGTATGATATTTTTTTTCCACTGCACTGCACTTTTTTGTTCTTTTTTAGTTTGATTTTGCTTAAAATAAACACTATGTTTTATGCATGTCACACGAAAAAAGTTGGTTTTTGTTGAACAGTGTAATTATTATTATTATTTTTATTATTGTTACCACTACTCGTATCTATGGGTTTTATTTATTTATTTTAACTTTTTTTTTTTAATTTTCCTGTTTGCCATAACGAGAGTTATCACAACCCAATATGCACCGCTTTACACTTGGTTCGACATGCACAGACAGGTTCCCAGCTGAGTCAGCATATTATT
This sequence comes from Volucella bombylans, assembly GCA_949129095.1. Classification (NCBI taxonomy): domain Eukaryota; kingdom Metazoa; phylum Arthropoda; class Insecta; order Diptera; family Syrphidae; genus Volucella; species Volucella bombylans. Next base: position 175,749,213 of record OX422141.1, read on the forward strand.
TGCTTGCAAATATTCCCATGGAAGTTTATGCACGCGCAAGCACAGATGGGATGCATGCGAAAAAGCGACGAGTCAGGAGATATCCATGGGAACATTTGGATAGAGGTAAAGCTTTAGAGTTAGATGGGAATGGATTGGATAGTTAGTTGTAATCGTGACGGCAACCGTGACTATTGTTTAAACTAATAAATTTTAATTATAAACGTGTCTAAAGGAATTGTTTTATTTTATGTAAGTCAAAGAGTTGGGTCAGCCCTCCGGACTGACGTCCGGAGTCCTCATAAATATTTAATAAATAAATAAAAGTCGTCCAATAAAATCCAACACCCAAGAACAAAGCCAATTCTTTGAAGAAGTACTTATGTATTACCTCCAAAACAAACCATTGGCATCTTTATTCTATGCGTAAGTTTAGAGTGGCCTCTTACCCTTCAATCATTTGTAAATAAATTCACGTACGTAATTTTCAATTGCCATTTATAAACAATTTTAATACTCCTATGTCTGTAAATTGGCCTGCACATGACTCAATTTATAGTCGATAAAATTCTAAAACCATGCAACTGATCTGCCGGATGTTTATTTATCTGCCTCTGCCTTCAACTAATCTGCCACTCGTGCATGGTTTGGTCTTTAAAGCCGCCGCACAACTCATGTGATTATTTCATTGTAAAGTTATATCTTAATAATCAGAACCTGAACCGCAGACAATCTATCTTCACACAAGTATCTTCTTTCAAAAACTTTGTTTTGTTCTTAATGCGAATATTCGTACACCTCCACTCATGGCGATCATCAATCGACTTAAATTATGTGTGTATTATACGTACATATGTATGTATGTACAAAACTATCTTTCAGTAGTATTAACCTAATCGTAGAACACAAACATTGGCAGAATATCAGAGCCATCATAGCACTTGTGGCTACCGGGACTACGCTGAGCCACCACAAACGGCCTTGACTTAATACCTTACCTTCGGATATTTACTAGTATCTTAAGAACCAAAAAAAAAAACAACACACAAAACGTTCTAAAAGACTTCAAAATCGATTAAAAGTATGAATATGTGCTCGGATAGTGTTTACTTAAATTGGACCAATTCCATGACCCACGTTGTTAAGAAGAAATCGACGCACTTGAGCATGTGTCTAGGAAGTTGGTACTTGAACGTTAAGCGTCGTAATGATATTCCTCTTCTTCTCAAATTTAAGTACAACCTTCGATGGAATTCAAATGAAAAATTAAACCAAAAAGATACTCTGAACGCTCACTGATACGAGTATACCTATAGTAAGTGTATGTATCATACATAGTGTGAGGTGTGTGTTCTATTGAGTCCCTGGGAGGTAGGCTTTGACGTTACCTATTGCCAGTTGAAGTGCAAAGATTTATGAACAAAAAATAACACAAATGCTGACTGGGTATTAAATTATGAATTAGATACAATTTGAACATTTTTCACTAATAATCGAGGTTGAAAGCTTCAATTACAATACATATTGTAGATAATTCACATTAGTATAATTATTGCAGAAAATTAAAGATATTTTATTTATTTAAATTTGGGAATCTCATAAAAATTGGGAATTTAAGATTAGTGTTTTGTGTGCGTATCTTTCATCACTTTTGACTTCTGACAAACTGTTGTCGAACATAAACGTCAAGTCATTTAGATGTACTACTGTTGAATGAAAACGAAAGACATCAAGGTAAAATTGAAAGCATTGTTGAAATGTTAGTGAGCGATTTAATTTTGTGGTCTGAACAATGCATCAAGTAAAATGAATTCAGCGCACCGCATGGGTGTATTGAAATCGAATTTAACCTTCAAAAGATTGATTTTTCTTTGGAATGAGTTCAAAAAACCGATACACTCGGTAGGGAAATAAAAGGTAAGCAAATGTCAAGGTTTGGTTACTACTCGTACATAGCTTTTTCACATCAATTTTGTAATTTTCGGAAAACTTCTAAGATGAAAAAGACCTCTTACATCATTGGTGCAATTAGGAATTTAAAGGTGATCAAAGTTAATCTGCCTGTCTGGGGGTCCACATTGACTTTTGTAGGTGAAGCTGAGCAATTTGACACTAGTATGTAATGAATAGTTTGTTGCCATTAAGCATCGTTTGACTTTGACTGCCGATGGCAATTGAAACAGAAACAGAAACGGACATCACCGTTTAACCCTCAGAATATTTTCTTCAACATACCTAATATTGATTAATATTGATTAATATTGATTTTACAACTTTTTCTTTTTTATAATAAGAGCATAATCAGAAGATACATCATTTCATATATTTATTTTTCCTTTATGAACCTGTTCTTTCTAATTAAGAAAACGACAATATCCTGAATTCTAGACAAACAAATACCAATCCACAATTGTGACCAAACTTACACAAAAGCATGGGTCATCTAGTTCTGTCAAGGTCTTATCAACAGAAATAAAAATGACAACTGTGGAAGCTGCTGGCAATGCTGAGTTCTAGTCTGGTCTAGTTGATTCAATTTGGAAGAACCGCTTCGGTGTTGTGGAGACATTAATACCTAGCCTAGTCACAAATACTGATACAATGTTATATACTGGCAGGACTGCACTAACTGGATTGTCAGTTTTGACACCTGTTGTCAGTAAATAGCATCCATATTTTATTTCCGCCTTTGCCTTTTCATCTTACCGCTTGACTAGCTCACTGGGTCAATCTTTCCACCTATTAAATAAATTATGAATTATAGTTTTTTTTTTAGATTAAAAGTTAATCTGTGTTTTGATTAGAACCCCAAACATAACATCTTGGCGACGAGGTTATTTTATTACTAAAACCCATGGACGTAAAATTGGATGAAAAATTACTAGAACAGCAGAAGGAATGGATGGAGAACGTGCTAAAATCCAACGCAGACCGCATGGAGAAACTTGTACAGAGTTCAACATCATTCACGTCTACGACACCCAACTCCATCCCACAGTTTCGCGCTTTTTCTGTAGAAAAAGAGACTTGGGAAAACTATTTGTTCCAGCTCGAACAACATTTCAAAGCCAACGCAGTAGAGGACGACAACCTGAAAAAGGCGAATTTTCTGTCAACCTGTGGTAACTACATCAATGAAGTTCTCCAGAAACTTTTCGAGGCCACTGATGTGAGTATATACACATTCAAAGATCTTGCTTTCAAATTAACAAAACATTTCCAAACAAAACTGCATGTACTCGCATCGAGATGCAAATTTCTGAAACAGAAAATGGGGCCTGGCCAAACGTACGCCGAATGGATTGCCGATTTGAGGGCACCAGTCAGAGACTGCAAGTTTGTCTGTGAAAAGGAAGGCTGTGGCACATCATACGCTAACAGCATGATACGAGATATGATCGTATACTACACCCCACATGAATCCGTCCGCATGGCCGCTACACAAAAAAAAGACCCAACTTTAGGAGAGATTGAAGAGCTAGTGACAGCATTTGAGTCAACCCAAACAGCAGCTGAAATTTTGAAAGGAAACATCGCTTCAACAGCCCCATCAACTGAAATTAATCAACTCAGCCATACACCTGACCAACCATATTCAAGTAAGTCAAATGAAAATTATCTTACTAGAAAGTCTTGCCCTGGATGTTTAATCCATCACGACCGAGAGCAGTGCAGACACCTGAACTCAGTTTGTAATAATTGTCATCGGAGGGGGCACATCGCTACAGTTTGTTTATCAACAAAAAGTAGCGTTTCAGGTTTTCGAAACAAGTCACGACATCGTTCCAAAAGCCGCACACGAAGGTCATCGTCACATATCGGTTCTAGACATGAAAATGAAAATCGCTTTGATCTAAGCAATCGGTCTAAGAACACGGAGACGAATCACTCAATCAATGAAATAATTGAAAATGTTGAAAATGAAGGGTCGTAGAATTTTTGTGTTGCTTCACGTTAATCAGCAACCAATGCGTTTCCAATTAGACACTGGAGCAACATGTTCAGTAGTCGGTCTCGAAGGTTATCAGGCACTTGGTAACCCCCCCTGTGAACCAACTAGTCGTTCATTGAAAGCTTACGGAGGTGTGAGCGTACCTATAAAGGGGATTGTAAACGCAGTCATTCAATATAAAGACAAGAGTCACAATCTGTCTTTCTTGGTTAGCGAGTGTTCAAAAGGTGCCAATATAATGGGGTTAGATTGGTTCGAAGCTTTTGATTTCTCAATTAGTTATTCGAAGGGAAGAAAGTTTGGCAACCGAGGCAAAGTCCATCTGCAAGAAACACAAAGCTGTTTTTAATCCAGAATTAAGGTGCAGTAAACTTTTTGTAGCGCATTTGTCATTGAAACGCAAAAGCCAGCCTAAGTACTTTAAACATCGTCCAGTACCTTTTGGTTTGAAAGAAGCTGTCCGAGCTGAAATCGCACGGTTAGTGAAGTTAGACATCCTTCGACCTGTGGAAACTAGTCAATGGGCAGCACCCATTGTCGTAGTTAAGAAAGCGAACGGCAATTTACGTATTTGTGGAGATTATCGCATCACGATAAACCCACAATTAGAGATCGACCGTCACCCTATTCCGAGAATTCAGGATCTTTTCCACAAGCTTCAAGGTGGTCAATACTTCACAAAGGTCGACTTGTCCGACGCCTATCTCCAAGTCCCTTTAGATGAAGAATCGAAGAAACTTTGCGTTATAAGTACCGAATTTGGTCTTTTCGAATACCAACGGTTACCTTTTGGAACATCAAGTTCCACTGGAATTTTTCAAAGATACATCGAACAATTAACCTCGGATATAGACTTTTGCACATCATAGATGACATAATCGTTTCTGGACGAATCAATGCTGAGCATTTGCAAAACCTCCAGACTCTACTGGAGCGTTTAGAACGACATGGATTGCGATGTCGGCTCGAAAAATGTCAATTTGCGAAGAGCGAAATCAACTACTTGGGCCATATTATCGATGCCGAAGGAATACGCCCATCGGAAGCAAGGGTTGCAGCGATTCGTGATATGCCTGAACCAAGAAATTTAAAAGACCTGGAGGCATTTATTGGCAAATTGAATTATTACAACCAGTTCATTAAAAATTTCGCTCAAGTAGCCGCTCCACTTAACAAACTAAGTAAGTAAGTAAGTAAGTAATCCATTCATTTATTTACAATTTTTAACATAAATTTACATTAACTATTTATGAATATAAACGCTTTGACATTGCCGTCAGCTCGACTAACAACTTTAATTTCTTCTATTGATTTTAAATATACTTTATTATTTTAATTTTCAGTTTTCATTTAATATTTTTGTTTATTTTTATTTTTTTTTATCGTAGATCAATCATATTCAGTCATGATTAGTTTCCTAAATCTGCAAGTTTCCTTTAGATAATTGGCAAGTTTTATCCAATCTGGTCCATCCAATATTTGTATTGTCTCCTGCATTGAGAGAGAGAATTTTCCAAAATACGCAAATCTCTCTTGTCGAAAAATTGGACAGATACTTATAAAGTGGAAGCAGTCTTCTTTGGATCTTGTGTTGCATAGTGTGCAAAACTGGTTGTAACTGCCATTGTAAGGTCTTCCGTTGAGGCATAATAATTCGCATCTTGCTTTAAATATTAGAGAAATATCTTTGGGACTTAGAGAATTTTGAAAATAATTATTGTTACACAGATTAAATTTCAACTGACTGTATAATATTCGGCTTTCAGATTCAGTAGCTGTTTCTACAAGCAGATTTCAAACCGAGTTTTCATTCAGCTGAATAATTCTATAAAGCTTTTCCTTTACACCAAGAGTGTTGTTTGGATCAATTTCTATATCTTCGCCAAAAGAAGTGGCGATCTGTTGCCATTTATTAAACCACCAGTCTTTGTTCCTAACTTCGTATAGCAGCATCTTTTTACTCAGACGTTCATCTCGAAAACCTAAGACTTTAAGTAGATAATCAGCTTGTAGTTTCAGGGTGCTGGTAAATATCTTTGGCAAGCCGGTTTCTAAATAAATCGCATAATTCGGTGTGTTGATTGGTAGATTGAAAATTTTTCTGATGAAGTTCCTCTGAAGTTTCTCAGTTACCTCATACTCTTCCATTCCCCAAACTTGAGCTGCATAGCACAGAGTTGACTTCACAACTGAATTGAAGATTTGATATTTGGTAGACAAATGTATACGGCTGTTTGTAAAAATCTTTCTCCATGTTAAGTTTATAAGACTTTGAGAGGCCTTGGCTTTTTCGGCAAGGTGCTTACTAAAATTTAGCCTTGGGTTAAGGTTCACCCCAAAATACCTATATTCATTTGTCACTTCCAAATGTCTTCCATTGTACACCCAATTGCTTCCGACTTCAGTTCGATTGGAACGCGAGAAAATCATAATTTTTGATTTTTCAGTGTTGATTTCAAGTCCCCATTTTTCACAGTATGTAGACAGCCGGTTTATCATCAATTTCGATTCTGATAATATAACCAAGTCGTCAGCATATAGCAACACATTGAATTGGATTCCTGCCATTCTAATTCCTCCAGGAAGGTGGTTTATAAAAAGTGGAAATAAAAGTGCGCTAAGCGGACATCCCTGTTTGACACCTGAATCAGTTCTAAGCCATTCAGAGAAACGTGAACCATCCCACACGCTGGCTTCTGTGTCATTGTACATATTTTTGATAACATGTAGAAACCTGGTTGAGACACCTAGCTGTGAAAGTTTGTATATTAGCGCATTCCGATTTACCAAATCAAACGCTGCTTTGAAATCGACAAAGAACGCGTACACCTTTTTATTTCTAGCATGATATGCTTTGACAATCGATGTCAGAGAGAAGATTTGGTCAACTGTGGAATAGTTTTTCCTAAATCCAGCCTGGAAATCGGATAGTATATTTTTTTCTTCTACCCAGTTTTCCAATCGGCTAACAAGAACTCCACAGAGTACCTTAGCTATGATATTCATAAAAGATATACCTCTGTAGTTGGCAACGTCATTCATAGCACCTTTTTTATGTATTGGGAATATAACAGCTTTTTTGAACGAGGATGGAACTTCCGCATTCATAAGAATTTTGTTAAAAAGCGTAGCCAGTTGAATACTAAAACTTTGAGAAGCATTCTTAAAAAATTCATAAGATACACCATCTTCACCCGGAGCTTTTCTATTTTTAGCTTTCAGAAGCACTGCTTTTATCTCAAAAATAGATATCTCGGTGTCAAGTATATCATCGGTGAAGAAAGGTTCAGCATAAGCAAAAGTTAAGTTGGAATTCGTTTGAAGCATTTTCGAGAAATGAATAGAAAGATCATCGGCGGATACATTTGTGCCTATTATGTGATGAGAACCATTAATATCCTTCGCCAGCTTCCAAAATTCCTTTGTGTTCTTTGTTTCACCAAGTGATTGGGCTTGTTTATTTTCAAAATTAAGTTTCTTTGCAAAACACAGACTTTTATATTGGGAATTTGATTGAACGTACCATTTTCGTAATCCTTCATTGTTGGAATTACGGAATGCATTTAAAAGAGCAAATGATTTTTTTCTTGCTCTCATACACTCTTTATCAAACCATTTTTATTTGAATGCTTTTGCTACATTAGAGCTAAACCTGTTTGCCGAATTTCTCATGCATGTTATTATTTCATTTGAAAGAATATCAGTAGACTCAATGCCAGCAGGAATTCTTGAGAGCCAAACGTCTAGTTTGTGTTGAAAGGTTTTAGCTTCTTCATCCCTCCATTTAAGTCTAGGTAACAACTGAAGATTTGATTGTGACGAGTCAGGTTCGGTTTTCCATTCTACTATGGCATATGATCAGAGAAATGTTAGCATAGCACCTCAAACTTATTTATGAGGTCTAGCCAATCATTGTTCACCATACAGTAATCAATCACTGACTTACCCTGTCCTCCAATAAAGGTATATTGACCATCCATGTCTCCTTCGGTACAGCCATTCAAAAGAATAAAATCATACAATTGCAGCGTTTCAAGAAGTGCAGCACCATTACTATTGCATATTATGTCTTTGGATGTTCTAGAGTTAACGTTTAAACAAACATTGTTAATGTTTCTGACTGTAGTGACTTAATCGTTACTAGTTCTGGCGTTGAAGTCCCCAATCATTAGTAAGCTCTTGCTGGCAAAAACAGATAAATTATTGTTAAGTTGTTCTAAATCCTCGGTCCACTTATTGCAGTTTAAATAAAGAGGCATTATATACATATCGTTTCTTTTTAAGAGTTTAATTACAGTTGTTTCTTGTATCTCTGCAAAGTCGTACAATTTAATATGTGATGTTCTTATTCCATACAAACAACCTCCGCTTGCTCGTCCCTTGCTACATGTTTTGGTAGCATGAATCCAGTGAAGTTTATATCCGCTAAAATATTTTATGAATTTAATCGAATTTTCTAAAGTAATATGTGTTTCAAAAAGGAAAAAAAGATCAAAAGTTTTAACAAAATTGAAAAAATCTACATACAATAACTTATTATTCAGACCAGATATATTATATGCTAATATTTTACGAAAACTATTACTTAATGAGCTGACGGCATTAACGAACTACGTTCGTTAGATCAGCCTTTTATTTGGGGAAAAGATCAGAGAAAGGCTTTTAATCAATTCAAAGATGACATTTTAAATATAACACGATTAGTACATTTTCGTGATGATTATCCAATCATACTAGCTACGGATGCATCCTCACACGGAATTGGTGCTGTAATTTCCCACTTGTACCCAGACAAAACAGAAAGCCCGATCGCTTTCGCATCTAAAACGCTGGACGATTCTTAAAAAAAAATACAGCCAGATTGAGAAGGAGGCTCTTTCCATCATTTACGGAATAAGGAAATTCCATCAATACCTTTATGGACGTCAATTTGAATTGGTTACTGACCACCAACCACTGGTCACAATTTTCAATCCATCAAAGAAGCTTCCGCACATGACGATACAGCGTCTTCAACGATGGGCACTCATCCTTATGGGATACACCTATAGCATACGCTACGGTTCCACAAAACAACACGGGAATGCAGACTGCCTATCACGTTTACCAGCGGGACCCGATGACATTTTTGATCGTACTTGTCACAATGTTGATGAAATGAGCTCCGCATTAATCGAAGATTTTCCCATAAATTCTCGCACAATAGCAAAAGCGACGAAAAACGACCCAGCTCTAACAAAGCTAGAATCAAATGTTTTTTTATTACCATTTTTTCGTAGGAGATTTTCTCTTGAAACAGTTAATGACGTTCTTCTTTTCCAGAGTGAAAGTCCTAGAGTAGTTATATCCAAACAGCTACAACCTAAAGTCTTGGCGCTTCTTCATCAAGGACACTGGGGACTAACTCGTATGAAGCAGATCTCTCGACGGTATTGCTGGTGGCCCAGCATCGATGATGACATCACTCAGACTGTTTCCAGATGTGTTGCATGTCAGAACAACGCAAACATGTCACCACGAGAGTACTCCAGCTGGCCGACCACGGAAGAAGTATGGGAACGGATACATATTGACTACGCTGGACCGTTTCAGAAGCAGATATGGTTAATTATTGTGGACTCCAAGTCAAAGTTCCCATTAGTCGTTCGAATGGCAGCTATAACATCAGAAGCCACGATTCAAGCGCTACGAACAATTTTCGCCTTAGAAGGACTTCCCAAAACCTTGGTGTCCGATAATGGCACCCAGTTTACTTCGAAGGAATTCCAATTTTTTTGTCGAAGCAACTCAATAAAGCACGTAATATCAGCGCCATTCAACCCAGAATCCAATGGAGCTGCTGAGAGGATGGTACGCACTTTTAAGACCGTTCTTCGCAAAATTTTGCTGGATATACCACGGTGGGACGAAGCTCTCCAGGTTTTTCTCTCTACATATCGCTCAACACCAGATGATTCGGGAATTTCACCCGCTGAAAAACTCCATGGAAGACAACATCGCACCATTCTCTCCGCGATGATCCCAGAAGCCAGCAAAGTACAAACAAAATTCAAACCTAAGTTTACTATTGGTCAACGGATTGCTGCAGTTGTAGAGAAGCACTTAGGAAAAAGAATGTATAGAGTACGAGCGGACACAGGGCCATTCCGGCGCCACCAGAACCAGATGAAATTTCGAACTCCAACTGAGAGTAAGGATGATAATTTTTTTTCACCAAGTCTGATCTCAACACACCATCAAACAGAGGCATCAAACGACAATGAGCAAATTTCAAACTATTCAAATGTTATGGTGCATCCGGATTCAATAACACCTCCTATTATAGAAGATGAGCATCCAACAGACACTACACCGGCGATTCGAAGATCTGCGCGTCCCCGAAAACAGGTTGTGTTTTACCCGAATTAAGTGAGGGGGAAGCTGTTATATACTGGCAGCACTGCACTAACTGGATTGTCAGTTTTGACACCTGTTGTCAGTAAATAGCATCCATATTTTATTTCCGCCTTTGCCTTTTCATCTTACCGCTTGACTAGCTCACTGGGTCAATCTTTCCACCTATTAAATAAATTATGAATTAAAGTTTTAAAAGTTAATCTCTGTTTTGATTAGAACCCCAAACATAACATACAAAGAAAAACTTATGCCAAATGAGAATGCGCTGATATTTAAAAAGAACAAATTTATACTTTTTATTTGTCAAATCCCTAGCTACAAATTATGTAAGACTTCATCGGAAGTCCTGGTCAATCATCAAACGCATTACGAACGTCACTCATCGGAAAGTTGTCGACAGCGCGGATAAGGGCTCGCTTCAATGACTCAATATTTCGGTGATGAGTAGAGCAGACCTTTCCCTCTAAAACAGGCCACAACTTGTAATCCAAAGGGTTAATGTCCGGATCTTGTTGGAATGTCCAGTGCTTGTTTGCAAACATTTTTCGGCTTAGCGGCTTAACGACGTCTTCCAAAACAGTGGTTTATTAAATGTTCGCGGAAGTCCTGACTTCTTTTTCACATAAATGGAGGTTTATTATGCCATTGTAGCTAAGTCTCCACCATACCATTATATTTGCGGGGTAGTTGAATCCTTGGAATATGTTTTGAAGCTTCATTTGATGTTCGAGCATATATTCGATCATTTTGCTTATTAAAAGTTTCTTCGACGGCAAAAAAATTGTCTCGTCTGTGAACAGAATTTGTTTGTGAGCATTTTTAGCGTACCGCCTTAAGAGAACTTTTTGCTTACGTTTTTGCTTCAATGCGACTGTTAGCAGGTGTCCAGTGAGTATTCTAACAGCGAGCAATTTGAAGCGGTCGCAAGGTGCGAAAGATATCACCTTTTGCCATATTACGAGTACACTTGTATAAGCCCATCACAACGACACCGATGTTACCATGTCACCATGATTGTAAACGACTAAAAACAAAAATCTTTTTGACTAGATATGACTAGATTAGGTAGGTCGAGTAAAACTTTGATCATAAAACTCCAGGACTTTCACAAATTCTAGTGCGAACAATAAGTGGAAGGAAACCAGGACTCAAGGAAATGAATTTTCAAGTTCTTAAAATAAAACGAGATTACTGAAAGCTTAGCAGATGTGAACGATGGCTCAGTTGCTGCTCAAGTTTTGACTGCAGAATTCACTAGAATTCTTATTGTAATTTCGAAGATGATGACACTTGCTTTCGAGCAAAAGTCTCCTAAGGCTCAGTCTGAAGCCTTGAATTGGGTCAATCAGTCGATCCAAGAATTCGGTTTCCAACTGAATCCGATGAAGGTTATCGAGAATGTTAAAAAAGGTGTCCAGAGCATAACTCCTACTGAGCGTGGAGCAGGAATATTATTAGTGATCACCATGGCTATGTACATGGGTACATGCACTTATGATGTTCTATGATGGCGAGACACCAGCTCTCAAATCACATATACGAGTATTCAGACAGAACTTGACAAACATGTATATTGCTGATCCTTACCGCGAATTGATATTTCATCACAAATATCAGCGTTTCTCAGATGACCTCTCTTTTTTGGAAGGTTCTACCTACGGCCGTACTAACAGCTCCTGCAAATTTCGAATTACCTTGAGTCACAAAATAGTTTTTTATTGTACATGACAACAGCTAGAGAAATATGTAGGATTTTTTAAGGCAAAATCAAACTTGCAAAATTCACAGAAACATCACCAGAAAATTGTTGATAACAAATGAACTATGCCATATAAAAAAAAAAAATTTAAACAATTTTTTTTTTTAAAAATCTAGTTAAGATTTTAAGTGAATTGGTTGAAAATTGTTCAAGTTATGGGTGCGGCCTACTTGAAAAATGCAGATTTGAGGTAAACGATTTTTTGAAAATCGTAAAGTGGCCTAACCCCTTAACTAATATTCATCAACTCGAAAACCGCTATTGAACAGTACAGAACGAAGGTATTTTTTCCTTTGGCTCAGTAGAGGTTTTTTACTTTGCTCCTTTATGGCCTCTCAGTAGTTTGATGAACGCCTGGGATAATAAATCATAGATTTCACACTAGAATCACTGAATTCTCTACGTCTTTTCGAGACAAGTTTCCCATTGACCCTGTCTTACGGATATACAATAACTAAGAACTCTAATTCGTTAAAGAAATATTATTGAATCTTTACGGATGGAAGGGCCATCATTAGTATCATCCTGATGGTATCACGAGCATATGGAAGGGCCATATGGCCATATCAGGTGGAAGGTTCTTAGAATGATGTTCATGAATCATATCCATTTCATTCTATTCTGTAATATGCAGCTGACTACGTAGATAGTATTCATAGCGATATTTTTCTGATAAACGTTTAATAAGATGAGAACTCTTACCAAATGAAAATAATAGTGGGCACTAACACCATTTTTCCCCGATTTTAAATTTTTCCCACTAAAAATAAATTGAAAAGTCATTTTCCAAAAATTCATTGAATTCCACAGGATTATCTAAGAATGCAGATGCCGTTAATAAATTTCATTATTATCTCCAAAAAAGAAAAAATACCGTCAGTCCGCATTCCCACTTAATTATGCTCCCATTCATAGGCTTTCATTCAGATGTCTTCTTCTTAGCGGTGATTCATGAGAAAATCTTTAGACAATCTGATATTTCTTTCTCTCTTGCTAAGATATGCAAAAATTACTCAATTCGAATGGATCTCAGATATATTTAACAAAAAAAAAGTGAAAACCTACTCTCAATTCGAAGACATGCACGTCGTGATCATCGCGGTCCAAAGAATTAACATTTTCCACGTTATGGTGTCCAGTATCGTCGGCGTTTTCACTTTCGTTCGTCCCCAAAACAAAAAAAAAAAAAACAAAATAAAACACAACAACAAACGCATAAGGTATTTTTCGTGATTTAATCGATAATAAATTTATTTAGTCCCCCATTGGGCCCATGAGAATATCCACAGCAACAAACAGCCCAACACAGACCATCAGAAAACGGTTACATCAAACAACCGGGCGATCACACTGGCCGGCATGTTATTGATTACACCCTCTGAAGAGAAGAAGAAGGTAACTTCAAAAAATCAGCTTTGGCATCTTTCGAACCATTCCGGTATCTAGTCATATGTTCAAGAGAGGTGTCTGAACTGATGAATATTAAAATAATATTAAATAATTGTGATAAATGGAGAAAGTTTTGTGGGTCGGAATCGAAACTGCTTCTGCTTCCGATTATAAAACTTCCTACAGAAATGATTGGGTTGCGCAATCGGCCTCCGTTGAAAGCATGTGAATTGATAATTGATTTTATTTTCAGGCCAAAGCAATACTTGATAAGAGTTTTTTTTAATAAATTCTGCGATTTTATTGCTGGTTTAGTGATTCTGAAATTTTTTTTTGAAATTAAGTATCTATGAAAGTGCAGCGGCTTTTTTACTTTGAAGGCGTTTTGTTATGCGATCGTTTTAAGTTTTTAAACGTAACAGTAGCAAAATTGTGAATTAAGTGGTGTGTGATGGCTCTGATTTCAGATGCTTTTTGAGAAAAGATATTTCGAAAGATAGAAGTTATACTCGTAGAAAGATACAAGTAGACCTTTGAAATAGGATTTCAATGGCTATAATCGTTCATACTATCCACTATAATCTGTGAGAATATTTTTCTATTTGCTTAGGTGGAGCTCCTCAACAAGACAGACAGCATAGCCTACTGAGAAGTCATATTCCAAAAATTCACTGAATTCCACAGGATTGTCTAAGAATGCAGATTCCATTAACAAATTTCATTATTATCTCCAAAAGAACACGTCTGTCGGGCTTATTGACTTTGCTGCGGAACAAAATATGACCATAACAAGCACACGGTTTCCTCATCTCCGCTGTTCCCTTTGCGATCTCCGGATCATGAGACGCTAAATCAAATTTCTATCGACATAAGCCATGCTTACAGTATTCAGGACATCTGAACCTTCCGGGCAGCCAAAATTGACTCGGATCACCACGTTCTGGTGGCCAAGGTATAAATGGGGATCTTCCAAGCGCCGCAATAAAGAAGAACTACCGTGGGACTATAAAACGTAGAAAAGCTGCAATTGCAAGAGACTGCCTGAATCTTTACCGAATGCGTGCCGCGAAATCTCTAAACAACTCCTCTACGGCCAGCATCAAGTACCGAAAACCAGTGGTAACGCAACCAACGTGCTATCAGAGACTGCTCAGCTGATGTGATAGGTTTAACCTGACGACCAGCAAGAACTCCCTGGGTTGATGGAGAATGCCGTTATGCACAAGCGGCGCTGAAACGAAAGACGAGAGCACAAGAAGCGTGTGATCGAAGATATTAAGATTTTGTTTTCCCGGCAACCAGACGCGTACAAAAACCTTTAGAAATGAAGAGGGAAACTTCCTAGTAGAGTCATAGTCAGTGCGGAGAGTATGGGAAAACTTCTGCTGCAGTCTGTACGTATGGATAACGGCGACGAAAGCCAATATTCCGCCTTCAGGTAGAATAAACCATTCAACTTAGACGATGGGGGCCAAAACTTCTGTTCACTTGAAAAACGCGAAGAAATTAAGGCAAAATCTAGGCTTAAATGAAACAATGTTGCTGGACCTGACGGCTTACCAGCCGAGGTATCCAAAACTGCAGGAAGTGACTTTATGGAGGGAATACAACAACTACAATAATTTTCAGATCTGGTCGGAAGTGTGCATGTCTGATGAAAGGAATCTCAACATCGTTTGCCGGATCCACCAAATACGAGGCCGCTAGGGGTATAAGACTCTTCAATATTGCATGAACTTCTGAAACTCTCCATCAACAACCTGAATGGCTCCTATCAGTGTGGTCTTAGAGAACTAAAGTCCAAATCGATACTCACCAATTTTCTACCGCTTATGACAGCATTTATAGAGATGGGCTATATAGAACCATGTCTAGTTTTTGCATCCATACCAAGCTCGTCCGTCTGTGAAGAATGACGATGGAGAACGCTCGCTGCTCCGTCAAAGTCGGTAACGGTAACCGTTTATGTCAAAAAAGGTTTTAGACAACGCTGTCGAGTGACTTCTTCAATATCATTCTTGAAATAATTGTGCTGAACTCACCAGCGAACACCGGAGGGACAATCTTTCAAAAGTCTGTGCAACTATTAGCGTACACCGATGTTATTGGCATAATTGGCAGGACTCAGCGGTCTGTCGCCGATGCGTTCGCTGGTATTAAAACGGGAGCTGCCAAAATGACTTTAATGGTACATGAGGCCAAAACCAAGTATATATGTGTTGTCACCAAGAAGGGACACACGTCATCGACGAATTAGACAGAACATCAAGTCGACAGCTAATTATAATTTCGAGGTAGTAAGGAACTTTGTCTCTCTTGGCTCTGCTTTCAATTCTGCCAACAAGATTTCAGTATAAATAAAACGAAGAATCACTCTTGCCAATCGCTGTTTCTCTGAGCTAAGAAGGCAATTAAGTAGTAAAGCCTATAACGAAAAACTAAGGAGACTCTATATAAGACCTTAGTCATTCCAGTCCTACTTTATGGTGCTGAAGAATGGACTCTATCGAAAGCGGATGAAGATATCCTCGGTTGGTTCTACAAAAAATCCTTCGTACAATTTTCGGTCACGTTTTCCTTGGGGGGACTTTAGAGGAGATGATTTAATGACGAACTATACGAGCCATATAGCGACATCGACCTAGTCAGAAAACTGCGCATCTGTAGCCTAAGATGACTAGGACGTTTAGAGCGAGTTAACACAAATGCTCCGGCTGCAGTAATAGACTGCAGTTTGCATCACGTGTCTTCTATGCCAGCAAGAAGGCATCTTTACTACAAGTGGCATTATCACGAATTCTAGCAAATATCGGTGGACCTGGTTACACTAGAATGATAATACTTTCAAGTGTGATCAGCTCGGGTCTGCTTTACGCTGCTCCGGTTTGGGTCACGGCACTAGTCAGACAGAATGCTAAGAAAAAAAACTATCGTCGGCATACAGACTATGCACATTAAGGACGACATGTGGCTTTCGAACGATATCGGATGAAGCAGGGATGGTACCCATCAATATGCTCGCGGATGAGATGTAGATGCCACGTAGAAACGCATGAAATAAAAAGGATTAAAGAAGAGGAAAGGAAGACCTCAGAAGTGTCTATAGAAGTGTGGGTGGAAGCATAGATGTTGATCAGCCCCGCGAAGTAATACCTCAAGGGAGTACCGCGGGAGAGTGGTTGAAGTGTTCAGGGCGTGATATAGTACGTCGACATACTTCGAAGATTACACACCCTACCTCGCAGCTTTAAAAAAAAAAAAAAAAACGGGTCCACGATTATAACCCGGAGAGACTACGTAGTAGAGGAAGATCTCACTTTAGCTGACGCGCACAAGTGGAGGGGGACCTTAACCGACTTGGAGTGCGCAACTGGAAGCAGTTAGCTAAGGATAGGCCTAACTGGAGATTGTTATCCAATCGAAGAATCATATACTGTAACGGAAACATTGGCTGAAATAAATCTTCAGAATTTGTTGGATCACACTGTAACTCGACTACTTATGTACACGTATATGGAAGAAGTTACAAGCAGCCTAAATGGAAGTGAATGTAAGCCCCTAGAGCTCATTATAAAGTGGGGTTGTGACGGATCCCAGCAAACACAATACAAAGAAAGATTTGAAAATAGTTCTGAGTCAGATGTATTTAAATTTCAAAGTTCACTTGTTCCATTGCGCTTAGTTTGTGGTTCAAAAATCATCTGGCAAAAACCCAACTCCATCTGCTCCTTACAGATATAACTAAAAGCGAAATCAGCCATATTCAGGCAAAAATCAATTCACTCTGTAAGACTGTAATGAGTTCCAACAAAGAAGTGAAACATACAACACCGATTTAAAATCATTTTGGAGGCAATTTCTAGTGGTTACAAAATTGATTCTGGTAAATTTGGATCATACGCAATGCACACAGCAAGACTATGTATAGAGTTATACCCATGGCATCCTATGACTCCAACACTGCATAAGATCCTAATACACGGATCTATAATCAGAACCAGTTGTCGGAAGAAGCAGCAGAATCCAGGAACAAACACTTTAGGTTAGTTTTCAATTGAAGAAAATCAAAATGAGATAAACAAAAATAATGATAATTTAAACTTTCAGATTATTTCGTCCTAACTACGCAAGAAAGTTCTCAAGAAGTGATTGTAACCGAGATGTTCTCAATAGATTACTACTAAACTCTGATCCTCTCATCACTACTCTTAGAAAGTCACAATGGAAAGCAAGAATACCATTTTCGATAGAGACTTTAGAAATGCTTCTTCCAGAGGATTCAAAAACATCAAATTAAAGTTTCATGGGAAGAATCTAGCGATGAATTTTAACACAATTAAAAAAAAACATTTCAAATAGCCTGGGCATCAATATATACCGGGTCCGCCCATTTTTCTTTTCAGTAAAACATTCCTAAATAAATAGAAAGCAATTAAAAATATTAATATTAATTGTTAAAAAAAATAAATATAAATTTTAAACAAAAATAATAACAAAGATAACAAAAAATAATTTTGGCCAGGTTTTTGATGCAAATACTCCTATGTGCGATGCTAGAACCATGGCCGAAGTATTAAGCTAAATTAACTGATATAAAGAAGACTACTTCTCTCACGTAAATTTTAACGAGGCCAAGAGCATTTCGTAGTTTTTCCAACTGGTGGCAGAGCAAAAGCACTACCCAAGATTCGATGTTTTAATTGCTCTAGGTTCGGACACCAAAAAAACAGCTGCACAAAGCCATCAAGGTCAGTATTCTTGAAGAATGAACTGAAGTTCTAACACAAATTCATCGCGTTTCCATTTGTTTAAAAATAAATTTCTTTTGCAGCGATAAACGAACAAGGGCATTCATCGAGAATTTCTCAGAAAACTAGATCCATAAATTCGTCATCCAAGGCTTAGTGATAAAAAGTTTGTTTCTGATAGGAGATACGAGATTTACATCATAGGCAGTGCGAATGCTTAATTTTCTTAATTTTGGACTAACCATACCATATACATACAACAGGGCTTCTTAACTATTCGTTGTGGCGAAGAAAAGTCAGGAGGTGGTAAACATTACTTTGTACTTTGGCCACGAAGGCAAGTGGCTTAGATGTCATATGAGGCAGAGTGGCAATTGAAGTATCTTTCACTTATCACCCTGGATATTATTTCAAGTAAGCTTTCTACCCAAGGTAGGTAATACCGTAATGACAAAATCTTATGACCGACCGAAAGTGACGAATATTTCTTAAAATATTATGTGTACAACACTAAGTCGGTTTTTATTGAGAACCTGGGAACAAGAAAAGGGGAAAAATATTGTTGTACTAAAAACATTTGAAAAGTTAGAAAAAAAGAACGTTAGGTGTATGAAGCCCCGTACAAACACCGAAACTTGTACTAAAACTTGGTATAACATGCTGAATGCTGAGTGTACACTGACCAGACTAGTCGATCAACGATATTCGCGTTGTGGTTTTGTTTCGTGAACATCATTTGGATAAATTACTCTCTAACTTAGATGACGCTACAGTCCGCGTAAACTGGTGGGATCTTTGCCCAACCGCTCTACATGACCCAGCCACCTAATGCATGCTGGGCCGTAGATCAGCCATATGAGATGAAAGTTTTCTAAAGTTATAATTTTGATGTTCGAGAGAGAACGCTGTTACTCAATTGTCTTCTCAGCCCAACAAATTGGGCAACTCTTCTCTCTGAATGATATCTGGGGAGGTGTCTATGTTTATATTAACTGCAGAGTCTAGGTAGGCAAACAGCTTTCCTAACTCGAAGTTACACTTGTCTATTGCGACATTATGTCCAAGTCGTCGATGATGAGTGTTCTTTCTCAATGACACATTTCGTTTTCCTTTGTTTACCGCCATATACTCGTACATATTCGCCTTTTCTGCTTCAATACTTTCAAGTGCCTCGCAAACCGCCAGCTGAGCTTTGCCATTGTGATAGCAATTCTCATGAGAAGTATGATCGTTGTGCAGACTCTTGAAACATTTTGCATACTATTGTACATAATATATATGTATATGGTGTAGGCTTGCGGACAGAGGAGGGACGTGTCTTTTTCAAGTTTCGTGGGGTGTAAGCTTATGGCGTTTTGGATCGGGCGGACGGAAGCCTTCGTAGTTACTTCCCCGCTTACGAGTAATCTACAATATTTTATCATTCAGTTCTGTTTGTTTGAAGTTAATAAAATGAAATGCTTAATTTGGAACAAAAAAAGAGATCGCAATTGTGATAATAAAATTAAATGCGTAAACTGAAAGGCATGCCATTGAACGAAGTGGCTACACACACAAAACAAGGCGTCATTGGAATGAAAGAATTTTTGAAAGATACAGGAACGGTGAAAACTGAAACGAATCATTTGGACATTTGTTTTGTGTTGCCTTCACCTGATGAGACCTTTCCCGTATAGCAACACTTGCAAAATGAAAATTTACGTCAAATACGATATGATTTGGAAACGAAACATTCATGCCCAGGTAGAAAGTTCTATTTGAAAATGATTTTCGATGGATTTTTGGTGGAATCAACCTTTCTCTTTCCAACTTACTAAAAATCCATTTGTTTCGCCCGAAATGCCTTTCAATCCCACGCTTGTGTGGCCAGACAATAAAATCAATCTTCCTAACTTAGAGTACATGAACACTCATAATATACCACACCGTTGCGACAAATGCATTGCTTATCTTCTGCATCCTGTAGCACTGTACCATCGGATTAAACTGCAGCTACACCAACGATTACGAAATAGCGTCCAAAACGAAACCATAGACTAGCTATACCACCAAACCACTGAACTGCAACAACACTGAGTGATCTCAAGAATACAACGAGAAACATTTGCTTATCAGAACGATGAGGGTGCTGTTACGTTGTAAATGCTCTACATGGAGATTATTAGTTTAAAGGAGATAAACTGTGACTTGCTCAGTACAATCAAGCAGCTGGAAGAACAAAATGACCTTTAAAATGTCATCGATATTACTGGTTTGCCTGGTGAGAATGCTGAAGAAGGCGTACAAAAAATTTTCAACAACGCTTTGGATATTTCTGTATCGACAATACTACTGCTATCCATTTAATGACCACTCGCTTAAGTACATTACGCGCATAATATTCTCCGGTTTTTGAAACCCAATATCTTGAAAGAAATACCACCTTGAACAAAACGTTCCCAGAATTTATTCAGACAATTAAACATACAAGTTTATTCATTTAAATCTATATTGTTTCCTTCAAAGTAATCCCCATCGACTGCAACACACTTGTTGGCGGTAGGTATAACAAAAAAAAAAGTTTAATAATTTAGCGAATTCAAAGTTTATTTATTAGTTATTATTTTTCAAAATTAACAAGAGAAGCTAAAAAAATTGTGTCTTTTCTTCTCCGATGCCGCCATTCAAAAGAACAAAATGTGGGAAAGCCGCAAGCTCAGTGGCGACCCTTAAGTTGATGGTTACATGGGCCATTGCATTGTTGAGTGATGCCAGGTTTGGCAACAACACTTATGCCAGCGCTTGATTCAATCCTCGAAACATTTTTTATATTCGGTTTTCGGTATGTCCTTCAGTGCTTCCTGCGATTTTTCCGTTACTTCCTCTCGGCTGCTGAAACGCATTCCCCGTAGTGGTTTTTTTTAACTCGATTGAACAAGTCGCAGGGAGCCAAATCAGGTGAATTCGGTGGCCGTTGGATGGTATTTGTTGCATTTTTCGTCAAAAAATTACGAATAATGATGGCACTGTGCGACAGTGCGTTATCATGGTGCAAAATCTACGAGTTTTCTGCCCACAATTCTGGTCTCTTTCGGCGAATTGCTTCATGCAAATGTCTCATAACGCCCAAATAATAATCTTTGTTTACTGTCTGGCCTTCTGGTAAAAACTCATTATGACCTACACCGTTGTAATCCATGAAAACCGGGAGCATTGCCTTCTTTTTTGACTGAAAATGACGTGGTTTTTTTGGTCTTGGCTCATTTGGTGAACGCCATTCACTTGCCTGATTTCTGGATTGCAGGTCGTACTCATAAACCCATGTCTCGTCTGCAGTAATGATCCTTTTGATGAATGTGGGATCGGAGTGAGCCTCGCAAATCATCTCTTTGCGACGTCAATAGGGTCTCTTTTTTGCATGAAATTGAGGTCTTTTGGCACCAACTTTGCTGCTACACGACGGAAACCCAAATCATTAACCAAAATGTCTTGGACGGATCCATAGGCAATATTCAAGTCCTCCGCTATATCTCTGATGGTTAATTTGCGGTTATTGACCAACATTTCTTTTACTCCATCAATGTTTTCGTCGGTTTTCGATGTCGATGGTCTGCCACTGCGTTCATCATTTTCGTTTGTCTCAAGACCACTTTTGAACCGCTCGTACCACTGATAAACGATCGTTTTCTTTAGAGAATCATTGTCGAAACACTTTTCCAACATTTCCAACGTTCGCGCATCATTAAATCCGTTTTTTACGCAAAATTTAATACAAATTCATTGCTGCAGGGAGCGCCACACGATCAAGGTGGTATTTATATAAAACTCCCCTTTTACGAGGGGCGTTCAACATATTCTCGGTATCGGGGTGAAGCTGTAGTTGTATATATAAATTGACTTATTTATCAAGTAATACTATTATTTTAGTGCATTCATGTAAAATTTCATATAAATGTGATTATTAATTCGCATTTTATCTCTAGTTAAACAGAATCATAATGGCAACTGAAACGATGATGGTGAAAATTGAGCATCGCGCTGTAATTAAATTTCTCAATAAGCAAGGAAAAAGTCAAAAAACTATTCATGAAGAGATGGTGGCTGTTTACCAGGGTTCCGCACCTTCATTATCAACTGTGCAAAAGTGGTCAAGTGAGTTCAAGAGAGGCAGAGAGAGCATTGAAGACGACCCCCGCTCCGGCGCCCCGGCTACTGCTTGTACGGGAGTAAGCATCAAAGAAGTCGAAAAACTTATTCTTGAGGATGCCCGAATAAAGGTGAAAATGATGGCAGAGATCACCAAGCTTTCAATTGGTACCATTCACACCATTCTTCATGACCATCTTACCCTTTCAAAGGTCAGTGCAAGGTGGGTGCCACGAATGCTCACAGCGCCTCAGAAAAAAGTGAGAATCGCATGCTGTATAGAGCTTTTGGAGATGTGTAGTGAGAACGCGGACGGTGTTATGGACAAAAAAAAAGGTGAAACGATCAACGCAACATCCTACGCTTCCACTTTGCATAATTTACGGGAGGAAATTAAAAAGAAAAGACGGGGTAAGTCGATGATGAAGAACTCAAGTCGGCTAGTGACACTTTGACTTTTTTCTATTGACTGTCACTGTCCGGTTTTTAACTGACAATATTTGCCGCTTTTTCGATTCGTTCATATTTGTTTTTATTTCAAAAAAAGTGCAAACAATTTATCGTGCTTAATACAAAACAAATGATTCCATAAGTTGTGGTCTCAAAATTCTTTCATAACTGGAGGTTAGCTATTAAACAAGATTAGGTTATAAGAAATGGGCGGCTGTGACACTGGCAGCGAAGAAAAAAAATTTCAACTTCAAAAAATTACATGTAAAGGTGACTGATGCAGATACTCGTACCACAGGGGCCAATCTATTTGTATATCGTCGTAAAGTTTTACTAAACTTAATTCGCGATTGTAAGCCATGCAACATACTCAATGTTGACAAAGTCTATGTTACAAAGTCTTAGCAAGTGATACTAATAGTAGTAATGCATTAGGTGGAAATGTTAAGAAAGCTACGCTCACCCTTCTCTTCTTGTGTAACACTCGCTGATGGTCCGTATAAAAAAGTTCTCGTAATTGGGAAGCCCATGAATTCAAGCTGTTCCAAAGAAAAACCTACCATTACCATTTTGTAAAATGCTTGTGTGGGTTCAAAAGATAGAACTTATTTCTTTCACCACAATCACTTTATTCGGTTCAACAATTTATAATTCATTTTTATCAAACATTGTATCTTACTTTATCTTTTACTTGAACCACTTTAAATTCAGCTTTACTGATTTCACCTCTGTTCAACGCCAATATTTACATATATAACCTGCCATCTTTCGAATATTTTCTGTATTAACTAGATTTCCATACTTTAAATTTTTGTGGAAAATTCGCTGTCAATAGTCAGAGCGATTCCATTACTGTTCGATTGGATGAGTCTTCTACTTTTCAAATATAGATGACGCTGTTATAACACTGCTCCCTCCCTAAAGTTGTTCATCCCGTATAACTTCGTCATTCTTGTTCCGTTGAAGAGACCTAACCGAACTGTTTAACCAAATAGGATCTCGGATGGTGTTCGGAATCACAGAGAACTGAAGCTCGAAATGAACAATCGGCTGTGTTTGTGTTGTTTAAGATGTTTATTTCTAAGAAATTACATTATTGGTATATATTTTTACAAATGTCAATTGCTTACCGCAATTTGCACTTCCAGTCTCCTTGACACAGAATTCCGAAACGTCAAAGGACTCATAGAGACTGGAGATGGAATCTGAAGTTAGCCGCAGTTCTATGTCAGCCTATATCGCAGTCATCTATGGGTGAATTCTACTTTGGAGTGCATTCAGTAACAGATGGTATATGTCCTGTTGAACTATCCACAACGCTTCAGTAAGCCATTATGAAGAGAGGTATGTGTCGATCCCAGTCCCGCTGGCAGCTGGCGACCACCTTAGACAGATGCTCATATTGAATTGCTCGACCACTCCTTCGGATTGAGGGTGTAGTGGCGTTGTTCTTATCTTCCTTATTCCAAGATATTGGCACGCTTCCTTTGAGGACTGTTGATTTAAAATTCCATTGGGGCCCAAATCTGCTCACCGAGTTACTGACTGTTTGATCTACTACGGCCTTAGCCTCTTGATTTGAAATTGCAAACACTTCCGGCCACTAACTGAAGTAATCCATGGCCACGAAGGTGTATCGTTTGTCATTAAAGGTTTCAGGAAACGGGCCAGCAATACTGGGTCAGTCCTGATCATTTAGTTTAGATAGTGGCCACTTCTTTACGGTTGCAGTGATCATATTTGATTCCGCAAGGTCGCCGAGAGAGAGCATCATCATTTGAGTGGAGTTTTCTCGGAGCAACTGCTCGATCCATCTCGCAACTTGGCCTTCAGGGTTCTTTAGTTGTAGTAGCCATTGTAGACTTTTGTCCGTAGAGGTACTTACTACTACGTTGCAAAAAGCAAGTGAAGCCATAGTTTCGTGGCTGTAATTTGAAACCACTTTACCGTCATGAACATGAGAGATGACAGCTCCGACTCCATGATTGCTAGCGTCTGCATCAAATGTGAAAACATTTCCAGGTGTGCGGTAACCTAAGATGGCGGCACTGCCGTTTAAGCTCTTGGAACGCTTTTTTACACCCTCCAAACCACCTGAACTGTTGATCTTTTCCGTAAGTTGATGCAGACTCATTGCAATACCTTCCAAATCCTTCACGAACCTTCTGTAATAAGTGACTAGCCCCAAGAAGCTTCTCAGTAGGTATTTATCTTTCGGAACATTCTAAACGTTCACCGATGTGATGTGATCAAAATATTTTACTTACGGAAGAAGGCACATTTTTCTGGGTTCAGCTGCAAATGATCGCTTCGCTGCTTTTCAAACACTTCTTTTAGATTTTGGCGATGCTCCTCGCATGTCTTGCCTATGACGATAACGTCGTCTAGATACAATTGGCAGGTTTTCCATACGAGCCTTTACAATGTTCGTTCCATTTATCGCTCGAAGTGGTCGGAGCGTTGAACGGTCCAAGCGGCATCACAGTAAACTGCCAAAAAACGTTTCCTGTAGTGAAAACCGTTTTCTCGCGATCTTTTCGATTAATCTCTACCTGCCAGTGGCCGTTTTTCTGTGTTGAAAACCATTTGGTTCCAGAAAGCGTATTCAAGGTGTCATAAATCCTCTCAGGATAGCTGTTTTTTTTTTTTTAGCGACATCGTAGAGACGTCGGTAGCCTACACTAAACCACTTGCTGGCGTTTTTCATTTTCATGAGGACCACTGAGATGCCCACGGACTCTGAGATTCTCCAGTCAGTCCCTCAGCTTTTATCTTCTAAAAAATGTACGTGAAAACCTAAAACCCTATCCATTATAGGATGGGTGGCCTTGGCTCAAGTGGTAGTGGACTGGCTTCCAAATTGGAAGTTCGGTTTTCGAATCCCACCCTCGCCCGAAAGACATTCATTTTTTCAGTTAACGAAAATCAAGTAAGATGAGCGGTTGACTAGAAACCAACAACAAACCTACTTCCACTAAGAATTTAGACTCCCCATAAAATGGTGGATGCCAACTATTGAGCGAAATAACCATTGAGCCCAAACATCTTTCTTTATCTCTCTATACCATTTTCCAAAAAACTTAACACATGCTGATGCATTATAAGTGTATTCATACCCACTTGAGTGTTAAGTTCTTTAAAAAAAAAAAAAAAATTATAGGATAGGGTAGGATCTAGCCGGTCCCGACCCCAAGTTGAGAAAATATAAAGGGATATGGATTTGTCATCGGAGGAAGACTAAGGCAAGAAGTCTTGCTTCAGACATCTGAGCAAATGCCTCATTACAATCCACATTCTCTACAAATCCCATGTAGTCCGTCGACCTGTTCAAAAGATAAAAAAAGACCTCGCCTTGGGTAGCGTGCTCAATTGGAAAATTGTTGTGCACCACTAGAAGCGAGTATCGCAGGGTCGCGCTTAGTTGATGTATGCCTAAAACCAAATAAACTCCTTTGAATAACTCTGTTGGTAAGCATTCAACAGCACAACAGTGTTTTGTACCCATTTTAGGCCGGCGATGTTTTCCATCAAATCATAACCGTAGTAATGATTAGAACCCAAGAAGTCAGATGCAAGATTTGTTAAGTCCTCTTAACATTATCTTGAAATTGCTGAAGTGACGCTTGACAATCATATTAAAGGACTGAAGAACAAACGTCACAGAAAGACTGAAGACAGTATACTCCACCATGATCAAAATTCAATTATCAAAACTATTTAATCTAGACAACAATAAAAGATCTGGACGAAATAACGATAGCCATATCTAACTTTATGCAGCAGGAGACGACTTTGTAAGAAGCGCTTTCCAGCTTATCTGCAAATGTATTATAGTAATATAATATTTGTTTGGAAATGTTATGCGTTTTCGCCATTTATACAAACAAGATACCCTATATTTGAATTAATTTGCTTGCTCTCTTATCATCTTATCATAATCTCATTGAATTACAATTTGCGCGCTCTCTTATCATTGTAACGTAATTTGAATTCTATGTTTTGCATTACTTTTTACACTTTCTTTCGTATCATGCTTTGTAACATTCTTGATCAAATTCAAATTTGTTTTTCTCGTCCATTTGGATTTGGACCACACCACAAGGCGGTAATATAAATTGTAAGAACTTTGGGATTTTGATTTTTTCTACTAGCTATCTTTGCCCATCGTTGGACTTCGTCGTTTTTTTATTATTTGTCATCGCCGGAATTCGTCGGAAAATTATCATTCATATTTGGTCCATATGGAGCCGGATTCTTATAAAATTTCGATTAAATACTATTCGTAGGAGATTAGTGTAGATTGTTTGGAAATCTGTTTGGAATTTGGTGTTCGTGGAGACTGTGTGCATATTTCGTATAGTGGTTGCTGATTTTTCATCCCAGTTCAGTGGTGGCTTATATTCGTTTTCGTCGCCATAAGAACCTTTGGAAATGC
Source organism: Volucella bombylans (assembly GCA_949129095.1). Lineage (NCBI taxonomy): Eukaryota > Metazoa > Arthropoda > Insecta > Diptera > Syrphidae > Volucella > Volucella bombylans. Next base: position 175,776,446 of record OX422141.1, read on the forward strand.
TGATCATCTTCTCGCATCAAAATCTGATGATACATTTCCATTATATCGGCGCAAATTGCAATTCGGTGTTGTCTGAATCTAAAAATGACTGATGTCAGTGAAACTAATTGATCTGGGCCTTTTAGAAGCATTGAATTTAAAGAAACACCATTGACTTTGGCAGCGGCATCCCACACTATTCTGAGTTTACCTGGTTTATTTGGGTTTTGAACAGGAAAAATTGGGAGATACCAAACCGGACGCTTTTCCTTTAGCTCTTCTGTGGATAGCTTTCTCGCATATCCTTTCAAAACATACTCGTCTATTTTTTTATGAAGCGCTTCTGCCAACACCGGATCACGATTCATTCTTTTTTGCAAGCTATCTGAACGTCCTTTTACCATTTGAAAGCTGTCGGGAAGCTGAATTTCATTGTATTTCCACAGCAAACCAGTCACGAAACGACCATCCTTTCTATGAGTCATTTGTTTCAGTAAGTCTAGAGAACGCTGTTCTTCTTGTGGAAGCAGAACGTCTTTCGAGTTTGAAACATAGAAATTTTCATTAAAAACATACTGCTGGGCCAGGTTCTGGAGTTCCAAATCTCTATCCGGGTGGTATTCGCTGATGTGAAGGTTGGCATGAGTACCTGCGTTTTGAGCTGAAGAATGAGAGTAACACCCATAGACTGTCCATCCTAAGCGGGTTTTACTCGCTACTGGTTCATGAGCCTTACCTTCTCGATATTTTATTGTTAGCCTTAGCTTCCAATTGTTAAGGCCAATTAGCAATCGAGGAGAAATATTTGCATATGACTCAATTGGCAAGTATCTTACTTGCTTGAATTTACCCTGCAAGTTATCAACATCAAGCGATTGCATTGGCAGTTGCAGCCCTTTAACCGTATGTGCGTTTCTCAGTTGATATTTTTTTGCATTAATACCGGTACCTGATATTCTCACACTCAACAGCTTCGATTCATTTTCCTCTCTGGTCATACCTGCTGTTCATCCCAATATTACAGGCTTTGGCGTGCCCTCTATATTCAGTTCATTAGCTAAACTTTCTTCAATTAGTGTAAGAGATGTCCCTTCATCTATAAAAGCAAATGCTTTGATGGTGGAATTGTTTCCATATAACACAACTGGTGCTATTCGATATTTCGCTGATTGAAAATTTTGCATAAGAGCACTATGTGACGCTATCAGTGAGGAAGATGCTAACTTTGTCTCGATGGCTTTCATATCTTTTAAGTCATTATGCAAGAGCCTGTTGTGTTTAAAAACACAGTTATTTTTTCCACAGACGGAATCAGTTTTACATTTGAGGTGCGGGTGTCGCTTCAAACATTTTCTACATAGGTTGTGTTTTCTTACCTCTTCCCATTTTAAAGAGTGGCTTAATTGCTGGAATCGTTGACACTTATCAACAGAAATACAACTCCCCCCGCACACCAAACATAAACCTTTTTCCCTCTTGTTGAAGTTATTGATTTGAGCAGCGTCTTCGCTGTGAGCATTAAGGAAACCTTTCTCTTTGGAACCACGGCTAGTCTGTTTATTCTCCATCGACGAGATCTTAGGAATTATCACGTCATTAGCGGCTTCTGCTACTCGATAGAGCCAGTTGCTGAATTCTGATAAGGTACAAACTCTTAAAGTCTGATTATACTCGTATATAGCCCAATTTAAGCGTATAGAGGGCGGTAATTTTTCGACGAGCTCTTGAATCAGCGTAGGATTACTTAAGTGGGATTGCAGTCCTGCAGCTTCAATCGTTGCACACATGTTTTGAATGGCAATGGCAAAAGCCACTATTGTTTCCAGTTTTTCGGTCTTGGGTGGAGTAGTGGCGCGAATTTTTTCGAGTAAAGTAAAAACTGTAAGCTCAGGTCTCCCGAAAAGCATTTTAAGAGTGGATATAATTTTGGGCACGCACCTAGGTTGTATTATGAGCATACTTCGAACAGCTTCCATGGCATCTCCTTTTAGTGCTTTCTGCAGACGGACAAGATTTTCATCTTCTGTGAATCCACATATCTCCGTGGATCTGCTGAAGTTTGAAATGAAAAGTGGCCATTCAGCCGGATTCCCACCAAAGCTCGGCAATTCTCTCGCAATAGATTGTCGTGCTGCGATATTGTCTCTTGTCAGCGAAGAATGTGTCATTGCACGTGCATAGCCTTGATTCGGTTGATGTGGTGCAACTGGAGATCTGCGCACATGTGGAGAAGATTGGTATTGCTCTAGTCGAGAATTTTCAACGGATGGAAATTGCAAATTCATATTACTCGTATCTTGCGGCTGTTCATGAAAGGTGTTAAAAGGTCTTTGTGACAAATTGGCGCTTGTGACAGTTCCTGGATTTGGAGGCATGATGTTCGGTACGTCGGAATGTGCATAGTTTTCATTTGGTTCTACACGCTGTGTTTGCTCCTGTTGTTGCTTCTGGGGCTGGCTTTCACCAACAACAGCTCCCATCCAAGACGAGTTAATTATAGGTTTGGAAACTTGGGGAACTGACAACTCGGTAACTGGTGGTTTGTGTATTCCTGTAACACACGGGCCACACGAAGGAGCGGTGTATTTACCCAAGATGAACTCAGAGAAGCTGAAAACGCATTATTTCGAGAAGCACAATATGAAAAATTTGCAGAAGACACAAATGCATTATTGTTAAAAGGCACCGTTTCTATGTCAAGCTCCCTTGCTTCGTTATGCCCATACATCGACGATCAGGGTGTCATCCGATCGAACGACAGAGTAGCAGAAACCGGCATCTTTGGACAAAACCGAAAAATTATTCTTCCGGAAGAGCATCCGACAACAAAATTGCTGGTTCAAAAGTATCACCGTCAATATCATCATCGGAATCATGAGACCGTTGTCAATGAGCTGAGGCAACGCTTTATTATACCGAAACTCCGAGTCGTGCTTCAAGCAATAAGAAAGTCATGTCAGGATTGTAAGAATTCGTCTGCACTCCCCAAAGCGCCACTTCTGAGCCAGCTCCCGCCTGCAAGACTAGCTGTGTTCAACAGGCCATTTTCGTTTGTGGGAGTTGATTATTTCGGCCCCATGTACGTGTCCCACTTGCGGAGGACCGAAAAAAGGTGGGGAGTATTACTTAGATGCCTTACTCCAAAGGCACTCACACCGAACCATTTCCTCCTAGGTTCCTCGTCGGGATCAAAACCTATAGCTGTTTTTGATGATAACACGGTCTCGTTGAGAAAAAACTGGTTAACGGCCCAACATTATGCTGACTTATTTTGGAGAAGGTGGGTTAATGAATATCTCCCCACTATTACTCGCCGAACCAAGTGGTTCTCAGCTGTGAAGCCAATCGAAGTGGGCGATATTGTTTACATTGTTGATCTGAAAAATCCTCGAAATTGTTGGCCAAAGGGGCGAATTATAAAAACTCAAACTTCCAAGGATGGCCAAGTACGCAGTGCCTCTGTTTTAACCCCAACAGGTATTTATGAACGACCAGCGGTGAAGCTAGCGGTTTTGGACATCAGGGACATCCGTGATCCTGTGATGGTAGGTCCAGGTGAGGACATACCGGGGGGGAGTGTTAACATCCCTGATAAAAATGTCAAAAGCCATGAACAAAAACCATGAGGTTTTTATAACCTAAAATATTGTTAAATTAAAGTTAAATAAGTAAACTAAACTAAGCGTAAAATTAAACAAGTAAACTAAAAGTAAGAACTGTAATTATAAAACATACACTTGTTAACATTCTTATTTACAGGATTTTGTAACGAAACATTATATGAAATAAAGAAATTTAAATATAATTTCCTATTGCTCAAATCGTTGTCAAAAATTTTGTCTGTTGTCGAACTTTCGCCAACAAATGCATTGCATGTTTTAGGCAGAGAAAAGCTACGGCAAGCCCAATAATGGGAAATCTACCTCGGCAAAGAATATGTCAGTGTAGGCCTTGTGGCCACTGTGGATGCGATTATGCAGGTGCATTCGCAATAAAAACAAAAATGGGAAGGAAACATCATGTCACCAAAGGATATATATTTTTCACTATTCGTCTGTCTTGTGTCAAAGGCAATACACCTGGAATTTGTCAGTGACCTAACAACGAATGCCTTTTTAGCCGCTCTGCGTCGTTTAAACATTTACACTGGCAATGGAACAAATTTTCGAGGATCTGCTCGTACACTTTCTGAAATGCACAATCATGTCCTTTCGGAAGATCACAATTCACCCTCCTCTCCACACTTCGGCGGATTGTGGTAGGCGGGTGTAAAAACTGTTAAAAGCCGCCTTAAACGAGTGATCAGGGAACACATTCTCACTTTCGAAGAGCTACGATATATATACGCTTCTTACACAAATTGAGGCTACTCTCAATTCTAAGCCTATATGTCTATGTCTACATATCTATGTCATATGTCCGATAATGATATTGATCCGTTAGCTCCTGCTCACTTATTTTTAGGTCAATCATATTCAGCAGTTCCCAACTTTGGAGCTACCTACAAATCGCCTATTTTCCGTATTGGAAGAGGTGGAGCATGGAGTATGTAACATCACTACAAAACAGACCAAAGTGGCAACAGGCGCAACGACACATCAATCAAGATGATGTTGTTATTGTTAAGGACCCGAATTTACCTCCTGACAAATGGATGATGGGCAAAGTGATTAAAACTCATCCTGGTAAGGATGGACGCGTCCGCGTTATCACGATCAAGACCAGTAATGGAAGTTGTCTTAGACCAATCCACAAATTGGCAGCACTACCCGTATGCTGAAACTTTGTTCTAGGGGTGGCGGAATGTTTGGAAATGTTATGCGTTTTCGCCATTTATACAAACAAGATACCCTATAATTGAATTAATTTGATTGCTTTATCATAATCTCATTGAATTACAATTTGTGCGCTCTCAATGATAATGACGTAATTTGAATTCTATGTTTTGCATTACTTTTTACACTTTCTTTCGTATCATGCTTTGTAACATTCTTGATCAAATTCAAATTTGTTTTTCTCGTCCATTTGGATTTGGACTACACCACAAGGCGGTAATAAAAATTTTAAGAACTTTGGGATTTTGTCTTTTTGTACTACCTACGAATTCATCGTTTTTTTATTATTTGTCATCGCGGGAATTCGCTGGAAAATTATCATTCAATATTCCTTCTGAACTTATCGATTATGTATGATAACATAGAACGAGAATAAAGAAAGTAAACTATTCCACCGATGTCGGTAAAGATCAACATGATGTGCCGTCATGCGATTTTGTTTACTACTGTTCTTGAAAAAATGTTACCGAACACGCACTCCATCATCACAGAAACTATCATTTAAAAGTACGTATTCGTATTCGCCTACAATATTTAAAAAACAGAATTCAGAAACGAAAACAGGCCTATGGGTTAACGAGGGCATAATAAAGGACTAAAAAACACATCCAATACATGCGCATTTTATAGACTCTAGTTAAGTTCAAACAAAAAATACGAGTAGCTCCTGTCACATGCTGTTTCATTCGGCTAAGAAGTAGGAAAGCCTTCTCTCTAAGGCCCTAACCCTGCGAACAGCCTGCATAAGGAAATTCTGATATATTACCTGTTGTTACCAATGATCTCCGAACTGCTTATAAAATCAAATCAAAACCGCTTGCCTGGTTATTTGTACAAACATCGCGTCGTCGGTCATTGTTTTATTTTGATGAGTTAATAATTCTGTCGAAACAAAATAATGTTAGGATAGGTCATAAGTTAGTACAAAGCAACGTACTTATTTACTTAAGTGGCGCTACAGTTAGGATCCCCTCCTACTTGAGCGAGCCCCCTGCCTGCGGGCCAGAGCATTGCGGTCCGTTCGCTCAACATGTCCGAGAAATCTCAGGCGACTGATGCGCAGTTTTCGACTTGGACGATGTTGCTGTACAGCTCGTATAGTTTGTCGTTGAATATTCCCTCCAAAGCCCGTAAACGCAAACGGGACCGAATATTCGTCGAAGGATTTTAGCCCCGAAACGACTGAGGATATCTTCATAAGTAGAACTGGGATGATCAAGGTTTTATATAGAGTCTCCTTAGTTTTTCGGGATAGCGCCTTACTTTCCAATTGTATTCTTAGCTCAAAGAAACAGTGACTTGAGTCAAATTCGTCCATGTTATGTGTCCCTTCTTGTTGACTACATATGTATATGTACTTGGTTTTGCCCTCATTTACCGCTAAGCTCATTTGGGTAGCTCCCGTTTCAATACTATCGGATGCACCGGTGACAGCCCACTGAGTACTGCCAATCATTCCAATATTATCGGCGTACGCTAGTCGTTGCATAGACTATTGGAAGATTGTTCCGCCAGTGTTCGCTTATGAGTTCCGCACCATTCGTTCAAGTATGATGTTAAAAAAGTCATATGACAGCCCGACATCTTGTCTAAAACCTTTGTTGACATCACAAGTCTCGGTTAATTCGTTACCGACTTCAATGGAGCAGCAAGCGTCCTCCATCGTCATTCTGCACAGATGCACAGACGAACGAACTTGGCATGGATGCCAAATTACATATCTCTATATAGAGCTTGTCTTTATAAATGCTGTCACATGTACCGTAAAAATGATGAAAGGATAGTGGACTTCTTTGCTTGATGGTGGACTTTCCCCGTCTGAAGCAGCGCTGATAGGGGCCAATCAGGATATTGGCAAAAGGTTTCAGAATTTCGCACAAAATGGCGCATTAGATTTTATAAATTTTATTTCAGGTCCAGGTGCTTTGCTATCCTTACTTAGTTTGCGTCAGGTGGACGGAAGCTTTTGCTATAGTTATCAAAGGTTGCCTGACAGCGGGATGTTTGGCTACTTCGCAGTTTTACAGTCTGCAGAAAAATTGTTTCCATATTCTCAACACCGACTGTGACTCTAATACAAGGTTTCCTTCTTAATCTCTACATGCTTTTGTGCGAGTTTTCTTGTCTTGACACGTTCTTTTTATCTGCTGGTTAAACCTCCGTACGTTACTGCTTGAGTGTAACCTCTCAATATCTTCGATCGCACACTTCTCATGTTCCTTTTTCTTCTGAAGAAGAAGCCGATGTTCTTCCCGTGTCTTCTGCTCAGGAGATCTCACGAGCAGCTTTTTGTTTAGCTGAATTTGCGTGCCGGCATTCTTCATCAAACCAGGGATTTTTCATCAGTTGCGGCGTCTCTGATGGCAGGGTGGCAGCGTTGCCACTGGTCTTCGGTACTCGATGCTGGCGACACAGGAGTTGTTTAGATATTTCAGAATACGCGTTTGTCTGAGACCGCCAGAAGTCTCTTGCGATTGCAACTTTTCTATTCTATGACTTCTCAGAGTAATTCTTCTTTATTGTGGAGCTTGGGAATGTTCGGACGTACAGAATACAGGAGGAATGCCTTACCTCTATCCCAATGTGATCAATTTGATTTAGCGTTTCATGATCCGGAGACTACCATGTCCCCTTATGTATATTGAAATGAGGAAACCGTGTGCTTGCAATAGTGTTATTTTGTCCTGCCGCAAAGCCAATAAGCTTAAGTCCGTTACTAGAAGTGGCGTCGTGTAGGCTATGTTTATCAACTGTCGTATCAACAGCGTCCTCCTTTACTATCCTGGCGTCATGTCTTGTCGAGGGACTCGTAGAAATATTATTTGGTGGCGTCGTCCTCGTCTTCCGTAGAGGAATGCAAGCATATTGGACAAATATTAGCGGATTTAGCTTTGATGCGAATTCTCATAAGACGTTCATTCGCGTGTCGGAAGCTCAAGAGTTCTTGCCTAAATCTGTCGCATATGGCAAATTCACGTCTGAATAAACGGTCTTTCTTTTCCCTATAGCAACCACCATGTCGGGGCCATCCCATCGCAGTTCCTGGATGGCTGGATGGTTCTGTCTGATTCCAGAGTTAAAGCAATAAATTTGAACTGGAACGCGATGCAGTTTTATTTAACTCGCACCAGATGAGGCCACCTTAGGTTGTTTTGTGTAAAAAATATTTTATACTGACTTCAGTCTCATCTGCATAAATGGAAAACGGAAGCGAGGATGAACACCAACTCTTGGGCTTGCAAAACTTAAAGCAGCAAGCGTACAAAGATAGTATAGTAACGTACGAGTATGTATTCCTGAGCATCATTTAGTGATGTAGAGGCTTTTGTCACTACTTTAGAAGCCACTTGGAAACTATGTCTATGAAAGTTATTTGCAACCTCCGTCATAAGCACATAAGCAAATTGAGCTTGATCGTCAAGGATGATCTGCTTTTGTTCTGACATTCTTGAGCTCACATCTGCGTTAAGATTAATTTGCAATACTCTATCTAACACTTTCCCTATTTCGTACTATTCTTATCTTTGCAGATCAAAAAAGAAAAAATGCTTGGTTCGTCATGGCTAGAGACACCCATTGATTTTAATCTAATTTTTGGATAACACTGCTCCACTGGACCTCAGTTCCAATGTCAAGTTTGAAAAGATCACAACAATCTTCATCCAAGTTTCGCTTGCACAGTAATACAATATTTTAAAGTGTGATGCCTTGTATCATTTATTTGCTGCTGATTGCTGATTAAACTGAGTTAGTAACGAGTTTTATGAATCAAAATTACCCTAAATGAACACTGTATGGTTGGTGGGGGTAGTGAAAGGCGTAGAGCATTGTGACCTTTATTACCTTAATCAAATGCCAGATTATAGTCAAATCATTTATCATTTATCATTTAACCACACACTAGTTACTAATTAGCCTTGCGCCACGAACGAGGACACTTAATTAATTTTCGGGACAATTCCTTTGGTTTTATGCCGGAATAAGAATTAACAAATTGTTTTCGACTGTCTTTCATTTTTATGAGAAAGAGAAGATTTATTAGAATTTTCAATCATAGGCTTATATATCACACCTATAGCAGAGCTACAGATACATGCCTCAACTTTTTTTTTTGCCGCAACAGTTTTTAATTATGGAGATTCGGAAAAAACAAAATATTGTCATAGCTTTAGGCCCTCTGAAATATTCACTTTACGTCATACTTAAATATGTGTGGTATCGACGGTCATTCAACTACTTATAAGAAAAGATTGCTGATGATCGACTTGAAGTTGGGTAGAGATCCATTGTCATAACCTTCAAACTCATTCGATAAAAATGGTATTCATTTTCATCTGATTCTTGACCACAACAAAGTACATACAATAGGTGTTTGTAAATTTGGAAACATGTCTTAACCAACAGTTGGTCTTGAGTTTTAGGAGGTAAAAGGGCATTTCAGGGACTTATTATCTATTTGGGTGGGATGGGAGGAATAAGCTCAAATGTGGTGCATACAGATATTGACAAAACTACAAGCAACAGGACAAAAATAATGAAAGGTCTGAAAATGTGGATGATCTCTTTCTCAACAATGGAATGTTCCAGTTTTTCATTGGAAATTAAAGTATCTGCAATACCAGCGCGTATGATTTAAGGACTGAATCAAGGTTAGGCCGCGCAATCACAGTAAAAGAAATGCCCGTTGATGTCCCTACTACCTTCATAGAAAGCATCTCTTATGCCTAGCGCATAAACCTCTTTTTCTAAGGAGGGGCAGTAACATGATTCTCAACAGGTGTTAGGTTCTCTCTATCCTAGAGAGTTATACCACTTACGTGAGCTACTAAACACTGTTTCTGACTAAGTTAAGGTTCAGGTTCTGAGAAGTCTCTTTCTCAACAATTACCTAGCATTTCGGCTCCGAATTGCTTGAAGAGATGAATATTTGCGGCGTAGACCATATCACCCTGAAGGTTCACCATTTGTTTGAATACAAGCATGAAGAGCTTCTCAGTTGGAGCCCATTGAACACCTAATCCATTCGGAGATAGAGATAGTTTCTTTTTTCTAGATTAGCCAATTTCTTTTTGGTACTCGTACATATCATACATTTAATTTCAATTCACAGAAATTGCAGCAATTGTAGCACCAGTCTCCGCCACCGGAGTTGTTTCTATTGGGGTATTGAACCGTTTCAGACAATTTCTGACAACTAGTGCTACGATATTCGCTAGTTGTACCACCAGTTCCAAGCATCGTGCGAAACAATGGCCACAGGCAGAATGAATACCAGAAATCATATTCTTTTTGATAGAATTCTAGACACTAAACGAAAACCAATTACAGCTGAGAGAGATTGAAAGATTTGAGTTAAGCTGAGTTCTGGTGGCTTGTTTTCGTGGCCGTCACTCAAGTGGCAGAGTATTGACTTCCAAATCGGGTTTAATACCAGCCTCGCCCGAAAGGCATTCTTTTTTTCAGGCAACAAAAATTACGTAAGATGAGTGGTTCACTAGAATATAACAACAAGTCCAATACATTAGTAATTTAGTCTCCCCTCTATATGTTGGATGCCGCCCGTGGAGCAAAATAACCACTGAACCCAAAACTCTTTCTTTCTCTCTCTGTCCCTACAAACTTAACATGTGCTCAGGCACTTTAAATAGTGAAATTTCAGGATTTTTTTAAATAGGGTTCCCATAAAGATAAATAAAAAAAGTAAAGTGCATATAGTTTATTTATTCTTAAACTCTAAAATACACTCCATAGATTTTTTTTTTTTATCAATAGTGCCTTTTTTTTAATTTTATAATTAGGTCTCCAAGAAACGGCGTCTCACTGTCGCTGTGATATCGTCACCGGAACTCAATGGATCTGAAAAAAACCAAATGCATCTTGTAAAGTAATACTGTCGTTATAGTCTGTCGAGCCATTTTTTTTTTTTTTTTTTTTTTTTACAGAAATTATGCCGGTTTTACAAAAACATGAGTTTTTGCGCCAAAATTTTGCCCTTCTATCGTTAGAAAAAAATATTATTTAACGGAAAATCAAAAAAATGATGACAGACTATAGAGAATTGTTTTTTGAACATTTTAAAAAAGGAAGCATCAAAAACTATTAAAAACTGTTCGAGATATCACAGCGACAAAGTTGGAAAAACACGGTTAAAGTTTTGCGCGTGGAAATTTCAGGGAAATTTAATTTTCTTATTTATCAATTTATCAACTTACGCTTAATCTGCCATTCCAGCTGCATATTGGAAACCTTCCTTCTCTGTCGTATTCGATGTTTTTCTACCTGAATTGGGTCGTTAGACAGCTTCTAAGGGTCAAGAGGGCGGAGAATACATGGGGCTCCCGTCTAACGACTGCGTATACCTGTCTAGCGCTCGACCGCTCGGGAGCGCTCACATTTATTAGAATATCTTTCGAACGGATGCGAATTTTTCAAAAATTCAAAATGCAAAATATTCTTAAAAGTATAAAGAATAATATTAACGAAAAAAGAAATGTATTTTTTTAAAGTTGAGAAGGTATGTAACCCCTTAAGTGTAGTCATACCCACTCGTCTGTTAAGTTCTTAAAAAAAATGAAATACAAATTTTCGTTGAATGAATGTCCTTTTCACAACTTGCGTTTTGATTTCAACTAGAGTCTGTTCCATGCTTTCGGGAAAATTCAAAGTATCCATTTTCACTTAGGCTTCTAAAACGGACTGTGGAGGTGGAACATGCCAGCTAATTGAACCAGCGTTTTCCAGGTAAAAGTCCTGGTGATTATAATGAGCAAATAGCTTTCGTCGTTGTCAACTCAATTCATCAAGAACTACTCGTACCTTCATGCTTTTTGAGGACGTACAGGACCAATAAGTTGTCGTCATGTCAAGATCACTCTATTCTTCGTTTCAGGACGTAAAGACAGTCGATAAATAATTTAACTTTGCAACATTTTCTTTGCGGATGGATGTTACTCGCAATTACTGGACAAAACTAGATAACTCGGACTAGGCAAACATTTCTAAAAGGATCTTTCGAGCATCTCAGGCATCAAGGTTTAACAACTTCATTGTCTTTCGAAACTCCGTAAGATGAATTCACTTTCACTCTTTACAAAACCTTACAAGTCTAGTGAGTAGTAGTCACAAGACCGCCGCGCTCAGCCACAATTTGCGTATCAATAAGTCATTTTACCTAACTTACTAGAATCAGGCGGTGTAGGAACTCGTATTTCAGCGGCTTAGTCGGCAGAGTTTAAGAAGTATGTTGGTATTCGCCTTCGGCCTTGGCCAAAGTCGAGAATATCAGTGGTGCATGGTAGCTATCGCAAATACCATACCATGGAATACCATTCAGTTGTCCTTCATACTTATACAATTGGTTTAACATCAACTTTAATCCAGGATAAATTCCGCTCAAGTCCTTCAGATTGTTGAACAGGAACTACCATTCCTCTATCACCAAAAGCTGGACAGTAATGCACATCAGGTGACGAATAGATTCTGTTTCTTTCTCGACCCTGCAACTTCTGCAGTAATATGCCATTACCATGAATACTAATAAAGGTTGTCCCAAATTTACCCAAGAAGTAGGTACGTAGGCCTCTTGGCACATTGTGATGCCACGTGAATCTATGATTCTCTTACTCATGGAACCAGTTTGAGCTTATGGTGAAGCGTATTAGACTGTTAACATCTATATTCTTTAGATCGTTTAGGTCATTGTAGAAGAAAGCTCCTAAGTGAAGTTTTCTTCTCTGGGAGAGAGCTGGACATGTGCAGAGTAGGTGAAGGATTGTCCCCTCCTCTTCCTCGTCCATGCATTGTTTGTAAAAGCGCCAAGACTTCTTGCATGCTTGCCCAGTGATGACACCTAATATATGATGGCGTTGAGATATTTCCTATTTATTGTAGAAAAATCAGACTCTTAGAGTTTTGGCCAGATCTGTTTGGTCGCTAGACATGTTGGTCCAACAGTCCACCTAATGTCCTTTTATTAGCATCCAGCTTTAATAAAGATTTTCATCTATTGTGTATACCTATTCTACACTTTTTCGGTAGAATATGTATAGTGGTTTAAATTTTGACTATTCGAAATGATGCGGATACACTTTACTGATATCATCTTTGCTATATAATCTCCCAAATTTCAGCCTGCAACACGCTACAGTGATTTGGAAGACGGAAAGAGAGGCTTAGATTTAGCATATCTGTGAAAACACCGCCACCAACCCCGCTATTGGTGTTAAATCCATCTGTGTAGAAGTGGATTGACTTGTCGTCCTCCATGAAAGCATATTCCTTCAATAGGATATAGAGGGGAAGCTTACATGGAAGTCTTTGTCAAACCAAAGTTCAGGTATGATGTAATGGATGTTCTCTATGAGGATTCCTAATATATTGTGCCGATTTCTAATTTAATATATTTTATTTATTTATTCTTCAAATATTAAATCGCCAAACAACAACAAGAAGAGCCGAAAATGAATTAAATTCATGTACCCAGAAGGAGGTACTATTTTTGCGTCTCTACAGGATGGCGTCCGATATTAAAAAGAAAGATGATGTCATCCCTCGTCCTTTCGGAAGTCTTTTTTAATTGCACGGATTGTAGAGTTGTTAGCTGATGGTTGTCGTGCGTGAAGTTGTTGGCTGTTGGTGCGAGCTGTAAGCCGCGTGCGAATGAGCTGGTACATCATTGCCATCAGTGTCTCCACAATATCTAATGCCGCGGAAGGAGTAAAACGTAGAGGTCCGCTTATGCATAGACATGCTGTTCTTTGGACTCTTTAATGGTATTAAGATTTTACCTGAGACGGCTACAGTAAAGTCATCCGCATAGGCAATCACCCTGCTACCACACTCTTCCAGGTATATCAGCAGTTCATTAACCACTAAGTTCCAGAGAAGTGGAGAGAGGACACCGTCTCGCGGCGTAGCTCTGCTGACACATCTCTTTGCAAATCTTCACCCAGTTTGGAGTTGATTATCCTGCTGACTGACTGATCAAATCCCCAAGTGCGTCGCCTACTTGCAGAGTTGACAGCGCAGTCGTGATTGGAGATGCGTTGACGTTGTTAAAAGCACCCTCTATGCCCAGGAAAGCGACCATTGTGTACTCTCTATTTATTGCAGGCATCCTTCGATGTGGCCGTTTCCAACTACTTTGCTTTACAGTAGGCATTTTAAGCCGTTGAGCTTCTTGCATCAATTTTAGCTCGTATATGGATTTAGTCGTTCTAGAGTTTTCAGAAGGAAAGATGATTGACTTATAGGTCTGAAGTCCTTTGGAATAACATGCGTTATCCGGCTTTGGGAATGAAAACTACATTGACTTCTCTCCATGACAGTGGAATATGAATCAGTTCTACACAACCCATGGTATTCTCTAGCGTAGGCAGGATAATATCTGAGGACCTTTGTAACTCGGCAGGTATTATACCGTCCGGGCCAGCAGACTTGTATGGTTTGAAGCTATACAGCGCCCAAAGCAGTTTGTCTCTTGTAATCAGACCATGAATTTGTCCATGTAGCAGTGCTGTTTGGGTTGCTATTGGCTGCGAATAGGGAGCTTCCTTGAAAGTGCGTGTCCAGTAGCAGGTTGAGTAATTCATCACTTAATGTTGTCCAAAAGCCATCGGTTTTTTTCAAACATGTGGGCATCATAGGATTTGTTGAGAGGAGTTTTCTTAAGGAGTTTTATAATTTGAGCGATTGTTTGTATGAGTCCCAGTCAATGCTACTTGTGCTACGTTGAAAAGTTTTCTGCAAATATTTCTAAGACCCCATTAGACCCCATTCTTCCTCCAAAGGCAAAGTTAACCAAGCACCTTATCGATTCTGGGGAAGATGGTCGATATGTTCTCTCTCGTTTAAGAGACCGCAGATTATATGATAATGTTCGCTTATATCTCGCCTACCTACATGACAAGCTGACTCTGTCTGTATCGACGGTATAACGAAAACCAATGCAATGGTTTCCATTCTGCAAGAAGGCCTCCCCACTAATCATAATGATCTGCGGCAACTTTTATACGTTTTCATGAACAATTAGATATGACTCCTGATGACGTGGCTAATGATCACTCTTCTTTTGCGTCTCATGTTAGCTCCAAACGCATACTACACCTCCAGAGAACACGGTCTAGTTTCAAAAACTACCATCGCTCCTAACCCACCACTCAATTCTTTGCCGAAGCCTCCCAAATATCTGTCCCTGTCTTATCAAAACGTGAGGATTACGAACTAAGATTTCTGCTATATATCTTAATTCGCAGATTCTGCTATACAACATCTTTGCCCTCACAGAAACCAATCTCACCCCTGATATTAAGAATAATGAATTATTTTCACAAGACTTCGATTTACACCGTGACGATGGTCTAGATAAAGAGGAGAATTTATATGGCCGTGGTGTATTTCTAGCTATACACTCTCGTCTCGAGTCTAGACCCTTTAAAAAATCGTCCACTGCATTCTTCGAATTCGTTTGCGCTAGAATTCCTATTTGCAAACGCAACCTATATATTTGTTGCTGCTATATTCGCGCCTCTCAATCAATTCAAGGTTACCAGCTAGCTGTTGATGCAATCGACTGCATTTTTAATGCTGCTGATCCCAATGACGTTGTTATTTTTTTAGGTGATTTTAACCTACCTTAGCTTCTATGGACTCAGACTGATCAGTGCTACTATACTGCAACAAATCCTACCTCTGATAAAGAGAATCTTTTCATCGACTGCCTAACTGACTCTGGTCTATATCAATTAAGCGGTGTCACCAATAACATCGGCAGATAACTCGACCTAGTCTTCGCCACTGATACAGATAACTGCGTCGTTTTAGAAAGTAAACATCTGCTTTCTAAGTTGGATAGTTACCACCCTCCCCTTTCTCTTACGCTGACATATGACAATGGTCTTAATCCCGTTTCCTATGAATATTCTTACAGTTTTAATTTTCATAGGGCTAACTACGCCAAACTGAACAACCTCCTCAGTATGGTCAATTTTAACTTTCTCTACAATAACCCTAACCTTACGGTTAACGATGCCCTTGCATCCTTTTATACCGAAATTTTAAAATGTCTCTCCCAATCTGTGCCTTTTTTACCCAAAAGGAATCCCTCATTGTCACCACCCTGGTATAATAAAGAGCTGTGATCTCTTCGTAACAAGAGAAATAAGCTCTGGTATACTTACTTAAAATCGCGTTCTGACACCGATTTCTTCTACTACCAGTCTGCCCAAATAAATTTCTCT